>CM042473.1:64272954-64872954 GCA_023621385.1 Quercus gilva | reverse complement strand
GAAGAGGAATAACGGGTTGGGGTAGAGTTCGTCTGAAGGCAACCAACCCAAAAATGGAGGAAGAGTACCATCCAAAGAGGTCACCCTTTGTCCGAGGAGTTTTTACTCCTCGGATATGAATAGTCTTGATCAAACAAACAAATAGAAGGTCCGAATGACCTTCATGGCAATCCCAACGACAAAGATAGGCTCTGGGCATACCTGGGGGTGATAAGGACGAAGAAATATCTCAAGGAAAAGTTGCTATCACCGTATTTAATGCACTGCAACAACTTTTCTGGCCGTATTTATGTGGAGAAGACCCCTGAATAGTGCAATCTCAGCTACCACCACTCCCAAAAAGCTAGAGAAGATGCTTGATGTGACCAATACTCAAGTATGTACGTAGATGAAGGACAAGTGGACGACTGGGATGATGAGGAAGGAGGCTATATAAAGAAGAAGGGCTCCTGATATGGTGGGGATGGAAAAAAGATCTTGGCTGTAGCACTGAGAGTTGTAAAGAGTTTCCAATAAATAAAATATCTCTTCGGACATTCACGAGTTCAATTATTCATGCATGATTTCACGTCAATTCGCTTTTTAGTACCATCATCAACTACCGTTTAATTAATAATTGACCCAGTTCTTTCATCCACTCTCTACAAATTCATTGTTCTGGGTTTATTGGGCTCATAATCCATACCTTTTGGGCTTGGACTACAAAAACTAACCCTACAATTGGCGACGTCTGTGGGAAGAGCTTGTGTAGGGGTGAAAACAACAGTTGATGATGGCTGAACGAAATCAACAAGAAGCAGAATATAGGGCATCCCAGCACGTGGACCCTTTCCTTAATTTGGAGCGGGACAAGATCGTGAAGGCAGTGCGCACACCGTGCACACTGGTCAAAGCCAATCGCGTGATGGGAGTCATATGTCTCATGCAGAAAAGAATCGGGATTTGCAGTTGGAGGTTGAAAAACTAAAAAGAGAACTGCGCCATGCAAAGCGAAAACGGGTTCCTTCATATTCTGATGAGGAGTCTGATGACCAACAGGACTTCACATACCAACGGAGATCACGAACACCATTCAGTGAGTCCTTTTCCTATGAAGAAGAGCATCATCATAAGAGTCAACCTCAGAGCCCACCACGTGGAGGTGTGGGGAACGATGCCATGAGCAAGGCCTTGAATCAAATCTCTAGATTGCCCTTCACACGCAGGATTAAAGAAGCGAGACTCCCTCGGCATTTTAACCAGCCTACATTCACCATCTATAATGGTAAGACAGACCCGGTGGAACATGTGAGTCATTTTAATCAAAGAATGGCAGTCTACTCCAAAGATGAAGCTCTGATGTGTAAGGTCTTCCCCTCCAGTCTTGGACCAGTTGCAATGAGGTGGTTTGACAGCTTGAAGCCAGATTCCATCAGTTCTTTCAAAGAGCTCACTCAAGCTTTTGGTTCACACTTTGTCACCTGCCGAAGAGTGGCCAAGCGTTTGTCTTCTTTGCTATCCTTAAGCATGCAGGAGGGTGAAACCTTGAAGGGAGATGTTTAACGATATGGAGGGAAACTTTGATGCAATGGCCCTCGACACGCTCAAGCTTGGCCTTCCTACTGACCACGGTCTAAGGACGTCCTTGTCTGGTAAGCTAGTTACTAGCATGCGTCAACTAATGGACCGTATCGAAAAGTATAAAAGAGTTGAAGAAGATCAACAACAAGGAAAAGGTAAGGAAAATGTTATCCCCTAGGAGATGAGGGATTTCAGGTTGGATCGATACAACAACAATAAACCGCGGAGAGATTTTCCTGCGCAATCAGGGTTAACAAATCCCCAGGCAGTCAACACCGTATTCAAAGATCCAGTCCATTAAGTTTTAGAAAAGGTTAGGAATAAACCGTTCTTCAAGTGGCTGAGCAAGATGGTAGGAAACCCTGAGAGGCGTAATCACAATCTCTACTGCCAATACCACCAAGATCACGGACACACAACTGAAGATTGCAGAAGCTTGTGGGATCATTTGGACCAGTTAGTCTGTGAAGGAAAATTGAGGCATCTCTTGCATCACACCAGTGGCCGAGGAGGTCAGATAAGCCTAGAGTCCCGAAGGGATGACCCTTTAAAACCTCCATTGGGAACTATCAATGTCATCTTTGCAGCTCCAAGAAGAACAGGATCCTGGCCATCCAAGGTCATGTCAATAACTCAGTTACCTGTAGGGGACTCCGGCCAGTGTCCGAAGAGGTCCAAACCGGATGGTCAACCAATTTTAGGGTTCTCAGATGTTGACAAGGTGGGAATTGTCCAACCTCATGATGATGCGTTGGTCATCACCCTCAGAATTGGAGGGTATAATGTAAAGCGGGTAATGGTTGACTAGGGTAGTGCTGTAGAAATAATGTACCCTGATCTCTACAAGGGGCTGAACCTCAAACTTGGTGACTTAACACCATATAGTTCTCCGCTGGTTAGTTTTGAAGGAAGAGTCGTCACCCCGAAAGGCCAAATACGATTACCTGTGCAGACTGGCTCAGAGGTGGTGGAGGTAGAGGTGGATTTCATAGTTGTGGACGTGTTTTCCCCCTACACGGTGATTGTAGCCAGGCCTTGGCTTCATACGCTAGGGGCTGTTTCTTCTACCTTGCATCAGAAAGTCAAATATCCGTCCGAAGGCCAGGTTTGTGAAATCCGGGGGGACCAATCCGTGGCTAGACAATATTTGGTGGCTGCCATTCAGCATAAGCCCGAAGCCGAGTCATCGGCCAAAGCCGAAAGGGGTTTATATCAACCAAAGCATCGGTTACCGCCCGCCGAAGATCTGGACAAGGGCGCAAGGTGCGAAGATCTGATAAAGGTTATCATTGGGGACAATCCAGAGAAATTCTTTCAGGTTGGATCCCAGCTACCTATGCAGGAGAAAGAGGAGTTAGTACAATTTCTTAAGAGAAACCTTGACATATTCGCCTGGAACGCTTACGAAGCCCCTAGGGTGGATCCGGAATTCATATGCCACAATTTGAAAGTAAACCCCATGATCACCCCCAAAAAGTAGCCTCCTTAGCGCCTATCCAAGAAACACGTTGAGGCGGTAAGAGAAGAAGTAGCAAAGCTCAAACAAGCTAGAGCTATTAAAGAGGTTTTCTATCCAGAGTTGCTGGCAAATACTATGGTGGTGAAGAAAAAGAGCGGGAAATGGCGAGTATGCGTGGACTTCACTGATTTGAATAAGGCCTGCCCTAAAGATCCATTCCCTATGCCAAAAATCGATCAGCTAGTAGATGCCACTGTTGGCCACCCTCAGATGAGCTTCCTGGATGCTTTTTAAAGTTATCATCAGATACCATTAGCCCTGGACAACCAGGAGAAGACTGCTTTTGTCACTCCTATTGGTAATTACCATTATAAGGTGATGCCATTCGGCTTGAAAAACGCGGGTTCTACCTACCAAAGGATGATGACGAGGATGTTTGAACCACAACTGGGCAAAAATATCAAGATTTATATAGATGACTTGGTGGTGAAAAGTAAGGTTGTGGCCGAGCATGTGAAGGATCTAGAAAGTACCTTTGAGGTTCTCAGAAAATATAAGCTGCGCCTAAACGCTTCCAAGTGCTCATTCGGTGTGGGGTCAGGCAAGTTTCTAGGATATATGGTGACTCACAGAGGAATTGAGGTCAACCCTGATTAGATAAAGGCCATCAACGAGCTACAAGCTCCTCAGAATCCCAAGGAGGTTCAGAAACTAACTGGAATGACGGCAGCACTGAATCGATTTATCTCTCGATCAGCGGACAAGTGTCGGCCTTTCTTTTCTTTGATTAACAAATGGAAGGGATTTGAGTGGACTGAGGAGTGTGTTGTGGCTTTCCAACAACTAAAGGATTATCTAGCTCGACCACCAATCATGTCCAGCCCTGAGCCAGATGAAGTCTTGTTTGCATATATTGCTGTAGCTCCCCATGCTATGAGCTTGGTGCTGATCTGAGCAGATTGTGGTGTGCAAAGACCAGTTTATTATGTAAGCAAATCGCTGCATGAAGTTGAGATCCGTTACTTACCACTGGAAAAGGCAATTCTAGCAGTGGTGCTCGGTACACGAAAGCTACCACATTATTTTCAAGCCCATACAATCATTGTTTTCATTCAACTCCCACTCAGGGCTATACTCCGAAGTGTGGACTACACTGGAAGGATTGCTAAATGGGGTACGATCTTAGAGGCTTTTGATATCAAATACATGCCTCGCACATCGGTTAAGGGCCAGGTGCTTGCCGATTTGGTAGCCGAGTTCACGGAGCCCCAATTAGAAGAGGTAAAGCCGACATTGGACATTGATGAAAAATCGGTTGGCGTGATTTCTCAACAAAGCCCTTCCCGTTGGGAGGCGTATGTGGATGGTGTTGCGAACCAGAAAGGTTCTGGAGTGGGGCTAGTGCTGATATCCCCCGAGAGAATCATTATTGAAAAGTCGTTAAGGTTGGGTTTCTCGGCAACAAATAATGAGGCGGAGTATGAAGCCCTATTGATGGGAATGTCTATAGTCCAAAGGATGGGAGGAAAAGCAGTAGAGTTGTTCTCGGACTCAAGGTTAGTTGTGGGACAAGTACAGGGAGAGTTTGAGGCGAAGGATGAAAGGATGCAAGGGTACTTGAGCCGAGTTAAACGTCTACAGTCGGAATTCGAATTTTTCAGCCTGCTGCATATTCCCAGAAATGGTAACGCACACGCTGACTCTTTGGCCACCCTCGCCACCTCTTCGGCACAAAACTTGCCAAGAGTAATCCTCGTCGAGGACTTGCATGGGCCTACCGAAGCAAAAGGAGAAGTAGTTCAAGTTCACCAAGTTAGGGCTGGACTCAGCTGGATGGACCTTATAGTTAAATTCCTAAAGGAGGATATTTTGCCTGAAGAAAAGGGGGAAGCTGACAAAGTTTGGAGGAAAGCAACCAGGTTCTGGTTATTCGAAGATCAGAAGCTATACAAACGTTCCTACTCAGGACCGTACTTGTTATGTATGCATCCTGAAGCGGCTGAGTTGCTACTAGAAGAGCTGTATGAAGGAATCTGTGGAAGCCACACTGGAGGTAGGTCCTTGGCTCACCAAGCCATTACTCAGGGTTATTGGTGGCCAAACATGCAAAGAGAAGCCCTTGATTATGTTAAAAAATGCGATCAATGTTAGCGCTTCGCCCCAAACATACATTAACCAGGAGGAACATTTAATCCGTTATCCAGCCCATGGCCTTTCGCCTAATAGGGCTTAGATATTGTGGGACCATTCCTTAAGGCTGCACGAAACAGGAAATATCTTTTGGTCGGCACAGATTATTTCACCAAATGGGTCGAAGCTGAGCCTCTGGCCAACATCCGGGACACAAATGTGCAAAAGTTCGTGTGGAAGAATATCATTACTCGATTTGGGGTTCCCCATACTCTCATCTCAGACAATGGCCTACAGTTCGATAGTAAAGCATTCAGGAATTATTGTAGTGAACTAGGAATTATAAACAGATACTTCACCCCAGCTTATCCCCAAGGTAATGGCCAAGCGGAAGCTGTTAACAAGGTCATTGTAAATGGCCTGAAGAAGAGACTAGACGATGCGAAGGCCAAATGGGCAGAAGAATTGCCACACGTACTTTGGGCCTACAGAACTACGCCTCGTAGATCCACTGGAAAGACCCCTTTTTCAATGACCTATGGGGCTGAAGCTGTAATACCTTTGGAGACCGGATTCCCGACATTAAGAACGAGCTCATTTAGTCCGACCGACAACAATGAGCAGCTAGAGAAGAGTTTGGACCTGGTTGAGGAAAGAAGAGAAAGTGCAATGGTTCAGCTGGCACATTACCAACAAAAGCTCAGGCAGGGCTATGACGCCAACGTAAGGCCAAGACCTCTAGAACCTGGTGATTTGGTGCTGAGGAAGGTTGTCGGCATTGCAAAGAACCCAACTTGGGGAAAGTTAGGGCCTAATTGGGAAGGGCCATATCGTATTACTTCAAGGGCTGGCATTGGGGCGTATTTCCTTGAAGACCTAGATAGTCATGTGATACCCCGCCCTTGGAATGCAAATAACCTCAAAAGGTACTATTATTAATCGAATCTTCCCTTTAATCAGCATGCCAACTTATCATATAAAGTGCATCCCTTAAGTGTTTAAACTTAAATCCATTCATGCTTGTAATCCTCGGACCAGATGATTTGAGTTAGTTAACACTCCATTGCAGTTCTCTAAGTGTTTAAACTTAAATCCATTCATGCCTGTAGTCCTCGGACTAGATAATTTGGGTTAGTTAACACTCGTTCACAATTTTCCTAAGTGTTTAAACTTAAATCTATTCATGCCTGTAGTCCTCTGACTAGATGATTTGGGTTAGTTAACACTCCATTGCAGTTCTCTAAGTGTTTAAACTTAAATCCATTCATGTAGTCCTCGGACCAGATGATTTTGGTTAGTTAACACTCGTTCACAATTTTTCTAAGTGTTTAAACTTAAATCCATTCATGCCTGTAGTCCTCGGACCAGATGATTTGAGTTAGTTAACACTCCATTGTAGTTCTCTAAGTGTTTAAACTTAAATCCATTCATGCCTGTAGTTCTCGGACCAGATGATTTGGGTTAGTTAACACTCATTCACAATTTTCTAAGTGTTTAAACTTAAATTCATTTATGCCTGTAGTCATCGGACTAGATGATTTGGGTTAGTTAACACTACATTGCAGTTCTCTAAGTGTTTAAACTTAAATCCATTCATGCATGTAGTCCTCAGACTAGATGATTTGGGTTAGTTAACACTCGTTCACAATTTTCCTAAGTATTTAAACTTAAACCCATTCATGCCTGTAGTCCTCGGACCAAATGATTTGGGTTAGTTAACACTCGTTCACAATTTCCCTAAGTGTTTAAACTTAAACCCATTCATGCCTGTAGTCCTTGGACCAGATGATTTGGGTTAGTTAACACTCGTTCACAATTTTCCTAAGTATTTAAACTTAAACCCATTCATGCCTGTAGTTCTCGGACTAGATGATTTGGGTTAATCAATACCCCCCCCCATACAATTATTATTATTGAAATATGACTTTATAATGAGCCACGCTTGAAATTCTCGAATGTATTTAAACTAACTCTAGCTTATGTTGGCCCTTTCTTGTGCATGTTTGAAAAGATCTTTGAAGCGTTTATAACCCTCGTTGCTTTTATTATTTAACAGTAGTTCTTATACATACTGCTCTTTTCAGGGCCAATCTTAGTTATGTGCATTATTAGCATGATATGGTGATTATGTTTACCTACATTCCCATGATTACAAGGTACATGTCTTTGTAGCAAAAGTAAGTCATATGATACGTAACAAGGACACCAAAAGTAAAAGAGAGACTGTTTCATTGATTAAAAGAGGGTAGTTTACAATCCCTTACAAAAAAACCTTACATAAAAAAAAACCCCTACATAAAAAAAAAAACCTAAGTATCTATGCTTTTGCTTGAGGGACCACAAGGTCGGCAGCCTGGCTTGTTCGAGTAGCAGCAGCTTCTGGGGCCTGATCCTTGGGCTCAGAAGAAGTCTTCTCTTTTTCCAACCCTTTGCCCTTATCTTTGGGTGGCTCAGCTGGTTTGCTTTTATCACCTGGTTGACCAAACTCCTTGGAGGCCTCAAGGATGGTTGGAGGAGCTTGATTGGCCAAGGATTGCTCCGAAGCCTCTGGGAGTTGTGTTGGAGGAGGGGGATCAGACCCTGGGAGCTCTCGGATGTCAGGGTCATAATATATGCTCCCAGGCAGCCTGAGTGTCGAGTCAGCAGGCACCCCAGCAGCATCCATAGCCTTTCCCTTGTTATGTCGCAGTAGTCTCGGCTGACTGTGGCAAACTGCTCAGTTAAACCTTTTTCTGTCACCTCCACTCCCAGTTGGTATGCTGCTTTCTTTTCAGCCTCGGTCACCTCCTTAGCCAGCTGAACATCCCTCTGGGCTAGCTTGGCAGTGTCCTTAGCCTTTTGGAGGTCGGGGCGAAGTTCCTTTACAAGCGCTTTCTCAGCTGTCAAACTGGTCTGAGCCTCATTTAGCAACTTGTGTTGGGCTTCGGCCTGCCTCTCAGCATTTTGGAGGCCAGCATTGAGGTTGTTCCTCTCGTTGGCCACCTCTTTGAGCTGCTCAGAGATTTGAGAAAACTCCTCTTTCAAGCGGCCCATGGCTTTCTCTACCTCAGACCGAGAGTGGGCCTCTGCTTAGGCTTCGGTGTATGCATTTTTGCTCCACTCTTCGGCCACGAAGACTTGCTGGGTAATCTGCATAATGAAGTAAAGGAGTTAGCATAAAATAAGCAAAAATTAACATGCCAAGCCGAAGAGTTGGATTAATTTACTTACCATGGCTAGGTCCCTCTTCAGGGACATGTAGAGTTCATACTAGCTATAGCGCCTGTATGACTCCATGTCTCGGGGGAGGAGCAAGGGTTGCTCTAAAGCTTCGGCCACTAGCCCTGCCTTTCCCCTATCGTAGTTTCTGAGGGAGGTCTCCCAAGCAATAGGAGCGCCGTCCAGCTCCAACTTGGGAGACCATGTGCGTGGCCCTCAGCGCACTTCAGCAACAGGAGGCTCATCACGGCTCTCAGTGGATGAGGCCCTTTTGTTCCGATGGTCTCTCGCCACCTTCTGTTGCTTGGTTGTCTTTGGTGGCACCACCACCTCCCTCTCATCAGGTTTGAGGGGCCTCTTTTTCTTCAGGTCTGGTAAAGGCTTTAAATAGAGATCAGGAACCTGAGGTGGTGGCGAAGGCAGACTTACCACTGGTTGGGAAGTCCCAGTGCCTTTCGGCTCGGACTTCTTGCCCCGGTTCCTCATTAATGCCTTCAAATCTGACATATCTTCCTCTTCCGAAGAGCCTTCCGGAAGAGCAGTTATCAGAATAGGAGGATGGACGCTGGATTGCCTGTTAATCCCCTCTTCGGGGTCTGAGGATGGTATCACTTGGACCCCTCCTAAAGCTTCTCCCCCGTACTTAAATTTATCTATCTGCTCCTCTAGCGAGGAGGTGGAAGAGCCAACCCTTTCGCCTACAACTGTCGGTTCAAGAAGAATTTGCTGGATCAGCTGGACGAGCGGGGGTACACCCTGAGGGTTTGGATATGGTACGGGTTCAAGGTCGTATGGTGCCAAGAAGCCCTTCCGAGCAACGTTTATGCAGTTGAGACGATAATCTCCCTGCGTTATCACGTTGCCGATCGGCTGATAATCCTTCGGTTTCGCTGTATACCCAAGGATGAGCGGAACTGACCGGAGTTGCCCGTCCTCACTTACAAAGATTTCTGATCTTAACAGGTAATTGAGTGCGGCAGTGTTTGTGAGGCTGAGCCGAGGAGTAATGTGGTCACTATCTGTTAAAAATCAGAGCAGAATTCAGTCAGAGACTTGAAAATAGTAGTGCGAAGAGAATTAAAAATTGCTAAAAGGCGGAGATCCTAAGCCTACTATTAGTGAACCTAAGTCTAGCATGTCCCACCTGGCTCTCCTGGCTTGGTTGGGCAATGATGACCGTCATGCCATGTGCCCAAGATGATCACACAGTCGTCCTTCATCCCTTTGTTGGATTTAGGAAGGTAGGAGACAAGCCTAACAATGTCGGACCAGGATTTTAGATAATATCCCGCCCCTTGTTGGCTGTGACACTCGTACATGTGTACCATGTCCAACCAGGTGAGCCCCAATCCTAGGTGACGGTTAAGATCCTCAACTGCTCCTAAGATCCTAAATACGTTGGGCGCACACTATTCGGGACTAAGCCTATGGTTTCGAAGGTAATTAGTGGTGATGGGGCCCATGGGGATTGTCATCCCCCCTTCTAGGAAAGCGACGACGGGGATTACGACTTCGCCCGTTTTTCGATCTGTTAGTATTTTTTCTGGAGGACAATACCTCACACCCACATTTGGGGGTATGCGATATGTGGCCCTAAATTCCTCCAACTGGGCAGGACTATCCACCAAATACTGGAGTTTACCCATCACACTTAAACGGAAAGATGGAAGCACTGAGCGTAGCAACCAGGGAGTGACTGTTCAAAGGTCGAGAAAGCTAGCTGAAGAGAAGACTGAAGGATCGAAAAGATGAGAACTTACAAGAACTAAACCGGAGATTGATCTTCGAACTCACAGAAGGATTCTTAAAGATTCTGGGGAAGACTGGGATCGGTGACTGAAAGAGCTTGATGGAGTCGTGTGCTTATTCTTGCTGGGTGGTTTGAGAGTTTGCAAAGTAAAGAAGAAGTAACTTCTTCTGAGATTTTATACGAGGTCAAACGAAGGGGTAGAAGTTATCTCGCCCAAATCCCGGGGAAGAACTACGCCCATTAGATCAATAACCCACCGTTGGATACAAAGGACAAGGCGCCGCCTGGAGTAATTAATGCAGCACTTTGGAAATACGAAAACAGCAGCGGCAATGATGAAGCACTTATATCTATGCCTACACACGTGCAAGTTCAGATATTTGTCTGTTCTCAAGCTTTTTACTTCATGACAAGTCAAAATCTCACTTTTTCTCTTCGAATGCGAGGGAAAAATTAAGATTTTGAGGGGCTATTGTGGGGGGGGGGGGGGTGGGGGGTAAAAGCCCAGACATACCTATTGGGCTGGAGGCCCTATTTTGAGGATTATTATATGTCCGAAGAGGAATAACGGGTTGGAGTAGAGTTCGTCTGAAGGCAACCAACCCAGAAATGGAGGAAGAGTACCATCCGAAGAGGTCACCCTTTGTCCGAGGAGTTTTTACTCCTCGGATACGAATAGTCTTGATCAAACAAACAAATGGAAGGTCTGAATGACCTTCCTGGCAATCCCAACGACAAAGATAGGCTCTGGGCATACTTGGGGGTGATAAGGACGAAGAAATATCTTAAGGAAAAGCTGCTACCACCGTATTTAATGCACTGCAGCAACTTTTCTTGCCGCATTTATGTGGAGAAAACCCCTGAATAGTGCAATCTTAGCTACCGCCACTCCCAAAAAGCTAGAGAAGATGCTTGATGTGACCAATACTCAAGTATGTACGTAGATGAAGGACAAGTGAACGACTGGGATGATGAGGGGGGAGGCTGTATAAAGAAGAAGGGCTCCTAATATGGTGGGGACGGAAAAAAGATCTTGGCTGTAGCACTGAGAGTTGTAAAGAGTTTCCAATAAATAAAATATCTCTTCGGACATTCACGAGTTCAATTTTTCATGCATGATTTCACGTCAATTCGCTTTTAATACCATCATCAACTACCGTTTAATTCATAACCGGCCCAGTTCTTTTATCCACTCTCTACAAATTCATTGTTCTGGGTTTGTTGGGCTCATAATCCATACTTTTTGGGCTTGGGCTACAAAAACTGACCCTACAGGAGCTGTGTAATTATTTTTAAAATGACAAAATTTATTTACAAATTAGGTTTTATTTATTTATTTATTATTAAAATTTTTTTTATAAAAGGGGTTCCATTGTTATGATTTTTTATTTATTTTATGTAATGGTAGCTGTGAAGATATTTTTAAAATGGAAAATTTTAGTTACAAATTAGTTATAACCTTAGAGTATAACCTTATTAATATCTTTTTTTATTAGTAGTGAATTTTGACAAATATACTATTGGATTACATATTTTTTTTTTATTCTCAATGTTTGCAAAATATCTAAAAAATTGAATGTTAATAGCTATGTCATCAATAAGAGTATTCACAGTAATTAGAGATGGAACCAGGATGCAGACTTTGGGGGGGGGGGGGGGGGGGCTAAAGTTTCTTTGTTCAAAGATTTGGAAAAATTAGAATATCAGTACTAGAGGTTAATAACATTGCATTATTAGCATTAATTTATTAATTATTATTTGTATTTTTTTATTTGGAAAAAAATAATAATTGAATTTTATAATTAACAGTTTTGTAAGTCAATTTGTACATCCTAATATTTTCAAGATTTAATCGATGGGCATATGGAGCGATCAAGTATGTGGCATAGGAGTTGTCTCTGTGACTATGAGGGTGGAGTAATTTGAGAGGGGAATAGAGCTCTCAAAGGAGAGGGAGAAATTGGGTAAAAGATTATTTGGTTTTCGTGATTTTTTTTATTAGGATTTATAATTGATTTGTTGTTATTGTTTTTGCTTATGCTAGATTTATGATTTGTCTAAAAATTTTTCTAATTATTCGGATATGTGCAATTTTTTTTATAGATTTTTCTTGTTTCTATTTGTTGGATATTCATGGATCAATTTGTAATTTTTTTTGTAGAGGAGGGCCAACTATATAAATTTCAAAACTTGATGAAATAGCTCGTTTAATAAGCTTGTCTCTATAGTCTTCATGCCACCATCTCTCTTAATTAGAATTGACATTAAGCGTGTCTAGGAAGAAAGAAAATTGACTGAAGCAAGTAGGATTCATATCTCGTGCAATACCTATTGCACGGGGTGCAATAGTTCTAATATCAGCCATTGATTTAAGTCCAATGGTTTTAAAGGATTGCCACGTCATCTATTCGTGTCTCACTAATTTTTTTCTCCACTTTCTCCCACTTCTCTTCCCTTTCTCTTTCAGATTCACCAAATTTCAAAAATTTTCTCTTTTCCACCAAGCCTTGCTGTACGTGGGACACCATCGTCAAATCTCCAAGATCATGGCTACAAATGGAAGCCTCTGAGGCCCACACAACCACCACCAGCGGTGCTTGCCGGCTTGACCTTCTCCTCTCTCAACGTCTCTCTGTTTTCTCGTTCTCTCAAGTCCAGCTGTGGCTAAACTTTTGCTTGCCCCTTCTCTGGCAGCGGCGTCACTGGCGTTGGTGGCCGTTGGGTCCTCTCTTTTCCCTTGATTTATTTTCTCTTCTATTTTTTATTTATCTTTATGTTTGCTTTTAAGACATGACTAAAACCCATGGTTTTTATTTATTTAGTTTTGATTAGTTTGATATTGGGTTTTCTTTATGCGTGTAAAGTCTGGTGATTTTTCTTGGGTTGGGTTTTTTTGGGTATGGCAGAATGTACTATGATTAAATGGAAAGTGGCATATGATAAAATGGAAAGTGGCATGCTTGAAGGTTGCAGTATCTATGGGTCTCTCGGCTTTGCCCTTAAAACATTTTGATATTAGATTTATGAATTTTATTTTCCTTCCCTTGATTTATTTACCAAAGATCATTTTCTTTCATTTATAGGCACTAAAGATTATGACTTTCTTAGTTTCTTTCATTGAAACATTACTATGCTTCTTAGCTCAATAATAATTTTTGAAATTGGAATTTATCATGGTGTGTCAGTTTTCTCTCATTGTCTTAGTTTGTTACTATCATGTTTATTATATTTTAAAGTTGATTTGGAAATGCACGGAAGATGTTTGTCAAAAAATCTATTTGAAACTTTGAAGTTAAGCTAATTTATATGCATATTGTGCAGTCTTGAAGGAGGTCATCAGATTGTGAAATGCACCAAGATGCTACCCCAATAGGTTGATTCTTTCACTTCATGCTAACAAGAGAAGGAACTAGGCTCTAGCTAAGGCGGGGAACAGAGTTAATGGTTGATTCGTTTCACTTCCTGCACCAAGAAGACTGTCAAGTTCTTGTATTTTCAATTTCAATTGGCCAATTCTATTTCCAACCTTGACTATGGGGAATCCAAGAATCAACTAACAACTTTGTCAACAATAATGTATCTTGTATTTATTACCATATATCTTTTGCAAATGAAAAAAAAAAAAAAGCAGTATGAAAAGGACTTGTTCTGGCCAAGGTGTTGTGTTTTTTTTGCCTTCCGTTGTTGCTACGGAATTGAATAGCTAAGCAAGTTGTTGCATCTTCATGTTATAGCTGATTTTGTGTTGATGAATATATGTGATGTAAACAAATTTTTTTTTGTGTTATAAGCCTTATTAATACATTTCAAAGTTTTATCTAGACTAAGTGGAGTTGCTTCTTGTGTATGACTTTGCTTGGAGCGAGAACTAATATTGATGATGACTCAAAAACACAAATTATATAGAAGTGTTTACTTGACTCTTATTCTTTTGAAAGCAAGGAATACATATCAAGAGTTTTCAAAGGATGCTTGGCCAATTTTACAATCAAAATTTAATTCAAGAGAGTAGGCAAGAAATGAATTTGATATAAAAATGAACAAAACTTTATTAGAATGTACACTTTGACCACAAGGCCATATAACAATAGTTTTGTTGAAATATACACTTTGTTAACAAGAAACAATTCTTCCCATCATCATAAATTCATAATACACAATTCCCACAAAAGAAAAAAAGAAGAAGGTCTCGTAAGCTTCAAGATCAAGTTTTTCAACAACCTTAAATGGCATGACCTGCTCATTAAGTTCTAGCTGGTGTGCCTCCTGCTTCTTAATTGTACATTACAAATGTAATTATAAGTTTATAACTAAGCCACACATCACGTTCATAGACATAAGCAAAGTAAACCTTTTAAATTTAAAGAAGCCTACATAACCTCTCTGGCTTTTAATGTTCTAATCTAAAAGCATTGTTTATTTATTTTTAACTTTTACATATATTTAACAAAACTTGGAATTACAACTTCCCCCACCCTTCCATAGGTTTTGCTAGCATAAATATTTCTAGTTCTTAAGAGAACGAGAAAACATAGAGACGTTGAGAGAGGAGAAGGTCAAGCTGGCAGGCATCGTTGGTGGTGGTTGTGTGGGCCTCAGAGGCTTCCATTTGTAGCCATGATCTTGGAGATTCGACGATGGTGTCTCACATACGGCAAGGCTTGGTGGAAGAGAGAAATTTTTTGAAATTTGGTGAATCTTAAAGAGAGAGGGAAGAGAAGTGGGAGAAAGTGGAGAAAAAAATTAGTGAGACACGGATCGATGACGTGGCAACCCTTTAAAACCATTGGATTTAAATCTATGGTTGATATTAGAAAAATTGCACCCTGTGCAATACCCTAGGTATTGCGCGGGATATGAATCCATTTCCATACATAACTCATAGAGGCAATACCGACCACGGATAAGAGACAAAAATACAAAACCCACAAATAAACCCACACAATTCCATTGAAATTTTCTTCATGTAAAATTTGGCCACACCTAAGAAAAATGGAAAACACACCGACACATCAGAGGATGACAAATAATTTAAATACAACTCACAGTGTCTGACATCGGCATCTTTTCATCATAGCAACAGATCAGCTTTGTGGTGGATTTTTTCTTGCAGCCAGGAAAATGACAGTGAGTTTTGCTTTTCCAGAGAGTTTTTGTATCACTTTTTGACCGAATAAAGGGGGTTCCTAGAGAATTTTTGTGTATCAGATGCTTCGCATCAATTGGGCAGTTGGTGGCATTGATGAGGAGGTTGGGGCATTAACGAGGATGGTTTGGGGCATTGATGAGGGAAACTTGGCTGAAGAGAAAGTAGATTAAAAAATTTAATGCATCGTTTTGTCAAATGGGTGCTGTTAACGGGTTAATGTATAAAAATTCAAATGAAATATTCATGTATTTTTTAGGGATATGGAAAAAGCTAGATATGTATTAGGCGTGTGTCGGTCAAGACTCTAGATGGAGAAAGTCAAACCAATTTGCAACCGGACCAAAATGCCCTTGAACCCAAAATTAAAAAAGCGTGTTTTATATCTCTAAATTATTCTTGGCCTTATTATGAACTCCCAAATTTATCCCCACTCTATAACCACAAAATACACACAAAAAAGGCATATAGAGAAAATCATAGCAACATCTGGGTAGGGACAAGGATCAAAGCAAAATTGGTAACCACGTGTGGCTTAGGGGCACTGTAACACAACATGAACTCTATTGATGACGTTAATAATTTAAGTGGGGGAGATTATAATACCTCAAATCGAGAGGATTGAATTGTTTAAGTGTGTATTGTGCAAATGTACAGTGAATCCCAACATTATCACTCTTTTTTGTTTATCTTCCTCAATCCTGAGGTTGGGAGATAATCAAATTTTTATTAATGTTTTTTTTCCCAATTCCAACATTATCACCCTTTTGTGTCTATTTTCCTCTATGATATTATTAATATTATTATTTTTTAATGACTAAATTTTTGATAAATTAGATGAGCACATGTTTTTTTTTTTTTTTTTTTTTGGGGGGGTCTACTTTTAGGGCAATTAGATAGTGGTCATTAATTCACACTCATATACCCTTATTTGATTTATTTATTTATTTTAAGAGAAAATAGAAACAATAACTTCATTTCATTTAACTTGAAAGAAAACATTATAGAGTTTCATTGACAATTATAACAACATTACATTAGGATGGTTCTCAATCCATACATTCTCTAAATAAAAAATAAAAAATAATTATCGCATTTCAGGCCATCCAATGAGCAGCTTCATTACCCTGCTTTCTCACATGCAAGAATTCCCATTGTCCTACTCCTCTGTCAGCAATTTTCACATCCTTAATTACAGAATATACTGAGGGTTAGCATTCCTCTTGATCATTTAGAACATTAATAACATAAACATAGAATCTCCCTCGAATATGACATAATAGAAACTTGTTTCAGCCGCTAGAATGGTAGCTCTCCTCACAATTGCTGGACACAGATAATCTAGCGATTCAAACAGAAAGCTTCTTGTAAAGACAAGGCTTTGAAGCTACCTGCAGTGTCACTAACCAAATCAATATCTCTATGGACTTAAGTGTTTGAGCTAAACTAACATATAAATACCTTTACAAAATTACTCCAACACGTAATATGAAGCAAATCTAAACCTTGTTAAGAATCAAGGTCAAATTATCTTCATAATAAAATCTATAAAACACAAGTACTCTTAGCAATTCCATATAGAAAATAACATAATAGAAATCTCTAATGGCAAAAGGTCTCCAAATGCAATGAAAATTTCCAAGCATTACATAAATAGCTAATAGCCCAGTCTTTGCAACTCAACAAATATATGATTACATCAATTTTTCCCTCAAAGCTTTAAATCTCAAATATTGAAATAGGAATGGGAGAGTTTGACAACTCGATTAGTAAGAAAAAACATGGTACTCAACAGGATAGACCAAGCTAACAATAAGAGTATATTTTCTTCTTTTTACAATAGAAAGTTGAACACATCAAGTAGGATTAGTTGATGTGGAATAAGGACAAACATGATAATTTCTTTCAAATAGCGAATGGATGAATTATTGCTAAAGAGTCCCAAAGATCATGCATTCTAAAGTGGCTGTCATAGCAAATCTATATATATAATAATAGGTGAAGCAGAGAGAGTGTGAAATGGCAATTCCAAATTAGAACTCTAATTATGTGCCACGTATACACACCAATTAGAACTCTAAGAAAATCCAATTAGGTTATAAGTTAGATTTCAATTGAAGTCTAATTTTTTGCCATGTGTCTCATTTAATTTTTAATTATTGTTTCAAATGAATTATTGGGTACAAAAACTGAATAGTTGATAAAATCCAATTAGATTCCAATTAGACATGTCTATCAATTTTTTAAATTTTTGTGCAAAATAAATTATTGAATACAAAAACCAAAGAGTCCAATAATAATGAACCTTCAAATAACCAATCCTATCTACTCAACTAAAATGACCACACCAATAGTCTCACAAGGTGCCCGTGCATCTTCAAAGGATATGTCTCATGAAGTTTTTCTTTATCACCTACTCTCAGAGCAATTCAATGGAGGTCATGTCAAAATACTCACTAATATCTTATGTTTCATGTGCAAAAAGTTGTAGTTTTATTCTAATTTACGTTAAGTTGGACTTTTTTTTGCTAAACTACGTTAAGTTGGACTTTTTACAGTAATGAATTGCTTTTCTTCGTTGTTCCCCTTATACAGTTAATACTGCATGCCTTACAATAGTAAATAATTGAATATTAATATTTTAGCCTTTTGGGTTTTAACGCTGTGCTCTTTTTTGTTTTTTGTTTTTGTTTTGGTGAATAAAACATTTGCTCTTCACACCCGCATATATTCAAGTTCACCTCCCCTTCTCAAAACCCAAAATCCTTCAACATACAGCTCCCCTTCTGGAAATCTACATTTTACATTTAAATGTTCTGCTTTTTTTTTTTGGCTAATAAAACCTTTTGCTCTTCTTTATATATCAGACACGCCTGTTTTACTGGTTCACCTCCCCTTCTGCCAAAGCCAACAACGACAACAACACCGATCTCTTCAGCTCCTTGATCTTGGACATCAAATCCTACTCTAGCAACGACCCTCTTCTCCCATGGCTCCGGTATGCCTCTCTCTTTCTTTGTGGGTTGGCTTTTTATATATACTTCAGTCTAATGGTTTCAGTGATCAGTAGTCACAGTGTCTTTCACATCTTCCGTTTTTGGCTAATTTGGGTTCCTTTCTATTGTGTGTGTGTGTGTGTGTGTGTGTGTGTTTTTTTTTTTTTTTTTTTTTTTCGTTTTAATTGATATGATGTAGTTGTTTTCGTGGGAATATATATGTATAAATTGATCACCATCTTTTTAGAGGCATGCACTTCTTCTTTGCATCGCCATTTTTTTTCCTCTTAATTTTATTTATTTATTTTTTTTTCCTGTTGAAATTGAATCATGGGTCGTGATCAGCTTTTGTGATTGTTGAAAGATATATTATTATAAAAGGAATTTATTTATTATTTATTATTATTTTTTAACTCTGATTAAAACTTTACTAAAACTTTTAGAAATAGTCAACTGCCATAGGTTGACTCTTGCATCATTCTTGATATTTTGATTTTTTTTTAATTTTAAAAAATAAATAAATCTCTTGGTTATTATCAGCGTTTGTTATTTTTGAAAGATATTATAATAAAAGAATATATTTTAAATTTTTTTTCTTCCACCATCCGTGATTAAGGTGGGGTTTGGATCTAATTTTACGTTTCACGTTTTGCACTGTAGCGCGTTTTAAGTTTTTTTTTTTTTTTTTACTTGGATAGCCCATTCCAAAATAAACTCTGAAGTGTTCAAAGAGACAACAATATTGACTTCGCATTGAAACGTACTCAAAATAAACTCAAGGACAGCGTATTAGACATGTCTATAGGGAAAAAGTGCTATCTAATGGCATCTTCACTAAAAACTATGAATTGCAACACACTTTTGATTCCAATACGCTATTCATGTCCAATTTTATTAGAAACTTTTGAAGAAAGTTCCATTAATGTCCCTTTATATATTTTAAATAATAAAATGTAATATTCTCTTTTTTCTTCGCTGTAGCATCACTTAAATAATAAAATGCAATATTCTCTTTTTTTATTCATTGCTTTATCTAATGTTATCTGTGGGGCCCGTGGCCCAAAAAGATAAGCGGAGAGTTCATGGGAATTGGGCTAGCGGCCCAGTCCGAGGACACTCACATGTCCGAGGATAAGATTTGTTACTCAAACTACGTCCGAGGTGGGTGTAATTCTTTTAATAGTCAAGGAACTCCACAGAATTGCATGCAAACTAACTAATGAACATTGAGCAAAGAAGGAACCGGGAAAAGTAACAAATATCCCCTAAAAGCTGCTACCTCCACATTAAATGCTTCCCAGTTAACTCTCTGGCCGCATTAATGTGGAGGTGATACCTGAACAGTAATCAAGCAGCCTTCTAACCACTAAACGGAAAATCCAGGAAGTTCTGGATGGGACAGAAAGAAGTTCTCAGAATGGAACCTACACGTGTACGGTGGAAGCAGAATGAAGAAGGTAGTATATAACGTAAAATCGGAGAACATCGCAGGAGGAGGACATTTTGGAAAAAAGAGGAGAGAGAGTAAGAAGAGGGAGAATCCATAGATATAAACACTAAAAATCTCGTCGAGGAGAAGGAGAAGAAGGTTTTTCTTTTATTTAGTTTGAAGTTCCTTTTGCTGCAGAAGAACGATTTCTTTTTCCTCTCACTAGAGCTAGTTCTTACACCCATTCTTTATAAATTTTATTGTTCAGGCTTGTTGGGCTCGAATCCCATCCTTCTTTTGGGTCCAATACATTTTGAGTCCTTACAATTGGCGCCGTCTGTGGGGAGAGCTTGATCCGATTGTAGGAAAAGATAAGTGCAACAGCTGATGGCAGAAGGAGCACCACAGCAGATGGATGCTAATCCACACCAGGCAGAGTCCAGGGGGCCTCAACATGGCGACCCGTTGGTAATCCACGAACAGAGGGGGGATCGCGAGGGAAGTGTGCGAACCACCCGCACGGAGAGGAGCCAGTCTCGGGAGAAAAGCCATGTCTCCCATGCTAAGAAAGATGGAGACATGCAGCGTGAGATTAATAGATTAAAAAGGGAATTACGCTACGAGCGACAGAAGCGTACGACTCAAAACTCAGGGTAGTCCTCGGAGGAGTCCGATGATACCAGTTATAGACGAAGGTCTAGAACTCCGCCCAGTGAGCTTTTTTCACGTGATGAGGAGCAGCACCATGGGCGAAAATATAAGAGTCCACCTCGTCAGGGCTTAGGGAACGATGCTTTGAACAAAGCACTGAGCCAAGTTTCCAAATCGCCGTTCATGCGACGCATAGAGGATGCAAGTCTTCCTCGGCGGTTCTATTAACCTGCGTTCACCATTTATAATGGTCAGACGGACCCGGTGGAGCATGTTAGTCATTTTAGTCAGAGAATGGCTATCCATTCTAGGGACGAGGCCTTAATGTGCAAGGTTTTTCCCTCAAGCCTAGGTCCAGTGGCGATGAGGTGGTTCAACGGCTTAGAAGCGAATACTATTGACTCCTTTGAGAGGCTCATCCAAGCCTTTGGTGCTTGCTTTATTACTTGCAGAAGGGTTGTTCAGCCTTTGGGGTCGTTATTATCAATGTCTATGTGAGAGGGGGAAACACTGAAAGCTTATTCTGACAGATATTGGGAAATATTTAACGAGATAGATGGGGCCAATGACAACGTGGCCATTAACACCTTCAAGGAGGGCCTTCCAACCGAGCATGATCTGAGGAGTTCATTGACTGGCAAACCTGTTACTAGCATGCGACAACTTATGGACCGAATTGACAAATATAGAAGGATAGAAGAGGACCAAATACGGGGTAGAGGAAAATCCAAGGTAATCCCTCAGGAGAGGAGGGATTTTAGATCGGACCGATACAATAACAATCGATCTCGAAGGGATTTTGGGGGGCAGTCAGGATCTGCTAACTCCCAGGCGGTTAATGTTGTATTCCGAGAACCAGTGCAGCGGGTTCTAGAGAAGATAAAAGACGAGCCCTACTTCAGACTACCCAACAGAATGGCAGGGGATCCTATGAAACGCAACGAAAACCTTTACTGTCAATATCATCAAGACCATGGACACATTACTGAAGATTGCAGAAACCTGTGGGATTATTTGGAGGAGCTTGTCCGAGAGGGAAAGTTGACGCACCTGTTGCATCATTCTAGTGGCCGAGGAGGTCAATCAGGATCAACATTTCGGGGGAATGCCTCATCAGGAGCCCCCCCTAGGCACAATAAATGTTATATTTGTTGCCCCAGGAAGAATGGGATCCTGTCCCTCTAGGATAATGTCCGTATCTCAAGGTGTGGATAGGGGCTCCAGTTCGATGCCGAAGAAAGCAAAACTGAACGCCTCACTGGTGTTGGGTTTTTCGGAAGAGGATAAGAGAGGAACGATACAACCGCATGACGATGCCTTGGTGGTTACGCTTAGAATTGGGGGGGTATGATGTCAGAAGGGTGATGATAGATGAAGGGAGCGCCGCCGAGGTGATGTATCCTGACTTGTACAGGGAGTTGAATTTGACACCCCAGGACCTAACAGCTTATAGTTCCCCGTTGGTGAGCTTCGAAGGAAGGTCAGTCATTCCGATGGGTATGATTAGATTACCGGTGCAAGCAGGCTCAGATGTGGTGGAGATGAATTTTATTGTGGTAGACGTTTTTTCTCCGTATACGGCGATTTTGGGTAGGCCTTGGGTGCATACCCTATGGGCTGTTTCTTCCACTCTGCATCAGAAGGTGAAATACCCATCAAGAGGCCAAGTGCTAGAAATATTGGGGAATCAAAATATGGCGAGGCAGTGCATGATAGCAGCCATTCAACATCGGCCAGAAGTAGGCACATCGGCCAAGGCAGAGGACGATTTATAGCAGTCAAAGAATCCGAGTACCATATTCGACACGTCCGCCAAGGAAGCAGAGTGTGAGAATCTGGAGAGAGTGAGTGTTGGCGGTGATCCAAACAGGTACTTTCAGGTCGGAGCACTATTACCTTCTTTGGAAAAAGAGCAATTGGTTGAGGTTTTAAGGAGAAATGTTGATGTGTTTGCATGGAATGCCTACGAAGCTCCAGGAGTTGACCCAGACTTCATTTATCATCATTTGAATGTCAATCCCTCTATTACACCAAAGAAACAGCCACCTCGGCGTCCTTCTAAAATACATGCCGAGGCTATCAAAGATGAGGTGACAAAGCTTAAAGAGGCCGGGGCTATTAAAGAAGTGTTTTACCCCTAATGGTTGGCCAATACGGTGGTGGTAAGGAAGAAAAATGGAAAATGGCGAGTATGTGTTGATTTCACAGATCTTAATAGACCTTGTCCGAAGGATCCTTTTCCTATGCCCCATATAAATCAACTGGTGGACGCAACAGTAGGTCATCCTCGGATGAGCTTTCTTGATGCATTTCAGGGCTATCATCAGATCCCACTGGCACTGGATGACTAGGAGAAGACCGCTTTCCTCACCCCCAATGGGAAATTTCATTACAAAGTGATGCCTTTCGGCTTGAAAAACGCAGGATCTACTTATCAACGAATGATGACGAAGATGTTTGAGCCACAACTAGGCAAAAATATAGAGGTCTATATTGATGATATGGTTGTAAAGAGTAAGGTAGTGGCCGAGCATGTAACGGACCACACCAGTACGTTTGAGATTCTGAGGAAGCATAAGTTACGACTAAACGCTTCCAAGTGCTCATTTGGGGTTTGCTCTGGAAAGTTTTTGGGCTATATGGTGACTCACCGGGGAATTGAAGTGAACCCGACCAAATTAAGGCCATAAACAGCTTGCAACCACCTCGGAATCCAAAGGAAGTTCAGAGGCTGACTGGGATGACCGCTGCGCTGAACAGATTCATATCCAGGTTGGCAGATAGATGCAGACCCTTTTTCCTTTTACTCCATAAATGGAAAAGTTTCGAATGGACTGAGGAGTGTGCTCTAGCATTTCAACAGCTCAAGGAGTATTTATCTCAGCCACCCATTATGTCCAGCCCTGAGGTGGACGAGGTTCTTTTTGCCTACTTGGCGATAGCCCCTTATGCGATCAGCTTTGTTATGATACGAGTGGACAATGGTGTACAACGACCAGTTTACTACGTGAGCAAATCGCTTCATGAGGCGGAGGCGCTTTATTTACTGTTAGGTTCTAAGGTCTTAGGATTTTGTGTATTTAGAACACTAATTTGTAATGTTGGTAAACCATGATCAAAATAATGTATTTAGTCTTGTTTAGGCTTGCTCAAAGTTGGTAAAATATTGTAAAGTTGGAATCGAGTGACTGCAGATGCATTGGGGCTTCTCGGCCTGGCTCGATCGATCGAAGGTAATTCTCGATCGATCGATCGAAAATCGGCCCAGATGCGTTTCTGCAGAAATTCCAGCTAAGCCCTAACTCTTTTAAAACGTTTAGGGTTTTATGTTTTTGCCCTAGGTGTATAAGGCAAAACCCTAGCCACGTTTTCAGAGTTGCATAAGTTGTATTGTTGCTCATACATTGCGGTTTTGTATAAATCTCTTGTGAGATCTAGAGGAGCTTTCCTTTACACAAAGCTTAGGGTTTTCAAGATTGAGATTACTTCAACATCTTGATGATCAACTTGGTTGCTGCCATTGAAACTTAAAGATAAACAAGCGGGGAGCTTGTAGCTGATTGAAGGAATACAAAGAAAGAAGTAGTCTGTGGACTCGGAGCCTGCGCGTGGTCGTGTCAGGAAGTTTTACTGGTGGGTAGCATTAGGAAGTCAAGCGGGGAGCTTGTAAGTCCTTTTGTAAGAACTTCAATTCTTTCTTAGTGGATTCCGTTTTGCCTTGAGGATCGGTGGGTAAAATCCTCCCCAGGTTTTTCCGTGTGATTTCCTGGGTGATCATATCTTGTGTTATTTTATTATTCTGCTGCTTTATATGTTTTACATGCATGATATGATTATTTGATTGTTTTAACCTAGAATTGTTTAATTTGACTAAGTAATAACTTGGCTAATTAATCTAGGCTACGCAATCTGGTTGTTTGTTTAAGGGGTCTAAACCGTTCAATATGTTTTACATGCATGATATGATTATTTGATTGTTTTAACCTAGAATTTTTTAATTTGACTAAGTAATAACTTGGCTAATTAATCTAGGCTACGCAATCTGGTTGTTTGTTTAAGGGGTCTAAACCGTTCATTTACCATTGGAGAAGGCCATTCTGGCAGTGGTGCATGTAACGAGGAAACTTCCCCATTACTTTCAAGCACACACTGTAGTCATCCTAACTCAGTATCCAATCAAAGTCATTCTTCGGAGTGCAGATTACACTGGCAGAGTTGCCAAGTGGGGCACAATTCTAGGGGCTTTTGATATTAAGTATATGCCTCGTATTTCTGTGAAAGGTCAGGTTCTGGCCGACTTGGTGGCTGAATTTGCTAAAGGCCCTGAAGAAATTGAAGCAAGCCCACAGGGCATGGATGAAAAATCAGTTGGCCTTATCTCCACAAAACGTTCCTCCCCTTGGAAGGTGTATGTAGACAGAGCGGCAAACCAGAGGGGGTCAGGAGTGGGGCTGGTTCTAATATCTCCCGAACAAACCATCATTGAGAAGTCTTTAAGGTTGGGATTCTCCGCCACCAACAACGAGGCCGAGTATGAAGCTCTACTAATGGGAATGGGGATGGTCAAGAAACTGGGAGGAAAGACAGTGGAAATGTTCTCGGATTCAGAGCTGATTGTGGGCCAGGTAAAAGGGGAATTGGAAGCTCGTGATACAAGAATGCAAGTTTACTTGAGCCAGGTTAGGCGTATGGAAGGGGATTTTGAATTCTTTGAGTTGTCTCATATCCCTAAGTGTGGGAATACCCATGCAGACTCTTTGGCCACTCTCGCGACGTCCTCGGCGATGAACTTACCTCACATGGTTGTGGTTGAAGACCTAAGTGCGCCTACCCCAGTGTCGGAAAGCACACTTCAAATCAATCTAATTAGCTCGACACCAAGCTGGATGGATCCTATAATGCTCTACCTTGAGAAAGACATATTACCCGAGGACGGTTCAGAAGCTGATAAGATACGGAGAAAAGCTCCTCGGTTCTGGTTGTCCGAGGACAAAAAATTGTACAAGCGATCTTTCTCTGGGCCATACCTGCTTTATGTGCACCCTGAAACCTTGGAGGCACTCTTAGAAGAGCTCCATGAAGGGATTTGTGGGAGTCATACTAGAGGAAGATCTTTGTCTCACCGAGCAATCACCCAAGGATATTGGTGGCCAAGCATGCAGAAGGAGGCTCAGGAATACATCAGAAAGTGTGATCAGTGCCAAAGATTTGCCCCGAACATCCATCAACCAGGAGGTGTTCTGAACCCTCTGTCTAGCCCTTGGCCTTTTGCTCAGTGGGGTCTGGATATTGTTGGTCTTTTTCCTAGGGTAATAGGAAATAAACGGTATCTGCTAGTTGGCACGGACTACTTCACGAAGTGGGTCGAAGCTGAACCTCTGGCTAATATCAGAGATGTGGATGTAAAAAGGTTTGTCTAGAAGAACATCATCACGCGATTTGGTGTGCCTCAAACTCTCATCTCGGATAATGGTCTTCAATTCGATAGCAAGGCTTTCAGGAAATATTGTTCCGAACTGGGGATAAAGAATAGATATTCCACTCCGGCTTATCCACAAGGAAATGGGCAAGTCGAGGCTATCAACAAAGTCATAGTGAGCGGACTTAAGAAGAGGCTAGATGATGCAAAGGAAAAATGGGTGGAAGAGCTGCCACACATCCTTTGGGCATATCGAACGACACCCAGACGATCAACGGGAGAGACCCCATTTTCGATGATGTATGGGGCTGAGGCCGTGATTTCCCTTGAAACAGGCTTTCCTACACTAAGGACCAGCAGTTTCACCTCGGATGGCAATGATGAACTTTTGAGTAAGAACCTAGACTTGGTAGATGAACGGCGAGAGAATGCGATGGTTCAGTTGGCTTACTATCAACATAAGCTGAAACAGGGCTACGATGCAAACGTGAAGCTGAGGCCATTAACTCCAGGGGACTTGGTATTGAGAAAAGTCTTGGGAGCTACTAAAAATCCAGCCTGGGGAAAGTTAAGGCCTAATTGGGAAGGACCGTATCGTATTACATCTGTGGCAGGAATAGAGGCTTACTACTTAGAAGATTTAGACGAAAAAACTGTACTTCATCCTTGGAATGTAAATAACTTAAAGAGGTATTACTATTAATATGAACAGTTCTGTCTTATTTCCCTCTTATAGCTTATCCCTAATTCTGTTGCTCGTGTTACTCCAATTATAGAAGTATTAAACAGAAACTAAGTCATGTCAGGTCCTCAGACCACAGCTTGGTGGAAATTAATATACTCAAATTATAGAAGTGTTAAACAGAAACTAAGTCATGTCAGGTCCTCGGACCACAGCTTAGTGGAAATTAATATACTCAAATTATAGAAGTATTAAACAGAAGCTAAGTCATGTCAGGTCCTCGAATTACAGCTTGGTGGAAATTAATACACTCAAATTGTTAAAGTATTGAGCAGAACTTAAGTTAGGTGAGATTCTTGGTCTACAGCTTGGTAAAAATTAATGCACACTTTAACCTTAATTAAAGTGTTACTATTAAGTTTTTCCTCATCAGGTCCGAATTTACTCTTCCATAAAGTAAAAAAATAGTCATGCAGGAAATTACACAAGTAACAGATAAAATCACAATGTTTTATATAAATCTGGGAAGGGAAATGTACATCACACTTGAGAGTATCCTCAAAAAAGAAAATAAAGGAGTTAAACTAAAATTAAAAGTTATGTCAACTATTGGCTAAGCTTTATTTGTAGTTTGGGAGAGGGAACTTTAGCGGTTTCCTGAGGAGGAACGTCTTTCTCCTTCTCCTTTGAAACCTCCCCAGCAGGCAGGATGGTGGAAGCTAAGTCCTTTTCAAAGCTCTAAGAGGCTTTTCCATCCTTAGGCTTCTCTGCGGCCTTGGCCTGGGATATCTCTGTGACTTCTTCAGACCTTTCAGGCTGTTTCTGCTGATTGGTTGGGAGAGGGTTCTGTTTCTGAGTTTCTTTAGCCGAACCAACAACAGTAGAGGAAACCTCTTGTTGTTAGGAAGAGGGAATTGGGGCTCGTATGGCTGGGGGGAAATAAGTGTTCTCAGGCTTTCTCAGCTCTGATGATGGTTCAACCCCAGCACGATTAAGAGCTTCCTCCTAGGTTTGTGCACAATATGCTCGGCACACAACCGGGACCTCAGCTCGGAATCTATCCTCGGTCTCAACCACGCCGACGTCATATCCTTGCTGTTCGGCCTCACTCTTCTCCTTCTCAACCTCAGCTTTCGCTTTTTCAGCCTCATCCCTCCCCTTTTCAGCCTGACCTCTCAGCCTTTGAGCTTCTTCAAGCTGCTTCATCAAAATTGATATTTGTCCTTTAGAAGCTGCCAGCTGCTCATTAACATCATGGAAGACTTTCCTTTGAGCTTCAACTTGCTTTTGAAAGCCGGTCAAAGCAGAGTCAGCACTCTTTCGAGCACGCTTTTCCTCGGCCAGCTTCTTCTTTAGCTCTTCAACATTTTTCTCGCTGGTAAAGAGGGTTTGAACAGCAGTATTTTGCCACTTCCTCTCCTCATCTAACTGCTGATAGGAGGCATTGACCATCTGCTCTAGCCTAAAAGTGGCTTGAACAACCTGTAAAAAAATAGTCAGAGGTGCAATAAACTACAAATAACAAGTAAAGCAGTAAGGATACCATACCATGCCCAGGTGCCTTTTTGTATTCATGAAGATCTCATTCTTCTTCATGCCTCTAAGCTCGGTCATGTCCTTGGGGAGAAGGAGTGACTCTTCTAGGGCCGAGACAACGTGGCATCCAATTCCACCATTGTAGTCCCTGATTGAAGTATCTTCCCTCAGAGGCTTTCCACCAAGCATGGGAGCAGGAAGCCAGGCCTCGGGCTCCGATGGCCTTGTAGTCTGTTTAGCCGTAACTTGTTGAGATCCATGAGTCATTTTTTGTTACTTCGGAGCCCTTTGGACCTCGTCTTCAGGAATTGGGCGAGGCCTCCCAGTCTCCACCACATCTTTACCCTTTTGTTCCCTCCTCCTCTTGGGATCAGTGGGTTCAACCCTCTGTGTTTGAGTTGGTTGGGGAGGAGGAAGGGGAAGACTAGTCTGAGCAGGCTTCACTGGCGCCCCCTTTCCGGATTTGCCTTCAATTACGTCCAGTAAGGTCCTTTGGTTTTTTCTTTGGATACCCATGTTATCAGTATTCACCTCGGGAGATGGAGGTTGATTAAAAACTTCGAATTCGTCGGCAGAATTCGATACCTCTACAATTTTTTCTTCTTCTTCTTTTTCTTCTTCTTCTTCCTTTTCCTCCTTCGCTTCCTGTTGAACAGAACGGGACGAGGAAGCAGCTATAGAGACCGTGGCCACAGGTAATGGTTGGTAAAATGGGTGCCTTCAGGGATTGGAACACCCTTAGGAACTATAAATCTGTCAAAGGCTACACTGATTCGAGGCAGCCGAGGATCTTTAGACTTTATCACACACTTGGGCGCTTGAAATGATGTGGAAATTGGCTTGTACCGGAGGATGATATGCGCTGCCCTCAATTGACCGTCGAATGGGTTCACGTATATCTCGGATTGTAGAATTTTGTCCAAGCTCTTTCTATTAACTAGTCCGAATTGAGGCTTGGTGGCGCACTTGTCTACAAAATTAGTAAAACAGCAAAGAAATCGCCGTCAGAAATAAAGATAACTTATAGTAAAGAGCACAAATTCAGATTCAGAGGCGCTCAGTCCAAGAATCCCACCTGGTGTTCCCACTTGCATCGGACAGGGTAAACCGTTATGCCATTCCCCAGAAAAAATGAGAAAATCATCTTTCAGGCCCTTGTTCGATTGAGGAAGACATTGGATTAATCTTACCTCAGGATACCTAGACTTAAGATAGTATCCCTGATCCTTCAACTTATGAAGGTTGTATATCCAATTTATATCGTGGTGGGTAAGGCCTAGATTCATCCTATTGTTAAGGGCTTCTATGCTCCATAACACCCTGAACATAGTGGTGGCGCACTGTGTGGGGGACAATCTAAAGAACCTGAGATAATTCCTAGTGAGATTACCCATCGGGATAGTCATCCCTCCCTCTATGAAAGCAATCATAGGGATGACCACTTCTCCCATTTTTCTATCATCAAACCACGTTTCTGGGGAAGCATATCTCATGCCCACCGTGGAGGGAATCCTATACTTAGCTCTGAATTCCTCTATTTGCTCCTTGGAATCAACTAGATACTTAAACCTACCCATTTCTTAGGAATTGTAAAGAAAAATTAACGAAGAGGATTTAAGATTGAAGAAGGATAAAGAAACTTACAGGTGTGAAAAATGAGCTCCTCGGACAGACTTCAGGTATTTATGAGAGCGTTGAGAAGAAAGAAAAAGGGACAAGTGCAATGAATACTCGCCAGGAAGGTTGAGATTTTGTGCAACTGAAAAGAGATTTGATTTGAAATGCTCTTTATAGGGGCACAGATATTGTAAGTGGGAAAAATCCCGCTCATAAATTTCAACAGCCCTCCGCCGTTGATTCGCATCATGCTGAAACGTGGCGGACAAAAAACCGCCATCATTTAATAATGACATGCTCCAGACGCCGAAACGTCAAGAACGTGTCTTGGGCAGGTGAAAAGTCATTCTGAAATTTAGAAAAGCCCACCGAAGGGAGTAAGGGCGTGATATCAAAATCTCCCTTTTTCTGAGGTGACAAAAAGTGAGATTTTGAGGGGCTATTGTGGGGCCTGTGGCCCAAAAAGATAAGCGGAGAGTTCATGGGAATTGGGCTAGCGGCCCAGTCCGAGGACACTCACATGTCCGAGGATAAGATTTATTACTCAAACTACGTCCGAGGTGGGTGTAATTCTTTTAATAGTCAAGGAACTCCACAGAATTGCATACAAACTAACTAATGAACATTAAGCAAAGAAGGAACCGGGAAAAGTAACAAATATCCCTTAAAAGCAGCTACCTCCACATTAAATGCTTCCCAGCTAACTCTCTGGCCGCATTAATGTGGAGGTGATACCTGAACAGTAATCAAGCAGCCTTCTAACCACTAAACGGAAAATCCAGGAAGTTCTGGATGGGACAGAAAGAAGTTCTCAGAATGGAACCTACACGTGTACGGTGAAAGCAGAATGAAGAAGGTAGTATATAACGTAAGAAGAGAGAGAATAAGAAGAGAGAGAATCCATAGACATAAACACTAAAAATCTCGCCAAGGAGAAGGAGAAGAAGGTTTTTCTTTTATTTAGTTTGAAGTTCCTTTTGCTGCAGAAGAACGATGTCTTTTTCCTCTCACTAGAGCTAGTTCTTACGCCCATTCTCTATAAATTTTATTGTTCGGGCTTGTTGGGCTCGAATCTCATCCTTCTTTTGGGTCCAATACATTTTGAGTCCTTACACTATCCTATGTATTATAAACCAAAAAAAAAAAAAAAAAAAAAAAAAAAAAAAAGACCAATTGCATTACTTAAATAATAAAATGCATTATATATTTTTCATTGTTTTATTTAATTCTATCATCCAATGATCCGTGTGATAAACCCAAAAATACAAAAACAAAAAAATTGGTCAATAGCATCATTACAATTAACCAGTCCCGTGCGGTAGCACGGGGTTACATACTAGTATAAATAAAAGATGGCAATAGGCTTGGCTTAATGAATTGAAATTCTAAACTTTGCTTCAATTAATTGGCTGATCAATTTGACAATAAAAATAGAGATTAATAAATATATCATTACTCATGTCACCTAAAGTTTAAATTCTGTCCTCATATACTGAGTGAATTGTAAACTGAAGATCTATTTCAATTTATTCATCACAAATCGTTGAACAATAGGGACCTTCTTACGTAATAGAAAATACCAGTGTTGAGCAATATAATATATAAAACTATGAATTTTTTTATGCCTTATTATTTTCTTTTGGATATCTATTTTAGGAGTTTCGAACAATTTTGACAATGTAAGGTTGAATTTAATCAACCATCTCCTTGGCTTTATTCCGTGCCAAATTTGCTTGTAATTCAGCAATTAATAACCCTGTATTTAGGTAGAAATCTTGTAAGGGTAGTGAGTGAGAGTATGAAGAAATGCTCAAGTTTGTGCAAGATGCAAGGATTCGCAGCTGGGACTTGCGGGTGACTCGCGACTGGCAAACTGCCAAATGCAGCACATGAGTGAAGCGTGTGAGAAGATGAACAGTTGCGCTAGCTGGAGCACTACAGGACAAAAAGTCCAAACTGGCCATTCTGTTATCTCGCGGCTTGAACTCGCGACTCAATCAAGTCACGAGGCCAAGCCGCCAGACCACCCTGTTTGGGAAAAACTGACTCTTCGCATTCCATTCTCACCCCAATATAAATAACCCTTATACCCACGAAATGTAGAGAGCTTCCAGAGAGAATTTTAAGAGAGAAATCCTAGAGAAAAACAAGATTGATTCATCTACAATCTTCATATAAAGACTCTTCATATTCCTCTACTCTCACCCTCTCCATTGTTACATGCTTAAGAGGTTCATTACCCAAATCCTTTTCTCACTATACCCATATCTGTGAAAAGGCTATTTGGTGCTTTGGGAAGCAGTTAGGAAGGGATCAATGACTATTGGTTGATGCTATGGGTTATAGCAGAATCTGGTAAGCTAGAAAAGACAAAGGTTCAGCATAACCTCGTTAGAGCAAGAAGTTTGGAGGGCCTAGGTACCTGGGTAGATTAGGCTTGGAGGGTTTATTGTTGTTCATGTATCCCAACTTCATTTTCTAGTGGATTATTGACCGCTTGGAGGGCGGCAAAGAGGTTTTATGCTGAGAGTTTTGGTTTCCTTTTCGATAACACATCGTTGTGTTGCCCTTGTGTTTGCATCTCTCTTCCCTTAATCTTTGCCATTTAATTTCTGTTGTGGATGTGATTTTATTTGGTTTAGATTGTTTATCAATTTTGTCATTAGCTTATGTTTATGTTCCGCACATTTATTGTTTGATAATAAGCTTGAATTAGAAATTTGTATTTGGGGGTCTAAACATTCATAGTGTTTTCAACGCTATTTGAACATTCAGACAAGAAAAGGGTGCTTTTAAGAAGGCAAAGTCAATAAAAACTATGAACATTGATACAAAATCCTTGACGGTGCTCCCTAGATATTTACACTAACAAAATGAAGAACATAAGCTCATTGTCAAATCTCAACATGTAAAATACAATGACTTCATTATGACATTACTTTTCCGGAGAAACTAACTTGGTATTCCAAACTATGCAAATTCTAATAGGTTTGCACATCAAGAGTTCTTCTCTACAGGGAATGAATTCCTTAAATTACACAATAAACTACCTCTCTTACCTATTGCAGACCAAAAAGACCCTCTTGAAGCTTTCTTTGATATGGAAGCCTTAGGAGAAGTTCGCACTCTATGACCATCCTAAGCTTTCTTGCATGATTTCATTTTCTTTCTATGAGGTTGCATACTCTTTGCAAGATCTTCTAAGCACTTCACACTTGCTAGAGATATAAAAGACTGACAATGATCCTAATTTTAAGGAGAGGGCACAAAAGGCAGTGGTTCGTCTCCATATGATTTCATTACTTTTGTAGCTTATGGACTGAGGTTTATCTCTCAGATAATGCAAAATCAATTTGTTGCACATCTTGATGTATAGATATTTGGAAAGGGCATCTTATAAGTAATAAGTTTATACTTCAAAAAACGAGAATATCATAGACTAAAATTCTAGTGACTAATGCAACTTCACTGATATCAAATCAAATATGGTTAGGTTTTATGTTGGACTCTGTCTTCAGCAGGAGAAGTGAGGCTTTATTATCAGAAATATCTTAGATACAATAGATCCAAATCCATCCAAATATTAGAAACTGGTGATTGAATGCATCACTCTTTATTGATTATTCCTTATCTTTCTGTTGGAGTTGGATTCACAATACATGCAAATGCTCCTTTAGCCATTCAATGGATTTTGAATTTTCGACATTTGGTTTTAATTTGTAAATGAATAATAAAAGTATGTTGGGAGTCAAACCAACAAACATCAAATGGCTAAGATGGTTATGTACTTAGATGATCGAGGTTGAACTACTGTTGATGGTCATTTTTGTAAAACACAAATAGAAGGAAGGAGGCTCAACCTAGCGACGCAGGCAGCAAATAGAAGTGGCAAGCATAGAATAAAACCATTAAGCCCAAGCGGTAGGAATAATGGGTCACAGGTCCATAAAATAAATAAATGGGATTTAAGGAAGTAAATGGGCTCAAAAGGACCGAAAAGAGAGAATAGCAAACCCATGGGTAGTGTATGATGTGAAAAAGTAAGAATGAGCTACAGCAGGCTCAAAGCAATGTAAGCAAAGAGAGTAGGGGATTGTTGGCAGGCCCACAAACCCCAAGGATGAGCACAAGGTAATTGGGCCGGAGAAGTCCAATGAAGTTAGTAAAAGCCCATGGGAACACAAAGTTAGGAAAATGGCCAAGGAAGCCCAAGACAAGTAAATGGGCTGAGGATGCCCAGGGAGAAACAAAAGAGACACAGGAGCCCATAAGTAAGAAAGCCCATGGCCATGCAAAGCCATTGGGAAAAGAGTAAATGACAGGTCTAAAAGAGGACTAGCAGGACTAAGTCATTATAGTAGGAATGACAGAATAGTATGGCAGGACATGATAGCAATCAAGAAATGGGCTGAGAGAAATGTAAAACCCAGTATTAAATAAAGCCCAACCCTTGAGGAGAACAGGGAATTATAAAATAGCCACGTAAAAGGTCAAAGAAGGGCGGCAGACTGTGCAAGCAAGCCTCTAGGCCGTGGCAAACGCATAAGCAGCAGATAGATTGGAAGGGAAGCACGTGCAAGGCATAGGCACCACCAGCCTGTACCCAGCCAATATGGAACACGGTGGGGTCATGGGTCAAAGGTAAGGGGGTATGGTTTGGTGGTGGGGAGAGGGGAAAAGATCTATTCTATGGCTCCTGCCCAAGCTCTTTTAGGGGGTACGTCCTGCTGGGATGACAGACCACCCAAAAGAAGCAAGGTTGGGGGGGGGGAACCATCAGGTGCATGCCTTGAGGGAGAGAGAGAGAGAGAGAGAGCATCCACGCCGAGGCAGGAAAGGGTGCCACGACAGAGTAATAAATGAAACAGCCTTCCTTTGTCTAGAAGTGGAGAGTGGCACGCAGAGGAACTAGTGGTAGTCGGCAAGTACATCCAGACCAGACAAAGGTGGTTAAGGGGCATGACAGGGTTTAGACCCCTTAAACCACAAACAAATTGCGTAGCCTAGATTAATTAGCCAAGTTTTTACTTAGTCAAATTAAGCAATTCTAGGTTAAAACAATTACAAAATCATATCATGCATGTAAACATATAAAGCAGCGGAAATTAAATAACACAGTGATATGATCACCCAGGAAAACCAAACCGGTAAAAAACCTGGGGAGGATTTTACCCACCGATCCTCAAGGCAAAACGGAATCCACTAAGAAAGAATTGAAGTTGTTACAAAAGGACTTACAAGCAACCCCGCTTGACTTCCTAATGCTACCCACCAGTAGTAACTTCCTGACACGACCACGCGCAGGCTCCGAATCCACGGACTACTTCTTTCTTTTGTCTTCCTTCAATCAGGTACAAGCTCCTCACTTGTTAATCTTTAAGTTCCAAAGGCAGCAACCAAGTTGATCATCAAGATGTAGAAGAATCTTAATCTTGAAAACCCTAAGTTATGTATAAAGGAAAGCTCCTCTAGATCTCACAAGAGATTTACACAAAACCGCAATGTATGAGCAACAACACAACTTGTGCCACTCTTAAAAACGTAGCTAGGGTTTGCCTTATATACCTAGGGCAAAAACATAAAACCCTAAACGTTTAAAGAGTTAGGGCTGAGTTGGAATTCTGCAGAAAAACGCATCTGGGCCGATTTTCGATCGATCGAGAATTACATTCGATCGATCGAGCCAGGCCGAGAAGCTCCAATGCTTCTGCAGTCTCTCGATTCCAACTTTACAAAATTAAACCAACTTTGAGCAAGCCTAAACAAGACTAAATACATTGTTTTGATCATGGTTTGCCAACATTACAAATTAGGTTCTAAATACATAAAATCCTAAGACCTTAAAACCTAACAAACTCCCCCTTTGGCAATCCGTGACAAAACACAAATCAAAAGCTCAAAGTTTACAAGTATAAAAGCCCTTTACAAAATAATGCTCATAAACAAAAGTTCAACCTAACTACTATCCATCGGTTGCAAGTGTAGACAGCAGCTTTGTTGAATCAACCTGTATATTCCTGAAATACTCAACAAACACATAAACGCATGTGTGGCAGAAAATAGTATATAAACAGGTATAATATTCTTGTAAGATTCACACAACTCAAAATAAAGATATATATCAATGAATCAACTCATAAATATAAATCAATAAGCATTGAATCATAAGTCAACAAGAATCAAAAGAAAACATGCATATCAATATATCAATCAATGTTACTATATCAATGTTACTCCCCCTAACATGAATATCCTCAAAAATGATATACAAAGTGAAGCACCTAGATACAATCTACTAAACTCCACAAAAAATCCCATGCTAAACATATGTCTCCCCCTAACTATATGTCTCCCCCTAACTACAAAATCTCCTCAAAAAGTACAAAACTCCTCTACAAGTCAAAATATCTCCCCCTTTTTGTGACGGAATGCCAAAGGGCAATCAAAAGTCGCCATCAAAAGGTGGTGGTGAAGGTGAATGAAGACGTGCAAGATCAGCTCGCAGAGCACGCATCTCGTCCAGCAAGTCCACCAAAATCTGACCATGAGCCGCCTGAACGGTCATGACAGTCTCCAAACTACGACGAACATCAAAATCGGCCGCAGGAGGTGGAGGAACAGCAGCAGCATCCGCAACATCACCAACTGGATCAGGAATATCCTCACCAGCAAGACCTGTAGAAGATGAAGGAGGAGGAGGAGCGCTAGAAGAGGGATCAGACCTAGGATGTTTAGAACCAGCTCGAAGATGAGCGGCCCTCTGTCTAAGAAAAGACGCACCAATAGGACCGATGACATGAATAGGCTCAGAAGCAGGGAAATCCTCTAAATCTAGATACAATAAAATCCTATGAATGAAAATAGGATGGACGAGAGTATGAGCAGTAGATGAACTCCTATAAACTTCGTTCAAAGAACGAAGAAAAAGATTAGGAAAACTCATAGGAGCATCTGTAACAAGGGCGTACAGAAAAACACACCTCTCAAGAGGAATGGTGTGCAGATGAGAAATGGGCCATAGTGAGTGACATGCTATCCTAGAGAAAAGATAGGTAGTCTCAGGAAGCTCAGTAGAAGTGATCCGAGGATCAGAACCCCACTGGATAGATGACCCAGTGATGTAAGATATGACATCACTCAACTCGGGTGACTCAGCATAGGGATAGACAAGATCCCTAACTAAAGGTACCTCAAGAGCATCAGCCACTACCTGAGGAGTAATGGAGTACTCTACGCCTCGTATCCAACTCCGAACAAGGGTGTTGGAATCATAGACGCAGATCGAGATGTTCGAGTAGAACTCTCGAATCAAGGTAGCAGGAGGAGGAGGGTCAGACACAGCAAACAAGGGAAGCCAACCCCTACGCTCAAAATTTGCCCTAATGTCAGGATCAAGCTCATCTAAAGAGACAGACCGCTCAGCCCATATCTTCCTCTTAATGTTTAAAGTGTCATAAAGCTCTTGGTTTTTCTCACTAGGGAACCGCTCACTATCAAAGGAGGGAGGGGAAGGAGTAGGAGTGGGAAGGGTCCTACGAGCTCTAGTCTTCCTAGGCATGGTGCTAAGGAAAAGGACAGAGACACAAAGAGAAAACCAAAAAGAATAAACACAAAAACCAAGGGCAGACTGCAAGTTAGCACACAAAAAAAATATAAAATTGAAATTCTATATGATGCATGAACATTAATAATGTTATGATGCATGAACTAATGCAGTAATCAGAATCAAATTAAGTTCAAAATCATAAAATTGGCTTGAACATAGAGTTTCTTAACAAAAACCCTAAAAATTTGAGAACAATTGAAAATTTTTGTACCAAATTGATGAACCAATCATTATAAACTATTGCAAACAATTTATAATAACCAATTGCATCAATTACACAAGCCAATTTCATCAATTAAACCCAATTGCACAAAAAGCCCCAATTTGGATCAATTATAAGCCCTAGAAAATTAAGTTTTTCACAAAACACAAAATTGATCAAATTAATCACTCAAGAACATGTCTAGAGGGTGTCCCCAACAAAACCCAATGATCAATTGCAAACAAAATGGTCCGAATCAACAAAAATCCCAATATGAAAAGTTCCGAAGATCTCCCTAAAAAATGCATGAAAAATGCATGAAATCATGAAAATAATTTGAAAAAGAAGGGTAAAAAGGACATACCGGCTTGAGAAGAGAGAGATTGTGCAAAAAATTCAGAAGAAAACGACAAAAACTTGAATCTTTTTGGGCTGCCTCGTCGGAGAGAGAAAAAAGCTTGAAAAAGATTTTGAATAGTTCTTTGAAAAAGTCAGAATTCCTCTTTTTAAAAAGCTTCTTCACGATGTTCGATCGATCGAAAATTACATTCGATCGATCGAATGTGACAGTCAATTTTGCACATTCTGAAGCACTTTTTCGATTGATCGAAGAATACATTCGATCGATCGAAATAGGCAGAGGCACACTAAATTTTGGGGAAAAACATACTTTTGAAAAATTGCAAACCCAATTTTGAAACAACTCCTCAAAGCACTTGAACAATGAAAACAAAATGCATGAGTATGAAATGGAATGCATCTTCAAAAACCCAAAATTTTAAACCCAATTCTCTCAAACACAAGTTTCAATTGTCTTCCAGATTAATTTTCTCAAGCAGCATGTATGTTGTGCACAAATCTCAAGATATTTTTAAACTTGGTTGGTCAGACCAAGGACACACACACTAACATGTACAGTGTTTAACAAGGAGTAACTTGTGAAGTGTGTGAAACTAGCAAAGACTTGAGATACATGTGAGGTGATATGTGAATGGCAATCAAGCACAAAGTCTACACAATTCATCACATAGAATTAAAAGAGACTATCACCTAAAGAGTTACATCCTATAACTCCCACATCTCGTAGAACAAAAGCTTGCAATCATGTAAGTTTCTTGCATTATTGCCTCTTATTTATATATGAATTGGCATTCAGCCTAATAGTACACACCGGTTTTTAATTTAATTTGAGGCTACACCTTATGTTCTTTTTGTGCATGTGCTACACTTTCTCGAGCACCAAATCTTATGATATGCACTAAGGTGTTCATGATTGGCTAGTGAATAGTGGTGAGATGGTTATTTATGCCTTTCTCAAAAGGATCAAGTCCGACAGTCAAGTAACATATGACTTCAAGATCAAGACAAAGTGATTAAAAACCACACACATCTTTCCCACACAACATGCACTACAAAGTTTCAACTAGTTAAGTGCAGTAAATAAGCTCATCCAAGTTAAACAAGGTACACCAGACATGACATGTGTAAAAAGAATGACCAACCTTGTTTTCAAGAAATCAAGAAAAATAGTGTTCAACAAAGATTTTGCTTTCCCTTTTTTTTTTTTTTTTTTTTTTTTATTATTATTATTAAAAGAGAAAACAAATAAATCCTAGAATGAAATGCATGTATGTAATGCAATGCAAGTCCTAGAACAAAAGAAAACACAAAAACCAAATAACAATGGTCACAACAGAATAGAGCAATGAAGCACAAGGACCATGTCAGAAAGACTCAGTTAGTTCGAGTCTTTTGCATCCAAAACTTTTTAGATGCACCCCGAGCATTGGAGTTCTTATTCACATTAGAGTGATTCCCAACTCCAGAATTGGAATAAAGGTTTAACGCCTTTACCAATTCACCAATTAGTGCCATAGGATCTTGTGCTTGAGGCACAGGCACTTTTGGTCTTTTTGCTCTCTTATCAGCTTGAAGCTTGTAACAGTTAGGACGGATATGTCCAGACTTACCACAATAATGACAAACCCAAGCAGGTTTACCATGCATCTTGTCCTTAGGTTTGGTAGGCTCCTTAGGCTTGGATTCTCTTAAGTCTACCTTAATCTTCTTTGGTGGTGAAACTCCTATAAGTTTAACAACCTCACACACAGGGGGTTTAATGGTTTCACTCACAACCTCACTCACAAGAGGTTCAGAAGAAGAAGAAGAAGGAACAAAGACAGTAGAATAGGGTCCAGAATTAAAGATGCTTTCAACATATCCTATCCCAGCTTTATCAAAAGGATACTTTTGAACATTCAGCATGTGATCAAGTTTAGAACTAGCAGATCTAGCAACAGATAAATCATGTTCCAAAGTTCTAACTTTATCAAGCAAAAGCATATTTTCAGATTTAACATTATTCAAAAGATCATTAGCATCAAAAAGTTTTACAAGCAAGTTCTTCTTTTCAAGCTCAAGAGCATCAATTTTCTTCAGGCCAAGATCAACTTTCATAGCATCCTTTGCAGCAATTTTGCAAAGTTTGTTATAGGCCTCTTGAAGATCTGCATCTTCAGAGAGTTCCCCATCAACAGGGTTCTCCTTAGCAGATATGCTTTCATCAACTTCAGCAGTAGCAGTGAAAGCAATGAAGTTTCCATCCTCGTCACAACCGGACTCATCATCAGAAACCTCATTATCACTAAGGGTTACAGCCATAGCTTTACCCTTATTCCTCAAGAAAGTAGGACATTCAGATTTGACATGACCATACCCTTGACAACCATAACACTGAGGACCTAAAGAGTTATTAGAAGATTGACCTACTTGTTCTCTAGGTTTTTCAAAATTATTAACCTTAATGGGATCATTCTTCCTAAAGTTTCTAGGTTCAGCAGTGTTGGTGTTCCTTGCCTTCCTGTTTGTATTTCTAAGAAAATTTCTAAAGTTCTTGGCAAGGTAAGCTATCTCCGTGGGAGAGAGCTCATCATCAAATCCACCAGCTTCAACATCATCAACAGACTTAAGAGCCATTGATTTGGATTTGGCAGTCTTGGGAAGGTCAGACTCATAGGACTGAAGAGATCCTACAAGCTCATCCACAGGGATGGAGTCAACATCCTTACTTTCAGTAATGGCTGTCACTTTGGGTCTAAAGTCTTCAGTTAAGGATCTAAGTATCTTCCTAACAACTTTAGGTTGATCATAGACTTCACCCAAATTATAAGCAGAATTAACAATGTCATTGAGTTTAGCATAAAACTCATCAAAGGTTTCATCATCAGACATTCTAATGCTTTCAAACCTAGAAGTTAATTGCTGCAATTTATTTATTTTAACAGCCTTTGTGCCCTCATGCACAGTTTGGAGGATTTTCCAAGCAGTATGAGCAACCTCAACATTAGAGATCCTCTTAAATTCCTCCATTGAAACAGCATTAAAAATGGCATTCATAGCTTTGCTATTAAATGCAGCTGCTTCTTTTTGAGAAGTTTGCCACTCACTCACAGGAGTAGTGGGCTTCTCCCAACCATATTCCACAGAGTTCCAAACTCTCTCATCAATGGATTTCAGGAATGCTTTCATCCTTACTTTCCAGTAGGCATAATTGTTCCCATCAAAGTGTAGAGGAACAAACAAAGAGTGTCCATGCTCCATGACAGCAGGGGTCAAGGATCAGCTCAGAGATGAAAATCTCAAACAAAAGAGCAACCTGCTCTGATACCACTTGACAGGGTTTAGACCCCTTAAACCACAAACAAATTGCGTAGCCTAGATTAATTAGCCAAGTTTTTACTTAGTCAAATTAAACAATTCTAGGTTAAAACAATTACAAAATCATATCATGCATGTAAACATATAAAGCAGCGGAAATTAAATAACACAGTGATATGATCACCCAGGAAAACCAAACCGGTAAAAAACCTGGGAAGGATTTTACCCACCGATCCTCAAGGCAAAACGGAATCCACTAAGAAAGAATTGAAGTTGTTACAAAAGGACTTACAAGCAACCCCGCTTGACTTCCTAATGCTACCCACCAGTAGTAACTTCCTGACACGACCACGCGCAGGCTCCGAATCCACGGATTACTTCTTTCTTTTGTCTTCCTTCAATCAGGTACAAGCTCCTCACTTGTTAATCTTTAAGTTCCAAAGGCAGCAACCAAGTTGATCATCAAGATGTAGAAGAATCTTAATCTTGAAAACCCTAAGTTATGTGTAAAGGAAAGCTCCTCTAGATCTCACAAGAGATTTACACAAAACCGCAATGTATGAGCAACAACACAACTTGTGCCACTCTTAAAAACGTAGCTAGGGTTTGCCTTATATACCTAGGGCAAAAACATAAAACCCTAAACGTTTAAAGAGTTAGGCTGAGTTGGAATTCTGCAGAAAAACGCATCTGGGCCGATTTTCGATCGATCAAGAATTACATTCGATCGATCAAGCCAGGCCGAGAAGCTCCAATGCTTCTGCAGTCTCTCGATTCCAACTTTACAAAATTAAACCAACTTTGAGTAAGCCTAAACAAGACTAAATACATTGTTTTGATCATGGTTTGCCAACATTACAAATTAGGTTTTAAATACATAAAATTCTAAGACCTTAAAACCTAACAGGGCAAAATAGTAAAATCTGGCCACAGTAGGCACTATAAGAACTCTTGTCGTGCCCAAAAAGAGGAATTGAAAAATCATCGAAAAACAGGGCAAGATCACAAAGAAAAGGAAGACAGTAAAAAGCAAAAGAAAAGGAAAATATAAGATAGAAAACAGGAAAAAAAAAAAAAAAAAAAAAAGAGTTAATACGGTGGGCATGCACCAGTAGGTTGATTTCCCTCTCTCCCCCTTTAAATCTTGCTCTCTTCCAAAGCATATGAAGGATTCTTTTTGGGCATTAACCATTTAGGTCCGATTCCCTCAAAGCCATTAATCCCCACAGCAGGATCTTTCCTGGGAGATTATCTTTTTCTCCTTTACTTTCTTTGTAAAAGACATTATTATGGCTGTAATTATGTCTTATAAGTAGGGATTACTTGGGCGTTTCTATTAAATAGTCGTACTCTGTTTTGCTATTATTATTATATCTGTCTGTCGTAACTCATCTGAAACAGTTCTATCTATCGTAAGCACACTCCTGGCAAACGAGGCATAGTTTGTGCACAAGCCGGCCCAAGTTGAGTTACAATTGGACCGGTCTCAACTCCCTTACTCAAAAAACCTTCAGGCCCATTTCTGCAGGAGGCAGCCCAGCCCAACGCACAACGCAAAAAAGGCCCCTACAACTACTGGACATTTGATCTAGTGGTATGTTATGTATGACTTATGCTTCAGCAATGAGAGGTCCCAAGGAGTTCAATTCTTAAAATTTTCAGTTTCTAATCTGTCACTTTAAATATTAGTGCCAACTATCGAAGTAGGCATACTATAGCCATCTCAATTATAACCTATTTAGCTTGAGGGGTTAGTCACAATTTCGAGATCTAAAGGCCCTAACTGAAAACACCAAACTGTGACATAGCTTAATTCTATAAATGTGAGCTTCACAACAAAGCTTCTCCTGTGAATACAAAACTCTATTTCTTTCTCAAGGCGAGAAATGTCCCGCTCCAATGTAGGAGTAGGAGTTTGCTCTTGCATGGCTTTAAGAGTGGAGAGAGTATCTTCACACCTTTGAATGTCCTTCTTGGGTATTATTTCATTCAAAATTACTTATATAGTTTTATCATTACTTGATGCTGGCTTCACATTAGAAGATCCACTAGCACTACAGCCAAAAAAAAAAACAAAACAAAAACAAAAACAAAAACTGTAATCAACTCTAGAAAAAAGAATCCATTTATACCAATCAAAACCATTATTCCTAAGACAGAGAACTTAATTATGCCAATCAAACTACCCAATAACTTATCAGCTTGAAATGTGTAAATGCTGTCTGCATATATATTATATAGCAGTTCGTAAAAAATTGAGACGAGAAGGAATTGAACCTCAAATCGATTTTGAAAGCTAGACGACTGAGAGCAGTTGCTGCTGGTGTGGCATGTCCGGTGTTTGAGGTGTACAAATCATGTAATCTAAACAATACCGTTTCAAAAAGGACAAAATAATTTTTAAAAACATCGATCTCTAAAACTTTTTTTTTTTTTTATCCATTTGGTTGTGGCTAAATGACTCCTGAGTACTTCACAAACTCTACAAGTGTTTTATGTGGCTAAATTATAGTGTTTATACAAAATAATTTATTTAGGTATGTTCTATGATGTGCAACTAACTCAGTGAAATTCTATTACGTCATTACCAAAAAATAAAATTTATTTAGGTCCTTTTTCCCTCTTAAATTTTTGAAGTATTCATTTGTGCTTTTTAGGACCTTGACAGGAAATCTAGACTAAAATTATTTTATAATTAAATTAATTTTGTTATAATGGTTATAATGCTTGTCCTATCAAAATTAACATCTTTTAGTGTTCCCCGCGTTTTCTTTTATTTACATATTTTTTTTCAATCTGATGACCTTTCTTTTATAATAAAAGGATCAGATTATGTCATAGCATCAATCCATTAACAAAACACATAAAACAAGGATTTTAAGGGGGAAAAAACTCTAAAACAATCTCACGTTGACATCATGATATTTGTTAATCTCTCTAAACAACCACAAAGAGAAACTAATAATAATCTATAGAATCATTCCAAAAAAAAAAATGCATCTTCATTTTGCATTTTCTTCATCTTCTATAGTGATATGAGAGCTCATAGGTTCAACAATACATTTTTTCTTGCTCAAAAAATTTAAAATAAGATCAACTAAACAATGAAATAGTAAGCACCCCAACGTTTATGCTCTTTGTGGATCATCTTAATCTAAACTTGGTCAATTCCAAAATAAACCGATTTATCTTAGTTAAACGAACCCAGAACTACACAAGAAAAGTAATTGTTGGCTTAGTTAATATTGGTCAAATTTCCAAAACAAACCAATAGCACTACCTATGTCTAGCTGCCAGTAACAATATGATAACTAGAGTTTGGCAACATGCTTAGCTTTCCAAACTTTATTTCATAGTACTCCAATAACTCAAGCCTGAAAACAAATACACGAAGAATGACTTAGCTGAAATTCAAAAGTCAAGACTAAAAATAATGAAATCAGAAAATCAATAATAATATATACAATCATATAAAAGGAGCAAAAAGCATAATTAAAAAGTTTGGATCACAACAAAAATTAACAAAAACTTTCACACCTCCCAATTTACTTACCACCTCACACAAGGGTCATTAAAAAAAAAAAAAAAAATTATGGTGGGATCTGGTGGGAGGTGGTAGACAAATGAAGTGTTGGTGTGAAATTATTGTTGTAACTCTAACTTTATTGATTGATGTTGAAAATAAATGCATAACATATATATATACCAAAATGACAACGCTTGAAATGGCGCATACTTGTCATAAATACATTTGACATCTTCTTTGGCATTCTCTTTCTTTGTCTTGTGAACCTGACACAAAGAATATATAATAGTTATTAAAAAGACCATACAATTAAGCAAAGCATTAAGATTTTATGGCATATTTACATGAAGCTACCAATATTGAAACTCTCAAAACCTGTTGTAAATGTCGCTTTGTTTCAGTATCCATAGGGACCATTTGATAAAATCCAATGCACATCATTAGTGTGGCACATGCATAAGGACCAAAGCCTTTGATTTTACTCAATTTGTCATATATTTCCTCATAGCTGGATGTTTTCTTGAGCTTAAGCTTAAGCTTTCCTTCCTCTGCACGTTCAGCAAGTTCAAAAATGTGACATGCTCTATACCCAAGTTTGCAACGTTTTTTCAAGTAACCCTTGGTAAGGGTAGCTAGTTCTTTTGAGCTTGGAAAATTCCCTAATGCCGTAACTTTAATATTATTGCCTTCTAGAAGTTGTGAATTTGAGCAACTCTGATCCACGCACATGTTGACCTTACTTTGTTTTCGAGCAAATTTCTCTCTCTTTAACCCTTTCTTTTTGGGATGCTTGACTATATTTTCACTGTTCTCATCCACACATTTGTTGACCTTACTTAGTTTTCGAGCAAATTTCTTTCTCTTTAACCCTTTCTTTTTGGGATGTTTGACTATATTTTCACTGTTCCAGCCATCAGCTAACTCTGCTTGAAGTTCACATAGAGCTCTAGCCATATCCAATGTCCTCGTCCACCTATTTGAATATCATATTGTATAATACATACACAGACACACACGTGCATTAAAATCTTACCCACAATAATTTTCATAACTTTCTTCATAGTTATTAACATGGTTTGTTTTAATTAGTGCATAATATAAGTTGTGTAAACCACGTGAAAATAATGTTCCTCTTAAAACATTCTATTTAAGCAATTGTAAAAATAAAAAATGTGGGGCCCCAAATATTATGACAATTCCGGCCCACTCCACATCAGGCCCAAGGTCAAAACCGAGGAGAGGGCATAAACCGAGGATGAGCTGTCACTTACTCATTAAATGCACTCCACCTACATTCTGATCACATCAATGGTGAGATGACCAGCCAGCAGTGATGCCTTGGTTGCTTCAACTAACAGAAAGCCTGCAAAGGCGGCTGATGGGATAGGCACTCAAGTATAGGCTTGGATGATTAATAAGTGGACGGCTGAGATCAACTAGAAAAGGAATATATAATAGATCGCACCCCCATCAAGAAAGGGGGGGGGGGAACCGATTAGGACAAGGACCGAAAAAGGGATCTTCAGGGTGTTAAAAAGGATAACCCTTACATGTGTCTGTCCTAAGCAAAGAAGTCCTCGGACTAGATCCTCGAACTAGGCTGAGAACGAAATTTCTTCATAAACCATTAGCCGAAGGCATCGTTATTATCCTCATAAACACTTAGCAAAATTCCTTGATTATCAGTCCTATGAATCTCACACACTGACCATTATTTGCTTTGTTGGTACTTAGTCCTTTTACCCATACTCTACAAATTTTATTGTTTAAGGTCCAATACATGTTGAGTCCTTACAAAAAATAATAATAAAAAAAATAAAAAATAAAAGGGTCTAAAGTATTAGTGTATTACTTGTAATTTTTATTTAAAGTAATATTTAAAAGAAAAGTAATTGCAGATTGACGTACTTTTTCTCATACAAGCATATTCTTAATAGTTGCACCACCTCTTCTTTTCCGTTCTTTTATTATTTATTTATTTTACTTTTTGTGCATATCAATTTATCCTTATTAGCTTATGGTAAATAAAAATACTACATCCACAATATATTCATAACAATTTTATAATAAATCCTAAGTGACAAACTTTTGTTAGTGGACAAAAAAATAATTTTCATAATGGGCCTAAATTAGAACTAACAATAACATGTCACTTAAAATTTATTGTAAAATTTTTATAAAAAAGTCGTGTATGTAGCATCTTTTACTGGCAAACTCATTACAACAAAAGATATCTTTAATCCAATTACTAGGAGAAATTACACTTTGCTCCTAAATTATATTTTCTTTTACACTTACCCACTAAAATATATAACCTTTTACGCTTATTCTCATAAAATATTAACTTTGTAACATTTTGCACCCCCACCCATGAGTATTTGTTTAGGGAAGTGTGTATTTTTAAATAACAAATGATCTATATTAAAATATGATTAATAATTATTCAATGGACTAGTCTTCTTTAAATATCTTGAACTAACGTGGTTTTGTAATTAATATAGAGGCCTCATTTTATTCTATTTGCACAAGCATTCTAAATCATACTATGACCATTATAATCAGGAAAAAAATATATGGCCACTATAATCAGTCTTAGGGATGATTCTAAAACATAAAAAATAAAAATAAAAATCAGTTTTACGGATACTTTACATAATCCCCAAGCTTGATCTTAAATACCACTAAAATTGCGAATATTATGACACCACAAAAGGTTTATAAAACAGCTTAAAAACTTCCCACAAATAAGCACAATTAAATGAAAGATGTCATTGTGTTGGCATTATTATGTGAATATTTATTTTTGCACTAAAATAATGCTTGTATTCATAGTCATACAACGAGTCATTTTAAGAATGTTGTCTATCCATGCTAGTATATATTTTAATTTGCACTAAAATAAGCAATTTATCCATAAATTGTTTTTGTGGGGTCAATTTCATTTTAATTAAGAACGTTTTCTTTCTATGTTTTAAAACATTAAAACCGAATTAGCTCTTTAGAATATAATAGTTCAAAATCCATAAAAACCATTAAAAAAACTGGACCTATTCAACAAAAAAGAAAAGAAGAAGAACATATATAAAAGAAGAGCAATTGACAACGTAACTTACTTGCAGTTGCAGAGAAGGATGGACTTAACAGCATCTTCAAAGAGTGTGGGAGAACGAAAAAGTCGACCGAAACCTTTCTTCTTTGCTTCTGGATGCATGTTTTGAAACTCCCTCACGTTCCTTTCATCTCCTTCTGATATCCTTAGCATCCGACCCACTTGTTTCTGCCGAATTTATGCTAAAATCCATTAACATATTCATATATAATCACAATATGCACAGCCAAACAATACATGAAAAATGTTAAAACTATTACAAATTTATAAAAAATATATATATAAAAAAAAAAAAATTCATAAATTGGGGCGGTGTTGTAAGGAAAGTGATTGGTATAATTTCAATAATATAAAAAATAATAAAAAATTATTTTTATTATTTAATTTGTAAAGATTATATAGTAAAATTTATTGTATGTATCTCTAATACTACTCAACAATATATATATATATGAGAGAGAGAGAGAGAGAGAGAGTGAGTAGTATATACAAGTATAGCTTTCTCGTCTTCAAGAGAAACATTTTGGATATCATGAACTTGAATAAGAATAGAGCTATTGTTTGGAGGGTGTGAGATAGAAACCATGACAGAGGTGGTGGAGTTTGCAAGTCGTAATGGTCGTTGAAGAGTTTTAGTAGATGGAATCCATGAGTTTGGAGCCATCATGAAAAAGCCATGGTTGCACACGGCATCCTCTAGATTGAATGTTGTGATGCACTCCCCTAATGGCAAGTGCAACAAATGACAACTACCCTTTTTTTTTTCCTCTCCTATTTTGTGTTCTTAATTAGTTGCTTCCAAATGCTAGCTTTGGATTTGCAACACCGCGTACAACACTATTTTAGTTTTGGCTGTTTGGGGAGGAGAGAGATCCATATATAGGCATATAGCTAGGCCTTCCACCACTCATTAGGTTTGTTTAGGAGTTTACTGTTTTTCTTTTCTTTTCTTTTCTTTTACTCAAGTGTGCATGTATATTAAATATTAATAATTATTGGGGTTTTGACGGGAAGGATTGGTCGTTGTTGCTTGCTAGCAGAAGTTTTATCTTCAATCTAAATGAGTAAAAATAAAATAAAAAATAAAATGAGTAATCATCGGAGTTTTGGCTAAGATTGCTTCCATATAAAACAACTTCAAAATACTCTAAAAAGTAGAGCCAAAGTGATGTTTAAAAAAAAAAAAAGCAATGGCAAAACGTGTTTGTTGAGATAGAAGGGGCGTGTAATTCTTAGTTATTCTCGGAATATGATATTTTTTTTCTCTCACATTTATGATGAGATTCCCTCATTAAATTTATGATGGGGTCTATCATGAATGTGAGAAGATAAAACATCATTTCTCCGTATTTCAGGAGTATCTAAGAATTTTTTCAAGATATTATCTTTCAATTACCATAAAAAAAAAAAAAAAAAAAAAAAGTGATAGACACAATTACTTCATATATTTATATAAAGGGTCATGCTAACGAGTGCCCTAAAGGCACTCTTTAAGAATCTATTTTAAAAAAGTTTTGACATCACTTTTATGGGAAATAAAAAAAGCTGTCAAAACATTAATTGTTTTTTTTCTTTTTCCATAAAAACTTTCTTTAAATAGATTCTTAAAGAATGCCTTAAGGGCACTCATTAGCATTTCCCTTATATAAATCCAACCGAAATTTATTGGGTACCCTATCCAACAACAGTCAAATTTATTGGATAAAACATTGGAAAATTGCTCTAGTTTATGTACCTCTAGTGTTCTCGGATGCATCTATTTGCCACTTAAGCTGCCTATTTTTCTCAAAGTGGTTCATGATTTGTTGTGCACGGTTCACCAAAAGTTCATCAAGCACGTGGATGCCTTTAATTATAACCTCTCTTTTGTATCATTAATGGTTTTTATTTATTTTAATTATAACCTCTCTCTCTTTTGTATATATAAACGAGCACCTATAGGGTCATAGACATGAATTATAGTTATAGAATGTCCATGTTAAGGGAAAAAAATTATGACCCAAATAGTAGTTTCCTTGTCTAGTGATGATGCCGAAAAATCACCAGTGAGCCACAGAGCACTCGCGCACTCTAAAATGCACCTGCATAGCAAAAAAGAGGGAAAAACCTTGCAGAGAGCACTGATGTGATGTCGGCCTAATACCCTCCGAAGGTCAAGTTAGAACTTCTTTTAATTCTAGAGTGCTAGAGAGGGGTTTATTATGCGTGCTATTTTTGGTACGAAGCCTGTTAGCTGGACGTTATAAACCATCCTGAGGTATGTTTTTCTGGCCTTTTTGGACGACCCTATAGTTGTCGTGCCCCCTGTGATCATTCTTATATCCCCTATAGGTGGTTTAGGGCGCTCATCATCTCGACAGGGTGGCTGCTCTTGATGTTGATGATCCGTCCTTTCCTTGCTAACGAATTTCTGCAACTTTTCCTGTCTAATGAGGGCTTCAATCTGCTGTTTCAGGTTATAGCAGTCAGCTGTGTCATGTCTGTGATCACGATGGAAGCGACAATACTTATCTCTGGACCGTTTGTTGGGATCTCCCTTTAGCTTTCCAGGGAAAGTTAGTGTCCCCTCGTCTTTGATTTGCATGAGGACTTTGTCGATAGGGGCAGTCAGTGGAGTGAAGCTTGTGAATCTCCCCATAGGGGGCTCGGAGCGCCTATCATCCCTTCGCTCTCCGGTTCTTGCCATCTTCCGCCCTCTTTCCTCTCTGGCATCTTCCTGCCTTTCTCTCTTTTTGGGCTTTTCCTCGCGAGCTAGTAGAGCGTCTTCGGCATTCATGTACTTTGTTGCCCTGTAAAGTACCTCCGTCATGGTTTTCGAGTCATTTTTGTATATAGAGAACAAAAATTTACCCTTTCGCAACCCATTTGTGAAGGCTGCTACCAGTACCCTCCGAAGAACCTTGCAGAGAGCACCGGTGTGGTGCCGGCCTAATACCCTCCGAAGGTCAAGTTAGAACTTCTTTTAACTCTAGAGTTGTGAGCATATTTCTAACTTGACCTTCGGAGGGTATTCGGCCGGCACCACACCGGTGCTCTTCGCGAGGTTCTTTCTTCCCTTTATTTTGCAGGTTCGCGTTCGAGTGCGCAGATATCGTGTAGCTCACTAGTGAATTCTTGACTTCATCATCTGGTATCTGAGTAAGGATGGTTGAAATTCAATGGCCAAGAACAAATAGAGGGAGGGGGGAAAACCCTCTCATATGTACTTCATAGTTCAGGGGAGGCATGGCCTATGAGTTCATTTATGCTGAGAGGAGTTGTAATCAGGTGGGTTTGTGAGGTGATTTCAAATCAACTGATTTTATTTTTCTCCTTTAAAGTTAACCAAACAAAAAATTTGGGCCCCACAAATCCAAATCCATGCCATCTAAACAGACAGATCATAAGAGCTTTTACTGACTCATAAACACAGAAAAGAGACAGAAGAAAAAATAACTACAAAAGGCAAAAACAAGAATCAAGCAAACATAGCAACTACATACAGGTACGACTCATATCATAAACCCAGTCTAAACAAAAATCCCAAAAATTCTGAGCATCAAAGCATGTACCCTGGACATTAATAAGTAGAAGCTAAGCATGGACAAAATGGATAATGAGGTAAACTATCAGTAGCTTGAGCTGTAGATATCACGGGCAGCCTCGAAGAGCTTCTCACTGAAGTGTGCCTCACGTCGGGAGCATTCAAATTCTGCTTGCTTAAAATATTTCCACAGCTCCACTAAGTCTGCAATAGTGTCTTTGGGAAGGAAATCAGACTGGACTCCTTGTTCATTGATACGAGCTTCAAATCCTTTAAATATGATTTTTGACTGAGTGGAAGGGTCATCACCATTATCAGCACCTTATGATTGAGGTTGATGGGTCTTAGTTGTTTTCTTCTTCTTCTTCTTCAGAGTTTTGGCAGGCTGTTTGGTAGCATTAGCATCGGCTACAGCAATAGGAATATGGTTCTTGCTCTCGTTCTCCTTAAGTTCAACTTCTTCCTCTGAATCTGGTGCATATTCAGAAACACGTTTTTTCGTCAATGGGAGAGTTGAGAATTTTTTACTGGCCATAGAGTTTGATGGAGAGAAAGAAACAAGTGTTTGAGAAGATTCTTAGAGAGAACTGCTGAAGCTGTTAGAGAAGAGATGAGAGGTCATTAATAAATAGAATAAAGAAATTTAAAGAAATCTATTGCCTTAGCCCTTAGACCTTAGCTAGTGATAAGAGTAAAAATTATAATGATTAAAAAATTACACGAATCTCAACGTACACTTCCTTTTTACAAATCAGAACTTTCTATGCATGCATGACCTAAGCTAGTTATATAGGAGTAATGCTTGGTGAGCACTTCAAAAGCTATGACATGGGGAAATATCTTGTCTATCATTTAGATTAGATGTCATCAATTTCCTTAATAGCTTAAACATATCTTAACTTGGCGTATGAGATAAATAAGTTAACAGTGAAAACACCAGAGAGTTAGTAGTTTTTGTCTAACCTCTAAGACTGAAAAGACGTTGTGTTTATGCTGATCATTGCGTGGTGACTTTTCTAAGCAAGGAGGTTTTGCTTCAGCTTTTGGTTTAAAGGAGGATTCAGAGGAAGGTGACTCTTCATCTTCGTGATAGCTTCTATCATTTGAACTGTCATGGTCAGGATCTTGATGATAATGATGATGATGGGTATCATCGCAGGACAAGAAAAATAAAATAAACAGAACAATATATATAGTCAATGGCCCGAGACCTGCTGTTCCTTTCTCAATAATATAACCTAACCACCACGTAACTTAGTGTAGTAAAATTATCATATCTATCTATTTTTACTACTCTATAACAAAATACTCCTTATTGACATAACACAATTGCCCTCTTTCACTTTAAACTTTTTACTGTAAGAACATTACCTCTTCTTTTTTAGTTAAAATGGTGTCTTTTCAAATTAAGGATAACAAAATCTTATAAAGCCTTTTTACAAGTAAATAGCACACTTAAAGAAAATACCACATCCTGTTAGTTTTCCTTTCATGAAAACACTATTTTGGTCTCTGTATTTTGGGATCATGGTTAATTTCGTCCTTATATTTTGATAACAGTTAATTTGGTCCCTATTATTTTTAACTTATAAGTTGAAAATAAATTGACTGCAAGTTGAAAATTGCAGGGACCAAATTGATTATTATTAAAATGTAAGGATCAAATTAACCGTGACCAAAAAATGTAGAGATTAAAATGGTGTTTTCACTTTTTTCTTTTTTTCCTTTTTTTTTTAAAAATTTAAAAAAGAGGCAGTTTCAGAGATAATATTCAAATCCTAAATTTAAGGTCTTTTTAATTTAACAATTTTCAAAATTATAACTTTTGATTTAGCCTCAGGTTCCATTTAAAAAATAAAAATAAAAATTAAAAAAAAGATATTATTTCTTTTTCTAATTTTTTTTTCTTTTTTTCTAAAAATTATCACACATTCCATTTAGATATATCTCACGCATGTTTGATACCTTTTTTTTTTCCTAAAAATTAGAATACACTATCTTTATCTCTACAAATACACATCTCCTGATCCCCTAAAATCAGGAAAATATGACGTATCCTTATTATTAGGGACATACCATGTATCCTTATTTTTTCTAAATGCAAGTCAGTTGCTAAAAGATAACATAAATAGAAGCTCTCTCCCTTGAAGCAATTTAATGTAAAAAAAAAGAAGAAGTCCCTTTCTTTCTCTAAGGCAGAAGCGTTCCTTTAACTCATTTCTATGATAATTATCTTAGTACGCTTTTTTTTAGAATCTTATTCTTGCTCATATGTATGAGTGTCTTTATTCTACATAGAATTTATAATTCTAAAAAAAAAATATATATATATATATATATATCTTAGCTTCACGTTAGCATCATAGCCCTGTCTGAGCTTTTGTTGGTAATGTGCCAGCCGAACCATTGCGCTCTCCCTCCTTTCCTCAATCAAGTCCAAACTCTTCCCTAGTTGCTCACTGTTGCCGGTCGGACTAAACGAGCTAGTTCTTAATGTTGGGAACCCGGTTTCCAAAGGGATGACAGTTTCAGCCCCATAGGTCATTGAGAAGAGGGTTTCTCCGGTAGACTTGCGAGGCGTAGTTCTGTAAGCCCAAAGTACATGTGGCAATTCCTCTACCAATTTGCCCTTTGCATCATCTAGCCTCTTCTTCAAGCCATTCAGTATGACCTTGTTGACAGCTTCTGCTTGTCCATTACCCTGGGGATAGGTGGGAGTGGAGTATCTGTTTATAATGCCCAGCTCTCTGCAATAATTCCTGAACGTCTTGCTATCGAACTGTAGGCCATTGTCCGAGATGAGAGTGTGAGGAACTCCAAACCGAGTGACAATATTCTTCCACACAAACTTTTGCACATCAACATCTCTGATATTGGCTAGCGGCTTTGCTTCAACCCACTATGACCTTGTTGACAGCTTCTGCTTGTCCATTACCCTGGGGATAGGCGGGAGTGGAGTATATGTTTATAATGCCCAGCTCGCTGCAATAATTCCTGAATGCCTTGCTATCGAACTGTAGGCCATTGTCTGAGATAAGAGTGTGAGGAACTCCAAACCGAGTGACAATATTCTTCCACACAAACTTTTGCACATCAACATCTCTGATATTGGCTAGCGGCTCTGCTTCAACCCACTTGGTGAAATGGTCTGTGCCGACCAGAAGGTGCTTCTTGTTTCCTGCAGCTTTAGGGAAGGGTCCCACGATATCCAAGCCCCATTGGGCGAAAGGCCATGGGCTAGATAGCGGATTAAGAGTTCCCCTTGGCTGGTGAATGTTTGGAGCGAAGCGCTGACATTGATCACACTTTTTGACATACTCGTGGGCTTCTTTTTGCATGTTAGGCCACCAATAACCTTGGGTGAGGGCTCGGTGAGCCAAGGATCTGCCTCCAGTGTGGCTCCCACAAATTCCGTCGTGTAGCTCTTCTAGTAATAGCTCAGACGCTTCAGGATGCATGCACAACAAGTATGGTCCCGAATAGAAGCGTCTGTATAATTTCTGGTCCTCGGATAACCAGAACCTGGTCGCCTTCCTCCGAACTTTGTCAGCTTCCCCCTTCTCTTCTGGCAATATATCTTTTTTGAGGAATTTAATTATAGGGTCCATCCAACAGGGCCCGGCTCGGACTTGGTGAACCTAGATTGCCTCTCCTTTCGCCTCTGTAGGCCTTTGCAAGTCCTCGACGAGGATGACTCTCGGTAGGTTTTGTGCCGAGGAGGTAGCAAGCGTGGTCAAGGAGTCAACATGTGAGTTACCATTTCTGGGGATATGTAGCAAACTGAAAGAGTCGAACTCCGATTGTAGACATTAAACTCGGCTCAAGTACCCCTGCATTCTTTCGTCCTTCGCCTCAAACTTGCCTTGTACTTGACCTACGACCAACCTTGAGTTCGAGAACAACTCCATGGACTTTCCTCCCATTCTTCGGACCATAGCAATTCCCATCAGTAAGGCCTCATACTCCGCCTTATTATTCGTTACCGAGAAGTCCAGCCTTAACGACTTCTCGATAATGATCCTCTCGGAGAATATCAACACCAGCCCAACTCCAGAACCTCTTTGGTTTACCGCACCATCAACGTACACTTCCCAATGGGAGGGACTCTGTTGGGAGATCATGCCAACTGATTTTTCATCCATGTCTGACGTGGGCTTTACTTATTCTAGTTGGGGCTCCGTGAACTCAGCCACCAAATCTGCAAGGACCTGACCCTTGACCGATGTGCAGGGCATATATCTTATATCGAAAGCCCCTAAGATCGTACCTCATTTGGCAATCCGCCCAGTGTAATCAGCGCTTCGGAGTATAGCCTTGAGTGGGAGTTGAGTGAGGACAATGATCGTATGGGCCTGGAAGTAGTGAGGTAGCTTCCGTGTACCGAGTACCACTGCTAGGATAGCCTTCTCCAGAGGCAAGTAACGGATCTCAGCCTCATGCAGCGACTTGCTTACGTAATAAACCGGTCTTTGCACACCACAGTCTGATCGTATCAACACCAGGCTCACCGTACAGGGAGCTACAGCGATGTAAGCGAACAATTCTCATCTGGCTCAGGACTGGACATGATTGGTGGCCGAGCTAGATAATCCTTGAGTTGCTGAAAGGCCAAAGCACATTCTTCAGTCCATTTGAATCCCTTCCACTTGTTGAGCAGAGAGAAGAAGGGCCGACACCTGTCTGCTGATCTAGAGATGAATTGATTCAGGGCAGCAGTCATTCTGGTTAGTTTCTGAACCTCCTTGGGATTCCAAGGAGCTCGTAGATTGTTGATGGCCTTTATTTGGTCGGGGTTAACCTCAATCCCTCTGTGAGTCACCATGTATCCCAAAAACTTGCCGAACCCTACCCCAAATGAGCACTTAGAAGCATTTAGTCGCAGTTTGTACTTTCTTAGAACCTTAAAGGTACTTTCAAGGTCTTTCACATGCTCGGCGACAACCTTGCTCTTTACCACCATGTCATCTATGTAGACCTCGATATTTTTGCCCAGCTGTGGCTCAAACATCCTCGTCATCATCCTCTGGTAGGTAGACCCTGCGTTCTTCAAGCCAAATGGCATCACTTTGTAGTGGTAGTTACCAATAGGGGTGACAAAAGCAGTTTTCTCCTGATCATCCGAGGCTAATGGTATCTGGTGGTAGCCTTGGAAGGCGTCTAGGAAGCTCATCCGAGGATGGCTGACAATGGCATCCACCAGCTGATCAATTTTCGGCATAGGGAATGGATCTTTGGGGCAAGCTCTATTCAAATCAGTGAAGTCTACGCACACTCGCCATTTCTCATTCTTCTTCTTTACCACCACGGTATTTGCCAGCCACTCAAGATAAAAAACCTCTTTAATAGCCCCAGCTTGTTTGAGCTTCGCTACCTCTTCTCTTATTGCATCGACATGTTCTTTGGACAGGCGTCGAGGAGGCTGTTTCTTAGGGGTGACCAGTGGATTTACCTTCAAGTGGTGACATATGAACTCTGGGTCTACCCCTGGGGCTTCGTAAGCACTCTAGGCAAATACATAAAGATTTTGCTTGAGGAACTCTATTAGCTCTTCCCTCTCTTGAAGAGGCAGCTGAGATCCGACTTGGAAGAACCTATCAGGATCATCTCCAATAACCACTTTGGTTAAATCTTCACATCGAGTGCCTTCGTCTGAACCTTCGACGGGCAATTCCCAAGACTATAACTGCTATAAACCCATTTCGGCTCTGGACGAGGACTGAGCTTCGGGCTCATGTTGAATGGTAGCCACTAGGCACTGTCGGGCCACGGACTGGTCTCCTCAGATCTCATGAATTTGCCCTTCAGATGGGTATTTGACCTTCTGATGCAAAGTAGAAGGAATAGTCCCAAGTGCATAAAGCCAAGGTCTGGCTACGAGTGCCATGTAGGGTGAATATACGTCCACAACTATAAAGTCCACCTCTACTACTTCGGAGCCGGCCTGCACAGATAAACGTATCCGGCCTTTCGAGGTGACAGCCCTTCCTTCAAAGCTTATGAGGGGGGAATTGTATGGTGTCAGGTCTTGGGGTTTTAGGCCTAGCCCCTTGTAGAGATCTGGGTACATTATCTCCACAGCACTACCCTGGTCCACCATCACCCTCTTCACATCGTACCCTCCTATTCTGAGGGTGATAACTAATGCATCATCATGGGGTTGAATGGTGCCAATCATGTCTTCGTTCGAGAACCCTATCTCCAGCAGGGCACCAAACTTAATTCTCTTCAGACCTCGGCTTGACTCCCCTGCTGATGGTCGGCCTACCGACATAACTTTCAATGGCCAGGATCCTGTTCTCCCCGACGCGGCGAAGACAACGTTAATAGTCCCTAATGGCGGCTTTGAAGGGTCATCTCTTCGTGGCCCTGAGCCCATCTACCCTTCTCGGCCGCTGGAGGGGTGTAAGAGGTGCTTTAGTCTACCATCATGAACTAGTTGGTCCAAATGATCCCACAGGCTTCTACAATCCTCCGTGGTATGCCCATGGTCTTGATGGTACTAGCAGTAGAGATTATGGTTGCACCTCTCGGGGTTTCCTACCATCTTGTTCGGCCACCTGAAGAACGATTCATTCTTAATTTTTTCAAAGACTTGGTGCACTGGCTCTTTGAACACAGTGTTGACAGCTTGAGGATTTGTCGATCCTGATTGCCCAGCAAAATCTCTCCGCAGCTTACTGTGGTTGTAACGGTCTGACCTGAAATCCCTCCTCTCCTGGGGGATAACCTTGTCCTTTCCCTTACCTTGCTGCTGATCTTCTTCAACTCTCTTATACTTTTCTATGCGGTCTATAAGTTGACGCATGTTTGTGACTGATTTGCCAGATAAAGACGTTTTCAAACCGTGGTCAGTAGGGAGGCCGAGCTTGAATGTGCTGAGGGCCATTGCATCAGAGTTGCCCTCCATATCATTGAACATCTCCCAGTATCTATCTGAATATGCCTTCAAGGACTCGCCTTCCTGCATGGTCAAGGATAGCAGTGAAGAGAAGGGTCTGGCCACTCTTCGACATGTGACAAAACGGGAGTCGAATGCTTGAGTGAGCTCTTTGAAGGAGTTGATGGAGTCTACCTTCAGACTGTCAAACCACCTCATGGCAACTGGCCCAAGACTAGAAGGAAAAACCTTACACATCAGAGCTTCATCTTTGGAGTAGACAGCCATCCTTTGGTTAAAATGACTCACGTGCTCCACGGGGTCTGTTTTACCATTGTAGATGGTGAACGTTGGTTGGTTAAAGCACCGAGGAAGTCTCGCCTCCTCAATCCTGCGCGTGAAGGGTGACCTAGAAATCTGATTCAGAGCCCTGCTCATGGCATCGTTTCTCATGTCCCCACGTGATGGGCTTCTGCGTTGCCTCTTACGATAGGACTCCTCTTCATAGGTGTAGGATTCGCTGGCTGGTGTCCTAGATTTATGTTGATAAGTGACATCCCGCTCGTCATCAAGGTCCTCATCAGAATACAAGGAAGCCCGTTTCCTCTTTGCATGGCGCAACTCCCTTTTTAGTTTTTCTACTTCCAGCTGCAAATCCCGGTTCTTCTCTGCATAGGACATGTGGCTTCCACCCTGTGACTGACTTTGGCTAACCCGCACAGTGTGTACACTGCCCTCACGATCTTGTCTCCTCTCTAAGTTAACAAAAGGGTCCACATGTTGGGATGCCCTGGATTCTGCTTGTTGTTGACCTTGTCCTACCATCATCAACTGTTGTTTTCACCCTTGCACAAGCTCTTCCCACAAACGGCGCCAATTGTAGGGTCAATTTTTGTAGCCCAAGCCCAAAAAGGTATGGATTGTGAGCCCAAAGAATCCAAGACAATAAATTTGTAGAGAGTGGGTGAAAGAGCTAGGCTAGTAATGAATTAAACAGTATTGGACTGCAGTACTTGTGAATCAATTAGCATTCAATCGTGCTCGAACAAATGCAAACATAGACGTCCGAAGAGGAATTTGTATTGAATGGACTTGGGTTACAACTCTTAGAGCTACAGTAATGGAGTTTTCTCCTTTCTAACTTTCTTTTTTCGATCCCCCACTATCAGAGGCCTCCCCCTCTTATATAGTACCCTCCTCCTTCATCTTTACCGTCCACTTGTTCATCATCTAGATGCCCACTTGAGTGCATGTCCCATCATGTACCCTTTTTAGCCTTGTATGAGTGGCGGTAGCTGAGAGTGCACTGTTCAGGGGTCTTCTCCATATTAATGCGGCTAAGAAAGTAGGTGCAGTGCATTTAATGTGGTGGTTGAAGTCTGTCTTCTAGATATTTCTCCGTTCCTGCTATCTTCATGCGTGCCTGAGGTTCATCTCTATCATTACACCTGTTAGGAGGATCATTTGAGCTTTCCAGATGCCTGTCAGACCAAGCTTCTTTGGATCCAAGGATAATGGACTCCTCGGACAATTGAGGCTGCGTTTGGTTCGTGTAAAACGTTTTCCGGAAAATACATATTTTCTGGAAATGGTATTTTCCGGAAAAGGAAAATGTATTGAGGTTGTTTGGCTGTCTCGGAAATCGTTTTACGGAAAACCAATTCCGGTGTTTGGTTCGGTCAAACATTTTACGGAAAATGCTTTTTGTTTTACGGAAAATCAATTCTCATGTTTGGTTCAGGTAAACATTTTACGGAAAATGAAATTCATTTTTTCCGGAAAATTAATTTTCATGTTTGGTTTGTGAATTATTTTACGGAAAATATGAATTGCCTTACAAATTTCTACTCCTGCATTATCTACACAAACCTGTAACAATACAAAACTAATCATCCACTTCAACATACACCTGCATTGCGTATACATATCTGTAACAGTATAAAAATAATCATCCACTTCAACATCAAAAATAATCATTTAAATATACCGATAATATTAATATAAAAATAGCCACATTCATCGTTCACCATTGTCATTACACCTCCATGGTGTACAAAAATGATACCTACTCGTGGCATCTGAATAGTACAAATACATAATTTGGGCAATTGTATTGTCCCATATATATAATACAATGGTAGGTTAATACTAGTTCTACAACAAAAGTGAATTCCTAAAGCTACCGTCACAGTCTACATGAAACAGGCAAGTCAAAGTTGTGAGAAAAAAAAACTATCCAACCACATCTTTCGCAGCCTAGCATTCTTGGCTAGTAATCCCCGTGCTACCTTTTCATTTTCACACAGATGGTCAAACGCAGTTGCGAGCATTTCTTCGCTATACCCATCCGCCATCATAGCCATAACCTCATTATAAAGAGATTTGTAATCCACCAGGGCCCAATTGATTTCTTTAAGAGCTATAGCTATTTCCTTCAATTGATCAGACAGATCAGTCAACACGCTATCATCAGCAGTAGAAGGTGCACGCCCTCTTTTGCGGGACTTGGAAATTCTCGACCCAGTGGTGGATGACTCGACTGCATTCTTACCTTTTTCGACCACATCTTCCTCCACATTATCTGCAACAAATTCAACACTGTCGCCATTATCTAGCTCATTTTCAATATCTACATAGGACTTTGAAAAGCCACCCGTGGCTGTGTCCTTCCCCACGACAATAGCTAACTCATCATACATCTCTATTTTCTTGTTTAGAAACTCTGCATGCTTTCGATGCGCCTGTAAGGGAGAAAGGAACGTATAATAACAATGCAATAATTACTTCACTCATAAATTCAATATTCAATGCAATATTCATGCCAGTAAATGTTTTAGGTCATTGATAAACAAAAAAATATGTTATTATATGAAAAATAAAATGGGTGTCCATCATTGTCAAATTAAACATAAAATCATGGAGTGGAATAGATGCTGCATTTAAACATCTAACTATGGTAGTGTGACATTACTCTGGGACTAAAACTTAATAAATCATGATAAAGTTTACTTCACACCATTATATAACTTACTAAAACTTCATCTAACCTCTAACATTTATTCATAGATGTCTTCTTTGAAACTATGAATATCTTTTCAAATAAATTCTTTGCCTTCAATTTCCAAACTAAAATTTCAATTTATGGACAAAAACATATATTATCATTTATATTAAGAAAATATAATTGTAAGCCATACCATGACTTCTTCTTGGTACGTCTTTGCGTCGCATGTTATCATTTTGAGATTATCATCCCAACCGAAGCCACTCTTCTTTCGAAGTTTCTCAATAGTGGACCACGTGGTCCTTAGAGTCCGCATCCGATTGTCTACGTAGGAGGGGTGGCACTCAACCCCAAATTAGGCACTTATCTCCTTCGTTACAAGAGCGAAGGAGCCTGCCCTGAAGGTGCTAGAGGGCTTGTTGCCCTTTGCAGCCTCTTGTGCAAGTATTCTCAACATCATTTCATGTATAGGCGGCAGCCACCTAAATTGCTTGCTAGTGCTCATTTTTTCTTTACCCTTTGACATGACTACATATGAAAATTGTATAGTCAGAGTAGCATTTATTAATGGAGCTCGGAATATGAACAACAAATCAAACACACATACAACCACGCTTATAAAATGTGTACAACAGAATGAAACATGCTAACACTAGAAATGACAATGTAATACCATCAAGTAACAATGTAATGCTGAAAATACTTGTTCATTACACCACTAGAAATCTATAGTAAATACATTGTCTTTACAAAAAATAAAAACACATATTACAATTATAAAAATGTAAATAAAGAACTACTCTCCACTCCTCATATAATCAGACCACATAGTTTGACATATCTCATCTCTCTTAGCATTCCATGATCTACTATCTTCAACGGACTCCCGACGTGATTGTGTTTCTCGTTGGGGGTCACTAGACTCTACTTCGTTCATTGCATCTTCCATAATATGGTCATTTGGTTCAACCCTCATAATGTGATTATGAACCACACAACATGCTAACACTACTTTCACTTGGGTTTGAAAAGACCAAAATGGTTCTGCATCCAACACTCGAAAACGTTTCTTCAACACTCCAAACCCTCGCTCAATGGTAGTTCTCAATGAAGAGTGCCGGAGGTTGAACAATTCTTTCTCATTCTCAGGAGAACGATCACTAAACTCTTTCAAGTGATATCGCACACTCCGATAAGGTGACAATATTCCATTTTTATTACCATACTCAGCATCACCAAGATAATATTTACCTACATATATTCAAAAATAAAACTCAATCACTACTATGCTTAGGATAATGCACAATATTTATTAAACTAATAAACCAAAAAGGTGAAGTAATTGTATAATACCGTTGGGAATTGAAAATCCCCCTGGCCTAGCAAATGCATCAGTTAACACACGTGAATCATGTGCACTGCCTTCCCATCCAGCCAATACATAAGTGAACTTTAAGTCAAAACTAATGGCAGCTAACACATTTTGTGTGGTTCCATCTTTGCGACCACGAAATCTTCCTTGTATTTCAGGTGGCACAAATGCACGAACATGTGTACCATCTATTGCTCCAACACAATCCTATTTTTCGACACACATAATGGTTTAAAATTACATAAATCTATATAATTTACAAAAATACACAAGTTGCAATATTTACCTTAAAATATGGGTAGAACCTTCTGCTATTCCTTATCTCTGGGGGTGTATCTTCGCTACGCAATCTTATTAGAACTCTATATAATTTCAGAACCCCCCTAAAGACAACCTTGAAATATCTATGAACAGTCTCAGTTGATTTATAGATCCGACTACCCATTACACGGAATCTCACATTTTGACCAATAATGTGTAAGAAAATGAACACTTGTTCCGTAACAGGCATGTGAACAGTCGGGTGTACGTGCTCCCCCTCAGTGAGGATGTGACATAATTGGTGAAAAGCTCTAGGCTTCATCCTAAGTTGATTCACACAATTTATCTCACTTCCATGCAGAATACTATTCATGTATTCCTCTCCCTCGACCGCATGATTAACATAAGGTGCCCTAGGCAATTGTCTATGTCTACGTCGCACTTTCCTTAACAATGCAACCCCCACAAGGAAGACAGATGCAACTGAGGCAAGAACTGCGGCTTTGGTTTTTTTTCTTCATCTAACAAAATCACAAACACTGTGGTCTAAGAGGTATGTAAATAAAAACAGCCACAAACAAAAAACATCCAAACCACATTTATAACGAGTACCAAATCACATTGCATTCTATTTACAATGAATATTTACACCATCACAAACCCATCACATTGATAACTACACATTGATATCATCACAATACCATCATGTCTCAATTTATTAGTCATCACAATACAATTACACACACATATTCTACCGCAAGAAAATAATAACACCAAATGCTGAAAAATTTCATACAATTTGTCATGTCTCAAGCTTGAAAGTATACATAACCCAATAGGCAACATAATAACATTTGCTACATCAAAGTATACATATCAAGCTCCAAAACTGTATACATAAAACCCAACTAGCCAAATTTTACACAAACCCAACTAGTCAAATTCTAAAAAATAAAAAAGAACTTGGAAATACAGTTTGTTACCTACTGTGTCCACAAGCTTTCCATGCACCTACAATTGCATTACATGTGAATTCCCCTGCAAAAGGAGCTGATGATCAATGTATAATTTCTTAACACAGCTAGCAACTTTTACTGTCCTTCATACTTCATAAAAACATTCAATTGGGTGTGTAGTAAGAGGTTGGGTCACAATAACAGAGTTCCACAGCACATTAATGGTCTGAATTTGTGTTTCAACTATAAATTGTTTACATAAACGTGTAAAACATAAATAAATATATAAATATTTATTTATAAATAAATATATAAGTATTTATGTAAATAAATATATAAATATTTATTTATAAATAAATATATAAATATTTATTTATAAATAAATATATAAATATTTAAATAAATATATATATATATATATATAGTGCGATCGGACTCACCGTTGAGTGGTGGTGGTGGAACGGCGTTGAAATCAGCGAGTAGAGCTCTGGGTTTCTCAGATCGGGATGTGGATCGGACTCGCCGTTGAGTGGTGGTGGTGGAACGGCGTTGAAATCGGCTCGATGAGGTCTTGGTTTCTTGGATCGGGATGTGGATCGGACGGCGCGGTTATGAGTGGTGGTGGTGGAACGGCGTGGATCGGGATGTGGAACAGGGTGTGGTCTCTTCTCTCGACGTGGAGCTTCGGTGTCTTCTTTCTCGGATGGTCTCGGCGTGGAGGATGTCTTCTTCAAGTTTCTTGGCTCTCTTAATGTCACCGACGTTTTCTCTCTTTTGTGCGTTCTCAATCAATTTCTCTGGCTCTCTGTTGTGTGTTTTCTTGTTCTTTTTCGTTCTCAATCAATTTCTCTCTGGCTCTATTTTGTGCGTCTTCTCTTTTGTGCGTTTTTGTGCGAGACCCGGAAATGGTTTGAAGGTAAAATAAAAGCGTAAAACCATTTTTGGGTCAAAGGGGAAAATATGGTCAAAGTTGAAGCATATTTTCCGGAAATTAGAATTTCCCTTGCCTTCCAAACACATGGGTCAGGTGGTAAATGATTTCCTGAAATCATTTACCACCGAAACAAACGGACCCTGAATGTCTCCTCGGATTATGACCATGCTCCTCTCCAGACATGCTTCTTTTACATGGGCTTCTGCTCGAGTGTTTTCATCTCTTCGGACCAACAGTGGTCTTCAAATAGGGCCTTGGACCAATACGTTAGGTTGGACTTTTCACCCACCACAGGTAGATTTTTTTTTTTTTTTTTTTTTTTTGAGAAAGTGCCAGACGGGTAGATGAATGTATTGTTTGGGTAGAGGACACCCCCTCAATTATAGGGAACCAAATACAGCATGATGTAATCAATTTGAACGTTGTTTTAGATCAATGAAAGTTCTCTTAAGCTGTTTATCCCAACAAAAAAAAATAAAAATAGGGAAGATCACAAGGTAATTTTATAATATTAAAAGAAGATATTTGTGATAAACAAAAACATAAAATATTAAACACAAAAGCCAAAGCAATTTCGTGAAAAGAAAACTGTCCACCAATCTCGCACAGTCGATATCAATTCGCAAATACTGCCCAGAAATCAAAGATTAAATATAGCACAGTAATTTACAACGATTCACACAGCAATCAGAAAAATAAATTAAAATATATAAAACCTACTTTAAGATGGTTGGATATATATTAACCATTTACTTTTGTGATTAACCAAAAAGAATAACATATAGATTTAAATATAAGCAATAACACAAATACATGTATAGCAAAAACAATGAATAAATATTGTATATATTTAGAAAAAGAAATTTGCAAATAATTAACAACTCATAAATCAAATGCGTGAAGGATAAATGATTCAGATCAAATCTTGTGTTTAACTCATGAACGTCTGTATTCTAGGATAAAATGATTTACAACATGAAGAACAAGCACAAGGTCTTGCAAACTACTCTATGTTTCTTTTCCTCTTTGACTCAAAATGAATGTACAAAAATATTTTCTCTCTGGGAGAGTTTTTTCTATAAAATTTGGTTTTCATGAATGAGAGACTATGAATTTACATGCGTTAGTAAACAGATACATTGTTAAAAAAAAAACTTTTGTGCACTGACTAACTGACTCAAAAATAAAATAAATAAATAAATTATTATTTGAACAAGAGGGTCTAGTCCACATATGCCAAAGCCCAACCTAATATCCTGACCATGAGCATATAAACTCATATATTATCTCTTTCCTTACCTATGTGGGACTTTGGATTTTCATCACTTTTAATAACATCTTCAAGTGAACAAATTGAACGTCAATTTCTTATTAACTCAATACTATTTTTCCAACAAAAAAAAAATCTTAGTTTAATTTTGTACAAAAATGTCATCCGCCAAGAATTTTTTCCGGAATAAAATGTCGGCGTTTTTGCTCAAAAACTTGTACACTCCAAGTCTAGAACACATCATTTTCTTTCTCCATTCACCGTTGCATGAATGTATGTATATCTGTGTGTGTATATATATATATATATATATATATATAAGTGAATGATTTTGTCACCAAAATGTTCGATACTGTTATTATAGGTAATTGACGTAAACTTACGTGCAAGTTAGATAACCTTCTATGGGATCCTTCTAAGTCCACAAACCTTGGAAATTGGAACAATGTGTTTTATTTGCTACTGCATTTCTTTGACGCAAGGTCTTCATTTGTATTGATTTCTTCTAAAAATAACTTCTTTTTTCCCCCTCAATAAGATAAATATCTTTACTTCGTTCTTAATTTATTAAACAAAATGTTGAATGATGCTTAAGTAAATAAATGGTTAAATATGTTATATTTTATGATGTAGTATACTAAAGTTATTTGGTTATGTGTGCATAATTTTTATCTTTTCTTTTTTTTTCCCTTGCTTTCTTTGGATTAGAGAATTTTTTTTGTCTTTAAAGTTTGGAATTATTTTTATTTTATTCTTTCAAATTTTAAATTTTAAATTTTTCATTTTGACTTTTTATGTTTGATTTTATTTTTATATTAATCATACATTCCATTTTTGTTCATAATCAAATCACTAAATGCATAATCTCATTATGAAATATCGTTTATATAATGCCAAGTCTCATCAAATTATTGACAGAAATAAATTGTAAAACCATTATGAAATGACATAAAATGACAAAATAAAAATTTTAAAACGTAAAAAATCAAAGTAAAAGCAACTTCAACTTTAAGGACCAAAAAAATGTACTTTAATTTTAATTTTAATTTTTAATATAAAAGAATGAGATAAGCTACCAGTCATGACAATCCTATGGGGGTGATCATCATAACTAATCCACCTATTGAGGCACTGATACAATGATACTAGAGGAGGTTAGATCATAATTATAAATTTAAAAGAAAATAATATATATATATATATATATATATATATGAATCCCAATTAATTTTATATTTACAAAAGTTTGCATTTATTGATTTGAGTATTTAATCTAAATTTACACAAATTTGTCATTGAAGAATATGAGCGTCCAATCTAAATTTATACAATTTTATATTGAATGATATGAGTCAAGGACAGAGTCAAGACTTGAAGTTGAGGCGGGAGATTTTATTGTTAGCTTCATGCAATGGCTTTGGCTTTCAGCTCTACTACTTAGCCAACAAAGGTTTTCTTTTATTATTATTATTATTATTATTATTATTATTATTATTGTAGGGACTCAATTTGTAATGGATCCTTGACAATGAAATTTGTAGAGATGTGGGTAAAAAGGGCTAGGCACCAACATAGCAAACAACGGATGTCATGAAAATCATAAGGATGATGGGCTAGTTAATTTGGATAAGTATTCTCTACGCGGATAAGGCCCATGACTTTGGTTAGGTGTTTATGACAATCTTGATGATTTTGGCTAAATCTTTGTGAGGATCCTGATGATTTTGGTTAAGTATTTGTGAAGCGTATTCGTCCTCGGCTCAGCCCGAGGATCCATTTTTCTTTGGAACTGGTTTTTCTTCCTCCTGTTCTTTTTCCTAGGCCTCCTCAATATCAGGGGGCCTCCTCTTATGCTGGGAATCCTCTTGGTTAAATAGTATTGTTATAGTTAATCTTAACCGTCCATTTGTCGGTTATCCGAACTCTGTGTATAAGGGTTTGTCCCATCATCTGCTTTTGCAAGCTTTATGTTAGTTCTTAGCTACCTTTGCAGACTTTCTATTAGTTGAAGTGACCGAGGCACCTGGGTTTGCTGATCACTTCACCATTAAAGCGGCCAGAATGTTGGTGGAGCACATTTAATGGGTGAGGGATATTTCCTTTCATCAACGTCAGTTCGACGAGAAGGTGGGCATCCTCGGTGAGGCCCCTTGAGGGCTTGGGCTTTTCCCTTTTATCCTCGGCCTCTATATTCTCCTCGGCGCGGGCCTTGGGCCGGCTATGGAGTGGGCCTTGGTTGTTAATATTTGGGGCCCCACAATAACCCCTCAAAATTCTGCTGCCCGTCCCCTCAGGCGAGGAGGAGGATTTTGACTTTCCCGGCGTATTTTCGCGCCCTGTTAAGCGTTACCTCTCTGTTAGTGTTATCGTTATTTCAGCGGCTTTTGTAACTTTCTTTTGGCACAAAGGGACTGTCCGAGGAGTTTTTTCCTTGTTTTTACAAGTTCTTTTCTCTTTCTAGTTTGTACTTTTCTGCCTGAACTTCTTATTGGCTCCTCTAGGATGGGCAGGTTTAAGTCGTTTGTGCTTTGGCATTCAGTTTCTCATGATTTTCGTCCCTTGTAGGACTCATTACTTAGCATCAAAGGGGTTGACTTAGCCGTAGATTTGGGTCCGTGGTCAATACAAAGACCCCGGTTCTGCCCTGCGCTTATATCTTCCTATAGTGACTAATTTCAACATAGGTTTGGGTCCGAGAACCATACAGTGCTTAAGCTTTATCTAACGCTTGGTATCTACACTGAAGTTTCTGGTTTTCCCAGAGGCTGGTGTCCGTGGACTAGGCCATGTCCATGCTTTGTTTAATATTTAGTTTTCTTATTTTCATCTAAAGTATCTGGTTTCCCCTGAGGCTTGGGTCCGAGGACCATGCAATACCTTGGTTCTGTCCAGTACCTAGCTCTCATTTTCATCTGAAGTATCTGGTTTCCCCTGAGGCTTGAGTCCAAGGACCATGCAATGCCTTGGTTCTGTCTAACTCTTCATTCAAAGTCGGAAGTAGCTGGTTTCCCCAGAGGCTTGAGTCCGAGGACCATGCAATGCCTTGGTTCTGTCCAGTACCTAGTTCTTTGATTTTCTAAGTGGTTAGTTTCCCCAGAGGCTTGAGTCCGAGGACAATGCAATGCCTAGGTTCTGTCTAACTCTTCATTCACAGTCCGAAGTAGCTGGTTTCCCCAGAGGCTTGAGTCCGAGGACCATGCAATGCCTTGGTTCTGTCCAGTACCTAGTTCTTTGATTTTCTAAGTGGTTAGTTTCCCCAGAGGCTTGAGTCCGAAGACTATGCAATGCCTAGATTCTGTCTAACTCTTCATTCATAACCCGAAGTAGTTGGTTTCCCCAAAGGCTTGAGTCCGAGGACTATGCAATGCCTTGGTTCTGTCCAGTACCTAGTTCTTTGATTTTCTAAGTGGTTAGTTTTCCCAGAGGCTTGAGTCCGAGGACCGTGCAATGCTTAGGTTCTGTCTAACTCTTCATTCACAGTCCGAAGTAGCTGGTTTCCTCAGAGGCTTGAGTTCGAGGACCATGTAATGCCTTGGTTCTGTCCAGTACCTAGTTTTTTGATTTTTTAGTGGTTAGTTTCCCTAGAGGCTTGAGTCCGAGGACCATGTAATGCCTAGGTTCTGTCTAACTTTTCATTCACAGTCTGAAGTAGCTGGTTTCCCCAGAGGCTTGAGTCCGAGAACCATGCAATGCCTTGGTTTTGTCCAGTACCTAGTTCTTTGATTTTCTAAGTGGTTAGTTTCCCCAAAAGCTTGAGTCCGAGGACCATGCAATGCCTAGGTTCTGTCTAACTCTTCATTCACAGTCCGAAGTAGCTGGTTTCCCCAGAAGCTTGAGTCCGAGGACCATGCAATGCCTTGGTTCTGTCCAATACCTAGTTCTTATTTATTTACCATCTTATCTATTTATCCATAGCCATTTAATTCTACATTGCTATAGTCTACGATAATTATTAACTAAATACATCTCCCAAGCAAAATAATACCAAGCGCATGCCGGGGTTGGGATAGGAGAAGACTCTGCTCTGTTTTGCCTCTTCGCTTGGCGTGACTCTTCTGATTACGAGGCGTTTCTTTAGTCATTCGAGTAACACGTTTTGACGCTTCGGTGCCTCCTCGTTAATGAGGCGCCTCCTCATTAATGTCAGTCGTGGATTTACGAGGATCTAACGGCTGATATGCCCCTTGGAATTTGGGCGAAATTATTGTCTGCGGAAATCTCTCCCCAGGATTTAATGCGGATTGGCTCTCACCAATATTTTACCTTCTATAAAAGGCGTTTTTGGGGCAACCTTGTCCTTCACACCTGACAAACATTCATTTTAAACTTTTCCTAAAAGTATTGCCAGAGATTCTGCAAGACATAGCAGTTTGAGCCCCTTCAAATGAATTGGCCCTTTGAAGGGGCGGTCCCGAGGATGCACAGCCCCTATCAGGAGCCGAAGATGGCACTCCGACCTTGGGCGTCACGTTGGGGTCGGGGTAGAAGAAATCCGAAGATTCTCTTTCTTTTCAACCTAATCAAAGGTGGAACCCTCCTTACCGTTTGGAGGAGGATTTAGAAAGAACGTAACCTCCTTCCCTTGGGTATAGGTCTGTAACCCTCCAAGCTGGCAGCGATGGGGGTGGGAGGGAAACTAGGCGGAATCTAGAAGTGGAGCCGTCCTGTGCCGCGACCTCTTTCGCCACCCATGTTGCCTTCCTTCCTTCTTTTCCTTTTTATCTCTTCTTCTTCTCTATCTTTTGCTCTTCAACCAGCCTTCTGTCCCCCATTTACTCTTCTCTTGCTTCACAACCAGCCTCCTTTTCTATCTTTTGTTCCTCTGCCAGCTTTGCTAGGCGTTTGTCTTTGTAGTTAGCTTTAGAACAAGCCCTCTGGGCGTCACTTGTAAGAGATGTAACTTTTTCTTCATATATTAATAAAGAAGTAGACTTGTTTTGTCTCTTTTATTTTTCGCATATTCTTGTTTTTTTGTGATTGTTGACTTCTGAATGAATGTTGTTGCTGTAAACTGCATTATTTTGGTGTTTTTTTTTTTTTTTTTAAATGTTGCTCTTGATTTTTCACACTGACCACCGTACTTGTTAGTGCACAAATCCTCCCCACAGACGGCGCCAATTGTAGGGACTCAATTTGTAATGGACCCTTGACAATGAAATTTGTAGAGATGTAGGTAAAAAGGGCTAGGCACCAACGTAGCAAACAACGGATGTCATGAAAATCATAAGGATGATAGGCTAGTTAATTTGGATAAGTATTCTCTATGCGGATAAGGCCCATGACTTTGGTTAGGTGTTTATGACAGTCTTGATGATTTTGGCTAAATCTTTGTGAGGATCCTAATGATTTTGGTTAAGTATTTGTGAAGTGTATTCGTCCTCGGTTCAGCCCAAGGATCCATTTTTCTTTAGAACTAGTTTTTCTTCCTCCTGTTCTTTTTCCTAGGCCTCCTCAATATCAGGGGGCCTCCTCTTATGCTGGGAATCCTCTTGGTTAAATAGTATTGTTATAGTTAATCTTAGCCGTCCATTTGTCGGTTATCCGAACTCTGTGTATAAGGGTTTGTCCCATCATCTGCTTTTGCAAGTTTTATGTTAGTTCTTAGCCGCCTTTGCAAACTTTCTATTAGTTGAAGTGACCGAGGCACCTGGATTTGCTGGTCACTTCACCATTAAAGCGGCCAAAATGTTGGTGGAGCACATTTAATGGGTGAGGGATATTTTCCTTTCATCAACGTCGGTTCGCCGAGGAGGTGGGCATCCTCGGTAAGGCCCCTTGAGGGCCTGGGCTTTTCCCTTTTATCCTCGGCCTCTGTATTCTTCTTGGTGCGGGCCTTGGGCCGGCTATGGAGTGGGCCTTGGTTGTTAATATTTGGGACCCCACAATTATTATTATTATTATTATTATGTGTGTAGAGTGTGTTCTTTATTGGTAAGGATAAAATTATTTTGTTTAAAGTTTTTTGAAGGGTTATGTTGTTTGTTTTTAGTAAAATTGGTTGATTAGTCTCAAATTCTTTTTAGCTTTGCTATCGCCTATCAGTAATTTTTGTTGTTAGACTAATATTTTGGGCTTGTATATATATATATAGATTTTAGATCTATAAATTTTTTTTATGGATTTTAAAAGGTGGAAAATACTAAATTAGTAAGTAAAAAAGTGTTGTAAGTGGTAGACTCAGATACAAATCAGTAAGAATTTGCTACCTCAATAGTTTGTAAAAATATTGTAAAAAAATTTGTAGCTGCAACATTTCTCTTATAATGATCAATAAGAAGGATAAAATGTAATTTTATTGAACAAAATTACTAAAATTAACATCTAGATATATAGGTATATAATTATATTTTAAAAAAAAAAATTAGCCATGAATGGTCCCGTCCATGATATGAGTGTTTTAAGAAGTAAGAAAGTTCTTTTCTTCTTCTTCTTCTTCTTTTTTTTTTTTTTTTTTTTTTTTTTTTTTTTTTTTTTTGGGATGGATTCTAGTAAGAAAGTTATTAAGCCTAAAGTTGGTACAAATAATAGTACCACCCCAACATAAAGTTGACAAAATTGACCGGCAAAAGTACAAGTTCATTAATTAGCTTTTATAGACGATGTAGACTATAGCTATGTTAACCGGACTTAATAAAAATCTAAAAACAAAGTTTAAGAAAATATAATACAATTTTTTTTCATAGAGTAATGAGTTAAGTTGCGAGTCAAATTACTTGGCCAATGATAGCTTTGATTATGTGCTTTTCACTTGGAAAGAGATATCTACTCTTTCCGTCTTTTTTTTTTTTCTATTTTATTTTGAGATGTCTCAAAATATTATATTATTTATAAAAATAAAAGTTATTAATTAACTAATATTCTTATTATATCTTTATTAATTTACTAATTCAATTTTTTAATAAATTTTTTTAAGGATAATTTTAAAAATTTATACATTTTTTAAAAAATAGACAAGACAATAAATAATATTTCTTTAAAAAATTTAACTTTTTAAACCGGATAAAAAAATTAGGACGGAAAAAAAGAATTTTTTAAAATAAAAGGCAAATATTGAAGTTAATTGTGTCGGCGAGATTGTTGTAAAAATATTATTTAATGACAATAACAAAAAGGAAACTAGAGTAATTTTGCATTTGTTTTTGCTTTTTAAGACAGCTTCAATATCTAGCCCACCACGTGATGGACTCGAAGCACACTATATCTCAAATCTGTAAATAAAATTTATAGGACAGTGAAAAATCTCTGCCACTATGCACAGATGATATTAAAAAATTAAAAAATGTGATTCTTTTAAAAGCCACTGATACGATTCACAGAATTACTTTTCGAATTATTATATCAAAATGTCACATAGGGTCCGTCTGGATATAATTTATTGTTGTTAAAAGTTGTTGAAAATTGATTGTTGCTAAAAATACTGTAGTAAAATAATTTTTAAATGTGTGAATAGTATTGTGGGATCCATTTTTAATATTTTTTAATATATAAACAGTATATGAACAGTGTATGAATAGTGCCGCACTGTTCATATACAGTAAATTTTGTCTCCCAAAAGTCAATAACTCCGGCCAAAAAAAAAAAAAAAACTAAAAACGCAACATTAAAAACGCAACGCAGAAAACTCTTGTATCCAAACTCTCACATAATATCATTCCAAGAGAAATGACAAGTCCCAAAGATAAAAGCACGGTCAAACAACCAATAATGACATCCTATAAATTGCACATATATTAACGACAAAATACGTACCGTACTTTGGGAGATATTTCAGAAACGGATGTGGAATCTGGAATGCAATTGTACTGTATAATTTACCTTTTTATTTTTACTTATTTTTTCTATTAAATGGTTGAGAAATATTGCTTCATAAACAATATCTAATTATGGACTAAAACACGCAAAAAATAATTTTTAATTTCAATTATTGGACAAAAAAATTTAGAAAAAATTTAAAAGAAGTAAAAAATAAATGTTAAGAGCCTGTTTGATATATGTTTGATATGTGTGTTTAAACAATAATTTTTAAATTTTTTAAAAATATGTATAGTAAAAAAATATATAAAAATACGTGTAATATTATTTAAAAATTAAAAAAATATATTTAAACACATATATTCTAAAAAATTAAAAAGAAAAATAATTTTTATGAAAAATTTGGATAAATGAATTAAGGCAAATATTTTATGATTTTATAAAGTATAAGTAAGAGGATAATTCAAAAAGTAAAAAATAAAGATGACATCAAAATTTGCTTACAAAACTCAACAGTGGATCAGATACCTATCAGAGTCATGTGACCCGAGGCCTGTCCAAGGCAAGGCTCCTAGCCCTATAGGGACTGATTCCTATTCTAACATATATAGATAGTGACATGACCCTTCGGTGGGAGCTGGTAAATTTTCCAGCTTTCTATTTCTTTTCTTTTTACTATTAAACAGTACATCCCATCGAAAAAAAATATCTCTGACCAAACAGTATTATTAATTTGAGAGTGCTAATAACATTTCTAATAAAAAATGTCATCCTATCTATTTATAACATTTCAAAAAATTACTTTATCATTTATACCACACCATTTTTTAATATTTCTACCATCCCAATTTTTATTTTCCTATTCTACTCATTAAAATAATATTTCTACATAATAAAATAATATTTCTCAAAACTACCATCATTTACATTACAACACATTATTTATTCTTTTTCTCTCTCTTTATTTCTGTTCAACAACCACAGTCACCACCACCACCAACCCATAATTTACCGTCAAAAAAAAAAAAAAAAAAAAACCCAGTCAGCAAACTCACGCCGCCAGACCCAAAACCCACTCCGACGGAGCCACAGATAGCCACCGTTTGCCCACCAGCCACAACCACAAACCCCAGTAGCTGAACCAAAAAAAAAAAAAAAAAAACACAATCCAACACCAACACAGCACCACCAACACAGCACAGCCACCACCCACGTCGATCTCCACCAAACCCACCACCAACCACAACCACAACCACAACCACAAGAAGAAGCCACCACAGAGAAAAAAAATACGCAAACAAGCCTCCAAAAACCACCAACAACAACCACATCCACAAGAAACAACCACCACATAATCACCAAGAGAAAAAAAAAAAACACAATATTGAAACCCAAAAACCCACCACTGCCGATCTTCAAACCCACCACCGCCGATCTCGCCGATAACCCATAATCAAAACCGACCCATGACTGAAACCCACTCACGACGGCAACTACAGAGAGAAACCCACTCACGACGGAAATTGACTGAAATCCACCATCCCCCAACACCACCGACCCAGACCCACGCTGCCACCATCGCCACATTAACGGAACTTTTATGCCACGCCTACCTTTGTCGCTACCACCACCACACAGGGTTTTGGGTTTGAGAAAATGGTGTTTCTGGTTTGAGAGGGCAGAACAAGAACAAGGCAGAGAGAAGTGATGGAAGACAGAGAAGGCTGTGATGGCGCGATAGAGAAACAGGGGATGGAGTCCGGGCTTTTGTTTTTTTGATGAGAGGATGGAGTCCGGATTGTAGCAAGAGAGAGAGGGATTAAAATACACTAAACTGATTTGGCATAGCGAGATGGTACTGTAGCGCTATGCCAAAAAAATTTGGCCTCTGACAGTTTTAGCCATCCAGTTGCTGGCTTATTTTGGGCTTGTATGCCAAATGTGCTTTACATTTGGCATTTGACAAGCCCATTATTGATGCTCTAAGCATCCGTTGATGTTCAATTTAGATTGAAGGAAGTTAAATTATTTTATAATAAATCACATTGAAAAAGAAAAATTTTACCAATTTTCAATTCAATAAACTTTGTAATAAATAATAAATGAACAACAGCTGGTTCATTAACCGGTGTTAGCCTGCACATGTTAACAAAGTCCTTGAATAAAATATAAAACTAATTGTTTAAATTTTTTTAGATTTTATTCCAGTCTTTTAATTTTATTTTTGTTTATTTCAATTCTCTAACTTTTAAGTTTATTCCATTAAAATTTTTTTATTAACTTTTGTTATATATTATGATTAATTTTTTAATTTTATAAATTTTTCTGTAATTTTTTTAAATTAAAAAAATTTAATTAACAATTAAAAAAACAGTATTGGGAATAACCCATCTAGATGCCTCTCTCTCTCTCTCTCTCTCTCTCTCATGATAGGCTTTTTGTCCCAAAGTCGATTTTCTTAGGCCCCTCTTTATGCAGTACTTTTAGGTCCAAAACCCAACAAGCGAAAAAGTCCCTACACGCCTGATACTCCAACACCCATTGGGGCCCAAAGGGAAAAGACAGGTGCGTGAAGGTGGTTTGGGCTGACTGGTGTTGGTTCCTTGGGAAGCAACAAAAAATAAAGTACGGGGGTGGAAGACATCGCAGGTTTTATTCAGGGGTGAAGCTTGGGAGGAAAAAGTGTGTGAGTTTATCCTCGTATGAAGGTGAAGAAACATACGACAGAAACACTATATAACTTCTCCTTGGGAGGAGGTGTGTGTGGAAGGCGGCATGTGCATCACCTAAAGAGAGCTGGTGAGAACTAGATTCAAGCCGTAATACAATACCATTCACTATGTTAACAATATTCATTCTCACCACCACCGCGTGTGCTACATGCGCTTTCTTTTTTTTTCTTTTCTTTTCTTTTCTTTTTTGATAGAACACATGCACTTTCTTGTTCACACTTTTTTTTTAAGAAATTCTATAAAATGGTATAATTGAAATGAATTCAAAATTTTCAATAAAAAATTGTATAATTTGTGTAGAGAAACGTTTAGTCTATAGTATTTTAAAAAAATAAATAAATTGACATATTATTATTAATGAAAAATAATAGTTTTACTAATTAGTTTGAGTTAAAACTAATAACAATATTTTATTAATATTTGCAATAAAAATATTGTAAATATATTGCCCGCATATCACTGGGTTGTTTTTTACTTTTTGAACATGTTGTATATTGTAAGAATTTTGGAGATAGAAGCCAGTTGTTATAATGTGAGTGATGTACCAAATGTAAACCAGTAAAAATTTGCATTTGGTACATTAATTATTGAAAGTTAAATTGGTTCTATTATAAGATGAAATATGTAATTATGATGAACCTATCAAAATTTCAATCATCTTAAAAAAAAAAAAAAAAAAAAATTAAAAAGACTCGGAAAATTTTTGTTAAAAAAAAAAAGTTGATGGCATTAACCGGAGCTTCTTGGAATGTGTATAGACCCACAATTGTAACAAAATTGACTTCTGAAAGAGTTCTAATGCAAGAAAGTAGAAGCTCATTAATTGAGTTTTTGACAAAATTACCCTGTAAAAGTACAAGCTCATTAATTAGCTTTTATAGACGATGTAGACTGTTGTTATGTTAACCGGACTTAATAAAAATCTAAAAACCAAGTTTAAGGAAATACTAATATAATTTTTTTTCATAGAGTAATGAGTTAAATTAGCGAGCCAAATTACTTGGCCAATGGTAGCTTTGATTATGTGCTTTTCACTTTAAAAAAATTTGCATCCTTTTGTGGTTTAAATTAGAAAAAGTGATTCATTGACTCGTTATAGGTAAATAGCAAAAGAGAGGGGAAAAGATATCTATTTAAGCAATATAAAAATGTACACTTATAAAACATAGCATTTTCTCTCATAAAACACACATAAATTTATAACTTAAAATTTTTTTATTTAATATAAAATTTTATAAAACTACCAATCAAAAAATAAAAATCAATTACTTTCCTACGGTGTGCATCATATCGAGAAATGAAATAGGGTATTTACAAAATTGAGTATTTAGTAGATGTCCCGAATACAATTTGAGCATAAGAATGAGATAATTCCAATCAAAATTGAGAAAGATATGATTTTCGAACGTAGCTCTGAAAATTATTACATGAGCTATAGGAAAAACCAAGGTTTTAGAGATTTGGCTTGCTCATCACTCCCACCAACCTCCAAATTTAAATGTTGACGTTTTTGCTCGAACTTGTTCATAGCATATGTAGGGTTAAAATGTCCAAAAAGCCTATTGGGCCTTGGGCCTTGGCTGGGGTCACTATTAGTCCAAGGAGAGTCAGGTGACAGTAAACGATGCAGACATAAGGCTTAATGAGACAGATACGAACAGAGATGTGGTCCGAGGAGAAATATCTTCTCGGATTGGCTAAACAACGGTCCGATGTAGACCCTATTCATCAAGGTGAATCTCCCAAGACACTCCAATGATAGAGACATGTATCTTGAGCGTACCATAAAGCTAGGAGCTCAAAAATATCTAAGGGAAAGCTGCCGCCACCACATTAAATACATTGCAGCTACTCTCTTGACCGCATTTATGTGGAGAAGATCTCTGAACAATTTTGCCTTGGCTACCACGACTCACAGAAAGCCTAAGGGGGGTGTTTGATGGGACATGCATTTAAGTAAGGGCTCAACTGATCAACGAGTGTAAGGACAAGATGATCCAAAAAGACCTATATAACATAAGAGACCCCCCACGAGTGAGGGATCGAAAGAAAGAGAAAAAAAAAAAGAATATTGTAGCATCCCGAGTTGCCTTTGTAGTCAATGCTATTGATTTATACCAAGATTTGTCTCCTCAGATAATCAATCTATTCAGCCCTATGTGCATCGTTCTTGCTTGATCATCTTTTAAACCCATACTAGCTGTTGTTAAATTCATTAAGACCTAGTTTTTTAACCCATTATCTACAAATTTATTATGTTGGGCTCATTGGGCTAACATCCCACACATTTTGGGTTTGGGCTGCAAAACTTGACCCTACAACATATTTATTAATTTGAAAATTGAATTGTTTTTGGAGGCTACAATACACTTAAATAGTAAAAAGAAAACCTAGTGTTGTTGTAAAACCTAAGGCAGCTAGGAAAACTTACAAAACCTGAATTTGACTAAATAACATTAAAAACACCTAAAAATAAAAATAAAAAAATTAATTTTATAAATGTATGCCCTTAGAACACATGTTAGTAAATCATTTAAAGATTTTTTTGTTTTAAACTAACGTATGCCCGTAGAGCATATATTAGTAGAACCATAATAGAAATTAAAAAAAAAAAATATATATATATATATATATAAAACCAAATAGTGATGTATCTAAAAGTGAAAAATGAGTCGAACAGGAGTAATGAGCTAGACCAATAAATAAAAATACAAAAAAAAATATAGAAAAAATATAAATAATTAAAAATTTTTTTTCTAAAGATAATAACAGAGAGGGGTGAGTTGTTTGAAAGTCATTCTAATACCATGCTGACAGATTCGACAACAAAGACTGGTGGTGCGATGGAGGTGGTTGTTGCAAGGAGAACTCGGCCACGGCTAGGATTGATAAAACAAGAAACCAGAGAGAGACAAAAATTTTAAGAGAAGAGAAGGGTCATACAGGCATGAACTGTCAGTAGTGGTGGCATGGGACTCGTTGGATGCTAGCTGTAGCCATGTATGTTCCAAATAGATTTGGTGTAATAGAAGAGAGAGAGACAAAGAGAGAGACTAAAATTGATGTTGCAGAAGTCTAAAGAAAGCACACACGATACTCTTTTGATTGAACAAAAACTAAACTATTAGCTTCTGGTAATAAATCTCAAATCCACAAGGGGTTTTCTTGAATCCACAAGGAGAAAAACTAAAATCCACCAAAGAAAGAATTTGACAAAAATCTGTATTTTTTTTTGTAATAATCTGATTTGCCTCTGACGACTACAAAACATATAAATACTAATAAAAAAGTCTAAAACCTTAATTCGCACTAATTATGCGATTAGGTGACAAAATATTGAAATTTACCAAAAATGGTAAAATTGAGTTAAATGCATAATCATAAACTACTGGCCTCAAGGCAGTTAAGAATCATAAAATGGAAAAATTGATTAATACCAGTTGAGAATCCATTAAACAGAGACTTGAGAATCTATTGGACTCTATGGCTACTACATAATTGATTACTGCAGCTACTGTTACAATTACACTGTTAGGGCCTATAAAATAGAAAAGAGCAGTTTTATGTCAAATTTAAAGTTAGCTTTCCGTAGCTTGAGCCTGGAGTTGTTTACAATCCTAATAAATATTAGCATTACATACAATCGTTTTAACATGACAAGTACTCAGAATCTCTACTTCGCTTTCTTGCCTTTTTCTATTCTTGGTTTCTCAACCTTGCCGAAGTCAAATCAAATGTTATTTAGGTGGGAGAAGCTAGTCACACTTATGAGAACAATTACATGAGTTTTTTTTTTTTTTTTTTGAAACCGAGGATAGTTTTATTAAGTTAAATGACATCTTGATAGTTACGCTCATATTGTCACACTCTAATTTCAAACTCAACTTGCTTTCTTCTTTTGTTTTTATTATTATTATTTTTAGGAACTTCTTCTTTTGTTTCTTGTAGAATACTTTGAATAAATTCTATTGGCTCCTACACTTACAATAGACAATAATAGTGGCTGAGGGTGCATTGAACAGATGCTGTTGTAATAATTGATTGATTACTGCTACACTTAGGCTACAGCTACACTGCCAATGAAGTCGTAGCAATTGATTACTGCCAATTGAGGGATTCATTAAATAGAAACTTGAGAATCTATTGAACTCTACAGCTACTATTAAGAGATTCATTAAATAGAAACTTGAGAATCTATTAGACTCAACAGCTACAGCATAATTGATTGTTGTAACTATTGCTACATTTACACTGTTTTTTTTTTTTTTTTTTTTTTTTTTTTTTTTTTTTTTGTTGTTGTTGTTTAAACTGGCTACAAGTACACTGTTAAGATCTATAAAATAGAAAAGAGCAATTTTATATTAAAGTCACAGTTAGCTTTTCGAAACTTTATATGATAATTTATTAATTTCTCTCTTTTAAATATCATAAGAGCATTCTCATAAGCTATCTCATAAAAAATGCTATTTTAACACCCCAAAAACTTACTTTACTATTTTAACACATCATTTTACAATATCTCATTTATCAGATGTTTTATACTTCAATTCTATACATTAAATAATATTTACTATACATTAAAATAATATATTAACTATTCCCTGTCATCCTCATTATTAACAACAACCACAACGGCACAACCACCACTGTCGCAACAATGGCCACCAACAACCACGCAACAACATCGACAGCTACCACCGGCACAAACCCACATCCACCAACGCCGCCTCAAAAAAAAAAAAAAAAAAACACAACCAGAGAGATCGGCATAAACCCACATCCCAAACCCACCACCGGCACAAACCTACATCCACCAAATTAAACAAACCACATCCCAAATCCACCAAATCAATTATAAAATTAATTACAATTTACACTAAAATCATAAATTGAATCAGCACAAACCCATTTTTTTTTCTCTCCTCCTTCAGTGTTTGTTACCTTCCAAGAGTGACAATCAAATCAGGACAACCGCCTCCGTCGCCGTCGCTGATGGAAGTTTTCACTTCTGGCCACCATGTCCTTCACATTAGAGTTCCTCTTCGTCGCACAGTGGGTCAGTGATTAGTGGTGAGCCTGGGTGGTCTCTGTCTCTCGGCATGGTGAGATCGGCGTGGCGAGACGGCGTGGCGATGAGAATGCCAGACAAAGAGAAAGAGAGATGCGTTGCAAACGGAGAGAGACAAATGATAGGAGAAGAGAGAAAAAACGAATTAAATAAGCCAAACAGTGTTTGGCATTGATGTCTGTGCCGTTTCATATTTGAGACGGTACTGTAGATATGTGTCAAATTTTTTGATATTTAGAATAGCTGATGAGGGTCTGTTTTTGTGCTTGATGTGTCAAATGTGCTAAATATTTAACATTTGATACATTTGAGAGAGCTGATGAGAATGCTCTAAGTTACTTTTTTTTACTTATTTTATTGGACTTATGTAACTCCAATAGTTTTTTTTTTTTTATATAATTTTTTTGAATTATGTGCTTTTTTTTTTCCTTGCTTCCCAATATCAGTCAGCCCAAGCCCACCTCCACGCCCCACCTCCACGCTTTCCACCACTCTCGCCTGTCGTTTTCATTGTGGATCTCATTGGTTGTTGTAATATCAAGTGCGTGGAGACTTGTTTACTTGTTAAATTACACGGCTAGGGGTTAGGGAGTTATAGAAGGGTCATGTTGGGTTTTGGACCCAAAAGTATTGCATAAAGAGAAGCCTAGGAAAATGGGCTTTGAAACAAAAATGCCTATCATGCTATATAGGAGAGAGAGAGTGAGTCTGTATGAGAAACGAAATTAATAAGGATGCCGGTTAATGCATATGTTAACAAATTTATTTTTCTAAAAATTTTATTAAAATTTTTTAAAATTATTAAAATTTTTTTAATGTTCGTTAAATTTTTCTTTAAATTAGTTTATTATTATGTGCTCTTAAAGTACACATTAATAAAATCTAATTAATAACATTGTTTTGTTAGAGAAATTTTTTTTGTTTTTGTTTTTGTGGGATGTACTATTTAATAGTAAAAAGTAAAGAAATGAAAAGTTACTATGAGTCTATGACCTGAGATCGGGAAATTTACTGGCTCCCACCGAAGGGTCATGTCACTATCTATATGTTAGTATAGGGTTCTGCCTCTATGGGGCTAGGACAGGCCTTGGGTCACATGACTCTGGTACCACCCAAAATGTACGTTTGGCTTTTTGGGTATCTGCTCCAATATTGGGTTTTGTAAGCAAATTTTGAGGTCAGCTTTATTATTTTTTTTTTCTTTTTGAATTATCCTTCTAATTATACTTTATAAAATCTTAAAACATTTACCTTAACCAAATTAGCCTATGATCTTTGAGGGTCAGGCTTGTGGTCAGGTTGGGCTGAGTACTTAAGCTTAGGTTAACACTACTGGGGAATCTGGGTAACTAGGCATAAATATCAAACTTTATAGTTAGTTGGCCCGGTTCGGAAAGTATATAACATAGTAGCATCTCGAGCCTAAAAGGCTCGATTTTGGGCCTATAAATCGAGTTTTTGGGACTCGATTTTCATGAGTTGATGTGGCATTTTTTTCATGTGGCAACCACATGGAAATCGAGTCTCAAAGACTCGATTTCTAAACCAAAAAAATTTCAAAAAATTTTAAGTCTCAGACGCGCCTTACCTCACCAGATCAGAGAAGAGAGAGAGAGAGAGAGAGAAAGACTAGATCAGAGAGAGAGAAAGATCAGTTCAGATCAGTCACCAGATCAGAGAAGAGAGAGAGAGAAAGACCAGATCAAAGAGAGAGAAAGATCAGTTCAGATCAGATCAGAGAGAGAGAAAGATCAGATCAGATCAGAGTGAAAGAGGCCGCGTGGCCTGGGCTTGCGCGCGGCCTGGGCTCGCGAGCGACCTGGGCTCGTGCGCGGTCTAGGTCGCGCGCCGCCTGGGTTGTGCCGGCCTGGGTCGCCGTTGCCTGGGGCTTTCTTTTCTTCTTCAGCCTTTTTTTTTTTTTTTTTTTGGGCTCTGATTTATGATTTGTTTCTTTGCTGTGTTGTGGTGATATTATATATGAGCTTGTAAATCGAGTCTTAGAGACTCGATTTCCATGTGGACACCATGTGGAAAAAGTGCTAACTCAGACCCGATCAAAACATAAAAATCGATCCTCAAAGACTCGATTTATAGCTCCTAAATCGAGTCTCTTAGACTCGAGATGCTAGTAAAAAATATAGTTTGAAACTAATGACTATTAACTACATAGTTGAGATTTTATGGTTAAATTCCAATTTCGTTCACACTACTGTACCATTTGTTTTAACTTTCAAACGGTTAGGGGTGTTTGGTAAGTGTTTCCAAACAACAATTTTCAATCTTTAAATAATATTTCACGCATTTTTACACACTTTTTCATTTACATGTATTTTCACAAAATTTTTTAAACAACAATTTTCAGTTTTTAAACACATGTATCAAACGGGCCCTAAGCGTCTGGTATGTAAACATCAGTTTTTAGTTTTTTAAAAATACATATGGGTGAAAAAATGTATAAAAATATGTGTAATATTTTTTATGTAGGGGTGAAAAGCCCAACCTAGTATATTGGGCCTAAGGCCCTATTCGAGTGCTACTGTTTGTCCGAAGAGATGAGAGTACTCGAGAAGAAGCCCACGTGAAAGAAACATACCTGGAGATGAACGGGGGGTATAGTCCGAGGAGATGTTTAATTGTTCGAAGAGGCCACTGTCCTCGGATCCGAAGAAGCTTGGTCAAATAGATGTCTGGAAAGTTCAAGTAATCCTCCAAACAATTCTAATGATAAAGATGAACCTCAGGCACGCATGAGGATAGCAGGAACAGAGAAATATCTAGAAGACAAACTTCAACCACCACATTAAATGCACTGCACCTACCTTTCTGGCCGCATTAATGTGGAGAAGACCCCTGAACAGTGCACTTTCAGCTACCGCCACTCACACAAGGCTAAAGAGGATACATGATGGGACATGCACTCAAGTGGACGTCTAGATGATGAACAAGTGGACGATGAAGATGAAGGGAGAGGGCACTATATAAGGGGGAGAGGCCTCTGATAAAAAGGGGGGATCGAAAAAAGAAAGAGAAAAAGAAGAAAACACCATTACTGTAGCTCTAAGAATTGTAACAAACGTTCATTCAATAAAATGTCTCTTCGGATTTTCACATTTGCCCTTGTCCGAGCATGATTGCATGTTAGATCGTTCATAAATACAATAATCAGCTCTTGTTTAATTTACATCCAGCCCAGTTCTTTCACCTACGCTCTACAAATTTATTGTCTTGGGTTCATTGGGCTCACAATCCATACCTTTTAGGCTTGGGCTACAAAAATTGACCCTACAATTGGCGCCGTCTGTGGGGAGAGCTTGTGCAAGGGTGAAAACAACAGTTGATGATGGCAGGACGAGGTCAACAACAAGCAGAATCCAGGGCATCCCAACACGTGGACCCTTTTGTTAACTTAGAAAGGAGACAAGATCGTGAGGGCAGTGCACACACTGTGCATGTTGGCCAAAGCCAGTCACAGGGCGGAAGTCATATGTCCTATGCAGAGAAGAACCGGGATTTGCAACTGGAGGTAGAAAAACTAAAAAAGGAGTTGCGCCATGCAAAGAGGAAACAGATTTCCTCGTATTTTGATGAGGACCCTGATGACGAGCAGGATGTCACTTATCAACATAAATCTAGGACACCAGCCAGCGAGTCCTATACCTATGAAGAGGAGTTTCATCGCAAGAGGCAACACAGAAGCCCATCACGTGGAGACGTGGGGAACGATGCCATGAGCAGGGCTCTGAATCAGATTTCTAGGTCACCCTTTACGCGCAGGATTGAGGAAGCGAGACTTCCTCGGCGCTTTAACCAACCAACATTCACCATCTACAATGGTAAAACAGACCTCGTAAAGCACGTGAGTCATTTTAACCAAAGGATGGCTGTCTACTCTAGAGATGAAGCCCTGATGTGTAAGGTTTTTCCTTCCAGTCTTGGGCCAGTTGCCATGAGGTGGTTTGACGGTCTGAAGGCAGACTCCATCAACTCCTTCAATGAGCTCACTCAAGCATTCGGCTCCCGTTTTGTCACATGCCGAAGAGTGGCCAGGCCCTTGTCTTCACTGCTATCCTTAACCATGTAGGAGGGTGAGACCTTGAAGGCATATTCAGATAGATACTGGGAGATGTTCAATGATATGGAGGGCAACTCTGATGCAATGGCCTTCAGCACATTCAAGCTCGGCCTCCTTATTGACCATGGTTTAAGGACGCCCTTATCTGGCAAACCGGTCACAAACATGCGTCAACTTATGGACCGTATAGAAAAGTACAAAAGAGTTGAAGAGGATTAGCAGCAAGGGAAGGGTAAGGACAAGGTTATCCCCTAAGAGAGGAGGGATTTCAGGTCTGACCGTTATAACCACAGCAAACCACGGAGAGATTTTGCTGGGCAATCAGGATCGACAAATCCTCAAGCGGTCAACACCGTGTTCAAAGAGCCAGTACACCAGGTCTTGGAAAAAATCAAGAATGAATCATTCTTCGGGTGGCCGAACAAGATGGTAGGAAGCCCTGAGAGGCGCAATCATAATCTCTACTGCCAGTACCATCAAGACCATGGGCATACCACAGAGGATTGTAGAAGCCTGTGGGATCACTTGGACCAACTGGTTCGTGATGGTAGGCTAAGACACCTCTTACACCCCTCCAACGGCCGAGGAGGGCAGATGGGCTCAAGGCCACGAAGATGACCCTTCAAAGCCGCCACTAGGAACTATTAACGTCGTCTTCGCCGCGCCGGGGAGAACAGGATCCTGGCCATTGAAAGTTATGTCGGTAGGCCGACCACCAGCAGGGGATACAGGCCGAGGTCCGAAGAGAGTTAAGTCTGGTGCGGATGATGGGCACCATCCAACCCCATGATGATGCGTTAGTCATCACCCTCAGAATTGGAGGGTACGATGTGAAGAGGGTGATGGTGGACCAGGGTAGTGCTGTGGAGATAATGTACCCTGATCTCTACAAGGGGCTAGGCCTGAAACCCCAGGACCTCACATCATACAATTCCCCCCTCGTGAGTTTTGAAGGAAGGGCTATCACCCCAAAAGGCCAGATACGCTTACCTGTGCAGACCGGCGCTGAAGTGGTAGAGGTGGATTTTATAGTGGTGGACGTGTATTCACCTTATACGGCAATCGTGGCCAGACCTTGGCTTCATACACTGGGGGCTGTTTCCTCTACTTTGCATCAAAAGGTCAAATACCCATCTGAAGGGCAAGTTTATGAGATCCGAAGAGACCAGTCCGCAGCCCGACAATGCTTAGTGGCTGCCATCCAACATGAGCCCGAAGCCGAGTCCTTATCCAGAGCCAAAAGGGGTTTATAGCATTAAAGTCTCGGGAATTGCCTGTCGAAGGTTCAGACGAAGGCACTCGATGTGAAGATTTAACGAAAGTGGTTATTGGAGATGATCCTGATAAGTTCTTCCAAGTCGGATCTCAGCTACCTCTTCAAGAGAGGGAAGAGCTAATAGAGTTCCTCAAGCGAAATCTTGATGTATTTGCCTAGAGTGCTTACGACGCCCCAGGGGTGGACCCAGAATTCATATGTCACCACTTTAAGGTAAACCCACTGATCACTCCTAAGAAACAGCCTCCTCGGCGCCCGTCCAAGGAACATGCTGATGCGGTAAGAGAAGAAGTAGCAAAGCTCAAACAAGCTGGAGCTATTAAGGAAGTTTTTTATCCTGAGTGGCTGGCAAATACCATGGTTGTAAAGAAAAAGACTGGGAAATGGCAAGTGTGCGTGGACTTCACTGATTTGAATAAGGCTTGCCCCAAAGACCCATTCCCTATGCCGAAAATTGATCAGCTGGTGGATGCCACTGTCGGCCATCTTCAGATGAGCTTCCTGGACGCCTTCCAAGGCTACCACCAGATACCACTAGCCCTAGATGATCAGGAGAAAACCGCTTTTGTCACCCCTATTGGTAATTACCACTATAAAGTGATGCCATTTGGCTTGAAGAACGCGGGGTCTACTTACCAGAGGATGATGACGAGGATGTTCGAGCCACAGCTGGGCAAAAATATCGAGGTCTACATAGATGACATGGTGGTAAAGAGCAAGGTTGTCGTCGACCATGTGAAGGACCTTGAAAGTACCTTTGAGGTTCTAAGAAAGTACAAGCTGCGCCTAAATGCTTCTAAGTACTCATTTGGGGTGGGGTTCGGCAAGTTTTTGGGATACATGGTGACTTACAGAGGAATTGAGGTTAACCCCGACCAGATAAAAGCCATCAACGATTTACGAGCTCTTCGGAATCCCAAGGAGGTTTAGAAACTGACCGGAATGACTGCTGCCTTGAATCGATTCATCTCTAGATCAGCAGACAGGTGTCAGCCCTTTTTCTCTCTGTTCAACAAGTGGAAGGGATTCGAATGGACTGAAGAATGTGCTTTGGCCTTTCAGCAACTCAAAGATTATCTAGCTCGGCCACCAATCATGTCCAGTCCTGAGCCAGATGAGGTATTGTTCGCCTTTTTCTCTTCAGATGCGAGGAAAAATTAAGATTTTGAGGGGCTATTGTGGGGGGGTAAAAGCCCAAACCTACCTATTGGGCCTGGGGCCCTGTTTTGAAGATTACTGTATGTTCGAAGAGGAATAACGGGTTGGGGTAGAGTTCATTTGAAGGCAACCAACCCAGAAATAGAGGAAGAGTACCATCTGAAGAGGTCACCTTTTGTCCGAAGAGGTTTTACTCATCGGATACAAATAGTCTTGATCAAACAAATGTATGGAAGGCCCGAATGACCTTCTTGGCAATCCCAATGACAAAGATAAGCTCTGGGCATACCTGGGAATGATAAGGACGAAAAAATATCTTAAGGAAAAGCTGCTACTACCGTATTTAATGCACTACAGCAACTTTTTTGGCCGCATTTATGTGGAGAAGACCCCTGAATAGTGTAACTTCAGCTACCGCCACTCCCAAAAAGCTAGAGAAGATGCTTGATGTGACCTATACTCAAGTATATACGCAGATGAAGGACAAGTGGACGACTGGGATGATAAGGGAGGAGGCTATATAAAGAAGAAGGGCTCCTAATGAGAGGGGGGACGGAAAAAATATCTTGATGGTAGCAGTAAGAGTTGTAATGACTTTACAATGAATAAAATACCCCTTCGGACATTCACGTGTTCAACTTTTCATGCATGATTTCATGTTAATTCGTTCTTGAATTCCATCATTAACTACAGTTTAAATTGCAATCGGCCCAGTTCTTTCACCCACTCTCTACAAATTCATTGTTTTGAGTCTGTTGTGTCCATAATCTAAACTCCTTGGGCTTGGGCTACAAAAACGGAACCTACAATGTATATTTGAAATGATTAAGTGTAAACTGTAAAGTATAGTCATCACCCTATATATGGAGTATTTGATTTAGGACACAATTTACTATTTAATTATTGTAATTTATTAATTTTAGTATTTAATTTGTAATTTTAGTTATTTTAGGTTTAGAGTTATTTTTTCCTTCTTTTTAGGTGCTTTTAATGCTTTTTAGATCAAATTTAGTTCCTGTTATGGTTAGGTATTAATTAGGACTTATTTTAGAATATATATTTTATTGTCGGTCAAGTTTTACGGAGCCTTTAAATAGGCCCCTAAGACAATTATTCAATCAATAAAATTCAGACTTTTGTCTATTATTTCTCAAGCAAACGTGTTTTTTTTTTTTTTTTTTCCTTATTTTCTAGAAGTAAACATTTTCTGCTTCTTAAAGCTTCTGCATTCTGCATCAGTTGGTATCAGAGAATTGACTTATCCTAGTCTAGTCGCTGACGTATGAGACGGTAGCAATTCCAGTGACAGAAAATTTAGCAAGTATGAGGTATAGCTAACACTCACAAATATCTTTGCTAAAATGCTGTTGTTGGAGCATGGAAACAATAGGGATTACTGTTGCAAAGACATAACTTACGGATAACTTATTGGTAAGCAAATTTCATATAGATCTTATAGAAGAATTGCAAGTTTTAATGGTTATTTTTTAAAAGAGGATTTTCTTGATTGGTTACTTGATCTATATGATTTATTTGACTTTGAGAATATTTATTATGAGAAAAAAGTTAAACTTGCTTTGTATAAACTTAGTGTGTATGCTTTACGTTGATGGGAACAAATACAGTCTAATAGAATTAGACGAGATAAAGACAAAATTCGTTCATGGCTAGGAATGAAAAAGATGCTTACTGTCAACTTTTATCTTTTGGATTGTGATGAACTTTTGTTGTATACAAAACAAGATTATTATTGGCCAAAAAGTTTACACTTGAATTATTTTGAAGAACCATATATTCCACCAATTAAGGAAGAATTGCATGTTGAAGAAAATATTGTTCTTGAAAATTATGTAGAAGTCAAAGAACAAAATATAGAGATTTCTGAAAAAATTCTTGTTATGGAAGAAGATCCTCAAATCAAGATTATTGTGGAGGGGAATAGTGAAGATCCTATTATAGAGAACGATGTTGAAGTCGAGATGGTAGAGACCATTGAGGAAGAAATTGAAGAGGAAAATTTCTAGGATCACAATGAAATCAAATCATATGATTGTCAATCTCAAGATCCTTTTATTTTGGTTGTAAGTAATACACCGAAGTTTATTGATTTTATTAGGGTTGATAGATTTAATTTAATTGTCAATTCTTATTTGGTAAATTTTTACAATTACATGAAGACCAAGGAAAATGGAATTCAAGTTGATTTGTTTATTCTATTGATGGGTTGCAAGTATGGAAAGAATATCAAAGGGCTCGTTATTTTGGGTTTAGAGTTATTATTTCATTGTTTTTAGGTGTTTTTAATGTTTTTAGGTCAAATTTGGTTCCTGTTATAGTTAGGATTTAATTAGGAGTTATTTTAGAATATATTTTATTATCTGTCAAGTTTTATGAAGCCCTTAAATAGACTCCTAAGTCTTTACACGTTTTTTAACAATTATTCAATAAATAAAATTGAAACTTTTGTCTATTGTTTTTCTGGTAGATTCCAGAACCTTTTCTCCTTGTGGATTCAAGAAACCCTCATGGATTCGTGGTTATTTTCAGAAGCAAATGTGTTTTGTTTCTTGTCTTCTAAAAGTAGACATTTTCTGTTTTTTAATGCTTCCGCATTCCACATCAGTATTGAACCATCTGAAAAGTGATATGATGTTTATTAATTCAACTGTTGCTTCATTGGTTCAAGTGTTGGATTAATACTTAAATTATATATAAAGTGGAAAAACTATGATAATTTATTTGATTTTTTTACTACTTATTTCAAGTTAGAAAAAAAAAATTAAAAGCTAATAAATAAAAGTGCAAAATTGAAGAGAAGTATGGCTATTGGATCAAAATGGCATAACGTTAAAATAGAACGATTTGAATAAAACACATGGCCCAATATTTTTCTAGAAAGTTGCAGGTTTTTCACAATTTAATTGGTTTTTTCATAAATCCAATATTTCTTTTATGCTAATTTGGATTTTTGCACAGTTCATCAACTATACAATTCAACCGTGGGTTCGATACGATTTAGATAACTACGAGTATAAGATGTCATTTTAAATCCATAACATCACAAGTTTTCTGTCCAACAATATTTCCAAATTAAAGCTCATATATATTAATATCATATGCTTTTATATTTATTATATATGAAACAATTTATATAAGTAATTGTTACTTCAAATTGCTTGATTTTAAATCCTCAAACCAAACCCACAAAACCCTTTAAAATTTGTTAGCTGGGTCAGTGGTCACCAAGTTGTTTTGTTAGGACACGACATCAACTATCAAGTAGATTTTTTGCTTCAACTTTACAATGAGTAGTTGTGAGTTGTGACTCTTAAATGCCTGCTATGCATTATTATTGGTGGTGCTAAAAAGCCATATTGATATTTTTAGCATCATCAAGTACAAAACTATAGCTGCATGGAACTAAAGCCAATCTCCTTTCCCCTTCTCCATCGTCGATCTCCTCTCCCTTTCATTCTTTTTTCTCTCTTCCTCCACCTTGTTAGCCAGCCCAGCCACCAATTGAAGGCCTCAAAACACTCTTTGCCGAAGTACTCTACGTTGAGTTCAGCTCCGACTGTGACTTCGTTCCGCCTCTCTCTCTCTCTTTGCTATAGTTTTCTATATCTTACATTTAGTTATACGTTTTTATTAAATACTCAGTTTTTATCATTCTCATAATAACATTAATACTCATCATGTTAAAAGCAAGAAAAATACTTCCTCAAAAGAAATTGCTGTTATCTAGATCAATTGATGGCTGTGGTAAGGAGAGGGTTATGGCTTGAATGTGGCTACATAGTGTGCTGCATATTCAAAATCAAAGACTGTATCTTTATAAGTAGATTAGCTATACTTAGTTTAGTAGTGAGTGGTCGAGAAATCAGTGTGACTATACTTGGTTTCCCACCTGTTGTTTCAAAAAGAGCACGCAGTCTTAATCAATTTCTGTAAATAATTAAACATAACATCTCAAGACCAGACAGCATTTCACTTACTAGAGAAGCTAACAAATAAACTTGCAGTAAACGTACAAGTTCAACAACTTCTTTTGAGAAAATAAAATATTAAACCAATACAAGTAAAATGTAGGCAAACTTTTGAAGTAATATTGAAAAGGTAAGCAAACAAGAACATAGTGACTGATTTCAGATGGGTGGAAAGTTGTAAGAATGATATGTTTTCATTGTCATGAAAATGAAGTTCACACAGCATACATGAGTATACTCCTAATGACAAAAGCGAAAAGTGAAAACTAAGGAAAAGGAAATAGAATTTGACATCCACACATATTATACACACAAGCAGGACAACCAAATGTCTCACAAAAAATCTGCACCTCCTCAAAAACATACTAAAGAGTAAGTTCTTTGATTTTTTTTTTCATATATACGTATGAAAAATTTATAGAAAAGAGACCACTTCATGCAAAAGGGCATAAAGTAGCCTAAAGAATTACAAACAAATACAAAGAAAAAAAATAATGAAACACATTGTTTGGGATTGCTTGATTGTTAATATTTTTGTATCTTATACTTGGTAAAAGCACATTGTTTAAGACCAAGGCTTTATCAAAACCAAAAATTATAATAGATAACTAAATAATTAAAATAAATAATGAAAATTCTATGAAATTTCTTTAAACTTTGGTAAGATTTGGTTAGATAAAATGAAATTTCTTGAAACTTTGGTAATAGAGCTTTAGTTAGATAAAACTATGTAAAGTATTTATATTGTGTCACGTGACAAAAGCACATCATACAGTGCCTAACACTTATCATTCGAGACAAATAACACAAGTAGGACACGTAATGCCTATATCTTATTACTAAAGCAAAAATTATTGGTCAAAGGTCAAATAATATAGTGGAACTTTATTAAAATTTCTAGAAATTTCTGGCAATAGAATATTTTTTTTTAAACTAGGTTTTATAAACTACTTAAAACTTTGGCAAAAGAGTTTCATTTATAGAGAACTATAGTAATATACTTATAATGCATCACATATGATATGTAATATTTAAGTTAAGCCATATGGCCCAAGCACAGCATGTAAATGCCAATTTTTATTGTATGGTATATAACATGTAATGCTTATAAAGGAATTTTTTTTTTTATAGTAGACTTCATTACATTGTAGTAATAAACACTCCATAAGTCAGGTCACAACTGAAACTAATAGTTTATATATGAAGACAAGAAAAAATAAAAATATAAAAGTGATGCACCATTTAAGCATTACAGAATTTTATTTTATTCTTTAAAAAAAAAGTACACAATGCTTATACCAAGAAGTAACAAAACAAGAGCATAAAAGAAAACACACCGCTAGCTTTTCTAATAGAAAATGCAAGCATCTTTGCCTCAACTCCACAACATCCTTTTTAGAAATACCAGTCCCTGAACAAACATAAAAAAATATATGGACATAAGATAGCAAAAAATGACTTACCACTTGAGACAAAAGAAAAAAAAATTCCTACCATCAATAAGAAATGGTAAAAATAAATGCTTAGCCAAACTGTTTTGAAAAGAAATTTGCAGTTATTCACTATTAAAGAATAGAAACTACAAGGACAGGTACTGCTATAACAAAGCAAGAATGTACCTAAACTTAGTCCATCAAGCAACACAAGAAATGCCCCATGGAGAAATGCAAATTCAGGCCCTAAACTCCTCTCTGTCATGTTAATAAAAGCAACCCAAGAGAAAAGATCTCTAACAGTAAGCATCCGCCCAGGGAGTAACTAGTTGAACCACTGTATAGCACAGATATTAAAACATAAAGTTAGAAATTGAGATTTGAGACTACTACTATTATTCCAGAACTAGCTGCCAATATATATATATATATATATTAGCATTTAGTAGTTTAATATACTAGATAGTCACCAATCAGCCACAGTTACAAGCCAAGAATAAAAAATCACAGGACAGGCAACAAATGACCAAAACCACAAAACAAAAAATCTTTGAAAAACTCAACTCATGGTGTTATAAACTTCTGACATTCTTGCAACTAAGAGAGGAAGATTATTGCTATGATGAGCTCACATCTTTCGTCTGAGACCAAAATACAAAAAATCCTTTTATTTTACTATTTGCAAATTTCTAATGGCAATTCCAACCCCCACAAGAATGACAGGGTGAATGAGACCTTGGGTTCAAGTCCCATGGAGTGCATGAGTGATGGGAATGAAGATCAATTGATTAAGAACTTGAACTAGAATTGCATTAAAATTAAGAATTAAAGCTGGAATTACAGAGAAACTGGAGAAATAAGTTTCTGTCCAGGTCTGAAACTAAATTATATTCACATAAAAAACTGATTGTACTCTTACATAGCTAGCCTATTTATAATCATTTACTATTAGGAAATAAAGTAGCTAATAGTTACATAAGTCAAAGCTGTAATTAAAGAGGATACATGGCAGATATGAGAAGTCAAAATAAGGGGCTGCTGACTGCCCTAAGAGGTCAGAAAGGTTGGCTGGCTGTTTGGCTTGTAGAGGGTGGCTGGTTGTCAGTCCTAATGGTAGAGGGGGGGTTGGTTGGCTGTTTGGCTTGTAGAGGGTGGCTGGTTATCAGTCCTAATGGTAGAGGGGGGGTTGGTTGGCTGGCCTAAGGATAGAGGGTGGCTGCATCAATGAGTTACTCAGAAATTACCAAAAGGGCATAGTAGTAAGAAATTTTGAGTTCAATGAATCAACCATTATTCTAACATTCTCCCTTCACGTGTAGGCCCAAACTCCCCTCCAATATCTAGGACCCAATGTGTGTAATTTTGAAAACTTAAATGGGGGTTAGAATGAAGAAAAAGTTTGAACCTCAAGACCACCTGCTTTGTTACCATAATAAACCATCACTTGTCCCAAAAGAGTGAAATATTAGGAAAGGATGGAATTCATCATTCAACTACTATTTTAAAACTTGTCAACTAGAAAGAAAACAAAAGTTGCTCCCCTGAGAGAAACTTGGCACAAATTAACTAATGAGAGGAAAATTTAAGATGAGTCAATAACATGAAACAATGGCTGCCATTCATACACCAATTCAGAGAAATCTGTTTTGCTCAAGTTGGAGGCAGCATATACTCAAGAGAAACTCTAAACGTACGTCAACAGAGGCAAACTAGGATTTGACAGAGGATATGACCAAAGATGAAACAAAATCTTATAGAAAAAGTTGAACTCAAATATATTGTACATGGTCTTAATATGCCCAACGATCAGTTGTAATAATGGCACCCTATGTATGTTAAGGGAGAACTTCTAAAAAGTGAAAGCAGCTGCCCTATTAATAGCTTTCCACCCAAAAAAAGCTGAGGAAAAACGCGTAATCACACTTGAGATATTTATAATTTTTAGAATTGATAGGGGCAAAATGGTGAACCAGTAATCAGTATTGTCAAATAACACTCTCTATACAGTAACACCCAAGACTACATTACTTTATAGGAAAAAGAAATCATTGATAAAGCAGAAATGAGGAGTTGCAAAAGAACGTACTTCCCAAAAACTTAGCATAGCATCTACAACGTGCGATAGTTTTGGGTTGGAAAATCTGCACAAAAAAACTATTAAGAAACTCTGACCAAGAAAGTGTTCATTAAATGCATTATCTTCCACAAACATGTACATCAAACTTATCTACCTCTGCAGAGCAATACTCTTAAGCTCATTTAGGTCACCAACAGGGGGAACCCATATCTCTGTAAACCAATTACGAAGAGCTGGAGAGAGTTCCTTCTTGCCATAATCACCACCAGGATTCATAGTTGCAAGAACAAAAAAAAATTGATGAGCAGTAATTTTCTCCAAAACAGACCCACCTTTTTCAGCCAAAGACTGCAAACAGGAAAACATATATCATTATGAATATATGATTTATAACATGTACATGGATGAGTGATGACAAATGGGTAAGAAAATGAAACACATAATGTAAATCAGAACCAGACATCAGTATAAAGACATCTGTAGACAAATAACTAATGTAAAAAGTAATTGAGCTACTTAACAAAAATCAGTTTTTAGAAAAGGAAATTACACACTAGTTTTCTTTCTGGCTCCAATACACTGTTCAGTCTTTCAAGTACACTATCATCAGCCAAGGAAATTTCATCCACAAGGTATAAATCACCATCATTCATTGCTTGTACAAGAGGCCCATCTTGCCACATAAAAATGGTCTGCCATTTCTGATGCAGATTAGAGAGTTCTTCTATCATATTTTCCAAATCCATTGTAACATCAAAACCAAAGGCAAGGCCTTGTTTGTAATGAACTATCATTTTAGTCAGCTGATCAAGAGTCGAAGAAGCTTGACTAATATCTGAAGAAATGGTCTAGAGCAAAAGACTTGTATTAGAATATTATGTGCGCCATAAACATCAACAATCAAGCCTTATCCCCAAAATGTTACTATGTACATCATCAACGAATAAGATGAACAATATAATACTTACAGATTCTAGAGGATGGCGGATAAAAGCCTCCAACGTCATCACCTGTTCTATTATTTCTTTATATTTTGCAATCAGTCTCGATCTCTCTCGAATAGGATAAAATCCCTATTAAACAATTCATGAGTTGTTAATTCGTAAAAATTAAACACTTCCAAAAGATTTTCAAATGACATTCGAGCACACAAATAGAAAGTAAACACCACAGATAGTGATAATTAACCCCGAGAAAATCAGATGTCTCTATGTACTGATGGCAATTTAGTATATGCAATTTCAAGCCCAAATCACTACTCAGTAATTGACAGACAGTGGTCTTCCCACCCCCCGTTTCACCAACAATTTTAAGGTATTACCCAAATATGTAACTCTATATATTTATGTATGTTTAAATGAATTCTTTGTAAAGAAAACAAACCTGGGTAAGTGACCTGGGCCGCCAGCTAAATTCACCGGGTTGCTCTGTACAAACATAACTTCCCATTAAGGTTTTACCATCAATTTGATCATCCATGTGGATAGACAGAACTGTGGAACAGAGAGCAACAGAGGGGTTTTAGAGGTTTTTCCTTTTTTGAATAAGTAATAAAATATATATTGAAAAGGCCATAAGAAAGCCATAACAAAGTACAAAGAAGTACACAAAGGCAAACAGCCAACAGATTTCGAAAATAAAGAAGGAAGAATTATACTTGTTTGTGCGTGCAAGCACTTGTTTTTGTATCTAATATTTGAAACAGAATGTAGAATGAAATTTCTTAAAATCATAAAAGATTATGGATGTAAATCTTCTTCAGGACTAATATTATCCATTAAAATTGGGAAAATTTACACTTTTCCACCCTGAAATATACCCCATTTACACTTTACCTCCTAAACAATCAAAATGCATGATCAACCCCCCAAATCGAAAACTTTCTAACACTTAAACCCCTGCCATTTCTTTTGTTGTTAAGCTAAAGGAATTTAGCATTAAAATACCAATTTATCACTCTACCACCTGCTTTTGAGAGAGGTAAATTGGTATTATAATACTTAATTCCACCGTACTTGATACCAAAATAAACGGCAATGGGGACATTGAAAAGAGTTATAACTTTCTGGGATCAATCATGCATGTCTATAGTTCAAGGGCAAAGTGTAAAATGGGGTATAGTTCAAGATAGAAAAGTGTAATTTTGCCTAAAATATAAGATCAACATACAACAGGTAAATAATTTTCATGCATTTTTAATCATTTCTTTGTCAAATTATGTTTTATACAATATCAAAACAAAATTACCAACTAAAAATACAATATGAAAACAAAATCACATGCATACTATTTCTTGTCAGCAATCGTTTCGCCATTGCCAAATACACATAACATCCACACTACATGTGACCTGTTATTATGACTCACAATTCAATATTGAAATCTCCCCTCAACAGTTTTTATTGAGAAGTTTATATTGATTCCCTATTGCTTTTTTTTTTTTTTTTTGATAGGTATTACCTACTGCTTTTCTAAAACATTGAAACAAACAATGTTGACATATTGCAGGATATCAAATTTGATATACACCACTATATAAGAATCTAAACTTATAGGAAACAACATAAAGAATGCTGAATGATAAGAAATTACTTAGCCAGGAATAGCCAACATAAACCTACTAAATGACTTCCTACAGAAATAAGTTTAGAGAAGTTCAGTCTCATTATTCTGGTGCACACATTAAATTCTGAGTGCTTCAAATTCAAGTACTGGGCTTCTGGAACCATATTTACTAGAGCATCAAACCCAATGAGGGACTCTTCTTTTTATTTTTTACAAGTTTTTGGGGAGTGTCTATAATACACACACACTTGCATACATAGTACACACCCCAAAAACAAGAGAAATCGTGACTTTAAGTCACGATTTCGAAGTTTGAAATTGTCACTTGAAGTCACGATTTTCCTTTTTTTGGGGAGTGTGTACTATGTGTGCATTAAGTGACGTGCAATAGACATTTCCCTTTTTATAAAAGTAAAGAGTTTTATTTAAAGAAAATGAAAAGTATGTACCCAAGCATACAAGGTGTATACCTGGATAGCAAACAACAACCAGGTAAAAACTACAGCAATCAAGAAATTCCACCATATTAGGAAATAAAAAAAGGCCAGTTGATGAAGCTATCCAGTCATACAACAATGGTAATAGAATCATTTTCAGTTCTGGAGTTTGGTCATAATAATTTGGAGCCTTTTTTTATTGTCCCCTCTCCTATAAGAAAAAACAAATCCAACAAAACTAAACAGGCTGAACTAAACCAAACAGACCTGAGGTAAAACAGTACCAAAGATGCTCACAACTAACCCACTGAACCAAACATAAACAAATGGGCCAAGCACTACGAGTCTAAGGAAAACCAAACTTTAATTACATAGTAGAGCATCCAACCCAAAAGCACAAGCTAATAGGTGAAGAAGCCGAACCAAAACATACCCCCGTAACCAAGCTCACACAGCCAATGTGAGACACTTTCTTTCACAATATTTAGATCTATTTCCATACAATGATATAAGCAGCATAAAATGAAAATTCACTTCCAAAAATAAATATATCTAATGAAATAAATCCAAAAGGTAAAACAGAAGTCCAAATGAACCGATCCCTTAGGCTATCATTTTTTTGTTGACCGAACCTTTTTTTTTTCTTTTTTTGATTAGTGATTTAGGCAATGACAATGTATTAGTTATTATTAATTTATTATATGAATGTATAAGATCATTCATTTTGAACTTTTATTAGCCCCCATCAGTTGGGTATAATACTATAATTATTTTAAATACGATAATATGATGTTCAGTGTATGGGATTCGTAACATAAGTCTAACCTTATTTTTAGTTTTTACACGCATAAATAGTTTTTTTTTTTTTTTTTTGTAAAATAAAAAGAGACGGAGGTAGTTTTTTAGCTTGAGTAGAGGAGGATTCAGTTATCATTAAGTCAGCTTTGACTCAAGATGTATTAAATTTATCTTCATCTTAATAAAGTTACTAGTCTTTTCATTAAAAAAAAAAAAAAAAAAGGTCGATGCTAATTATCAAGATATAGAAACTACAAGAAATGTACTACCTTATTTATGGGCCTCATTAAAAATGGTTTTATTTTATTTTGGGTAAATTTCATTAACTATCCCTGAGGTTTGGGTAAATACCAAACAAGTCCAAAATTTTTTAAAACTAACAAATTTGGTCCCTTAGCATAGTTTAGTCCTAAACGGTGTCAACAAGGACGTTACTCTCTAACTCTCTTTTCTCTCTCCTCTCTTATCCGTCATCCCTCTCCCATGGATCTCAGACTCCACCATTAGATCACAAATTTGTTCAGCCAAGTCGTCCATCAAGTCCTCCACACCACTCTCCACCGAACAACCAACAAAAACCCACTTGTGAAAAAGTAAAACAAATTTTGAAACTTTCAATTCAATTGTCAACTTCTTCATAGGAAGTTCCAATTCAGTATTCAACTATCATTTCCAAACTCAATCCCATCACATTGTACACCTAAAGCCAATTTATCTAACAGTCAATCTAACTTAATCAAATTAATCAAACATCCCTAATTCAAAAACCAAACAAACCCCAGATCATATCAAAACCCACCCTCCGTTCTCATCAAAAAGGAAATGCTCAAAATTTGAAACTTTCCAATGAAGCAAACAAAAAATCAGAACACCCAATTCGAAATACAAATTGGGGAAAAGGGAAAATCATGTAAAACAAACCTTTGGATCGTGGCTCACGGCGGTTCTGGTTTGTTTCCAAGCTCTACGCACAGCTCCGGCAAACTCTGTGGCGGTGAGCTCCGGTGTGTGGTGTGGTGGAGGTTTGGGCAAGCAAAGGACGGCACAACCCAGAGGAGGAAGCATAGGGCACAGCGAGACCTCTTTCTTCTTTGAAATCGTTCTACTCTGGCGATCTGTGTGGCGGTGGTGGAGGTTCGGCGTGAGCTTTTGTCTTCTTTCTTCGTTCTATCCGAGGGCTGGGTTTCTTTCTCTTCTTTCTTCGTTCTGTTTGGAGTCTGTTTGGAGAGGGGTTTTAAGGACACCCTTTCCAAATAACAGTAGATTTCTAACCATTTCGTTAGTTGGCCAGTTTTGAAAGAAAATGTAAAACTAACATCTCGAGTTTGTAAAACTTGAGATTTTATATTAGAACTCGAGTTTTGTAAAATCGAGTTCGGTTTTTGAGATATCTGAGCTGGAGAAAATTGCCAGGTGGAGCCACGAGGGAAGCGAGTTTTAAAAACTCGAAATCTAAAAAATATATATACCACTTTCATACTCTCTGTTCAAACACTCCGAAATTTCAAACACTCAAAAGTTCGCTCCGCCCTCTGAAAGTCACCCTCAAACTCACTCATTCACTCACTCTCAAACTCACTCACTCACTCTCAAGCATTTCTAGCCCATTGTTGATCTGAGCGTAGCCCGGTGAACACACGAAACACTCTCAGTCAAACCCTCACTCGCTCAACCTTTGCTCCGCCCTCTAAAACTCACTCAACCTTTGCTCCGCCCTCTAAAACTCACTCACTCAGTCACTCTCAAGCAATCGTAGGCCATTGTTGCTCTGATCGTAGCCCACCGTGTGAAAGGTACTCCTTTTTTCAATTTCAGTTTTTTGGGTTTAATTCTTTTGCCTTTGTGGAATCTGTAGTGTTCATTTGCTGCACCTTCAACCTTTCATATATAAACATTTTTTCAAGGATATGAAGTAATAAAGAGAACATTAATTATCTATTAGAAATCATCAATTCTATGACATATTTATTCAGATTGTTGATTTGTAATTGCTGGTTAATATTTATTTGTAATTCTATGATATATTTATTTGTAATTGCTGGTTAATATTCCATTGTAATGTATATAGCATGGTTGTATTAAAGGTTGAAGACTGAAGATTATATTCAGATTGTTGATTTGAAGATCTTAGTCAATAATGAAGACTTGATTGATCAACAAAAATTGGGATTTTGGACAAAAACTTTTAGCCATAACTCACAAAACTCTTGGTCGAGCAACCCTGTTTTAGAAACCCATCGAGTTGGCTTTCCACGGGCTTGTCATAGGCATTTAAGTTTTAACCGCAAAACCCTACACCTACTTAAACAGAAATTCAATCCTAGTTCCTATGATGTATACGTGTGTGTGCTAGTTCTCAATCTGAATTGATAGGGCTTGTATCTATGTGATGTGTGTGTGTTGTGTCTATTTAAGTTGTTGTTTTTGTATTTGTGTGATTTATACATGAGATGATCAATTTTGCTCTATTTTTAAATATCTATTGTGATTGTGCTAATAAGGATTTTTTTTTTGAATATGTTCATGATTAGGGTATGCATTGCATGATTATTTTTTGATTGAATTTACTAAGATATGATGACATTGTATGGTGCGTATAATATGGTATTTTGTATATGTAAACAAATAATTAGTAGAGTTGGGTTGCATGTGCATGCCTTGCTACAACACACATAACCAATAGGTCTTGAACCCCTACTCTTATGAGGAGAAAATTGAATTTGGGCTAAAGCTCATATTCTTTTTTTTTTTTTTTTTGACTGTTTTAAATGCTTTTTCTTCATGATTTAGCTGTGAAATTTCAAATCCATCTCTCATGTAGATATTTACATGTGAATGTGTGTGAGAAAAGGCTAGAGAAATGAAGGATTCCACTTGTATTGAGATATTATTTTTAAAAATAACTTACCAATTGCATAGGAACAAAAAAGATCAAGGTTGGATTGAATCCGCAATTACAGCAAAGTACTCTTCTTGCTTTCCATTCTTTTAGCATCCTTTTTTAAATAATGCCAATAAGCTGCTCTTCAGTATAGCTTTTCCTTGCATGTAGAATAGCATTCCTTTGCCCCCACACTATTAATGATCTCACAGTACCACTCTTTGCAGTATGGAGCCTCGGATTGATGAGGACGCACAGATCTTGTAGCTTGGTCCGCATGTTAGGTCATTGTTGACGCGACAACCACATCATCGATCAGAGGACATTTGGAATGGTGAGGTGAAATATCTAGTTCTAACAACTGCTTTAATTTTTATGTTATCTTTTACTTTTAGTTAGCAAGTTCTTTCAAAGTTGTATTTCTAGTTCTAACAACTGCTATAATTTTTATCAATTTTACAGGACCTGAGTCCACTTACGTGCCGTGGTCATACTAAGGAGATGGCAAACATTCAAATGCAAGATAATCGGGTGATTGACATTATCAAGTTGCTAAGGCTTGAAGGATTGTTTAGGGCCCCTTCCAGAGAGATAGATAATTGCCTTATAACGACCCTAGTTGAGCAATGGCGCCCGGAGACTCATACGTTTCATCTTCCACATGGTGAGATGTCAATCACCCTACAAGATGTGGAGGTCATTTTTAGACTTCCTATAGACGGTGAGGTCTTGGTTGGGCCGACTGCCGTGTTAAATGGAACCTGGAGCATTCTTTGCATGGAGTTGCTTGGTTTTACTCCGGTGAATGACAACAAAACTTTGGTGGGGCAAAGAATTCTCTTCAGCCGCCTTGTTGAGGCTATTGCAGCGCCACTGCCTTATGACGCAACGGAGATTCAGATACACAAGTATGCTCGATGCTATATTTTAGCACTACTAGGGGATAAGCTTTTTATGGACAAGTCGGGAGATAGAGTGCATCTGATGTTTTTGGAGCAACTGCGGAACCTTCGTGATTCACCACAATATAGTTGGGGCAGTGGTTGCTTGGCCTGATTGTACAGAGAGTTGTGTCGGGCAAGCGAGAAAGGGGCATCGCAGATTGGTGGGGCGTGCACGTTGGTCCAGTATTGGACGTGGGCAAGGTTGCCATTCTTGTGCCCGAGGATAGAGCCCCCACCTAGATGTGATTATGGCCCATGGCCGTATGCTCCACTTGCCTTTAAGTAAGTATTCTTTTGATATTTAGTGTGTTATGCAATGTACTCTTCTTAGTAACTAAGTAGATACTTATCTTATGTTATTCGCTCGGAATTGTAGGTGGGTGTGGGTGCCAAGCTCGAAGAGTAGGCCATCCGAGATGGCCTTGGTCTACTATTGTGAGTAATTAGTTACAATGCAGCCGAACCAGGTAATAATATTCAAAAATTCTGTTTGGTTATGTTAATTTTCCTTAAGAATATGATTGCTTCATACTTTAACATATCTTCCTTAGTTTCCATTAATTTTCCTTAACATATGTTCCGTTTTAATTTTCCTTAATTTTCATTAATTTTCCTTAACATATCTTCCTTGTATCTATGTATTCTCCCTTGTTTCACATTTTAAGATGCTATGATAATTGTTTTTTTGTTTCTATTGTAGATTGTGTGGCAGCCATACGAGGCACACTTCCGCCACCTTCCTGACTTTTGTGTTGCAGGGAGGGGTACGTGGACAGCAAGGGTGCCGCTTGTGTGTTTTTGCATAGTGGAGATACACCACCCGGACCGTGTCCTTCGACATTTTAGGTTGGCGCAAGAGCGGCCTGACCATGTTGCGTACGATGAAAGGCTACACAAAATAGACTTACGTGGGAAGGTGGAAAAGAATTGGAGGGAGGAGCATGAACCGTATATCATTTCATGGAATAGCAGAGAACAACGACTTTGCCATGCACCTCCTTAGACTGGTGAGATGCCCCGCGATCATGACTATTACCAATGGTACCGTTCGGTGACTCGAAAGTATGTCGACCGTAACAGCGCTTCAGCTGGTAATGTGTTCTAATTATATTTTATTGCTTCCTTTGTTTTTTCTTTAGTACATGTACGAACATAGAATGAATTGATTTCTTCTTTCAACAAATTTGGTTTGATCTAACTGACATCCAATTAAAAAGAGTTTCTGTTGCATATAGTATCATAATAAAACTTTCAGTTCTTAGTTTAGATGAGTATTTAAGTAGAGTAATAAGTACCATATTATGCATTCTATAATTGTTACATAACTGCTTGAAAATTCTGATTGTACTGGTTCTTTCTCTGTTTCAGATTGAAAGTCATTTAGCGTTGTTGAATTGGCTTTCTGTAGGCAGCCGAGAACACAACCATGTTCGGTGCATCCTACATAATGTGGCTGGGCTTGGTGGTGATCCTGCAACCACTGGGCAGGCAAATAACCATACTGAGATTGAATCAGCAACTCCTGCAGCCTTAAGCACAAGTGCAGCACCTGTAACTACACCGATCCGTGGTCGGCGTGATACTGCAAGCACAAGCACAAGCACAAGCACAAGCGTAGCTAGGGGCCGTGGTCGGCTTGCTACAGCAAGCCCAAGCATAAGCATAACTAGGGGCCGTGGTCAGCCTGCTACAGCAAGCCCAAGCCCAACTGCAACTAGGGGCCGTGGTCGGCGTGCAACAACCCCTCGGGTTGTAAGTACTCATGAGATACCTGCACCCATCCTGCACGCATCTCCCTACCCCGAGGTCCCTCTACCCATCCCAGATGTATCTCCTCAATCTGAGGTCCCTCCACCCATTGTAGATGTATCTCCCCAGCCTGAGGTCTTTCCACCCATCCCACATGCATCTCCTCAGTCCGAAGTCTCTCCACCCATGGTAGATGCATCTCCTCAGCCCGAGGTCCCTTCACCCACCCCACCTTCACAGCCCAGTTTCGATCTCGGTATGCATTCTCAGTTGACCCCTCCATTGCACCCCGAGACACCCTCATACCCACCCACCAGCTCTAGTGCACCCACTTTGCCCATAGACCCACCCCGTACTGAACCCATGACAATGATCCCTACTCCTGGCCTCTACACAGAGCATCATTACTCACCTACCTCATCCTCATCCGACCCTCTAGGACCTCCGGTTGGGACTGACACTCCACAGCCAGATACTGATGTACCGGACGAGAATCCCCCTCCTCAACCTTCACCCCCACGAGGTAGACTGCAACGTGCTAGAAGAGCTCTCACTTGTGGGATAGGTGGACATAAAATAGGACACAAACACAGCTCTATGGTATGATAACATTAATTTTCCTGTATATGCCTATTTTGTAGTTGACTTTATTCTTTACAATTACACTGAATATTGATTGTATGCATCTAATGTCTTTGCAGCATGATGATGAGCTTAAGGATGATGCCCCGCAGCCTCCTCCCCCCCCCCGTCCAAACATTACACGAGGGTTAAAAAACGCAAAATTGGTGAACCTTAAAAAAGAGGTTTGTTAAAAATGCATGCAGCAAATTACTTTGTCTTATGGATGGTGCATGTGAGATATATGTTAAATCTCCTATGCTATCATTTTGGTATTTTATTTATTTCTTTCTGTATCACTTTCATTGATAAATTGTAGGCTTCCTGCTAATTTTGTGCTTCCATCTTTTTAGGGAAAAAGCACTGAGATCAAATGTGAATGTCTTGATATTTTATGTGATGTTCTCCATAAATTTGGTAATCTAATGGCAGCTGACCATGGGCTGCTTTTAAGTGCTCTTTTGTCCCAGTTGAATTCAAATCAAGCCAGTGTCAGAAAGAAGACTGTGTCTTGTATTGGTAAGCTTTATTAATTAGTTCCATTGATTGTGTGTATTAAATTTTACTTTGAGGTGGTGTTTGTTCAATGTTTTCGTTTTTCTGTTGCATTATATTGAAGACTGTGTCTGGACTTAAACCTTTCTCACCAGTCATAACTCAGCTGGTCATTTTGGTCAATTTTAGAAAATATGTTTTGTAGTTTTGATTTCCATTGCGTCTGGAGGCTGAAAATGCAATTGAACATGGCTTTTGATTTGATGGAGTGCCACTAGAATATTCAACTGGAGATACTGTGGCTGTTGCAATTTGTGACCTTTAATGCGGAAAGTTCTATTTTCACTCTATCATGGAAAGTGGAAAGTAGAAATGTTACACCTTTGTTTGAAACTCATATCTTTTTTTTGGGTGTGTGTTTGTATTTTAAATGAACTGTGAGCAGCATATTATTCCTATTGTCAATTCCTTTTAAAGCTAAAGAAGTTAAAGATTTGTAGGTATGCAGGCAAAAAATACAACATATTAACATACGTTATTGTCCGATTTACAAAGATAATACTCAGGGCATATAATAGCTATTTCTTTTGACTATGTTGGAATAGCCTAGAATTGTGTAGGACTAATATGATGCCAGTCCAGTCCATTCCCTTTGGAAAAACTTAATACATTTGGATTTGTGACAATTTTTTCCTCAAAGGGTACAAAAGATTTCATGCAGCATTTTTTTGTCTTCAGCATCTCTTGCTTCTAGTCTGTCAGAGGATTTGTTGGCTAAGGCTACAGATGAAGTTGTTCGGAACTTGAGAAATAAGGGTACAAAATCAGAACTGACCTGTACAAACATTCAGATGATCGGTGCTTTGAGGTGAGCTTTATAATGTGTTCTCTGCATAATTATTTTCCAAAAAATTAAAAAAGGTCATTTTTTTTGCTGTTTTCCTTAGGCAGTTGCAGGCTCAGTACTTATGGCATGTCAACTGTTTGTTTCTTTGCTTCAAAGCTGCACTTTCGGGGGTAAAAAAAAAACTTGACAAGATACTTATGATGTTGGGATGGGCCACAATTCCCTATATGGAGAAACGAAGTATATTCTTTTTTGAAATTCCTTAAATTCAGAATTATATATGAAAGCACATTAGCCTACTTGTGTGCCATGTCTCTCTCTCCTTTGAAATAAAAAAGATTTTAATTTTTTTAATTTTTGTTTGGTTTTTTTTTTAAGTCAATAATTTTTATTTGGTTGGTATTAATGCCAGGACACCTCCCAAAAAGCCTTCTATTGGCCAGAAGAAACCACTCGAAGCACATGGTTCATCACCACCTCTGCCAAGGTGTATAACTTTTTCTGTTGTACAACAACTTGAGGATGATTATCAATGGTTTCAATGTGATTTTCTTCATTTTCCACCCTAACATTGTGTCCAACTCTTTCTTTATGTAAAATTTATCTGATATCCTACAGTAAAAAGCAAAAACTAGCTGGGGCCTTTTCAGATCAAAGCATTGAACAACTAAATGATGTCATTGCTATCAGTGGAGTTAATCTTAGGGTATGTTATTCTCCTATTTTTAGTTTTGCCTATTGCAAAGTATAAGCTAATTAAGTTAAACAATTCACACTTAAAGTAGACAAGCTCAAAACTCTCCTGTCATTCTGCTCTTCAATAGGAAGAGGAAGAACAACTATGTTCTGGGCCCAAGGAGGACAGTCGAGCTTCAGAAGCATCTCGAAGAGTTGTGCAAGAAGAAGAAGAAAGGCTGATTTTGCAGAAAGCTCCTCTCCAAACAAAGCTGGCTGAGATCAGTTAATAGCATCTTGACTTTGCTATCTGCTTCGGTACAGGCAAACAAAGAGGAAGATGACAAAATGAGGACAACAGCGGCAAACGTTGCAGCCCGTGCTGCTGTTGGAGGAGATGACATGCTTTCAAAATGGCAACTAATGGCTGAGCAAGCCCGGCAGAAAAGTGAAGGAGGGGTGGATACATCTGGTTCCCAACCAGGTAAAGATGTGAGTCGCAAGCCTTTATCAACATCTGGAAGAAAGGACAACCAAGAAACAGAGAAAAGGGGCAATGCAGCTCCTGTTGCTGCTTCTGGTAAGTGTGTTTTAATTTGATTTCAATTTTGAAAGTTATGTATAATATATATTTCTGTGATAAGCTGAAATTTGTTAGTATCTTTTTGAGGTCAAGCAGGATTTGAGCGCAAAACTCCTCCTCAGGGCCATGTATGTCACAGGTGCAAGGTGCCTGGTATGTTAATGGTTTTATGCCTTTTTCCTTCCCTTTTTGGTCTTTCCACATTTTTTTATTTATAAAATTACTTGCTGAGAGGTCTATCTTTGTGGCAAAAAAAGGCTCACTATGTGAAACTGTTTGTGTTCAGGGCACTTCATTCAGCCCTTCCCAGATGGCTCATATGCATTGCCAAGTGGTGCTGTAGCTGTCTTGAGACCAAATGAGTAAGCCGATATGATTCAAAGTGTTTTACAATGGCTATCCATACTGTTAATTGTAGGCTTGAACATTAATCATAACATTTAAATTGAAAACAGGGCTGCTTTTGAGAGATAAATTGAAGGGTTACCATCCACACGTTCTGTTGGTGAGCTACCACCAGAGCTCCACTGCCCATTGTGCAAGGACATAATGAAAGATGCTGTGCTGACTTTGTATTGTGCTGTTTTCAGAGCTTCTGTGATAGATGTATGTTTTAAACCTTTAAATAATATTATTATCCTCTCTTTTTACTTATTAAACAAAATGAAAACAAAAAACCTTTAAAGTTGCAGTTATTTTTTGCCAATAATCTTTACTTCAGTACTATGGTTTCATCTGCTAGTCTTTATCCATCAGTGATTTTAGCACTCTTTCGAAAATTTATTTTTCTTTATATTCATCCTACTCTTCTTTAGCAAAAACACTTGCCATGTGATTGACAAATATATGTTCTGTTCTGTTTTTCTTCACCAACCCCTTCCCCCACTCCACTCCCCCTCCAACCAAAAAAAAGCTTTCCAAGTCTAACCTTAAAGGAATTTCATGACTGTAGATTGAGAGCTACTAGCAAAGCTAATCCAGATGGTGTGAGGAGATCTCGTCAACGTCATCGAGCAAAGAGGGGAATTCCTGCTCCAGAAGCAAATGCTGAGCTTCAAGCCAATCTTGATGTATGTTAGATAAGTTGCTTCTTTCAGGAAAAAAAAAAAATATCTTTCTATTTCCATGGTTTTTCACAAATTAGGTTGTTTGGAGTAGAAAATTTTACCTTAAAACTTAGGAAAGAACATTTTCAATTTTCTACTCTATTGGCTGATTAGGTAGATGCATGAGTCGGACAAGAAGAGAAGCATGTGCCTCCAATGGTTGGCACTGCCTATAAGTAATCACCACTTAGGGCTGCCTTTTTCACTCTTTGCTTCTCCCTAGTGCTTTTTAAGTATAATTAACAAGGTCATTTTGAGGAAAAAGGCAGCCCTAATCAATTCTCCATGTCCATATGCATGGCTGGTTGCAGGTACAAGAGTACATTGAAGCCGCAACATTCTGTAGCTTTTGCAAAAGTGGTTATTTTTTGACTCTTGATGAGATAAATGCAACTTTGTTATGTCTTAGTGATCCATGTCTTGAGCCTTTGCAAATTAATGTCCTCGACTATCTCTTGGGTGTAATGGCCTCAGTTTTATGCTATTTTAACTATTTGTTTTTCTGGAAATGAGAAACTGATGATGGTTCTATGATGTATTGGAATTTGACATTTGGTGTTTGATGTTTGGTTGTTGAGAAAATTGAGTGAGAAAGAAAAGTAAGAAGAATTTGAAAGTTGAATTTTATGATATTCTGCAGTTTACTTTTTTGCAAGTGTGATGTATAGCTGAGATGATTTTGGTTTATTTTTATTTTTATTTATTTATTTTTCTACTGATTTTTTGTTTTTCCAACAATAATTGAAGAATTAATATACCAATCTAATTGAATATAAATCCAATTCGCATCTTGTTTATCCATTGTTTCATTTGGGGATGTCCAAAGTCGTTTTCTGCTTCAAAAAACCAATGAAAACAGTTTTGATAACTTCTTTAATATTATTGCCTTTTATTTTATTAAAAATGTTAATGTTTGGATTTTCTAAGGTAGACAAACAAAATGAGATGGAAGGAGTAAATTGCTTTGCAACTTTGTGCATAGATCTCTATAGCCAATGAACTCTTCTCAAATGACATCTCCTTCCCTTCGGAAGAGCAAGGTGGAGGGTACAGTTATGGGTTCAAGACCCATGGCTGCGTCTGTATCTTCTAAATATATAAATGTATAGATCTTCATGTAAAGTCATTTTACTCGCCAATAAAACAAATTCAGACTATTACGGAGGATTTTTTTTTTTACTTGATTTGCAAACAAAAAAGTTTGGCTTATACTACATGAAGAATGTGTGTATAAATGATGTTAATGCTTTTGAGAAGTTAAGTGATTCTAGTAATGGTTGGACAACTTTTCAAATCTGAGGAGATGATGTGTTTGTTCTGAAATATTTGTTACTTTTTCTGTTTCCATTGGATGGAGTTCTTGGATCAGTTTTAGCATGTTATATTCCTTAGTTTCTAACAAGTCCATGCTTACTTTAGTTTACTGTCCAAGAAAAAAATTGATGGATGAAAGGCTTTAGATTTTTCTTTGGCAGCAATTAGGTTTCAAGTGACATGGAAAGCTTTCACCTTGTTTTAGTTGGTGTGGATATCATTTTTAACCATTTCTTTTCGTTCAGGGTAGGCTACCGGTGGATCACAAGATTAATTGCTCTCGGTTGTTATGCCTTACTACTTATGCCCGGCTTTCTTCAAGGTTTGTGTTGTTTTTACTTGTTGCATAACCTTGGTCCCTTGTCCTTTCTTTTTGTTTCCTTTTATTTGATTGCTTAGTTATATAACTAGATTCTGCAGGAAACTAAATGCTGGGGATTCCTTGTGTCTATGTGAAGAAAAGACAAAAGCAGCATGGTTTCTATATTATTTTTCAATCTGTGACAGGGACATATTTTTATTTTAGGATATATTTACATATGGTCCAAATAAATGGAACATAACTTGCTTGCTATTGTTCTACAGTTGCATATTATTATTTCTTCGCAAGCCAGGTCCGGCGAAGTGTTGTTTATGGAGATCAACCAAGAAATAGGTAAGTAATTGTGATGGAGGTAATAAATTTTTCTTTATTTTCTTTTTGCTAAGCTATGAACTGACTCATGTATCACATGCAAATGCAATTTTTTTACTTTTGCAATTGTGTCTTTACTTTTATACAGATTGGATCTATTTTTACCTGCAAATAGTGGTGAACCAAAGCCAGTTGTGATATTTGTAACTGGTGGAGCTTGGATTATTGGGTTAGTGATTTTTGATAGCTCCTAGGTGCAATGAGACATATGTAAAGATCCATGATGATGTATTCTTTGAAGATGTAGTTAATTCCTTGTGATAATTAAAGTTGTCAAATTGATCTATTTGACTTCTAAATAATTAGAAATAAAATTGAAAAAATTTTCTTCTAACAGTCAAAAGATTGCCCACTTTTTTTTTTTTTTTTCCTTTTTTGAGAACGAAATGCTCATTGTTCTTGTACAGCTTGCGGACTTGACTGGAGAGCTGATGCGGTTGGCAATTGGCTGAATATCAGAAGGTGAACTTGAATTTGCTGAGAAGATATGCAGGTTTGTACGTGATATCTACAGGGAGCTGACTCTTCTTGTGCCACACATGGATGATAGTTATGATATGAAGACAAAGATGGATACAATGCTCCACAGCTCCTAAGTGTGATGAAAATAGAGAATGGTAAATTTTTAACAAATTTCTTGCCTAAAGTTGTAAGCATGACCGATTATATTTCATATATATGTTCATATTCATCCTCTAGAGAATTAATAATGGAAGTGACTTAGTAAATAAAAACAAATAGTTAAAGTTTTTAAGACACGAATCTTCATAATGCTGATATGGATTTAGAACAGGGTTCTTGACAGATTGGAAGTTTTGAGAAAAAGTTATCAATCGGGAGTATACTTATGAATTCTGTTTTTAGACATGATCACCATATATATATGCATCATTGCTCCTCGGCAGCGTGCTTCTGTGTGTGGATGCATCAGCACTTGTTAGGCTGATTAAAAAAAGAGGAGAGGGGTGGAGGGGGGGGGTGGCAATCACAGTGCACAAGGCTACTGCTTCTGTGGGGTTTGGGTGAGGTGCACTGCCTATGAATAAGCTTTGAACAAAAAAGGAGCTTTGATTGTGTTTGAGCTCCCAATGTTTGGGAGAGGTTTCTTAAGTTTATGCCCATGTGTGCCATCTACACATTGCTTTCCTTAAAGTTTCTTACAGTGAAGAATGGTGTGATGGTTATGTAGCATGTATGATAAATTACCATGATTTTGTCCCCAAAAAAAAAAAAAAATCAGACTTTATGGGATTGGACCTGTGCCTTTAGAACATTGGCAAGAGTATATTCCACTACTTGGATCCAGTGATCCAAGTTCCTTCTTCTTGGGGGTGCCTGATATTGAACTATGAAGTAATTTCAGCTTCTCCTTGTCTCTTTCTCTGTATTATTTTTTCGGTCCATGATATTTTCACTTAATTTTTCCTTTCTATTGTAGTTTTCCCTGTCTAAAGAGGAAAAGGTTTTCTTCCAACCAGAAATTGATCAAGGAACCTGACTACATGTCCATATGCCGCTGATGTTCATCAATTCTCCCTTTTGTAGTTACAATACAAGAGGAGGAAAAAGGCAGCCCTAAGTGGTGATTGACAAATAACCTTGTTCATTATACGAGAGGAGGAAAAAGGCAGCCCTAAGTGGTTAATTGTAACATAGTTAACAAGGTTATTTTGAAACAATTTTGACTCAATTTTGTCTTAGAAAGTATCTTCTTTTTATTCCACACTTTTTTTACTTCGTTTTTAGAAATCCGGGGTCCCTTGGGGTGTTTGGCTGCAAGCCCTTTTGTGTTTATAATATGACATTACAACATTAGACTGTTGGATAGCAATTTATTACAGTAGACAGTTGGAATCTTATTTTTTTGCTCTCAGACTGTTGTAGATAGTCAACCCCCAATAAAATCTTGCCTTTATAGGGGGAGAAAGTATAAAAAAGTAATCTTTACTGTCACAAGTTGAAACTGATTAATGGCCTTCCCATGATATATGTATTTGTGAACCCATATATTTACTTAATAAAATTCTTTGTTGCTTCATCTTTGTTACACTAGTCTGAATGTGCCCTTAATTGTGTTTATATTTTGGTTTTATTCCTTTCAGATATTTGTTGCCGCTTTATAATTTAAGATAAGTTACTATGATATTTGAAGGGGATTGAGATAGGTCTAAAAAATATATACAAATGGGTGCATGAGACAGATTAATAGAAACCACAAAAATTTGTTTGTGTTTTATAAGCACCTCTTACAGTTGTTAAAAAAGAGCAAACTGGATGATTACAGAGAGGTTTTCCACACAATATTTAAGTCCACGAGAGGTGAATATGAATTTTGTAGTAGTGGATGGATTTGCCACTTCCACTTGGCTAAGAGAGTGATCACTCATTGCTTTATCCGAGCATGATAAAACTCCTCGGGCTAATCTTTGGACACGTGTTGGTGCATGATTTTGAGGGTATATTCCATGAAAGCTGATCTTTTTTTTTTTTTGGTTTAATGAATCATATATGCCCTACCACTAATGGACCCCTCAACCCTCAAGAGTGCGAATACAGATATAAAAATGGTAATCTTTTAAGAGTATCTTTTAAGAGTAGTGTTATTGTCCCACACGTAAAACCATAAAGCATTTTTATATCATGCTTTTGATTTTATTTTTTTGTTTCTGTTAAAATAATTTTTGCCAAAAAACTAATAACCACCACTCAAGGCTTCCGTGCCGTTTCCCACTCAAGGCTTTTGGGAAGAGAGACCATAAGGGTTTTTATTTGGGATGTATTTTTTGGATTGTAAATAAGAATGGGAAACGACTATTTAGCTCTTCAATATACTCCCAAAATCGATTTTTCTTTCAAACCATATTTCTTTTGCCTTACAATAAATGGAGAAATAATATAATATTAGAATATGAAACTTGATAGTAAAATTGGATCAATAGAAGAATAACAAATAATTTAAAATAAATGGATCTATAGAGTTATAAAAATAAGGTTTTTCATGATATTAAGAATAAGCTTTTTCTAATTTTTAAAAAATATTATATAATTGTGTTATGACTTTTTCTCTCTATACTCTATAGCACTTACATATACTATAATTATAATTTAATATGGAAAATCAGATTAACTTTTTGTACGTGCCTAAATTTGAAAGGCTAGATAAGCTTCTTATTTTCTTCTCTTTTCTTTTCTTTTCTGTTTTTTTTTTTTTTTTTTTTTTCTTTTTAGTGAAAAAAATAAGATTCTTCTTGAACAATTTTTTTACAAATAACAAGATTAATAACTTCAGCCAAATGTGCCTTGATGTTCACAATACTTACCAACAAAAAATCGCATTTGTACAAAAGAAACAAAAATGTGAGATTTTGAAAACAAAAAATCGAAAAAATAATGCTAAAAGAAAGTGAGTTTTTGAAACTCGAGATGTAGAACTCGAGTCTATAAAACTCGAGTTCTACTGATTCATATTGATGTTTTAAAATATTTATTGGTTATCTTTGCAAATGGTTTTGGAAATAAAGTAGGGGCATTATACGAACATTAGTAAATTAATTACTTCTAATTTTAGAAACAGGACAATATTTTAAAACATTATAAAATGAAATATAGAACGAACAAACTGGGACGGAGTGAGTAATTTTTTCTTATTTTTCACCAAAAAATTAATTTAATATATCAATTGACTTTTGTTTTAGAAAAATATTTCAATTGACTTAGATTTTTATAGTCCCATGATAAAACAAAACAAGAAAAAAATATTTGTTTTTGTAGACCCAATAATTTAGGAGCCTTCTTAGAGGTGGGAGCAAAAATGTACACTGTACAACTCACATATTTACTTCTTTTTATTTTTTAACAATTATTATAGTAAAAATTTGGGACCTTTTTATTTCTAGAAAAAAAAATTGGGTCCTTCTATATATTTATTTATGGGTAATGGGGGCCATGGGAGCTTTGATAGACTATAGTACCTACAACAACAACAAGAACAACAAAATAATAATAATAATAAATAAATAAATAAATAAATAAAAAGAAGAAGAAGAAGAAGATATTTTTCACTCTTTTTATTGACTAAAAGTTATTGTGTGTAAAGGACAAATGTTTCAAAAGTGTTCTAGGCTACGGGAAATTTGTATTTGCTTCTTGCGGTCCAACCCCTTAGCAATTTTTTTATTTATTTTGTATTTAAAAAAAAAAAAAACAACTTAACTTAATTTTATTCTACTTAATTAAATTATCCATCTCTTACAAGGAATAAAAAAAATTATAATTAAAGTCTTTCAAAGATATTCAACTTTACCTCAAAAATTAATCATATATTTTAATGTTTTAATGATTATTCATTTATTTTATTAATTTTCTTATTTAATTATTAAATATATGCTTGAAGGCTTATTTAATGGTTATTTGATCTGTTTTTCCCAGTGGAACTCAAGTTTTATAAACTCGAGTTATATTCTTTGGAACTCGAGTTTCATAAACTCGAGTTCTGCTGGGAAAATCTCTTTTTTTTTTTTTTACTTTGGCAAATCCCCTGTTCAGGCCGAAGGGTTTCCCTATTTTTCTCTGTTTTTCCCAGTGGAACTCGAGTTTCATAAACTCAAGTTCTACTGGGAATTTTTTTTTTTTTTTTTTTTTTTTTTTTTTTTTTACTTTGGCAAATCCCCTGTTCAGGCAGAAGGGTTCCCCTGTTTTGCTTTGTTTTCCCCAGTTGAACTCGAGTTTATGAAACTCGAGTTCCACTGGGGAATTTTTTTTTTTTTTTTTTTTTTTTTTTTTTACTTTGGCAAATCCCCTGTTCAGGCAGAAGGGTTCCCTTGTTTTTCTCTGTTTTTCCTAGTGGAACTCGAGTTTCATAAACTGAAATGTGTACATGCACCTGCTGAGAAACATAGATAAAGAAGCTGAGAATGTAATCTAACACTCATTGAGAGGCAGAGAAGTTGAGAATGTAAATGCATGTAAATTACATCAAAATGCATTATCTCTAGGCACCAAGCTATAGAAATTGTTACGCTCTATTCATAAATATAGTTTTACAATCCAAATGCATTTGCATCACAACAAAAGGCATTCTCAATGTATCAACATTCTAAACATGCGCAACCGTGCTTAATTTGCAATTCTAACCATACTACTCAAATCACAATCTTCATAGAGGTACATTGGATGGAGAATTACAAGGACATTCAACAAAAAGTCCAAAAAGTTCACATTTTAAGAGCCAATACAACGTAGTCACTTTTCCTAAGATCAAAGGTCCGCATGACAAAAACGTCATCCATGGAAGCATGCTTGAAACATGTAGAGTAATCACGTTAGGAGACAAGATAGTAAACATTAGGTAAACATCGAATGAATAACAATTATTTAACCAAAGCATAACTTTTTGCCATCTACCTACCTACTGTGGAACATGACCGCTTGTGGAAGCGCCACGGGACTGCGGATATTTTCTACGGTTATGCCCGGAAGCATGACACAGTCCACATGTCTGCTTAGGTTGACTCTCTATCAAATCTGTGTCCTCCCTCCGCCATCGCCGTTCTCGATCCTTATTCCTCACTCCATCCATCTCATTCCTTATTCTTGACTTCACTGGTCTCCCTTTGGCCCGTAACAATGCTGAATTAGGCAACCACTTTGGCCCAATGGGATCCCCCCATAATGACTGTGACTTAGGAACCACAAATGCATGCTCATAAGTGTTAAGGGCATTGTTCAAACCATAACATGGGTGAATATATGTGGTCGAATCAATATGCAAATAGTCACATACTCTAATTGCGTGTGAACACGGGATCCCTATGTTTTTCCATTTCCCATAACTGCATGTTCTATCCTGTAACCGAACTTCATAACTGTGGTTTCCCCCTCCTGCACTACACGTGTTGAGTTGGGTAACTACTTGAAATATCAGCTCTTCATTGCTAAATGGCTTGAGATAGTGTTTTTCAGATTTACGCTTATATCCTTCCCACGTGGATAAGGCATGTGCACTCCATTTCTTACCCTCTGAGAACTCAAAATGGAATTCTTTGCGCCGGTCGTGGAAATATTGAACAAGTTTGTTCCAAGTGAACTCAACCAACGCGGCAATAGGAAGGCCCCGTGCACCTTTCAATACACCATTAAAGCACTCTGATATACTGGTTGTCATTGCCCCAAAACGTCTCCCACCATCATGTGACTGGGTCCACATATCCACAGACTTGCTCATTAGGTATGTGTATGGAAGATAATCTTGATTCTTTTCCTTGCCATCCTTCCCTGTCATCTTCTTCTTATTTCTAATGGCCTCAATTTCCGCCTGCTTAATGGACTCCATTATGGTATCAAATTTAACTGCCTGACTAACAAATCCCGCTTTCAACGCCGCTGACTTTAGAGTTGAGTTCTGAAAATGGGTGTTAAAGTTGCTAGCAACATGTCGAAGGCAATATCTATGAAATACCCGTGTTCTTCCATCATCCCTTCTAGGCCAGTTTGCAATGGCGTTTTTGATACCAAAATGTCGGTCAGAAATTATGCAAATGCCTTCGTTAGGTATCACGTGACCAATCGCTTCTCTGAGGCACTGTAAAAACCACCTCCAACTGGACCTTGACTCATAATCCACAACAGTAAAGGCAAGAGGGAATACCTTGTTGTTAGCGTCGGTTGCCATTGCAACCAACAACTTTCCCTGATATTTACCATACAGATGGGTCCCATCAATACTGATAACCGGCTTGCAGTATTTGAATCCTGATATGCATGGACCGAAAGACCAAAACACATAATACAACAATACAGTGTCATCTTCATTAGTGGGTGTGATACGATAGAACACTTGGGTAGTCGGGTCCTGATCAATATATGCCATTAGTAACTTTTACAATCTTTGGTAAGACTCTTCCCAATTCCCAAACATCTTCACAATCGCCTTTTGTTTCGCATCCCATACCTTGTAGTAAGAAGGCTTATGGCCATTATATTTCGTCTCTATCATAGATCTGAGATGCTTAACTGGGGTAGTGTAATCCTCACATAACTTCTGATGGATGTCTGATGCAATAAAATTACAACTCATCATTCTACCATCATTTCGCACCCCAATCTCTACACATGTGTGAGGACCCACATACACGGTGACCATCCATAGTTGGTGGAGATTGGGCTTCATAACTGCGCAGACATACCACTTGCATGACTCATGCACGCATTTCGCACAAAGTTTTTTCGTCGTCGACCTAGTGTAAGTAAAATGTTTGTTTTCCTTGAGGGCACAATTTGTTAATACGCGCTTCACCTCCTTTTTATTGGCAAACGTCAACCCTTTGCACAAATTAATTCCCTCTCTCCAAGTAGACACAAATGGCATCTCAATATGTGAAGGATCGACTATATTTTCCCAAGTATTTGCAGAGAATGACAATGCAGGAGGTTCGTAGGTAGGGATTGTGTTCGCAATGTTTTGGACGCTAATAACATCGTCTGCATAAGGTTCACTACCATCCAATGTCTCGTCGTCATCAATATCCCTCTTAAAGTCCCCAAAGTCCCCTCTGCCAATCATGTCTTCATACTCATCTATTTCGGCAATCTTCATTGTTCATGGCAATATTCTCATCAACATAGTCGTTGTCATCATCATCATCATCATTGTTAATGGCAGTAGTCTCATCAACATAGTCGTCGTCATCATCATCATCATCATCATCACCACCATCGGCATGAACATCATCATCCTCTACATGTGTAGAATACTCATATTGAGCATCCGAAACCGTAACTTGTAAGCTTGTGGTTGTTTGTTGAATATCCTTTTGCCAAACTGCACGCGACTCCAACTGTATGCACAACTCAATGTTAGTTACTTCAGCTATTCTCTCCAACCTGTCAAACATGATCTTTATATGTTTGTCTGTTTCTATCGCCATATACTTGTAATTAATCTGATGCTTCAAGATTTCATTTGGCATACGATAAGTAATTTGTATGTTGTGCACAGCAGGATTCTCACACAACTCTTCCATGACAACCTTCTTCAATTCGTCAAGGGTCTTCAACCTACGATCAATTTGAGTATAATAGGTCTTTATACTCGGCCCTTCAAATGGAAATCCCTTGTTCGCATTGGCATTCTTAAGCGGACCATCGTGATATAGGATTATATCAATTTCAGGCATTGTGAACCTGTTCAAGTCAAGTTACTGTGTTAGTTAAATCACATAATCTGAACCATGATTGCATAAAAAACAACTATAAACTCAGCCTTATTGACTTATAAACCTAAATTTTGTCATGCTTTTTGTTTCTGATTTGATGCTATGTTATCATACTTTGTTCAATTTAAAAGTGAACACAGTATGTGATTGCGTAATTCAAAAAATTTGAGGACTGTGTCATATACCAATATTTGCTATTTGCATTGTTAGTATAATCTGCACTTATCTGTGCTGGTCTGCTAGACCATTATAGGAGCAGTTGGTGATTAGTTCTTCGGTATAAGGGTAATGTTAAGTTCTTGGTAGTTGAGAAATTTGACAAGGAAGGAATGAGGATTGAGGAAGAAAATCACAGTTACTTTAAGGGTAACTAACCTCCTAAACAAAGAAAGAAGAACATAGGCACAAACTTGGGTTAATTCTCTGGATAACCTCTAATTGATCATCTTAGTAACTTATATACAATGCAATCTCTGCTTAACCAATTCCCACCCAAAAGCTAACTAACTAACTAGCTGCATTTCAGCTTAATAGCTTAACTAACTAGCTACATTACTGTAACTAACTGTAATACTGTGCTAACAATACTACCATACAATACAACACATGGTAGCTTCAGTACATACAACTAGTATCCTAACAGGTAACCAAGAATTCCAATAGGCTATTTCAGTTATAGACCTAAAGACAGATTATTTTATACAGTATTATTTCACAATCTAAACCATTTTATTTAGTTAGTTTCAAAACTAATCTATTAGGCTAGATTTATGATGAAAAAGATTCTCCTCATATGATAAACAATTCATAAGGTTCCATATATTCTCTCCCCATTCGTACATATTCTGTTTTGTTAGATTCCTTTCTCAATTCTTCTTTTTTATGTTGTTTTTAGCTCCAAAAGATTGTACTAACTTTGTATTTAGTATGTTATTTGAAGAATTTACATATTATGTTATGTAGAGCTAAATGAGATTTTTACCTTTTCTTTTTATGGGCAAATAAATACTCAAAAAATTAAGACTAACAAAACAAAGTTCTATAATTCACAATATTGGAAAATTAACTAAGCTATATCAACTATCTACAAAATAAATAGTCAAACTCTTTAACCCACACCCATAGACAACTAATACCCAACTACAATGACAATCAAATTATGCAAACCCTTACCTGAGATATGAATTTGATGAGAGGGAAGAGCAATGACAGAGGCAGTGTGGTGAGTGAGAGTGAGAGGCAATGTGGTGTGAGAGTTATGGGTGAGTGAGAGTTAGTGAGGGTGATAGACTTAGTGAGGATGCTCTGTTTTTGGGTGAGAAGGCTGTGTAGAGGAGCTATTTGTGAACTTGTGTTATACGGGCTGAGTGTGCGTGTGATGTTTTTATTAGTTCGCCTAGTGGAACTCGAGTCTATAAGACTTGAGTTCCTTGAAATGTTTCATCAAATATTACTTTAGTTGGGACAGGATATTCTCTAAGAAAATTGAGTCTTTAAGACTCGATTTGCATTTTGTTCAAATCGAGTCTTTAAGACTCGAGATCCAGGTGTGTCATTTGTCCAACTCAACAGAACAAACCAAGCAGAAAGCGAGTCTTTGAGACTCGATTTTTAATGTGGATCTCGAGTTTTAGAAACTCGAGATGCTAGTTTCCTTTATTCTTCCGCGCGTTGCCTAACTTACTACATACTTATCCCTTACACTGTTACTCTGCCCATTCCCTCGGGGTTTTAAGTGTGAAGTTAGTGTTTTCCACGTGGCTATTTGCAATGTTTTCTCTTTATCCAAAACATTCATTAAGAACTATAGCATCTCTCAAGGGTCTTCAAACAAATATAGTATATGCAAACAGTTCACTAAAGATCACAACCATCCATCTGGAGAGGGTGGATCCTATCACCGTCCTTTTTTGGTCTTTTAGGTCCAAGTGCCAAGTTCCCACCCCTTCATTTCCTTGCTTACACCACAGTAGCACAATTACCTAAGCTCCATACTAACTAAAAATTACAACACTTGACTGAAATAGAAGAAAATGAACCAAACCAAAAGTGTACAACTTTGTCAAATCAGAGCCACCAAATCCAACAGAGCTAGATTTGGATAGTCCCAACAATTTCATGCTGGTATATTTTTCCACTGTGCTTTGAGAAGATAAGATACTGATGGTAGCGTGAGTACACTAAAAAAATTTTGAGTTTTTACCTAAATAATAATTAGGTCTATGACTTTATACCTGGATTTTCAAAATTTTCCTTGTTAGTTCCAAGACTCTTTATATGTCCTTTAAAAAAAAAAAAAGACTTTTTATATGTGTAATCTCATTGTCCTAAGAGGCAGAGAGTTAAGAACAAGGTGTGCTTTGCTTTGGTTTTAAGGTTTTTTTTTTTTTGTGTGTTTCTCTGGTAATTTGAAAGACAAGAATGGTTGAGATGGACTGGCCCTCTTCTTTGAATGAATATGAAAAGCTTGTGATTCGGATAAACACTCCTAGGTTTGAATGAATCCGAAAAAATTGGTCATGGTGTTTAGAAAAAAAAAAAAAAAAACATTAATTTTCTCTTTGATTTTACTTCAAATTTTGAAAAATTAAAAATGAAAAGGGCTCTCTCTGACTTGACCTGTCACTGCTATTGTGCAGGGTCGTGATTGACAATGTCGTTCGCCCCACTGCGACTCTTGTCACGGTACGCCTCTCACGAAACCTCTCAAGCACGAAATCAATTTTTCTATGAAAACTTTTCCCAAAAAAAACAAATTTGACTAACTGTGTTTTTCTGTTTTCCTCTTTTGCTTAATTTACAGGTTGATAGTGCTAGAAGGCATGGAATTTTACTTGAGGCCGTGCAGGTTCTCACGGATCTGAACCTTTACATCAAAAAGGCTTACGTATCTTCAGATGGAAGATGGTTCATGGATGGTAAGAGGAAAAAAAATTCAAACTTTTAAATTTTTTTTTGGTTAAATTAATGGTGTCCATGCTAACGTGCGCCGACTTGGTGCGCACGTTGGCTTAAACGTGTTGTTTCTAGTTATTGAAAATTTCTGAAACATGTGTTTTGTTCTATTTTTGGCTGCAGTTTTCCATGTGACTAATCAAAACGGAAACAAACTTACAGATGCGAGCGTTATTAGATACATTGAACAGGTAATTATCACATTCAATGCCTAATTTATTGCCATTCTGATTTTAATAATTATGGCTTTTTTATTAATTAAAATTTGTTTCTTTGTTTGTTTATTTTGTTAACAGTCTCTGGGCAACATTCACTATGGTCGGACTAACGCAATAACGACCTAACTGCCCTAGAACTAACTGGAACTGACCGTGTTGGTCTACTATCTGAGGTTTTTGCTGTGCTAGCTGACCTTCAATGCAATGTTGTGGAAGCTAAAGTTTGGACTCACAATGGCCGAATTGCTTCACTAATCTATGTGAAGGACTGTGATTCCAGTTGCCCAATTGAGGATTCCCAGAAAATTGACCGAATCGAAGCTCGTTTGAGGAATGTACTCAAAGGTGACAATGATATTCGCAGTGCTAAAACCTCGGTGTCTATGGCGGTCACGCACACTGAGAGGAGGCTGCATCAAATGATGTTTGCGGATCGTGATTATGAGTGGAAGCCAATTTTGAAGCACAGTGACGACTGTCCCATTGTCACAGTTCAGAATTCGATTGAGAGGGGTTACTCTTTTGTAAATGTTCAGTGCAAGGACAGGTCGAAGCTTTTATTTGACATTGTTTGCACGATGACAGACATGGAGTATGTTGTTTTTCATGCTACTATCAATACAGCTGGAGACAGAGCATGTTTGGTACGTAAATTTAATACCAAAACATGAATTGGGTTTTTGCTAACATTAATGTTTCCAATTGAAAATACAGACTCTTTTATTATTTGGTACAAGAATTTTACATTAGACACACAGATGGGACTCCAATAAGTTCTGAACCAGAGAGGCAACGCATTATTCAATGCCTACAAGCTTCAATTGAGAAAAGGGCTTCTGAGGTACTTCTTAATTGTCTTAATTTCACATACCACAATTACATTGTTGAGTTGGTCATTTTTAATATATGCTTTTATTAGCTTGCTTGTAAATAAAAAATGTTAATGGTTTGATTGAATTTATGACAGGGTGTGAGGCTTGAATTTTCCGTAAAAGATAGGCAGGGGCTTTTGGCTGATGTTACAAGAACGTTTCGAGAGAATGGGCTTAATGTGACGAGAGCCGATATCTCAACCAAAAGTGATATGGCCATGAATGAGTTTTATGTGACGGATGCAATTGGCAACACTGCGGATTCAAAACTCATTGAAACTGTTAGACAAAAAATAGGGTTGAGTAATTTGAAAGTGAAGGAATTTCTAATGATTTATCATAAGAAGGTTGAGAGTAAAGAGCAACCAGTTGGGGTCGATGGGGCGGTGTTATTATCACTTGGGAGCTTAGTGAGGAGGAATCTATACAACTCGGGATGGTGGTGGAAATTGGTGATAGTAGTTATAGTTGGTTGGGTTTTGGTTGGTTGAATAATTGGTAGATACTTTGAGAGAGAGAGAGAGAGAGAGAAGGGGGGGGGGGGGTGGAGGGGCTTTCCACCGTATTAAAAGTGTGTTGCTTTATTTGAAGAGGGATTTGAATTAGAAGAAGGGGAAATAGGTGGAAAAAGTAAAAGGTTGTGTTGTTGGTTGGGGAGTTTGTGGGATATAGAGGTTATTGCTGGCAAGCACAGAGAAATGTAGTAGGTAGATGAATAGGGAATTTGTTTCATACAGAATGAATGTGTACATATTAACCACGTGTATCGAGAAGGGGATAGGTTTGTAGACAAATTAGCCAAGGAAGAAAGTGGATTTTGTTGTTTTTTGATCAGCCTCCGTCTGAACTTTGTAATTTGTTGTTATCTGATACTGTTGGCATGTACTCTTTAAGGTGTTTAGCCAATACTCTGACTACGTTGGCTGTTTAATATAATATTATTATTCTACCCTGTTCACCCAAAAAAAAAAATGACTTTGTTTATCTCAAGTATTTTAGTTTTTAATGGTTGACTTGATTATTTATTTTATCAAATTTATATCGTAATTCTCTTGGCCTAATTTGAGTTTTATGATATGTGTTGTTTTGCCCATGGGAAAGTACCTTTATTTATTTATTTGAGAGCAATGCTAGTTCCAAGAGGATCAGTTTCAAAAAAAAAAAAAAAAAGGTTCCAAGAGGATCCCCTCTTGTCTTGTGCCCTTGATTAATCAAAGGGTCGGTTACTTGGCCAATTGTTAATAAATGAGTTTAGAAAAGTTTTGATACTATATATTTAGAGCATTTCCAGCAGACTCTTTAAATTTTTGTACTGTTTAGAAAGTGATCAGTTCATTTTATTTTTTGCCTACCTACTTTTTCAAATACACTTTCTAGTAGATTCTCTATTCTTTTCCCTATCACATTCAAATATTATTTCTTCATTTTTTCTTTAATATTTCTTTTTCAATCTTCTTTCATTCCTCTAATTTTAATGAAAAGTGCTATGTTTTTAACATTTTACAATATTTTCACAATAAATCATATGTGGTAAATTATTACTGATTTTAATTTGAACACATCACAATAAATATTTTTCAAATTCCAAACAACATTAACAATTATATATTTTTTTTAAACAATCCTAACGCTCAAAGTTTCTAGTGAAAACGTGCAAATTGTTCTCCATTACATTTCAGAGTTTATCTAGTTCTTGAAGCTATCAATTTGTCACATCTCTCGGTTTTTTAGTACTCTTTAAGAATCCAGTTTGTGTGTGTGTTTTGTTAATTGAAGGTTGTCTTTGTACAGAAGTGGCTCACATGCTAATGAAAGACCCTAAGGAGAACCCTGTGATATCCAGGGAACCTCTACTGAACTCAATGAAAGAGAAGAATGAAGACTTCATGAAAGATACAAAGAAGATTATAGCAAGGAGAAGGGGAAGGAGAAGAGGTAAAGGACCAAAAGTGGAGAAATTCCAAGTAGAGAAGCTGGATACTGATGTGGGGTCCCCTGCTTCATGCAAAAGCCTTATGTTCCATCGTAGACCTGGCTATGGCCAACTGGGGACAAAGTGTTTAGTTAAAGCCAATCACTTCATTGCAAACATACCAGACTCGGATATATGTCACTATAGTGTAAGTGTTTCTTAGATTCAAGAGTGAGCTGAACTATGGAAAGTTATTGAAACTCACATTCAAATTTTGTGGCTATGTTTCTGTGTGCAGGTTAAGATTGACCCTGAGGTTACTTCTCATAAATTGAACAAAGCTATCATGACCCAGTTGGTGAAACTTCATAGAAAGTCAGACTTGGGGATGAGGCTCCCTGTCTATGATGGAGCAAGAAACTTATACACAGCTGGATTTCTGCCTTTTACTACAAAAAACTTCATCATAATATTGAGTGATGATGAGAAGGGGGCATGCAATAGAAGGTTATTTGTAAATCATATTTGTTTGTTTTAAGATTGTGCTCTTCATTGAATGATATCTTGCTTGAATTTATGGTCTATTCTTAGATTTTATTTATTTATTTATTTAAGTTTGTGGGAGATTTGATCAAGCTTTGGTTAATCATTTCAGGGAACGAGAATTTAAAGTGACGATAAGTTTTATAACTTTAGCTAGTATGCAACAATTACGTGAGCTTCTTGCTGGGAAGCCAGTTGATACCCCTCACAAAGCACTTACCATTATTGATATTGTCTTAAGGCAACTAGCAGCCCAAAGGTGCATTGCAGATTTGCAGTTGTTCTGTTTCTTTAGCTTTATGTTCTTGTTTTATTTTCAATTAAGGATACTGATATTGGATTTCCAATTACTTGTTTGTGGGTGTCTTAGGTATGTATCAGTTGGAAGGTTTCTCTATTCTCCTGATATTAAGAAACCACAGCAATTGGGTGGTGGCTTAGAATCATGGCGAGGATTCTACCAGAGTATTAGGCCTATTCAGATGGGACTGTCCCTGAATATTGGTGGGTATTCTTCTAATCCTTTAGGTTGTTTTGTTTTTATTGAAATGCTTTTACACAGTAACTTGTCCCCAAAAGTTAACATTCTGCATTTTTTTCCCTTGTTGCTTATGATTCAGACATGTCATCGACTGCGTTCATTGAACCACTCCCATTCATTGAACCACTCCCTGTCATTGATTTTGTTGCTCAGATTTTAGATAAAGATGTGTATTCAAGGCCATTATCAGATGCTGATCGTGTTAAGGTATTGTACTCTTTGGTGTGGAAACGAAGTGGTCATGCTCTTCACATGTGCAGTTCTGTCCATAATTATATACGAATTTTGTCTATAGCCAACTTAAAAACTCCTGTTTTGGTTTTATGATATGCTTTGAAATCATACTAGACACCGGTAGGTTGAGAATCTGATAATTTGTGTAGCAATTGAAAGTTCTAACCCAATCATAGGCTTAAAACTTTCAAATATTACGTTCAAAGCAAGAGTAAGTGCTGCATGTAACATTCTGGTTCCTGATCCTTCTGGCTGCTTAACTCTGTTCTATGATAGCTGTCAATCTTTTACCTCATCAAAACACTGCTAATGGGTTTAGATAGAACATTTTGGTGAAAGCATTGCCTAATTAGTGAATGGACATAGTAATGCTAGATTCTAACTCAAAATGGGATAGCTACCATTCTAACATCTTGTATAATTTATCATTTAGAGTAATTTTTGCATTATTGTGAACTTTTCAAGTTTAGCTCTCCTTCCTAGTCCTAGAGCTGTGTTAAGCTTAGATTGAATAATTTGTGAAATCATTTTGCTTGTTGAACAGTTATTGCTATGACAATGCTGCAGTTGTCTTTGCATGGTTTACATTTGATGTATCTTATTTCAATTTAGCCTTACTACTTGTAGGCATTTGCTTTCTCCAACAAAATCAACCAAGATTGACTTTGAAGTAGTTTAATTCACCATTAGAACGTTCAAGTGTCTACATGTCTTTTCTGCTCTTAGGATCAATAAGTACTGCACATTTAGTCCAGATTATCAATCCATTATTTTTGCAGATAAAGTTAAGAGGCAATCTTTAAATGATGTCTAACCAAGTTACTTTTGTATCAATGATTGCAGGTTAAGAAAGCCCTTAGAGGTGTCAAAGTAGAAGTTACACATAGAGGAAATGTTCGAAGGAAATACCGCATTTCAGGCTTGACATCACAGCCTACAAGGGAGCTAATGTATTTAGATTCGCCATCATTGTTCTTTCCTCTTGCTACTAGTTGTGTTTTCTTATTGTACTCTTTTGGAATGATTATCTTCTTCTTTTTCCCCTTAAACAGTTTCCAAAAGAACACAAAATCAGTTGTTAAGTACTTTCAAGAGGTGTATGGATATACCATTCAATATTCTCATCTACCTTGTCTTCAAGTGGGAAATCAAAAGAAGGTGAACTACTTGCCATTGGAGGTAGGCTCTGCTCAATATTTGCAACCTTTGTATGTAGCAGTCTATTCTCTTTAGCCAATTCATATGAATCTTTCTACAGGCTTGCAAGATAGTTGGCAGACAGAGATACACTAAAGGGCTGAATGAGAAGCAGATAACTTCTCTGCTAAAAGTTTCATGCCAAAGACCCCATGAACAAGAAATGGACATTTTACAGGTCTACATCATTAATTCCTTGAGCTTCTAGCGACTTTGTTGATAAACTAAGGAAAATATATCCAAATAAATTGAAAATATATCCAAATAAATTGAAAATACTGAGATTGCTTGAGTGCTACTAAAGGAAAATCCATAGTTTTTTGCTTGTACAATGTTCCAATTTTCTACCATACTGCAACACTTGCTTTTTTATATAGAATCAAATGCAACACTTGCTTGTTCCAAAGAGTTACCCCTCAATATCCGTCAGCAAAAGACAAATTATTGGTCAATGCAAATAATAATGACAACATGAAGATGAACGGTATACCAAAGATCTGACATTTCTCCGATGTCTTTGCAGACAGTTCATCAAAATGACTATGAGAAAGATCCCTATGCAAAGGAATTTGGCATTAGTATAGACAACAAGCTTGCATCTGTTGAGGCTCGGGTTCTTCCAGCTCCATGGGTAAGTTCAAAGCCACTTTACTACTTCAGACATTAAGCCTCATACTACCAACAAGTTGTTTATTGTATCCCTTTTCTTTTCTTAATAGCTTAAGTATCATGATACTGGAAAGGAAAAAGAATACTTGCCTCAAGTTGGTCAGTGGAATATGATGAACAAGGTTAGTCAATGTATAACTTGAGAAACTTAAAAATTTAACAGCAAACTGATTTCTAAGTGTTAAAAGTCCGAGACTAACTATATCTGACAGAAGGTTCGTTTTAATGCAGAAAGTAATAAATGGAAGCACCGTCAGACATTGGGCTTGCATCAACTTCTCAAAAACCGTCCAAGAGAGCACTGCTTGTAGTTTCTGTCAAAAGTTGGTTTAGATGTGCCAAATTTCTGGCATGGTAAACTTTCCTGATTCAGTTCTGGGTAGTGGCAAATTTTAAGTAGAAATCAGTGACTTTGTGAAACCATCATTCTATCCAAATAATTATAACACTGTTTCCAACATTCCAAGTTATTTCTTGCGTTTATAATATGTTTTTGTTGACCTTAATCTCAGGAAGTTAACCGGGACCCTGTAATTCCAATATATTCAGCCAGACCAGATCAGGTAAAAAAGGCCTTAAAATATGTGTATTATGCTGCTGCAAGCAAGCTAGAAGGAAAAGAGTTGGAGTTGCTTATTGCCATTCTTCCAGACAACAATGGCTCTTTATATGGTATGTAGTTAGCTTTTGCTACTAGCTGGCTATTTGGGGCTCACTTTACAATATCAACTTAGACAATCCATATATATGGTTTCTATAAGCATTACTGATCAAGTAATGTAGAGTGAAAAATATGTATATTATTTCTCATACTTAGGAATTTAAATGTCTCCAACATGATTTTTGCACAAAGTCTTCCAACTTTTAAGTTTTCATGTAAAGATGCTCAGAAATTTCTAAGTATATTATCCATAACTCCGTGAGATTTATGTGGAATTCGTACTCACTAAGGGCTGCATGCTCCACTTTCAGGTGATCTAAAACGAATTTGCGAAACAGAGCTGGGGTTGATTTCTCAGTGCTGCCTTACAAAATATGTCTTCAACTCTAGCAGACAGTACCTGGCAAATGTGTCACTTAAAATCAATGTCAAGGTGTGTCATAATTGAATGATCTTTCAGGGTTCTACTACCCAAAAACAGAGCTTACTATGGTTAATATTGTATTCATTTGACTTGCTGAAGTCAGATTAGTGATTGCTTTATCTAAAAAAAGTCTTTCTCAATTTTTTAGATGGGAGGAAGAAATACCGTGCTTTTAGATGCATTAAGTTGGAGGATTCCTTTGGTCAGTGACATTCCAACAATAATTTTTGGAGCTGATGTTACTCGTCCAGAAACCGGAGATGATTCTTGTCCATCTATAGCTGCTGTAAGCATTTGAAAACCTGAATACCTCTACTAGAAAATTTTGGATGGCCCCAAGTTTGAGCATTCTGATTATTGTAATACAGGTTGTAGCCTCCCAAGATTGGCCAGAAGTTACAAAGTATGCCGGTAAGCAACAATTTGTCATTATATTACATATCTTTTAAACCTAATTTTAATTGACCCGAGGTCCACACAATTTGAAAATATTACAACTAAACGCCACAGATGGACGCTTTAATGTTGTTAGGTTTTTTACTTCTTTGACAAGTTCTATATTTTACGCTGCCGTCGCTGGTGCCTGGTAGTCTGGTTACTCTGGTACTACAATTTGATTTGCCTTTTTTTTTTTTTTTTTTTTGGCGTGTCAGGTACCCTATAATCAGCTTCCCAGATTAACCTTCTAATCTTGAGTCCATGAAAATGTCAATGCATTACTTTAGTCCCCCCACTGTCTCTCCCCTCTCCCCCTTTGATATCTAGTAGTTTTTAGTAGCTTATTTGCTAAATGTGAAATAAAAAGTTATAACTTCAAAATTAGCTTAATTTTAGGAGAAAAATTTTAAATAAGGTGAGACAAAGAATGATTTTTGCCAAACACAAATGATACTATGCATAAAGAAATTATTTGATCCTTTAGGGTGGATGAGTGACACTGTCCCCCCAAGTGATGTGCACCAATAAAAAGCAGCCACATTTTTTTTTTAAATTACTCAGCCTTTGGGACCACACTTGCAATACATAATTGAGCTAAAGCCTTAAAAACAAATACTCTTCACTTCTAATCCAAATTTACTTAGCCGCTTCTCACCAAAATTTCTAAAACTACCCAGGTGTCTTCTCTCTCCCCTCCTGCATCATTGAAGGAATTTTTCTTTACATGATCAAGCTCTATGAGATTTTGAACAAACTTGGTTTTTGGGCCTAATTTGTTCTGGCTTGTTTCCTTTTCTCATGGATGAGTAGTGAGGACACAATTACAAAGATTATAGCTATAGACTCTGATTGAAGTGGTTGCCGGAATCCAAACACCACCATTGCAACTAACCATTACTGATCAAAGTATGTTACAAAGACTCATTTCACTCTTCAAAGTATCATTTTCTTGTTTTGTTTTGTCTCTATGTAGTTTATAATATAGTGCCTTCTACTTGTTTGATAAAAAGATCAAGATGAGAAAGTATTAAAAGAATGAAATTTTAAGTGTTTTTTTTTTTTTTTTTTTCATTCTATTTAGTTTTCCTAACTATGAAACCTTGTTTTTAACTCTAGAAACAAGGGCTCACAGTAAAAATAAAATAAAATAATAATAATAATAATAAAATTAAATAGAAAGAAAAAAAAAACACTTAAAATTTCATTCTTTTAATACTTTCTCATCTTGAGCTTTTTACCAAACATGTAGAAGACACTATTATAAATTTATAAGCTACGTAGAGACAAAACAGAGCAAGAAAATGATACTTTGAAGAGTTATATGAGTCTTTGTAACATATCTTGATCAGTCATGGTTAGTTGTAATGGTGGTGTTTGGATTCCAGCAACTACTTCAGTCATAGTTTACAGCCATAATCTTTGTAATTGTGTCCTCACTACTCATCCATGGGAAAAGAAGGAAACAAGCTAGATCAAGTTATGCCCAAAAACCAAGTTAGTTTAAAATCTCATAGGGCTTGTTCATTTAATTCCTTGGGTAAAATATTATTTTGGTCTCCAAACTTTACCAAATTTTTTTTTTTCATCCCTAAACTTTAAGAAGTTTATTTTTCGTTTCTAAACTAGTGAAAATTTCATATTTTGTCCCTAAACTATTGAAAATGTTTTATTTATGTTTTTAAACTTTACTAAAAGTTTGTTTTTCATTCCTAAACTATTGAAAAAGTTCTTTTTCCATTCTTATTTTTGTCTCTATACTATTCAAAAAAACTCTTTACAAAGTTTGGGAATAAAAAACAAATTTTTAGTAAAATTTAGGGACCAAAATAGTATTTTACCCTAATTCCTTCAATGCTACAAGAAGGGAGAGAGATGAGACCTGGGCGGTTTAGGAAAATTTTGGTGAGAAGCAACTAAGTAAATTTGGGTTAGAAGTGAAGTGTATTTGTTTTTAAGGCTCTAGCTCAATTACGTATTGCAAGTGTGGTCTCAAAGGTTGAGTCATTTTTTTTTTTTTTTTAATATGTAGTTGCTTTCTATTGGTGCACATCACTTGGAGGGACCACGTCACTCGTCTACCAAGGAGGGCCAAATAATTTCTCCTATGCATGGATGAAATGTCAAAATCTTTTTTGCAAATTTTCATAGCTAAGAAAATGCAAGATTGAGAATCATTAACATCAAGCAACAAGCTGTTCATTTTTTTTATTTTTTGTTTTGGATGAAACATCAAACAAGAATTCATTTTGATTTCATGTAATAATCTAAACCGGATCTATTATGCTTTATGGATATGGTCAATTTAGTTGGGTGTAAAAGAGGGAGGATGGAAAATGAGATTTTGCCATTGATTGGTGTGGTGGAAATGAGGGGGATGAAAAATGGGTGGGTGGAGTTTTCCACTTGGGCTCACCAAAAACCAAATTGAGAGGAAAAATGTTTCTTTAATAAAATTCTTTATAATGCCTCTCTTAATTACAATCTTTTCTATCCTCTCCTAATATATAATAAAGGTACATAGTAAATTTATTCAAATCACTTTTTCCATCATTTCACTTTCCATCCTCTCAACCAAATACATTTAAGAGAAAACTAAAATATTTTTTATCATCTCACTTTTCCATTGTTCCAATTAAAGAGACCCTTCTCACTTTGCTTTTAAATGGTTCTCCTTCTCTTATTAGTCATTACATGTCACATGACCTAATGTCTCCAATAAAAAAGAGAAGGAAAAGAGTGTCTATCCCTTAATGATGCACCCTGCTTAAAAGTGTTAATCCAACAATACCTACCATGAATTGCCAATAGTGGAGAGTTAAAGGTTGCATGCACCATTCGATGAATAATCTTCGTATCCTTTTTCTGTTGTAATGCAATTGGATTTCAGTAAAATGGAAGCTTACATTTGCTTATAGTATGATGCCTACCAAAACTGGTTTTGGGGCAACCTGATGGAAGCCCTAGGTACTCTTCATTATAGTTTACAGTTACAAGACACAGCCCATGAGGTGGGGCAGACAAAGCATATTTAGCCAGCTCCTTTGCAACCTCGACTTGCCAAAATCATGGGAACAATATCAGGAGGAATTGCTTCCTTTCCAATTTGAAGAAGCAAGGGCAATCTGAAATGGTAAATAAACAAAATTGCTTATACCTTAAATGCCTAATACAACAAGTTCTTTTTTCATGGGATTGACAAAAGAATTACCATGGTTCGCACTTGTCTATATAAGAAACCTCAACCTTCAACTTCTAGCTGCAAAAGAGCTCCCTAGATAAAAATGCAACAACCTGATCAGCAATGAGACCTTGATTCCTCGTATAAAATTCAAAACATGTAATTACTTACTGGGCCTTTTGGCTAGTATCATGTTGAAAACGGATAACAAAAACAAAACAAAGTAATTAGAGGAATTATAAAAACAATGCGTCCCAAACGGACAACCAAGCCAAAAGTTAGGGCATTTCGAAGCTTCCGAATTCCCACCGTGCATTTTATGCTTGTCTAATCTCCTTGCATTCTCGTTTTCTGTTTACCTGCTCATAGATCTCGTAAAAACGTATGAACACGAGTGGTGACAATGCTCGAATGATAAATTATCGAAAACTTTTGGCTTCCTTAAGTTCGTAATCTTCTTAGCTGCGTAGATCTCGAAAAGTTATGTGAAATATAAAAAAAATGCGTCCCGAACGGACCTCCGAGCCAAAAGTTATGGCATCTCGAAGTTTCCAAATTCCCACCGTGCATTTTATGCTTGTCAAATCACCTTGCATTCTCGTTTTCTCTTTACCTGCTCGTAGATCTCACAAAAACGTGTGAAAACGAGCGGTCACAAAGCTGGAATGACCAAATTATCAAAAACTTATGGCTTCCGGAAATTCGTAATTTTCTTAACTACGTAGGTCTCGAAAAGTTATATGAATTATAAAAAAAATGTGACCCAAACGGACCTCCAAGCCAAAAGTTATGGCACTTCGAAGTTTCCAAATTCCCACCTTGCATTTTATGCTTGTCTAATCACCTTGCATTCTCGTTTTCTCTTTACATGCTCGTAGATCTCGCAAAAACGTACGAAATCGAGTCGTCACAATGCTCGAATGACCAAATTAATAAAAACTTATGCCTTCCGGAAATTCATAATTTTCTTAGCTGCGTAGGTCTCGAAAAGTTATATGAATTATAAAAAAAAGGCGTCCCCAACGAACAACTGAGCCAAAAGTTATGGCATTTCGAAGCTTCCGAATTCCTACCGTGCATTTTATGCTTGTCTAATCTCCTTGCATTCTCATTTTCTCTTTACCTGCTCGTAGATCTCGCAAAAACGTGTGAAAACGAGTGGTCACAAAGCTGGAATGACCAAATTATCAAAAACTTATGGCTTCCGGAAATTCATAATTTTCTTAGCTGCGTAGGTCTCGAAAAGTTATATGAATTATAAAAAAAATGAGTCCCGAACGGACCTCCGAGCCAAAAGTTATGGCACTTCAAAGTTTCCAAATTCCCACCGTGCATTTTATGCTTATCAAATCACCTTGCATTCTCGTTTTCTCTTTACATGCTCGTAGTTCTCGCAAAAACGTGTGAAAACGAGTGGTCACAAAGCTGGAATGACCAAATTATCAAAAACTTATGGCTTCTGGAAATTCGTACTTTTCTTAGCTACATAGGTCTCAAGAAGTTATATGAATTCTAAAAAAAATGCAACCCAAACGGACCTCCAAGCCAAAAGTTATGGCACTTCGAAGTTTCCGAATTCCCACCTTGCATTTTATGCTTGTCAAATCACCTTGCATTCTCATTTTCTCTTTACATGCTCATAGATCTCGCAAAAACATGTGAAAACAAGTGGTCACAAAGCTGGAATGACCAAATTATCAAAAACTTATGGCTTCCGGAAATTCGTAATTTTCTTAGCTGTGTAGGTCTCGAAAATTTATATGAATTATAAAAAAAATGCGACCCAAACGGACCTCCAAGCCAAAAGTTATGGCACTACGAAGTTTCCGAATTCCCACCTTGCATTTTATGCTTGTCTAATCTCCTTGCATTCTCGTTTTCTCTTTACCTGCTAGTAGATCTCGTAAAAACGTATGAAAACGAGTGGTGACAATGCTCGAATGACCAAATTGTCAAAAACCTATGGCCTCTGGAAGTTCGAAATATTCTTAGCTGCGTAGATCTCGAAAAGTTATACGAGTTATAAAAAAAATGTGTCCCACACGGACCTCCGAGCCAAAAGTTATGGCATTTCGAAGTTTCCAAATACCCACCGTGCATTTTATGCTTGTCTAATCACCTTGCATTCTCGTTTTATTTTTACCTACTCGTAGATCTCGCAAAAACGTATGAAAATGAATCGTCACAATGCTCGAATGACCAAATTATCAAAAACTTATTGGTTCCGGAAATTCGTAATTTTCTTTGCTGCGTAGGTCTCGAAAAGTTATACGAATTATAAAAAAAAATGCGTCCCGCACAGACCTTCGAGCCAAAAGTTATGGCATTTCAAAGTTTCCGAATTCCCACCGTGCATTTTATGCTTGTCTAATCTCCTTGCATTCTCGTTTTCTCTTTACCTGCTCGTAGATCTCGTAAAAATGTATGAAAACGAGTGGTGACAATGCTCGAATGACAAAATTATCGAAAACTTTTGGCTTCCGAAATTTCGTAATCTTCTTAGCTGCGTAGATCGCGAAAAGTTATGTGAAATATAAAAAAAATGAGTCCTAAACGGACCTCCGAGCCAAAAGTTATGGCACTTCGATGTTTCCGAATTCCCACCGGGCATTTTATTCTCGTCTAATCTCCTTGCATTCTCATTTCCTCTTTACATGCTCGTAGATCTAGCAAAAACGTATGAAAACGTGTGGTCACAATGCTCGAATGACCGAATTAATAAAAACTTATGCCTTCCGAAAATTCGTAATTTTCTTAGCTGCGTAGGTCTTGAAAAGTTATGTGAATTATAAAAAAAATGCGTCCCAAACGAACAACCGAGCCAAAAGATGTGGCATTTGGAAGCTTCCGAATTCCCAACGTGCATTTTATGCTTGTCTAATCTCCTTGCATTCTCATTTTCTTTTTACTTGCTCGTAGATCTCGTAAAAACGTATGAAAACGAGTGCTGACAATGCTCGAAAGACGAAATTATCGAAAACTTTTGGCTTTCGGAAGTTCGTAATCTTTTTAGCTGTGTAGATCTCGAAAAGTTATGTGAAATATAAAAAAAATGCGTCCCGAACGGACCTCCGAGCCAAAAGTTATGGCACTTCGAAGTTTCCAAATTCCCATCGTGCATTTCATGCTTGTCAAATCACCTTGCATTCTCATTTTCTCTTTACATGCTCGTAGATCTCGCAAAAACGTGTGAAAACGAGTGGTCACAAAGCTCGAATGACCAAATTATCAAAAACTTATGGCTTCCGGAAATTCGTAATTTTCTTAGCTGCGTAGGTCTCGAAAAGTTATACGAATTATAAAAAAAATGTGTCCCACACAGACCTCCGAGCCAAAAGTTATGCCATTTCCAAGTTTGCGAATTCCCACAGTGCATTTTATGCTTGTCTAATCTCCTTGCATTCTTGTTTTCTCTTTACATGCTCGTAGATCTCACAAAAACGTGTGAAAACGAGTGGTCACAAAGCCGGAATGACCAAATTATCAAAAACTTATGGATTCCGGAAATTTGTATTTTTCATAGCTGCGTAGGTCTCGAGAAGTTATATGAATTATAAAAAAAATGCTACCCAAACAGACCTCCAAGCCAAAAGTTATGGCACTTCGAAGTTTCCAAATTCCCACCTTGTATTTTATGCTTGTCTAATCACCTTGCATTCTCGTTTTCTCTTTTCATGCTAGTAGATCTCGCAAAAACGTACGAAATCGAGTCGTCACAATGCTCGAATGTCCTAATTAATAAAAACTTATGCCTTCCGAAAATTCGTAATTTTCTTAGCTGCGTAGGTCACGAAAAGTTATATAAATTATAAAAAAAATGCGTTCCAAACGGACAACCGAGCCAAAAGTTATGGCGTTTCGAAGCTTCCGATTTTCCACCATGCATTTTATGCTTGTCTAATCTCCTTGCATTCTCGTTTTCTCTTTACTTGATCGTAGATCTCGTAAAAACGAATGAAAACGAGTGGTGACAATGCTCGAATGACCAAATTGTCAAAAGCCTTTGGCTTCCGAAAGTTCGTAATACTCTTAGTTGCATAGATCTCGAAAAGTTATTTGAGTTATAAAAAAAATAAGTCCCGAACGGACCTACGAGCCAAAAGTTGTGGCACTTCGAAGTTTCCAAATTCCCACCGTGCATTTTATGCTTGTCAAATCACCTTCCATTCTCGTTTTCTCTTTACATGCTCGTAGATCTCACATAAACGTGTGAAAACGAGTGGTCACAAAGCTGGAATGACCAAATTATCAAAAACTTATGGCTTCCGGAAATTCGTAATTTTCTTAGCTGCGTAGGTCTCGAAAAGTTATATGAATTATAAAAAAAATGCGACCCAAATAGACCTCCAAGCCAAAAGTTATGGCACTTCGAAGTTTCCGAATTCCAACCTTGCATTTTATGCTTGTCTAATCACCTTGCATTCTCGTTTTCTCTTTACATGCTCGTAGATCTCGCAAAAACGTACGAAATCGAGTCGTCACAATGCTCGAATGACCAAATTAATAAAAACTTATGCCTTTCGAAAATTCGTAATTTTCTTAGCTGCGAAGCTCTCGAAAAGTTATATGAATTATAAAAAAAATGCGTCCCAAACGGACAACCGAGCCAAAAGTTGTGGCGTTTGGAAGCTTCCAAATTCCCACCGTGCATTTTATGCTTGTCTAATCTCCTTGCATTCTCGTTTTCTCTTTACTTGCTCGTAGATCTCGTAAAAATGTATGAAAACGAGTGGTGACAATGCTCGAATGATGAAATTATCGAAAACTTTGGCTTTCGGAAGCTCGTAATCTTTTTAGCTGCGTAGATCTCGAAAAGTTATGTGAAATATAAAAAAAATGCATCCCGAACGGACCTCCGAGCCAAAAGTTATGGCACTTCGAAGTTCCCAAATTCCCACCGTGCATTTCATGCTTGTCAAATCACCTTGGATTCTCGTTTTCTCTTTACATGCTCGTAGATCTCGCAAAAACGTGTCAAAACGAGTGGTCACAAAGCTCGAATGACCAAATTATCAAAAACTTATGGCTTCCGGAAGTTAGTAATTTTCTTAGCTACGTAGGTCTCGAAAAGTTATACGAATTATAAAAAAAATGCGTCCCACATAGGCCTCGGAGCCAAAAATGATGCCATTTCAAAGTTTGCGAATTCCCACCGTGCATTTTATGCTTGTCTAATCTCCTAGCATTCTCGTTTTCTCTTTACATGCTCGTAGATCTCACAAAAACGTGTGAAAACGAGTGGTCACAAAGCTGGAATGATCAAATTATCAAAAACTTATGGCTTTTGGAAATTCGTAATTTCCTTAGCTACGTAGGTCTCGAGGAGTTATATGAATTATAAAAAAAATGCGCCCCAAATGGACCTCCAAGCCAAAAGTTATGGCACTTCGAAGTTTCCGAATTCCCACCTTGCATTTTATGCTTGTCTAATCACCTTGCATTCTCGTTTTCTCTTTTCATGCTCGTAGATCTCGCAAAAACGTACGATATCGAGTCGTCACAATGCTCGAATGACCAAATTAATAAAAACTTATGGCTTTCGGAAATTCGTAATTTTCTTAGTCGCGTAGGTCTCGAAAAGTCATATGAATTATAAAAAAAATGCGTCCTAAACGGACAACCAAGCCAAAAGTTATGGCGTTTCGAAGCTTCCGATTGTCCACCGTGCATTTTATGCTTGTCTAATCTCCTTGCATTCTCGTTTTCTCTTTACTTGCTCGTAAATCTCGTAAAAACAAATGAAAACAAGTGGTGACAATGCTCGAATGACCAAATTGTCAAAAACCTTTGGCTTCCGGAAGTTCGTAATATTCTTAGCTGCGTAGATCTCGAAAAGTTATTTGAGTTAGAAAAAAAAAAAGTCCCGAACGGACCTCCGAGCCAAAAGTTGTGGCACTTTGAAGTTTCCAAATTCCCACCGTGCATTTTATGCTTGTCAAATCACCTTGCATTCTCGTTTTCTCTTTACATGCTCGTAGATCTCGCAAAAACGTGTGAAAACGAGTGGTCACAAAGCTGGAATGACCAAATTATCAATAACTTATGGCTTCCGGAAATTCGTAATTTTGTTAGCTGCGTAGGTCTCGAAAAGTCATAAGAATTATAAAAAAAATGCGACCCAAACGGACCTCCAAGCCAAAAGTTATGGCACTTCGAAGTTTCTGAATTCCCACCTTGCATTTTATGCTTGTCTAATCACCTTGCATTCTCGTTTTCTCTTTACATGCTCGTAGATCTCGCAAAAACGTACGAAATCGAGTCGTCCCAATGCTCGAATGACCAAATTAATAAAAACTTATGCCTTCCGGAAATTCTTAATTTTCTTAGTTGCGTAGGTCTCGAAAAGTTATATGAATTATAGAAAAAATGCATCCCAAACAGACAACCGAGCCAAAAGTTATGGCATTTCAAAGCTTCCGAATTCCCACCGTGCATTTTATGCTTGTCTAATCTCCTTACATTCTCGTTCTCTCCTTACCTGCTCGTAGATCTCGTAAAAACGTACAAAAAACGAGTGGTGACAATGCTCGAATGACGAATTTATCGAAAACTTTTGCCTTCTGGAAGTTCTTAACCTTTTTAGCTGCGCAGATCTCGAAAAGTTATGTGAAATATAAAAAAAATGCGTTCCGAACGGACCTCCGAGCCAAAAGTTATGGCACTTCGAAGTTTCCAAATTCCCACCGTGCATTTTATGCTTGTCAAATCACCTTGCATTCTCGTTTTCTCTTTACATGCTCATAGATCTCGCAAAAACGTGTGAAAACGAGTGGTCAAAAAGCTGAATGACCAAATTATCAAAACTTATGGCTTCCGGAAATTCGTAATTTTCTTAGCTGCGTAGGTCTCGAAAAGTTATATGAATTATAAAAAAAATGCGACACAAACGAACCTCCAAGCCAAAAGTTATGGCACTTTCGAAGTTTCCGAATTTCCACCATGCATTTTATGGTTGTCTAATCACCTTGCATTCTCGTTTTGTCTTTACATGCTCGTAGATCTCTCAAAAACGTACGAAATCGAGTCGTCACAATGCTCGAATGACCAAATTAATAAAAATTTATGCCTTCTGAAAATTCGTAATTTTCTTAGCTGCGTAGGTCTCGAAAAGTTATATGAAATATAAAAAGAATGTGTCCCAAATAGACAACCGAGCCAAAAGTTGTGGCATTTGGAAGCTTTCGAATTACCACCGTGCATTTTTACGCTTGTCTAATCTCCTTGCATTCTCGTTTTCTCTTTACCTGCTCGTAGATCTCGTAAAAACGTATGAAAATGAGTCGTCACAATGCTCGAATGATAAAATTATCGAAAACTTTTTGCTTTCGGAAGTTCGTAATCTTTTTAGCTGCGTAGATCTCGAAAAGTTATGTGGAATATAAAAAAAAATGCGTCCTGAACGGACCTCCGAGGCAAAAGTTACGGCACTTTGAAGTTTCCAAATTCCCACCGTGCATTTTATGCTTGTCAAATCACCTTGCACTCTCGTTTTCTCTTTACATGCTCGTAGATAACGCAAAAACGTGTGAAAACGAGTGGTCACAAAGCTGGAATGACCAAATTATCAAAAACTTACGGCTGCCGGAACTTCGTAATTTTCTTAGTTGCGTAGGTCTCAAAAAGTTACACGAATTATAAAAAAAATGCGTCCCACACAGACCTCCGAGCCAAAAGTTATGCCATTTCAAAGTTTACGAATTCCCACCGTGCATTTTATGCTAGTCTAATCACCTTGCATTCTCGTTTTCTCTTTTCATGCTCGTAGATCTCGCAAAAACGTACAAAATTGAGTCATCACAATGCTCGAATGACCAAATTAATAAAAAATTATGTCTTCCAGAAATTCCTAATTTTCTTAGCTGCGTAGGTCTCGAAAAGTTATATGAATTATAAAAAGAAATGCGACCCAAACGGACCTCCAAGCCAAAAGTTATGGCACTACGAAGTTTCTGAATTCCCACCTTGCATTTTATGCTTGTCTAATCTCCTTGCATTCTCATTTTCTCTTTACCTGCTAGTAGATCTCGTAAAAACGTATGAAATCGAGTGGTGACAATGCTCGAATGAGCAAATTGTCAAAAACCTATGGCCTCCGGAAGTTCGTAATATTCTTAGCTGCGTAGATCTCGAAAAGTTATATGAGTTATAAAAAAAATGTGTCCCACACGGACCTCCGAGCCAAAAGTTATGGCATTTCGAAGTTTCCGAATTCCCACCGTGCAATTTATGCTTGTCTAATCACCTTGCATTCTCATTTTATTTTTACCTACTCGTAGATCTCGCAAAAACGTATGAAAATGAGTCGTCACAATGCTCGAATTACCAAATTATCAAAAACTTATTGCTTCTGGAAATTCGTAATTTTCTTTGCTGCGTAGGTCTCGAAAAGTTATACGAATTATAAAAAAAATGCGTCCCACACAGACCTCCGAACCAAAAGTTATGGCATTTCAAAGATTCCAAATTCCCACCGTGCATTTTATGCTTGTCTAATCTCCTTGCATTCTCGTTTTCTCTTTACCTGCTCGTAGATCTCGTAAAAACGTATGAAAACGAGTGGTGACAATGCTCGAATGACAAAATTATCGAAAACTTTTGGCTTCCAAAAGTTGGTAATCTTCTTAGTTGCGTAGATCTCGAAAAGTTATGTGAAATATAAAAAAAAATGAGCCCCAAACGGACCTCTGAGCCAAAAGTTACAGCACTTTGATGTTTCCGAATCCCCACCGTGCATTTTATTCTTGTCTAATCTCCTTGCATTCTCGTTTTCTCTTTACCTGCTCGTAGATCTCGCAAAAACGTATGAAAACGTGTGGTCACAATGCTCGAATGACCAAATTATCAAAATCTTATGGCTTCCGAAAATTCGTAATTTTCTTAGCTGCGTAGGTCTAGAAAAGTTATATGAGTTATAAAAAAAATGTGTCCCACACGGACCTCCGAGCCAAAAGTTATGGCATTTCGAAGTTTCCGAATTCCCACCGTGCATTTTATGCTTGTCTAAACACCTTGCATTCTCGTTTTCTCTTTACATGCTCGTAGATCTCGCAAAAACGTGTGAAAACGAGTGGTCATAATGCTCGAACGACCAAATTATCAAAAACTTACGGCTGCCGGAACTTCGTAATTTTCTTAGTTGCGTAGGTCTCGAAAAGTTACACGAATTATAAAAAAAATGCGTCCCACACAAACCTCCGAGCCAAAAGTTATGGCATTTCAAAGCTTTCGAATTCCCACCGTGCATTTTATGCTTGTCTAATCTCCTTGCATTCTCGTTTTCTCTTTACCTGCTCATAGATCTCGTAAAAACGTATGAAAACGAGTGGTGACAATGCTCGAATGACAAAATTATCGAAAACTTTTGGCTTCTGAAAGATGGTAATCTTCTTAGCTGCGTAAATCTCGAAAAGTTATGTGAAATATAAAAAAAATGAGTCCCAAACGGACCTCCGAGCCAAAAGTTACGGCACTTTGATGTTTCCAAATCCCCATCGTGCATTTTATTTTGCCTAATCTCCTTGCATTCTCGTTTTCTCTTTACATGCTCGAAGATCTCGCAAAAACGTATGAAAACGTGTGGTCACAATGCTCGAATGACCAAATTATCAAAAACTTATGGCTTTCGAAAATTCGTAATTTTCTTAATTGCGTAGGTCTGAAATGTTATATGAGTTACAAAAAAAATGTGTCCCACACGGACCTCCGAGCCAAAAGTTATGGCATTTCGAAGTTTCCGAATTCCCACAGTGCATTTTATGCTTGTTTAAACACCTTGCATTCTCGTTTTCTCTTTACATGCTCGTAGATCTCGCAAAAACGTGTGAAAACGAGTGGTCATAACGCTCGAATGACCAAATTATCAAAAACTTACGGCTGCCGGAACTTCGTAATTTTCTTAGTTGTGTAGGTCTCGAAAAGTTACACGAATTATAAAAAAAATGCGTCCCACACAGACCTCCGAGCCAAAAGTTATGGCATTTCAAAGTTTTCGAATTCCCACCGTGCATTTTATGCTTGTCTAATCTCCTTGCGTTCTCGTTTTCTCTTTACCTGCTCGTAGATCTCGTAAAAACGTATGAAAACGAGTGGAGACAATGCTCGAATGACAAAATTATCGAAAACGTTTGCCTTCCGAAAGTTGGTAATCTTCTTAGCTGCGTAGATCTCGAAAAGTTATGTGAAATATAAAAAAAATGAGTCCTAAATGGACCTCCGAGCCAAAAGTTACGGCACTTTGATGTTTCCGAATCCCCACCGTGCATTTTATTCTTGTCTAATCTCCTTGCATTCTCGTTTTCTCTTTACATGCTCGTAGAACTCGCAAAAACGTGTGAAAACGAGTGGTCACAAAGCTCGAATGACCAAATTATCAAAAACTTATGGCTTCCAGAAGTTCATAATCTTCTTAGCTGCATAGATCTCGAAAAGTTAGGTGAGTTATAAAAAAAATGCGACCCAAATAGATCTCAAAGCCAAAAGTTATGGCACTTCGATGTTTCTGAAATCCCGCCTTCCATTTTATGCTTGTCTAATCACCTTGCAATCTCGTTTTCTTTTTACATGCTTGTAGATCTCGCAAAAACGTTTGAAAACGAGTGGTCACAATGCTCGAATGACCAAATTATCAGAAACTCATGGCTTCCGGAACTTCGTAATTTTTTGAGCTGCGTAGGTCACGAAAATTTATATGAATTATAAAAAAAATGTGTCCCAAACGGACCACCGAGCCAAAAGTTATGGCACTTCGATGTTTCTGAATACCCGTAATCCATTTTATGCTTGGTTAATCACCTTGCAATCTCGTATTCCTTTTACCTGCTCGTATATCTCGTAAAAACGTATGAAAACGAGTTGCCACAAAGCTCGAATGACAAAATTATCGAAAACTTTTGGATTCAGGAAGTTCGTAATCTTCTTAGCAGCGTAGATCTTGAAAAGTTATGTGAAATATAAAAAAAAATGCTTCCCAAACGGACCTCCGAGCGAAAAGTTATGGCACTTCGAAGTTTCCGAATTCCAACTGTGCATTTTATGCTTGTCTAATATCCTTGCATTCTCGTTTTCTCTTTACCTGCTGGTAGATCTCGTAAAAACATATGAAAATGAGTGGTCACAACGCTTGAATGACCAAATTATCAAAAACTTATGGCTTCCGGAAGTTCGTAATCTTCATAGCGGTGTAGATCTCGAGAAGTTATGTGAATAATAAAAAAATGCGACCCAAATGGACCTCCAAGCCAAAAGTTATGGCACTTCGAAGTTTCCGAATTCCCACCGTGCATTTTATGCTTGTCTAATCACCTTGCATTCTCGTTTTCTCTTTACCTGCTTGTAGATCTCGTAAAAACGTATGGAAACGAGTAGTCACAACGCTCGAATGACCAAATTATCAAAAACTTATGGCTTCCGGAACGTCGTAATTTTCTTAGCTGCGTAGGTCTCGAAAAGTTATATGAATTACAAAAAAAATGCGTACAAACGGACCACCGAGCCAAAAGTTATGGCACTTCGAAGTTTCTGAATTCCCGCCGCCCATTTTATGCTTGTCTAATCACCTTGCAATCTCGTTTTCCTTTTACATGCTCGTAGATCTCGCAAAAACGTGTGAAAACGAGTGGTCACAAAGCTGGAATGACCAAATTATCAAAAACTTATGGCTTCCGGAAATTCGTAATTTTCTTAGCTGCGTAGGTCTCGAAAAGTTATGTGAATTATAAAAAAAATGCGACCTAAACGGACCTCCAAGCCAAAAGTTAAGGCACTTCGAAGTTTCCGAATTCCCACCTTGCATTTTATGCTTGAATAATCACCTCACGTTCTCATTTTCTCTTTACAGGCTCGTAGATCTCGCAAAAACGTATGAAAACGAGTGGTCACCATGCTCGAATGACCAAATTAATAAAAACTTATGACTTCCGGAACTTCGTAATTTTCTTAGCTGCGTAGGTCTCGAAAAGTTATATGAATTACAAAAAAAATGCGTACCAAACGGACCACCGAGCCAAAAGTTATGGCACTTCGATGTTTCTGAAATCCCTCCTTCCATTTTATGCTTGTCTAATCACCTTGCAATCTCGTTTTCTTTTTACATGCTCGTAGATCTCGCAAAAACGTATGAAAACGAATGGTCACAATGCTCGAATGACCAAATTATCAAAAACTTATGGCTTCTAGAACTTCATAATTTTCTTAGCTGCGTAGGTCTCGAAAAGTTATATGAATTATAAAAAAAATGCGTCCCAAACGGACCACCGATCCAAAAGTTATGGCATTTCGATGTTTCTGAATTCCCACTGTCCATTTTATGCTTGTCTAATCACCTTGCAATCTCGTTTTCTTTTTACCTGCTCGTAGATCTCGTAAAAACGTATGAAAACGAGTGGCCACAAAGCTCGAATGACCAAATTATCGAAAACTTTTGGACTCCGGAAGTTCGTAATCTTCTTTGCAGCGTATATCTTGAAAAGTAATGTGAAATATAAAAAAAATGCGTCCCAAACGGACCTCCGAGCCAAAAGTTATGGTACTTCAAAGTTTCCGAATTCCCACCGTGCTTTTTGTGCTTTTCTAATCACCATGCATTCTCGTTTTCCCTTTACACTCTTGTAGATCTCGCAAAAACGTATTAAAACGAGTGGTCACAAAGCTCGAATGACCAAACGATCGAAAACTTATGGATTCCAGAAGTTCGTAATCTTCTTAACGGCGTAGATCTCGAAAAGTTATGTGAATAATAAAAAAAATGCGACCCAAACGGACCTCCAAGCCAAAAGTTATGGCACTTCGAAGTTTCCAAATTCTCGCCGTGCATTTTATGCTTGTCTAATCACCTTGCATTCTCGTTTTCTCTTTACCTGCTCGTAGATCTCGTAAAAATGTATGAAAACGAGTGGTCACAATGCTCGAATGACCAAATTATCAAAAACATATGGCTTCTGGAAGTTCGTAATCTTCTTAGCTGCGTAGATCTCGAAAAGTTATATGAATTATAAAAAAAATGCGACCGAAACGGACCTCCAAGCCAAAAGTTGTGGTGCTTCGATGTTTCCGAATTCCCACCGTGCATTTTATGCTTGTCTCATCACCTTTAATTCTGTTTTCTTTTTACATGCTCGTAGATCTTGCAAAAACGTATGAAAATGAGTGGTCACAATGCTCGAATGACCAAATTGTCAAAAACTTACGGTTGCCGGAACTTCGTAATTTTCTTAGTTGCGTAGGTCTCGAAAAGTTACATGAATTATAAAAAAAATGTGTCCCACACAGACCTCCGAGCCAAAAGTTATGGCATTTCAAAGTTTTCGAATTCCCACCGTGCATTTTATGCTTGTCTAATCTCCTTGCATTCTCGTTTTCTCTTTACCTACTCGTAGATCTCGTAAAAACGTATGAAAACGAGTGGTGACAATGCTCGAATGACAAAATTATCGAAAACTTTTGGCTTCCGAAAGTTGGTAATCTTCTTAGCTGCGTAGATCTTGAAAAGTTATGTGAAATATATAAAAAAATGAGTCCCAAACGGACCTCTGAGCCAAAAGTTACGACACTTTGATGTTTTCGAATCCCCATCGTGCATTTTATTCTTGTCTAATCTCCATGAATTCTCGTTTTCTCTTTACATGCTCGTAGATCTCGCAAAAACGTATGAAAACATGTGGTCAAAATGCTAGAATGACCAAATTATCAAAAACTTATGGCTTCCGAAAATTTGTAATTTTCTTAGCTGCGTACGTCTCGAAAAGTTATATGAGTTATAAAAAAAAATGCGTCCCACACGGACCTCCGAGCCAAAAGTTATTGCATTTCTAATTTTCCGAATTCCCACCGTGCATTTTATGCTTGTCTAAACACCTTGCATTCTCGTTTTCTCTTTACATGCTCGTAGATCTTGCAAAAATGTATGAAAACGAGTGGTCACAAAGCTCGAATGACCAAATTATCAAAAACTTATGGCTTTCAAAAGTTCATAATCTTCTTAGCTGCTTAGATCTCGAAAAGTTAGGTGAGTTATAAAAAAAATGCGACCCAAACAGACCTCAAAGCCAAAAGTAATGGCATTTCAATGTTTCCTAATTCCCACTGTGCATTTCATGCTTGTCTAATCACCTTGCATTCTCGTATTCTCTTTACATGCTCGTAGATCTCGCAAAAACGTATGAAAACGAGTGGTCACAATGCTCGAATGACCAAATTATCAAAAACTTATGGCTGCCGGAACTTCGTAATTTTCTTAGTTGCGTAGGTCTCGAAAAGTTATGTGAATTATAAAAAAAATGCGTCCCAAACGGACCACCGAGCCAAAAGTTATGGCATTTCGAAGTTTCCGACTTCCAACCGTGCATTTTATGCTTGACTAATTTCCTTGCATTCTCGTTTTCTCTTTACCTGCTCGTAGATCTTGTAAAAACGTATGAAAACGAGTGGCCACAAAGCTCGAATGACCAAATTATCGAAAACTTTTGGATTCCGAAAGTTCGTAATCTTCTTTGCAGCGTAGATCTTGAAAAGTTATGTGAAATATAAAAAAAATGTGTCGCAAACGGACATCCAAGCCAAAAGTTATGGCACTTCAAAGTTTCCAAATTCCCACCGTGCATTTTGTGCTTGTCTAATCACCTTGCATTCTCGCTTTCTCTTTACATGCTCGTAGATCTCGCAAAAACGTATGAAAACGAGTGGTCACAAAGCTCGAATGACCAAATTATCAAAAACGTATGGCTTCCAGAAGTTCGTAATCTTCTTAGCTGCGTAGATCTCGGAAAGTTATGTGAATTATAAAAAAAATGCGACCCAAACGGACCTCCAAGCCAAAAGTTATGGCACTTTGAAGTTTCCGAATTCCTACCGTGCATTTTATGCTTGTCTAATCACCTCGCATTCTCGTTTTCCCTTTACAGGCTCGTAGGTCTCGCAAGAACGTTTGAAAACGAGTGGTCACCATGCTCGAATGACCAAATTATCAAAAACTTACGGCTTCCGGAACTTCATAATTTTCTTAGCTGCATAGGTCTCGAAAAGTTATATGAATTACAAAAAAAATGCGTACCAAACGGACCACCGAGCCAAAAGTTATGGCATTTTGAAGTTTTCGAATTCCCACCATGCATTTTATGCTTGTCTAATCTCCTTGCATTCTCAATTTCTCTTTACCTGCTCGTAGATCTTGTAAAAACGTATAAAAAGGAGTGGTGACAATGCTTGAATGACAAACTTATCAAAAACTTATGCCTTCCGAAAATTCTTAATTTTCTTAACTGCGTAGGTCTCAAAAAGTTATATGAATTATAAAAAAAATGCGACCCAAACGGACCTCCAAGCCAAAAGTTATGGCATTTCAAAGTTTCTAAATTCCCACCGTGCATTTTATCCTTGTCTAATTACCTTTCATTCTCGTTTTCTCTTTACATTATCGTAGATCTCACAAAAACGTATGAAAACGAGTGGTCACAATGCTCGAATGACCAAATTATCAATAACTTATGGCTTCCGGAACTTCGTAATTTTCTTAGCTGCATAGATCTCGAAAAGTTATACAAATTACAAAAAAAATGCGACCCAAACGGACCTCCAAGCCAAAAGTTATGGCATTTCGAAGTTTCTGAATTCCCACCGTGCATTTTATGCTTGTCTAAACGCGTTGCATTCTTGTTTTCTCTTTACATGCTCATAGATCTCGCAAAAACCTATGAAACCGAGTGGTCACAAAGCTCGAATGACCAAATTATCAAAAACTTATGCCTTCCAGAAGTTTGTAATCTTCTTAGCTGCGTAGATCTCGAAAAGTTATGTGAATTATAAAAAAAATACGACCCAAACAAACCTCCAAGCCAAAAGTTATGGCACTTTGAAGTTTCCGAATTCCCACCGTGCATTTTATGCTTGTCTAATCACCTTGCATTCTCGTTTTCTCTTTACATGCCCGTAGATGTCGCAAAAACGTACGAAAACGAGGGGTCACAATGCTCGAATGACCAAATTATCAAAAACTTATGGTTTTCGAAACTCCGTAATTTTCTTAGCTGCGTAGGTCTCGAAAAGTTATATAAATTATAAAAAAAAATGCGTCCCAAACGGACCACCGAGCCAAAAGTTATGGCATTTTGAAGTTTCCGAATTCCAGCAGTGCATTTTTTGCTTGTCTAATCACCTTGCAATCTCGATTTCTTTTTACCTGCTCGTAGATCTCGTAAAAACATATGAAAATGAGTGGTGACAATGCTCAAATGACCAAATTATCAAAAACTTATGGCTTCCGAAAGTTCATAAGATTCTTAGTTGCGTAGATCTCGAAATGTTATATGAAATATAAAAAAAAATTCATCCCAAACAGACCACCGAGCCAAAAGTTATGGCATTTTGAAGTTTCCGAATTCCCACCGTGCATTTTATGCTTGTCTAATCTACTTGCATTCTCGATTTCTCTTTACCTGCTCATAGTTCTCCTAAAAACGTATGAAAAGGAGTGGTGACAATGCTCGAATGACAAAATTATCAAAAACTTATGCCTTCCAGAAATTTGTAATTTTCTTAGCTGCATAGGTCTCGAAAAGTTATATGAATTATAAAAAAAATGCGACCCAAACGAACCTCCAAGCCAAAAGTTATGGCATTTCGAAGTTTCCGCATTCCCACCGTGCATTTATGCTTGTCTAAACACCTTGCATTCTTGTTTTCTCATTACATGCTCATAGATCTCGCAAAAACCTATGAAACCGAGTGGTCACAAAGCTCGAATGACCAAATTATCAAAATTTATGGCTTCCGGAAGTTCGTAATATTCTTAGCTGCGTAGATCTCGAAATGTTATACGAATTATAAAAAAAATGCGACCAAATGGACCTCCAAGCCAAAAGTTATGGCATTTCGAAGTTTTCGTATTCCCACCGTGCATTTTATGCTTGTCTAAACACCTTGCATTCTTGTTTTCTCATTACATGCTCATAGATCTCGCAAAAACCTATGAAACCGAGTGGTCACAAAGCTCAAATGACCAAATTATCAAAAACTTATGGCTTCCGGATGTTCGTAATCTTCTTAGCTGCGTAGATCTCGAAAAGTTATGTGAGTTATAAAAAAAATGCAACCCAAACGGACCTCAAAGCCAAAAGTTATGGCACTTCGATGTTTCCGAATTCCCACCGTGCATTTTATGCTTGTCTAATCACCTTGCATTCTCGTTTTCTCTTTACATGCTCATAGATCTCGCAAAAACATATGAAAACGAGTGGTCACAATGCTCGAATGACCAAATTATCAAAAACTTATGGCTTCCCGAACTTTGTAATTTTCTTAGCTGTGTAGGCCTCGAGAAGTTATATGAATTACAAAAAAAATGCGTCCGAAACGGACAACCGAGCCAAAAGTTATGGCATTTCTAAGTTTCCGAATTCCCGCCGTGCATTTTGATGCTTGTCTAATCACCTTGCATTCTCGTTTTCTTTTTACCTGCTCGTAGATCTCGTAAAAACGTATGAAAACGAGTAGTGACAATGCTCGAATGACCAAATTATCAAAAACTTATGGCTTCCGAAAGTTCGTAATCTTCTTAGCTGTGTAGATCTCGAAAAGTTATGTGAATTATAAAAAAAATACGACCCAAACGGACCTCCAAGCCAAAAGTTATGGCACTTCGAAGTTTCCGAATTCCGACTATGCATTTTATGCATGTCTAATCACCTCGCATTTTCGTTTTCTCTTTACATGCTCATAGATATCGCAAAAACATATGAAAACGAGTGGTCACAATGCTCGAATGACCAAATTATCAAAAACTTATGGTTTTCGGAACTCCCTAATTTTCTTAGCTGCGTAGGTCTCGAAAAGTTATATGAATTATAAAAAAAATGCATCCCAAACGGACCACCGAGCCAAAAGTTATGGCATTTCGACGTTTCCGAATTCCAGTAGTGCATTTTATGCTTGTCTAATCACCTTGCAATCTCGTTTTCTTTTTACCTGCTCGTAGATTTCGTAAAAACATATGAAAATGAGTGGTGACAATGCTCGAATGACCAAATTATCAAAAACTTATGGCTTCCAGAAGTTCGAAATATTCTTAGCTGCGTAGATCTCGAAATGTTATATGAAATTAAAAAAAAAAAATGCATCCCAAACGGACCACCGAGCCGAAAGTTATGGCATTTCGAAGTTTCCGAATTCCAACCGTGCATTTTATGCTTGTCTAATCTCCTTGCATTCTCGATTTCTCTTTACCTGGTCGTAGATCTCGTAAAAACGTATGAAAAGGAGTGGTGACAATGCTCGAATGACAAAATTATCAAAAACTTATGGCTTCCGGAACTTCGTAATTTTCTTAGCTGCGCAGGTCTCGAAAAGTTATATGAATTATAAAAAAATTCGTCCCAAACGGACCACCGAGCCAAAAGTTATGGCATTTCGAAGTTTCTGAATTCCTACCGTGCATTTTATGCTTGTCTAATCACCTTGCATTCTCGTTTTCTTTTTGTCGAACCGTGTGCCTTACCGATCCATCCAACAACCAATTGGCAAAGGATGAAGGGGCACAAATATTTTATAGCATTCGATCGTAGACCAAGCCCATTGGTATTGGAGCAAATTGTGAAATCCCTCACAATCCCTCCCTCATAATGCGGCTCCAACGACTCGAACCTATGACCAAGTCCTGATACCACTTGTCGAACCGTGTGCCTTACCAATCCATCCAACCACCAATTGGTAAAGGATGAGGGGGCACAAATCTTTTATAGCATTTGATCGCAGACCAAGCCCATTGGTATTGGAGCGAATTATGAAATCCCTCACAGTAACCAAGTGCTTCTTGATCTTCATTGTTGATAAAGTGAAGAACTTTGTAGCCAACATTCTTCTTCTTCTAGTTGGTGAGTGAGTCATGTACTGTAATTCGTGCAAAAGAGTTAGTCACGTACTGGGATCCGTGCATCAAAGGGTGGTGTTCATATATTGAAGAGTTCAGAGATTCTGAAGCGGTAGAAGGTTTATGCTGTAAGTTCATCTACGGGGATTGTAGAGTCTAGGGATAGAGGTTTTGTACTAGATCTGAAACTTCTCTTTACTATAGTGGATTGTTTTTCTGGAAGGTTTCTCCCCAGGTTTTTTACTGTGAAACTAGTTTGTTTCATTGGTTTTCCTGGGTCATCATATCTTGTCTTATTTATTTTTCATCTGCTTGATTTTGACATAATGTTGATGTTTGTTTGTTTTAACAATTTTTATTCATAATAAATCTAATTAACAACTTGGGTTTAAAATTTGTCAATTCTTTCAACCGGGGTCTAAATTTCCCAACACCATCACTCAATTCTTTGATTTTTGAGTGATGAGTTATGGAAACTGAAAACACATTTTAGGTGTTTTCAGTTTCTATAACTCTATTTTCTCGTAATTAAACCCACATACATGGGACCCACTGTCAGTGCAAAGTCACACCAGGCGCACCTTTTTCTTCTTCTTTCTTTCTTCTTCACATACTCACTTTTTGCACAAGTAATAACTTGTTAACAATTTTTTTTTAAAATTATTGTCAAATATGGATGGACTTAAAAATTGATAAAATTATTGTAATAATCATTTTTTATATAATATTGTAAAAATTGATAAACATATAACATATAATAAACTATTACTAAAACTAATACAAATACATAATATATCATATAAATAACCAAATGGCCCTAAAATTTATTGGACAGTGAAACATCACGAAGGACAGTGAAAAATCTCCGCCACTGCACACAAATAATATTAAAAAGTTGAAAAATGTGATTCTTTTAAATGCCACTAATACGATCCGCATAATTACATTTCAAATTAGAATATCAAAATGTCACATAATATCATTTTATTTGGTCCAAGAGAAATGACAAGTCGCAAAAATAAAAGCACTGTCAAACACCACATAATGTCATCCTAGAAATTGCACATATATTAACGACAAAAAATGTATAGTACTTTAGGAGACATTTCAAAAACAAATTGGAAATTGAAATGCAATTGCACCATGCAATTTACTTTTTTACTTTTACTTTCTTTTTTATTTTTATTTTTTTTATATTATTGAATGATTGAGATTTAAAGTTGTTTTTGTAACTTTAAATCTCAAACATCCATAATTTGATATTACTTCATAATCTAATTATGGACTGAAACACGCTGAGATAAAAGGGTAGGCGTCTTCCCCAAAAACTATCTCTCGAGACTGGATTCCAAGTCACTGTCTGATTCGTTTGACCAAGTGGAGACAATTATGGAAGCAGCAATCCCTTGCCTCCTACAGGAGAGAAGCTTTAAGTAAGTAGAGCTCGCAGGAGTAGATAAATAGTCCCATCTTTTCTTTCTCTCAATTCAATAGTATGAACGCGTAGCAATCCATTGCCCCTTGGTCCTATTGACCATGAATTTTGACCGGAATATAATTTTGGCATTTTTACTGAAAATTTGTAGATAACATATATACTGGTTTGTGAAAGAATCAGAAAAATATTTTCAAAGAAAAAAAAATCAATCAAATTTTATACGAAAAATACCCCCGAATCCTACTAGCCGAGGTTCGACTGAAGTTAAACCGTAATAATGTTGAATGGTTTTTAGATCCCTTAACACAACTAGATTAACTTAGTCAATTAGCCAAGTGATTAACTTAATCAAATTATGCAAATCTAGATTATCACAATCAAACAATTATATCAAGTATAAAGCAGCGGAAATATAAATAACACAAAGATATGATGACTGATGTGCATGAAATATATACAATAAAATACTCACATATTTACATATTTAGCTTTACTTTTATGTTATTTTGTGACTGATTATGTAATATCTTTTTGTTGCAGGTAACAAGGGCTTTACATGCGAAGTGGGGCTAGGCCAATTGAATCAAGCCAACTTACATCCAACCAGGCATGAATTCAAGAGAAGATCAACCCAATTAAATTTAAGTCCAATTGGAGTAAGCAATCAAAGGAAATTTGCACCAAATCGAAGTCCAATTCGGATTAGGATTCCAGCCTGCACATTAGTTAGTATTTTCGGCATAACTTTCGGCTCAGATGTCCAATCAAGATGATTCAAGTTGAGATGGAAATTTAACTTAAAGGGATACAATTTTGTAGTTTACCAAGAGCCCGAATTCTAACGTTAAGTGGGCCAAAATAGTCGGTTAATTGAAGCCTAAAATTCTAGGATTTTATCCAAACTGGAATTCAACTTGTAATAAGATTCCTTGACCTATTTAAAGGCTTTTTAGGGCAAAATTCAGGGGGGCTGAGGCTAGTGCTAGGGCTGAGATGCAAAACAGAAAATTGGAGCAAGAGGTAGTGTCGCATGTGGCTTCTCTGTAGCTTTTTTCCATGATAGCATTGTGACTATTTCTTTCTCTATTTTATTTGTCTAGTTTAATGTTTAGTATTTTATTCTTTTGTTTTATTTCAATTACCATAAGTAGCTAAATTTATAATTAGAGTTAAGGATGAAACCTTGTTAAGGATTATCAGTAATATTTATGTGATTTGATTTTTCCCACAATAGTTGTTCTTTAATGATTTAAATTGTTTGTTAGGTTCTAAAGATTTAGGATTTTATGTATTTAGAACTTTAATGTGTAATGTTGGCAAACCATGATCAAAACAATGTGTTTAGTCTTGTTTAGGCTTGCTCAAAGTTGATAAAATATTGTAAAGTTGGAATCGAGTGACTGCAGATGCATTGGGGCATTTCGGTCTGGCTCAATCGATCGAAGGAAAGGCTCGATCGATCGAATCACGGACCAGATGCATTTTCTACAGAATTTCCAACTCAGCCCTAACTCATTAAACGTTTTGGGTTTTCTGTTTTTACCCTAGGTATATAAAGAAAAACCCTAGCCACATTTTTAGAGTTGCTCCAGTTGTATTGTTGCTCATACATTGCTGTTTTGTGTAAATCTCTTGTGAGATCTAGAGGAGCTTTCCTTTACACAAAGTTTAGGGTTTTCAAGGTAGAGATTACTTCAACATCTTGATGATCAACTCGATTGCTGCCATTGAAGCTTAAAGAATAACAAGCGCGGGTGCTTGTAGCTGATTGAAGAATTCAAGAAAGAAGGAGTCCGTGGATTTGGAGTTTGCACGAGGTCGTGTCAGTAAGTTCTACTGGTAGGTAGCATTAGGAAGTCGAGTGGGGAGCTTGTAAGTCCTTTTGTATGAACTTCGATTCTTTCATAGTGAATTCTGTTTTGCCTTGAGGATCAGTGGGTCAAATCCTCCCCAAGTTTTTATCGGTGTGGTTTCCTGGGTGATCATATCTTGTGTTATTTATTATTCCGCTGCTTTATATTCTTGATATGATTGTTTAATTGTTTTAACCTAGAATTGCTTAATTTGACTAAGTAACAACTTAGCTAATTAACTAGGCTACTCAATCTGGTTGTGTTTTAAGGGGTCTAAAATCGTTCATTGTTCTTACTTTATATCAATTGACTAAGATGGGATTCTAGATATGAGTTCAATCATGTTTTTCTCATGATTTAGGATTCGTCTTAATTAATTAAATGCTTGGTTTATTAATTCTTGATTATAAAATTGGATATCATTTGTGATTTGTCTGTCAATGGATACAATTTATGATTTGATTTTTAGAATTGGATATATCTTGTGATTTGTTTGGCTACGGATACAATTGATGATTTGGTTTTATACTTAAGAAGCGAAGAAGAACATGCTTTTGATTTTTAAAATAAGGATTTTAATGAGAATATTTTCCATGGTAGCAAGATTGATTTCTAAATTATCATGTAGTGAGTTGGGAAAAATTAATGATGATAAATATATGCTGATATGACTTACAAGGCGGATTCCAAAACCTTAATTCCTTTCCCTTGATTGTTTACATCTTTTTATTGCTTTATATCTTTTGCTTAGTTTAACTATTTGCTTAATTTTATTATTTGCTTAGTTTATTTAATTTCAAAACAACCAATTTTTATTAAACTGGATTAGGATTAATTTGGTTAAGGTTTAATTAATTTTCCTACGTTCATTCAAGTCCCTGTGGGTTCGACCTCGTTCTTGTTAAACTATACTTCGGTACGGTTCATACACTTGTGAGTATTTTAAAATTTCACAACAATGACCCAGGAAACCACACAGTAAAAACATGGGGAGGATTTGACATAGTTATCCTCAAGGTAAACTTGAATCCACTATCTTGAAAGAATCGAAGTTCATATAATAAGACTAACAAGCCCCTACACTCGACTTCTTATTGCTACCCACCAGTAGAACTTACTGACACGACCACGTGCAAGCTCCGAGACCACGGACTCCTTCTTTCTTGGATTCTCCAGCAAATACAAGCACACCTGCTTGTATATCTTTAAGCTCTAATGGCAGCAACTGAGTTGATCATCAAGGTGTAGATAACATCTCCTCCTTGAAAACCCTAAGTTTTGTGTATAGGAAAGCTCCTCTAGATCTCACAAGAGATTTACACAAAACAACAATCTAAGCAACCTCTAAAACGTGGCTAGTGTTTGTCTTATATACCTAGGGCAAAAACATAAAACCCTAAACGTTTTAGGAGTTAGGGTTGAGTTGAAATTTTGCAAAAAAACACGTTCTGCCCAATATTCGATCGATCAAGTCTAAGCTTCGATCGATTGAGCTAGGCCGAAAGTCACTAATACTTTTTGCAACCACTCGATTCTAACTTTACATAAACGCACAACTTTGAGCAAGCCTAAACAAAACTAAACAACCTGTTTTGATCATGGTTTGTCAACAATACAAATTAGAGTTCTAAATACATAAATTTCTAAATCTTTAGAACCTAACAAACTCCCCATTTGGCAATCCATGACAAAACACAAACTAAAGCTCAAAGTTTACAAATAAAACAGCCCTTTACAAAACAAATCCAATCCTAACTACTATCCATCAGTTGCAAGTGTAGACAGCAGCTCAATTGAATCAACCTGTATTTCCTGAAATACTCAACAAACGCATAAACGCATGTGTGACAGAAAAACAGTAAATCAACAAATATGTAAACTAACTCTCCCCCTAAGTTAGATACATCAAAAACAATGTTAACTCCCATTTAAACAAAGCATTCTTGTATTTTCTACACAACACAAAATAAAGACATATATCAAATGAATAACTCACAAAACATAAGTCAATAAGTAGTGAAACAAGAAACAAAAATAAATGTATCTCCCCCTAACATGAATAACCCACAAAAATACATCTAGGGCCAAAAGAATGTAAATACAAAGTACAGCTCCTAGATACACTCTAATCACCACAGGCTCCAAAGAATCACAAAACTCCCCCTATCAGCAAAAACTCTACAAGCAAATCCAGAATCTACTCCCCCTTTTTGTGACGGAATGCCAAAGGGCAATCACAATCCATCATCAAAAGGAGGTGATGTAGAAGATCGTCTAGAATGCGCCAACTCTGCACGCAAGGCACGGACCTCATTGAGCAAGTCCACCAAAATCTGTCCATGAGCCGCCTAAACGGTCAAGACATGATCCAATGTACGTCGAATGTCGAAATCATCCGAAGTAGTCGGTGGAGGAACATCAGCATCAGCAGCACCAGACGCCTCAGCCTGTGCAGTACCTGTAGAAGAAGAGGGAGGGGGTATAACACCAGCAGGCTCAACTCGATGAGCTCTCATGTGAGCAGCCCTCTGCCTAAGGAAAGTGGCACCTATGGGACCAGTAACATGAACGAGCTCAGAAGCGGGGAAACCATCTAGACCTAAAAACAACAAAATCCTATGAATGAAGATAGGATAGACAAGAGCGTAACCAACAGCGCTACTCCTATGAATCTCGTTCAAAGAATGAAGAAACAGATGAGGAAAAGAAATAGAATCACCAGAAACAAGGGCATATAGAAACACACATCTCTCAATAAGGATGGTGTGGAGATGAGAGATAGGCCGCAAAGAATGACAAGCTATCCTAAGAAAAAGGTAGGTAGTCACAGGAAACTCAGCGGACATGATCTGAGGATCAAAACCCCACTGGATAGAGGACCTAGTGATATATGACATAACGTCATCAAGGGGTGGAGACTCCTCAAAAGGATAGACAGGATGTCTAACGACCGGGACCCCAAGAGCATCAGCCACTACGTCAGAAGTAATGGTGAACTCTACACCTCGTATCCAACTCCTAACAAGGGTGTTGGAATCATAGACGTGACAAGAGAGGTTTGAGTAGAACTCTCTAATGAGGGCGGTTAGAGGTGGATGATCTATCTCCAAAAAAGATAGCCAGCCCCTACTCTCAAAATTTGCCCTAATGGCAGGATTAACCTCATTTAAAACTACAAAACGCTCAGCCCAAATCTTCCTCTTACTATTCAGCTTATCAAAGGCCTCTCTACTCTTGGCATCCTTAAACAACTCACTTCTAGAGGGTGACACAGAAGAAGTGGAAGGAGTCCTACGAGCTCTAATTTTTCTAGACATGGTGCTAAGGAAAAGACAAGGACACACAGCAGAACCAAATAAAAAGAAAAACCAAAGGCAGACTGCAAGTTAGCACAGAACAGATATAGAACAAAAATCTATATGATGCATGAACAATAAAATGGCATGATGCATGCTCTAATGCAATGAAACTAGGTTTAATTGAAGTTCAAATTCACAAAATTGGCTTGAGCATAGAGTTTCTAACCAAAACCCCAAAAATTTTTAAAACCACTTGAAAATTTTTAATGAAATTTGACAAATTGATCAACACACATGCTAGAAAACAGATAATAATGATCAATTATATCAAAACAACAAGCCAACTTCATCAATTTTAACCCAATTGAACAAAATCCCCAATTCGGATTCAATACAAGCCCTAGAAATTTTAATTTTTCACAAAACCCCAAACTGATAAAAAAAAATATCATAGATCATGAATATATCCATATAGCAACAAAACTCACTGATCAATTTCACAAAATAAGGCTTGATTAAACAAAAATCCCAAATTATGCATAGTCCGAAAATATACCCAAATACCATGAAATAATGCATGAAAACATGAAAAACAATGCAAAAGAAAGGGTATTATGGATATACCGGCTTATGGAGAGAGAAACCTTGAAAGAAATTAGGAGGAAAACGACAAAAAAATTGTTGTGGAGCCTTGCCAAGTCGGAGAGAGAGAAAAAGGTTTTGAAAAGTTTTGAAAAAGTGGTTTGAATAAGTCAAAACTGAATTTTTAAAAAACCCGATTCACGACATTCGATTGATTGAAAAACAGTTTCGATCGATCGAATCAGACAAAGGCTCACTGAAATTTTTAATCGCAATTTCGATTGATCGAAAAACAGACTCGATCGATCGAAATTGTAAAAAAATGAGTTTTTGAAAAACAAAAGAGTTTTGATGCAACTCTCCTCAAAGCAATGAAAAAATGAGTATGACATGCATGAGTATGAGATGAAATTTTTTTCAAAATCCCAAGATTTAAACCCAATTCTCCCAAAGATTTAGGTTTCAAACAATCTCCCTTTTTAATTCTCAAGCAACAAATCAGTTGTGCATAAATCTCAAGATATTTTTCAAACTTGGTTGATCAGACCAAAAACATACACAATAACATGTACAATGTTTAGCAAATAGTAAATTGTGTAGTGTGTGCAACTTAGCAAAAGCTTGAGATACATGTAAGGTGATATGTATCACAAAGTCTACAAAATCTATCACATGGAATTCAAAAGAGTCTATCACCTAAAGAGTTACATCTCCTAGAACATAAGCTTGCAATCATGTAAGTTTCTTGAATTTTGCCTCATATTGTACACACAGATTTTAGTTATGTGATTTGGCATCAAGCCTAATAGTACACACCAATTTAAATTATGAGATTTGGCATCAAGCCTAATAGTATACACCAATTTTAAGCATTAAGTAATTTAAACCGAGGCTACACCTTATGTTCTTTTTGTGCATGTGCTACACTTTCTCGATGACAAAATCTTATGATATGCACTAAGGTGTTCATATTGGCTAGTGAACAGTGATGAGATGGTTATTTATGCCTTTCTCTAAAGATTCAAGTCTGACAGTCAAAGACATGTGACTTCAAGATTAAGACAAAATGATCAAAAAGCATAAACATCTTTCCACATAACATGCACTACAAAACTTCCACTAGTCAAGTGCAATAAATAAGCTCATCAAAGCTAAACAAGGTAAAAGGACATGTTATGTGAAAATAAATTGACCAACCTTGTTTTCAAAAACCAAGAGAGAGAATACAAAACACAATTTGCTTCCTTTTCCTTTTATTTTTTTTATCATTTCTTCACACTCTCTCACTCACTACCCTTACAAGTTTCCCACCTAAATACAGGGTTACTAAATGCTAAAATACAAGCAAATTTGGTACGGAATAAAGCCAACAAGATGGTTGATAAAATTCAACCTTATACTCGCGTTTGGGTAAACGTAAAACATCTTATACTTGTTTGCCATATGATCATGATTGGGAGGTAGCCAAAGATATTGGTGGGAGGTTGGAGTTGTTTCATAGTGTGACTGAGTTTTTCTCTGGTCGTAAGTACCCCACAACTAATATGTATTTTACTTTGATGTGTGAGTTGAAAATTGCATTGAATGAATAGAGTTTGTCTTCAAGTGAAATGATAAGTACAATGGCAGAAAGCATGCTTGCTAAATTTAATTCTTATTGGACTAATGTTAGTGTTGTTATGGCTGTTGCTGCTATCTTAGATCCAAGATATAAGATGAAGTTATTGGAGTTTTATTATCCTAACATTTATGGTGATAATTCTGATTTGGAGATTGAAAAAATTAAGAATCTTTGTTATTATTTGCTTGATGAGTATGGAGATGTAGATGAGTCTCCTGTAGGTAATGAAGGAAGTTCTCATATGCCTGCAAGTACTTCAAATCAAGTGGCACAAATAAAATTTAGGTTGATTGGGTAAATTTCAAGGTTTGATGGGTTTGTGAACAATAGTTCAAGTAGTTCAAAGAAACATGGGAGTGGTAGAATGGAATTTGATCATTTCATTAATGAGGGAGTGTTGAAGAGGAGTGAAGACTTTGATATTTCGGCATGGTGGAAAAGTAATGGTCTCAAGTATCCTACTTTACAAAGGATTGCAAGAGATATTTTAGCCATTCCCGTCACAACTGTTGCTTCAGAAGCTACCTTTAGCACTAGTGGGAGACTTTTAAGTCCACATCGTAGTAGGCTATATCCCAAGACTATAGAGGCAATGATGTGCAGAATTGGTTATGGAGTGAAATCAACGGTTAGCAATTGTCTAATTTCTGTTTATAAAATCAAAATTGTGTTTTTATATTTGCTAATTACAATTTGATGAAGTTTATTCCATTTTTTAATTCATTGTTGTTGTAGGTTCTTCAACTATATCTGGAGATAGTACATTTCAATCCATTCTTGATGATGGGGAACCAAATGAAGATGATGGGAGTTGTGCCACAATTGATGGGAGTTGTATCACAATTGATGAAGATTAAACATTTTGTATTAATTTAGTAGTTTTTTTAATTTCTTAGACTTGTTGGATTAATTTGTTGGTTTGTAATTATTCTAAACTTGTGGGATTTATTTTGTAGCTTTTTAATTTCTTGGACTCGTTGGACTTTTGATACTTATTTCTTAGACTTGTTAGATTTATTTTATTTTTATGTTTAGCTGGTGATTTTAGTTAGATTTTGTTGATTAATGATTAAATGGTTATCTTAGCTAGGTAATTTATTGATTTAGAATCTTAGTTATGATTTATTGAATTATGATTATGATTTTAGTTATGGTTTATTGATTTATAGATTTATAATTAACAGGTGATTTATTGATTTTATGATTGTAGTCTATGATTTGGGCTGATTCGGTTAGTAAATTATAGGCTTAATGCAGGCTTAATGATTTGGACTGATTTGATTATCTTAGCTAGGTAATATGCAAGCTTAATGTAGGCAAAAATAAATTTGGGTTTTTTTTTTTTTTTTTTTTTTTTTTTTTTCTAGTTGGGCCACGAATTGGGCCCAATCCCTAAATGGAGCCTGTGAGGCCCAGTTGGGGTAGGTCCGGGCCCTGGAAAAAAACCCTTACCCTAAACAGGCCAGGTCCTGGTCACGGGTCTTGCCCTGCGAGTCGAGTTCGGGTATGGAAAAACCTGACCCGTTGCCATTCCTAACTCCCATTGCCTGAAAGGCCGCCAACCACCCCTCCTCGAACCCATGAAACTAAGCTTGGTAGATAGTGGGCTCCACAGAGTTCTTAGCATCCGTAAAACCCTCGTTGTACCACTTATTCTCACAAGCATCAAAGGCCGCCTTCAGGTCAACTATCTCATCAACATGGGCTAGGTTTAAGCTTTCTGCCTCCCAGCTTAGCCTCCATATCGGTCAGTCTCTTCTCAGCCAACAACCGTGCCTTCTCCAAGGACCGAGCCTTCTTTTCGGTGATCTTAGCTGCTTTGCCCTTATCCTTTGCCATGGCATTAGCGATGTCCTTTAGCACTTTCTCCCATTCAACCTCCTCAACAAGCTCCTTCAGCCTCTCGCCAAGGATATGGGTCAGCTGCGCGGCTTGGTAACGCAACAATAACAAATATAAGGGTGAAGAGATCACTCATGCATCAAAATAAACTAGAAAGGGAAAGAGAGGAAGTTACCACAATGGTGTGCCACTGTAGCCACCGTGAGATAGAATCCTCGATGCCGTCTGAAAAGAACTGGACATCTTGGGGCGGTAATAGTCCGTGCACCAAGCTCTGTGCCACCCACCCTCCTTCGCCTTGGGCCCAGGTCCTTATACTTGTAAAAGCTGGCAGAGGCCTATCGTCGAGTTTGAAGGTAGGCTGCTAGCCGAGTACGGGCCGTGATGAAAATGCCATGTCAATGCTGCCCCATTCATCGAGCTGAGGACCACCCACCAGCTCCCAGATTGTGATCCCGCCTGATGTGTCCGGGGAGGAGTCCTCGCAGGAGCGTCACTTGGAATCCTGGGCGGTTGGTCTTCTACGCGCTATTTCTTTTTGGCACAGCTGGCTAGGGGAGGAAGAAGGGTCCGGTCCTTGCCTTGAGGCTGTTAAGGCTGAGCAGATGGTTGAGTGCCGGGTAAAAACTGGTCAACTGTCATCTTCCGCCTGGTCACCATCTTCGCACCTTGTTCAGCCTTAATTGCTTCTGGCTCAGTTATTCGAACCTAAGCCTCATCCTCTTCAATAAGAACGTGGACTTTGGGGCTTTGAGACACACATTCAGCTAATTCGTCTCTCACCAATGCAAGATCCTCTACTGTAGTGTATCTGGGGCTGAGGTCCCAAGCTTCACCAACAGTCAAAGAGGGCGGAAGAAAATTCACGTGCCAAACGTCAATATATGACAACAACGGGCTATCCACCAACAGAGCCGGCCCAAGAGGTTACCACGTACTATAGATGGGATTGCAACCAAGGATGAGGTGCGATGCCCAGAGCTGCCTATCAAAGTGCACAAATATTTCAGACCAGAGTATGAAACTCAGGTCTTTCACGTGCACTGCTTTGAGGTCTGGCCTAAACCTTTTGCTTTCTGCATAGAAACAGTACAAAATATGGTTAGTGACTATTTGAGCAAAATAATCATAAGTAAAATGCAATTAACAAGTAAAAGATGCTCGGTACCGACCAACATCCCGTAGCGAGAGCGGGCAAAAGAGCTCATAGGCAACCCAGTTGCCGCTCACCAGGACAAATTCTTCTGCCAAGTTTCTATTGGAGTCAGGTAGGCATGATATAAGCCGTATCTGCATGTCCTTAGTCTTTAAATAATAATCCAACCTAATATTGCCGCATAAACTATACATAAAGTTAATGTCATGGTGGTTCAGTTGCAACGCGAATATTTGATTTAGCCTACTGACACAACTCACAACTCAGTAAAAATTGGGGGGGGGAGTTGTTCGGGGCATAGGGCATAGAACCTAAGAGTACCTACAGTGAGAGGGTCCACTGGAAACCTAACCCCACCCTCTAGTATAGACATCAAGGGAAAGAATGCAACATTTGGGCTAGATCCCACCTCGAGAGCAATATCGCCCTTATGACAATTGGCAATATCAACATCCCCTTGGACGCCACAAACTTCTCTAAAATTGGCAAAGGCAGCCCTAGGTTCAAGAAGATGAGAGTATCCCATTCCTAAATGAAAGGGAGAAAGAGTAAAGAAAACTTAATTTGGGCTCTATAGAGTGATGGTCTGGAGTGGAGTGTTTACGCACAGGAAAAGGATGCTCGGCAGAGAAGAAATTGAAGGAGAAAGGATGTAAAGAGTGATATGGAAAATCAGGGAGAATTATTTATAGAATCCAAAGGGGGATTAAAGAGCATTTAGTAATAAGGAGGCGGGAAAACCTGGGAAAACCTTACGAATCCCTATTGTAACTGCCACGTGCACTGCCTCGATTCACGAACTGTCAGGTTATGATAACAGCTAAACCAAACAGTCTGATACAATGCACCTTTTAAGGGTGCATTAATGAACCTCTTAACCGTTCAATATCTACTTGTTAAACTTCCCGAAGAGTTTTGTCTCTTAGCATCCTTGATTTGTTCTCGGGAGCTGGGCACAAATCAAAAGGGGGCTAATGTATAGCACGGGGTCCACAGGCCCACTTGGGCCTTGAACTTCAACCCTACAGTGTGGCCCATAACCCCAACCCTTTTGTCTGAAGCTAGGCTTTAGGCCTATTAAGCCATGGCCCAGGCCTCATGCCACTATGCTTGACCCAAGGCTCATTGGGCATGTATTCTTGGTCTGTACACATCATGGTTTATAATCTAGGACTTGCCCGGTCAACTACATCTCGAATGGGAACGTGATTGCTCAGGGATACTATATCTCGACTGCCTAGTATTGCCCTAGGGAATATCGCTGCCGAGCATCCCTCTTGAGGTGGGAACCAGTTCCAAAGCCACTACTACCACTCCTAACTAAACGCCCACTTAGAAGCAATGGAATTGGACCTCCTTGCCCACTAATAACCTAAAGTAATCATAATCCCTCCACTAATCTTAAACTATAAATAACATAAGAGAATGAGGAAGAGGGGGTTGTTGAATGGTTTTGGAGGGAACAGAGGGTAAAAGGTATAAGGAGAGCAATACGAATGAAAGGAGGGGAATTGGTAGGATTAGGTTGTGTTGTTGGGTCTTTGAGCTAAGAACTGCTCATAATAGGAAATCCAAAGCCCACATTACAAATAGATTATGAGCCTAAGTGTTGGACCAGCCCATAATCCTCATTTTTGGCGTGCATTGATACCCTAGGGACACGTAGTACCACGACAACAAGATCGGGGGTAACTACTATACGTGTACCTCTGAATCACGTAGTGAACTGAGGCATAAAGGTATCGATGCCATGTATGTTAGAGTAGAACTCCTATATAAACACGATAGGACAACGCACGGGTTTCTCACATAGATATTCCCATCCCCGAGTTCGAATGACATTGAATAGCGTAGTGTCTGAGAAATTCGACAAAATGACCTGGCATTCCGGATGAACGCCACGAGCCTGGAAGTTCTCAAAGAAGTCCTTCTTGGCCTTTTCATCACGGAACTGAAGATGAGATGGGACAAAAGAGGATGACTTAGAACCATGATAAGGGTTCCGAGCTAGAATGGATTTGCACTAATTGGATGCCATACTGCAGTCTATCCGAGAGAAAGACAGAGACAGAGACAGAGATAGAACAAAAGGAAACACATGTTCAGAGTAGATAAGAAAAGAACGTATGCAAGAGAAATGCATAAACATATGACATGAGAATTTAAAAGCATCACGGAGGTCACCCAATCCAAAACAAACAGCACTCAACAACAATAATCAATCACACACATCTAAATATGCATGAAACATTGTTATAATGCAATGAAGATGCAATGCATGGCCATATAAGATCAAATTCACATACCCCAACCCATAATATTCACAAAAATCTCAAAAACTCCAAAATATAGCAAAAATCTCAAAACCTAGGTCTAATGCATGAAATGCATGAGAGAGAGGAAGGATTTGAAGTTCATACCACAAGATTGAAGCTTGATTAGGCCGAAATATTGAAAGGAGTGGAGATTAGAGTGAGAGGAGAGTGTTTGGGTCGAGAGAGAAGTGGATCTATCCAGAAAGAGTAAGAGAAATGAAATCTAAATCGCGCGTCGCCTTTAAATAGAAATCGCAGCTCTATGGATCGAGATTCTTATCAAGGATCTGTTGAGCTTTAAATCTCGATAGAATTGAATCTGTCAAGGTGCTGTCGAGGATCTGTCGATGGCAAAAATCACCTCGATGGATCGAACAATCTGTCAAGAATCTATCGAGTAGACAGAGAGCAAAGAAATTTGGCTCGATGGATCGAAGAAGCTATCAAGATTCTATCGAGATGAAACCCAGAAACTTTGTTAGATCGAGAAACTTTTGAACTTCTATCAAGAAGCAACCCAGAAATCTCGATGGATCGAGTATCTATCGAGGAATCTATCGAGCTGGCAGAGAGCACAGGAAAAATTCTCGATGGATCGAGAATCTGTCGAGGTTTCTATTGAGAAAAGAAGAAAGAAAGTTCGAAAGAAATGAATCTATCGAGGATCTATGGAGAAGCTGTCGAGCTTGAAGAAAAAGAGTTTTTATTTTTTTTTTATTTTTTTTTAAAGGGAAAAACACAAGGAGATAAATGCAACAAGCAAACTACTCAACCAAAGATCCAATCAGTATGTTAAGCTCTCAAAACATCTCTCAACATATAAGCACAGCATCCATAGATCCAAACACACACACACACATACACACACTAAATAAGTCTAACCAATTTTATATTTCAAAACGAGTTAAGACAGTTTAATAAGCATATATTAACACATATATTCCTTATGATGGCCATATCACATTGTACCTACACATGTATCAAAAGTAGCAAAAAATTATATGTTGTGTGTGAAACATTGTAAGAATGCATAAGTGTCTCAGGTTATGATGATTTGAGACTAGAGAAAAATAAATACACTCGCACACAATTATAATTGCTTGATAGGGACTATCACCTTTGAGGTACATCTTATGACTCTCAAATCTCCTAGAAACACGCTTGCAACCATATTAAAAGCATTTTGATCTTTTTGCTTTTATTCTTTGCATATTTTTCTTTTTGATCATAGCATGCATGGGCATATAAGAGAGAGAAAAGAAAATACCCAATTATGTATATTTTACGTCCCAGTTTTGCTGTGCCAAAGCACACAGATGTTATAAATGATTGGCGGGCTTTAGTGGTGAGATGGTTATTTATGCCTTTCTCTTAGGATTTTCTAGTCATTCCCGTCAAAAAGAGTGATATGAGTATGAGATATAAGAGACAATCTTAATCGTACTCATCACAAACACGAGCCATAAAGCTCACTTGCTTAGTTATGCATTGAGATGCTTATCTAAGCTACAAAAGATATAAAGTTTAGAAAAATTATTTTCAATGGCCATCCAGGGTACACAAGTACCAATATACATAAACACACACTGTTTTTGTATTTTTTTTATTTTTCAATTTTTTTTATTTTTATGTAAAAAAAAATAAAACAAAACTGAAAACAAACAAACAAAAACATGTAAACATACAAAGCATAAAACTAGACTGACTCAAAAATAAGAAAGCAAAACAAACAAGTAATGCAAAACATAAAGGGAGAGAGAGAAAAAGTGACTGAATCACTTTGAGCCTTTTTCTTTTCAAACTTTGGTTTTGGAGAAAGATCCTTTCCTGGGGTTAAACCTTTGTTCCGAAGGTGAGGAAGAAGAATTGAAACCATTCAAATTCAAAAGGAACATGAGGGCCTTGAGAAGATCTCTAAGAGGACCCAAAGGTGGTGGAATTTGACCTTGACCACCAGATGATAACACACTATTGCTCTGTTGAGTGACTAACCACTTATAGCAATTCAGACGAATGTGTCCCGAAACTCCACAGTGATGACAGAAATGCGGCTTATTTGGTTGAGACTTCTTATTTTTAGTCCCATTACTCTTTGGGTTTCTAGTCTCTTTCTTCTCTATCTTAGGGGGTGCTCTTAGAATAGATTTGCCTTTCTCTAGATTGTTCTTGTAAGGTTGAGTTTTATCAACCATCTTGTTAGCTTTATTTCGTGCCAATTTGCTTGTAATTTAAGCACTTAGTAACCCTGTATTTAGGTGGGATTCATGTAAGGGTAGTGTGTGAAGAGAGTGTGAAGAAAAGCTCATCTTTGTGCAAAGAAGCAGAGACTCGCGGCTAGGACTCGCAACTGACTCGTGGCTTGCAAGCTGCCAAATGCTGTGCACATGAGAAGCATGCGGGAAGCTGAAGGGTCGTTCCAGCTATCGCATTACATGACAAAAGTCCCAGACTAGTCAGGCCATTACGTCGCGACTTGAACTCGCGACTTGGACAAGTCGCGAGGCCAAGCCGCCAACCAGCCCTGTTTGGCAAAATCTGTCTCTTCGTATTCCAAACACATACCACTATATATAAACCCTTATACCCACTTAATTGAGAGAGCTTCCAGAGAGAAAAATTGAGAGAGAAACCCTAAAGAAAAACAAGATTGCCTCATCCCCAATCTTCACTAAGAGACTCCTCAAATTCCTCTACTCTCTTCCTCTCCATTGATACATCCTTGAGAGGCTATTGACCAAATCCTTATCTCACCACACCCACGTCTGTGAGAAGGTCCTTTGGTGCTAAGGGAAGCAGTTTGGGAAGAAACCAATGGTTATTGGTTGATGTTATGGGCTATAGCGGAATCCGGTAAGCTAGAAAAGAAAAAGGTTCGACGCAACCTCGTTGGAGCAGGAAGCTTGGAGGGCTTAGGTACCTGGGTAGATTAGGCTTGGAGGGTCTATTGCTGTTCATGTATCCCAACTACATTTTTTAGTGGATTATTAACCGCTTGGAGGGCGGCAGAGAGGTTTTACATCGAGGGCTTCGGTTTCCTCTTCGATAACACATCGCGTGTTGTCTTTATGTTTGCATCTCTCTTCCCTTAATCTTTACTGTTTATTTTTTGCTGTGGATGTGATTTTAAATTGGTTTAGATTGTTTATCAATTCTTTCATTGGCTTATGTTTATGTTCTGCACATTAATTGTTTGATTATAAGCTTGAATTAATTATTTGTAATTTGGGGTCTAAACGTTTAAAGGTGTTCTACACACATATTGAACATTCAGTTCTCTCTAGCTATCTTAGTTTTAGTTTCATTTTTCTCAAGATTTTCATTATTAGCAGGTGAGACAAAAACAGTCTTACTAGAGGAGGCAATATAAGAAGAGTTAGAGAGTTCATACCCTAAGCTGGTTCTGTCAAAAGCTGATTTCTAGAGGTTCAGCAATTCGTCCAGCTTTGCACTAAAAGTCCTCTCCAACTGAGCTCGAACTTGGAACAATTCAGCTTCAAGCTTCTTGGTTCTTTTAGCCAAAAAGTTGTTCTCGAACCTCAGTGCTCCAAGGGTTTGATTGGCTTCATCAACCTTTGTGGATAGCTCCTCTCATTCCAACTCCATTTCACTAAGCTTCTTAGTAGACAGCCTATTCAACTTATCATGCTTTTCAGATACCTTGTATAACTTCGCATAGGCTGTATGGATGTCATCTTGTTCATCCATCTTCTCGAACTTGGATTCCACCAGGTCCTCTTCTTCATCCCCTGCTTCTACGATCCCCTCAGTAGGATCCACTGTGGCAGTGAAACCACTCAAGATTCCTTCGTCATCACTGTCATCTGACTTAGTCTCAGGCTCGGTATCACTTAATTAAAACTAAACAGAACCGTGGTTTATCTTGGTTCCTTGAGTTTGTTATTTCGGATGCATTAATTCAAGCAAAAATTAAGGGATATAGCATTATCGTTCATAATTTTCTCCACAATCGAACGATGAATAGCAGTTAAGTAGAAAGTTAAACTCAAGTTATGGCCTAAGTACTCCTTATGAAATACTTTCGGAAGCTAGAAAGAAACTACTCTGAGGGTGTACTAATCTATGAAGAACAATATTGATTTAGAAGGCAAGAAAGGTAAAACAACAAATAACTTGACCATTTATCATTAAAATGTTAAAGTAGGGAATACAACAAAAGGTTGGAGATTCTAAAGCTCATTGGCACTTCGTGGCCCTTCTGATCCCTTTTCCTCTTGTGATCAGCAGGATTAGGTCGGAGAGGATGAATGGGTGGAGGGGGAGGGAGTTTGGCTTAAGTGGGCTTCTCTGGTGCCTTGCCCCCAACTGAAGACTCTATTACTTCCAAAAGGCTAGTCATCGGCTTGCGTTGAATCCCTATAGCTTCTGGGATAGATGGATCACCTTGTGTTTGGCTTACTTAAGCCGAAGGCAGGTGGCTAAGTCACCAGCAGGGATCTCCAGGGATTCGGGTCGGTTGATGACCTCAAAATCATCCTCGGAGTCAAGTACTTTAACTATTCTTTCTTCTTTTTCTTCTTCTTCCCCTCCAGTGGTTGGCTAAGAGGAGGTGGCTGCATCATCGGCTTTGTATTGAAATATGAGTTCTACTTTCAATACCCCTTGTGGTCCTGGACCTAGGTTGAGAAAGCCAGGCACAGTGACGTTGATTAAATGCAAGCGGGGGTCTCTCACCTTTATCTGACACTTCGGTGCTTGAAAGCTAGACAAGATTGGGATGTAATCTAAGATTAGATAGGCCGCTCTCAGTTGATCATCTATGTGGATGAACACCTCGGCTTTCACTATCTTGTCCAAGCTCAGCTGATTGACAAGATTGAAGTTGAGGATGGCAGCGCGCTTATCTGTAAAACCATTAGAAAAACAAGGAAAACATCGTTAGCAAAAAATGATACAAATCAACGGAAGAACTCAAATCACAAGCATGAACATAAGCTAAGGGGGGCAAAACATATCAAGGAAGGAAGGGGTGATTTTCAAGTAATAAACGTAGACCTAAGTTCCTACTTGGTTTCCCCTCTCTCATTGGGAAGGAGAGGCCATTGTGCCACTCCCCTGAGATGATCAAGAAATCCTTGTTCATGCCCTTATTGGAATCGGGGAGGCATGAGATAAGCTTGACCTCGGGGTGCCTAGTTTTAAGATAATATCCCTGCCTCTTTAGGTGGTGAAGGTTGTAAACCCAATTAACATCATGGTGAGTAAGGTTTAAGCCCATTCTCTCGTTAAGGACATCTACACTACCTAAAATTCTAAACATGTTTGGGGCACATTGGGTGGGATCTAATCTATAAGCCCTAAGGTACTCCCTAGTAACTGTACCTATAGGGATTCTCATCCCTTCTTCTATAAAGGCAATTATTGGAATTACCACCTCTCTTCTTGCCATTATCCATCTTTGCAATACCTAATGAAGACTCCTTCAAGGATCCTATACTGAGCTTTAAAGCTCTCTATATCCTCCTTGGAGTCTACCAAATAGGCGAATTTATCCATTCCTAAGAGAGATTTGGAGGTACTAAGAAGATAAAGAAAAGGAAGAAGAGCCGAGGAGAAAAAGACATAAAGAAAAGAAAAGTAGATGGAAAAATGAATGAAAAGATTTATGAAGACTTACGTGAAGAAGAAAACTCTCCTCGGATTGGCTCTTGGTATTTATGAGGGCATGAGTAAATTGGGTAAGTGTGCAAGTTCAATGTATGAGTGTTAAAGTGAGATGAATGATAGATTCAGGAAATATTTATATCAAAGAGAGGGTTACAAGCGGGAAAATTCCCGCCTAGGTTCTAGCAAAATCCTCAATCGTTGGATCCGCATCGCGCTATAAAACATGGGGAACATAGAGCCACAAAAATTTAATGAAGGCACGTCTCGAATGCCGAAACGTCAGGAGCGTGTTTTGGGTAGTTAAAAAGGCATCTACACAGTCAGGGGTGATGTATGATGAGCACGAGGTAATTATAGTAACATCGAAATCCTCCTTTCTTCCCAAGAAGCCAGAGAGAAGAATTTCAAAAAGCTATTGTAGGGGTGATAGGCCTAGGAGTACATATCTATGTATATATTAGGCCAAAGGCCCAATCCGAGGACATTAAGTAGTCCAAGGACAAGTAAACACTATCATAAGAATCTGTGTTAGTAAATGAAGAGGTGAAATCTCATCATGATCATCCAGGAGGGCGGTCCGAGGAGGAATGCTTCCTCGGCTGGGTAAAGCCGAGGTCAGAAGGTGCAATCTGCTATCAAAAGCAACGTTCCAGACCATTCCACTAATGATGATAAGTATCAGGAAGGAACTGGACTGAGAAAAGCTATGAAATATCTAAGGGAAAGCTGCTACCACCGCATTGAATTCTCTGCAGCTAACTCTCTGGCCACATTAATGAGGAAGTAATACATGAACAGTAGTTTTTAGCGTTACAGCTACTACCCAAAGATTTCACGAAGGTGCTGATGGGACACGGATCAACACCAACAATCTGATTTGCACGTAGAGGGTAGAGATGAAAGGGGGAAGATAGTATAAACTAAAAGGGAAGCCCTGAGAGAACGGGATTGGAGAATTTAGAGAAAAACACTGTAGCAATAAAAACTGTACTTGTAATTAATCTCAAGAAATATAATCAAGAATTGATCTCCTCGAACTCTGCCGATGATGATTTTCTTTAGATAAAACTAGTCTACTTTTACCTTATTGTCATTTAGATCCACTATAATTGCTATCTAACCTATTAGAGCCTAGTTTTTCAACCCACTCTCTACAAATTCATTGTATTGGGCTTTTTGAACCTAAATCCTTTTACCTTTTGGGCTTAGGAATCGAGAGGCATTGTTTACAGGAGATGTTCAGATCATCTTACCTTTTCCTCTTGGCTCCACTGCACGTTCATCTCTGTACCTCAAATTCATGAGAGCAATCCTGGGAGTAGGCTTATCTACCCAAATTGAGAACCGCCAAATAACAAACTCAAGGAAAGCATCAAGCTCTGCTTCGTATTGAAATAACATTCCTGGCTAATCCCAATAAAATGAAGCAAACGTTTTAAATACTCCCTAAGGAATTTCATAACCATATAACAAAATCACATTAATTTATATCAATACTGTAGGGTCAGTTTTTGTAGCCCAAGCCCAAAAGGTATGGATCGTGAGCCTAATGAACCCAAGACAATGAATTTGTAGAGCGTGGATGAAAGAACTGGGCTGGATGTAAATTAAACAAGAGCTGATTATGGTATTAACGAACGATCTAACATGCAATCATGCTCGGACAAGGACAAATGTGAAAATCCGAAGAGACATTTTATTGAATGAACGTTTGTTACAGTTCTTAGAGCTACAGTAATGGTGTTTTCTTCTTTTCTCTTTCTTTGTTCAATCCCCTTTTATCAGAGGCCTCTCCCCCTTATATAGTACCCTCTCCCTTCATCTTCATCGTCCACTTGTTCATCATCTAGACGCCCACTTGAGTGCATGTCCCATCATGTATCCTCTTTAGCCTTGTGTGAGTGGCGGTAGCTGAGAGTGCATTGTTCAGGAGTCTTCTCCACATTAATGTGGCCAGAAAAGTAGGTGCAGTGCATTTAATGTGGTGGTTGAAGTCTGTCTTCTAGATATTTCTCCGTTCCTGCTATCCTCATGCGCGCCTGAGGTTCATCTCTATCATTACACTTGTCAGGAGGATCATTTGAACTTCCCAGACGCCTGTTTGACCAAGCTTCTTCGGATCCGAGGATAATGGCCTCCTCGGACAATTGAATATCTCCTCGGACTATGCCCCATGCTCCTCTCCAGACATGTTTCTTTTACATGGGCTTCTTCTCAAGTATTTTCATCTCTTAGGACAAACAGTAGTCTTCAAATAGGGCCTTGGGCCCAATATGTTAGGTTGGGCTTCACCCCCCACAATAGCCCCTCAAAATTTTAGTTTTTCCCTCGCATCCGAGGAGAAAAAAATAGGATTTTGACTTGTCATGAAATGGCAGTTTGAAACAACAAAAACATCTGAACTTACACGCGTGTGGGCATAGAAGTAGGCGCCTCATAAATGCTGCTGTCGTTTTAGTCTCCCCAAGGCACTACCATTTACTCCAGGCGACGCTTTGTCTTTGGCATCCAACGGTGAGCTATAGATCCAACGGACGTGATTTTTTCCTTAGAATTTGGGCGGGATGGCCCATGACCCTTTGCTTGTTCCCATATAAAGCCTCAAAGGAGGTTATTTCTTCTTTACTTTGCGAATCCTCAGACCACCCAGCAAACTCAAGCACTCGAAACCAGTAAGTACATTCAATCATCAATCCTAATTCGTCCCAGAGTCTGTAAGAATCCTTCCGCGAGTTCGAAGATTGCTTTTCAATTCAGTTTGTGTAAGTGTCGACGTTTCTAATCCTCCATCTTCTTCTCGGCTAGTGCTTTCGGCTTTTAAACCCTTATTTGCTAGTCACTACCTTGTGCCTTTCTCTTTTTAGCCAAAAATGGGTAGATTCGAGGAACTTGTTGAGAGTCCCGCCCTAATAGAGGAATTTAAGGAGACCTACGGCATTCCATGGGGGGTAAATCTGAGGTATTGTCCTCTGGAGCAGATATTGACCGACGAGGAGAGGGGGAAGTTGTAATCCCCATGATAGCATTCATAGAAGGGGGAATGACTCTTCCCATAGGTCCTATCACCGGAGGTTATCTTCGTAATCACAGGATTTCCCCTGAGCAGTGCGCACCCAACCTCTTTAAGATCCTAGGAGCAGTTGATGCCCTGAACTGTCAGCTAGGATTAGGACTTACCTGGCATGACGTGGTGCATATGTACGAGTGTTATAGTCAAAAGGGGGCGGGATACTATCTTAAATCCCGGTCCGATGTCGTTAGGCTCGTTTCCTGCCTTCCTAAGTCTAATAAGGGGATGAAAGATGACTATCTGATCGTCTCGGGTGCGTGGCATGACAGTAGTCATTGCCCGACTAAACCAAGAGAGCCAAGTGGGACCCTTTAGGCCTAGGTTTCCTGACAATAGACTTAGGGTTTTCACTTTTTAACAATCTATTTTTTCTCGTGTGTATCATTGTCTTCAAGTTTCTAACCAAGTTTTTGTGATGTTTATAGATAAAAGGCACATTGCTCCTCGGCTCAGCCTCTCAAATGTCCCCGCGTTGAATTACTTACTCCGGTCGGAAATTTTCATGAGCGAAGACGGGCAACTCCGATCTGTTCCTCTCATCCTTGGTTATATGTCCAAGCGAAAAGATTTCCAACCGGTCGGCAACGCCATTACTCAAGGGGACTACCGCCTCAAACAGATAGATGTCGATCGGCATAATTTTTTAGCACCATACGAGCTTGTGCCCGTGCCACATCCAAATCCCCAAGGTGTGCCATTGCCCCTTCAGCCCATTCAACAGGTTCCTCTCGAACCCGCTGTGGCCGAGGAAAGAGTCGCTTCTTCAACCCCCTCACTTGACGAGCAGATTGACGAGTTCAAGTTTGAAGGGGAAGCTTCAGGAGGGGTTCAGGTGATACAAGTTTCTGATGCCAAGGAGGAAACTAATAGGCATTCTAGTGCCCGTCCTGTCTTAGTAACTGCTCTTCCAAGAGGCTCTTCAGAAGAGGAAAACATGGTTGACTTAAGGAATTTGATGAGGAACAGGGGGAAAAAAGCTAAGCCCAAAGGGACCAGTACGTCCCAACCGCCTGCGAGTCTTCCCCCAGCGCCTCCCCAGGTTCCTAATCCCGGCTTGAAGCCCATGCAGGATCTGAAGAAGAAGAGGCTCCACCTTGAAACCGAAGAGAAGGAGGCGTTGCCGCCCAAAGGGACCAAGCAACAAAAGGTGGCAAAAGACCACTAGAACACGAGGGCCTCGTCTACTAAGAGCCGAGATGAGGTCATCGTGGCTGATGTACGCCAAGAAGGACCTCGCATCTGGTCTCCAAGGTTGGAGTTGGATGGCACTCCAATCTCCTGGGACACCTCCCTCAGGAATTATGATGGGGGAAGGGCAGGTTATGTTGCTAAGGCCTTGCAGCAGCCACTCCTCCTCCCCCATGACATGGACTCCTACAGGCGTTTCAACCAACAGGAGCTCTTCCAATCCCTTAAGAGGGATATGGCCATGGTAAGTGAGCTCAGTCTGCTGAGTTGAATCACTGAAACTTTTGCTTTTTTCCTTTTTCTGTGCTTTACATTCAAAATTTCCATTCTGTAGGTTACCCAGTAGATCTTTGTGGCTGAGGAATGGAATAAAAAGTCCTTTCTTGAAGCCCAGGCAGTGGCCCACTCTCGGACCGAGGCAGAAAAATATCTGGGTCAGCTGAAGGAGGAATATGCTCATTTATCTGAGCAATTCAAAGACATGACCAACCAGAAGAGTAGCCTCAATGCTAGTCTCAAAAATGCTGAAAAACAGGCCGAAGAGCAACGTAAGCTACTAAATATGGCCGAGATCAACTTGGCAACCGAGAGGGAGTTGGTAAAAGGGCTTAGAGCTGAACTTAAAAAAGCCAAGGATAGCGCCCGATTAGCCGAGCAGAATGCCCAACTGGCCAAGGAGGCAATCGAGGCTGAGAGAAAAGCAGCATACCAGCTGGGGGTGGATGAGACTAGGTCCCAGCTTACGGAGCAATTTGCCTCGGTTAGTTGAGACTATTGTGACATAACCTGGAAAAAGGCACTGGACGCTGCTGGAGTCCCTGCTAACTCGGAGCTAAGACTGCCTGGGAGCATATACTACGATCCTGATATCCGAGAGCTCCCGGTGGCTGATTCTCCTCCTACACAGCTCCCAGAAGCCTTGGATCAACCCCTGGCCAGCCAAGTCCCTCCTGCCAACCTTGAGGCCTCCAAGGAGTCTGATCAGCCAGGTGATAAGGGCAAACAAGCTGAGCCACCCAAGGACAAGGGCAAGGGGTTGGAAAAGGGGAAAACCTCTTCTGAGCCTAAGGACTAGGCCCCAGAAGCTGCTGCTACTCGGACAGACCAGGCTGTCGACCCTGTGGTCCCTCAACCGAAGACTTAGACATAGGGGCTTTTGTTTTGTACTTGTATTAATTTTGTTTTTATGTAAGGAATTGTAAACCCTTTTCTTTTGATCAATGAAACAGTTTCCCTTTTGTTTCTAGTGTTTTCGTTACATGTCTAATGACTTATTATTGCTGCATATAACTGTACTTTGCAATTATAACAATGCGAATAAACTTGATCACCATATCATACTGATGGTATGAATAATCGAAATTGGTACTGAAAAGAACAGTTCGTATAAGAGTTATTAATAAACAATGATTGCAGCGAGTAATTATGGAAGTTTCACATGTCTTTCCAAATATACAAAGAGAGTGCTATTACCCCTCGGCTTTGAATTAAACATAACTAAGGAAGTCAATCATAAGTTAGAATAAATTTAAACACAATCAAGAATTTTAGCGCTAAGCCCCAGTGACAATAGCTGTGTGGGGGTATTGACTAAGCTGTGTCATTTGGTTCAAGGACCATAGGGAACAAACATATTTGAGTGTTAACTAACCCAAATCATCTGGTCCGAGGACTACAGACATGATTGGATTTAAGTTTAAACACTTGGAGGATTGCAACGGAGTGTTAACTAACCCAAATCATCTGGTCCGAGGACTACAGGCATGATTGGATTTAGGTTTAAACACTTGGGAGGACTGCAACGGAGTGCTAACTAACTCAAATCATCTGGTCTGAGGACTACAGGCATGATCGGATTTAAGTTTAAACACTTAGAGAAAATGGAACGGAGTGTTAACTAACCCAAATCATCTGGTCCGAGGACTACAGGCATGATCGGATTTAAGTTTAAACACTTGAGAAAACGGAGCGGAGTATTAACTAACCCAAATCATCTGGTCTGAGGACTATAGGCATGATTGGATTTAAGTTTAAACACTTAGAGAAAATGGAGCGGAGTGTTAACTAACCCAAATCATCTGGTCCGAGGACTACAGGCATGATTGGATTTAAGTTTAAACACTTGAGAAACTAGAGCGGAGTGCTAACTAACCCAAATCATCTGGTCCAAGAACTACAGGCATGATTGGATTTAAGTTTAAACACTTAGAGAAAACGGAGCAGAGTGTTAACTAACCCAAATCATCTGGTCCGAGGACTACAAGCATGATTGGATTTAAGTTTAAACACTTAGAGAAAACGGAGCGGAGTGTTAACTAACCTAAATCATTTGGTCCAAGGACTACAGGCATGATTGGATTTAAGTTTAAACACTTGAGAAACCGGAGCGGAGTGTTAACTAACCCAAATCATCTGGTCCGAGGACTACAGGCATGATTGGATTTAAGTTTAAACACTTAGAGAACTGTAACGGAGTGTTAACTAACCCAAATCATCTGGTCCGAGGACTACAGACATGATTGGATTTAAGTTTAAACACTTAGAGAAAACGGAGCATAGTGTTAACTAACCTAAATCATCTGGTCCGAGGACTACAGGCATGATTGGATTTAAGTTTAAACACTTGAGAAACCGGAGCGGAGTGTTAACTAACCCAAATCATCTGGTCCAAGGACTACAGGCATGATTGGATTTAAGTTTAAACACTTAGAGAACTGTAACGAAGTGTTAGCTAACCCAAATCATCTAGTCCGAGGACTATAAGCATGATTGGATTTAAGTTTAAACACTTGAGAAACCGAAGCGGAGTGTTAACTAACCCAAATCATCTGGTCTGAGGACTACAGGCATGATTGGATTTAAGTTTAAACACTTAGAGAACTGTAACGGAGTGTTAACTAACCCAAATCATCTGATCCGAGGACTACAGGCATGATTGGATTTAAGTTTAAACACTTGAGAAACCGGAGCGGAGTGTTAACTAACCCAAATTATCCGGTCCGAGGACTACAGGCATGATCGAATTTAAGTTTAAACACTTGAGAGAACACTTTACGTAGTGAATTGGCATATCGGCTGAAGAAAAAATTCGATTAATAAAAGTACCTCTTGAGGTTATTTACATTCCAAGGATGTGGTATTACATGACCATCCAGGTCTTCTAAGAAATACGCCCCAATACCAGCTCCTGAAGTGATACGATATGGCCCTTCCCAATTGGGTCCTAATTTTCCCCAAGCTGGGTTCTTTGCAATGCCCACAACTTTCCTCAACACCAGATCACCAGGTTCTAGAGGCCTTAGCTTTATGTTAGCATCGTAGCCCTGCCTAAGCTTTTGTTGGTAATGTGCCAACCGAACCATTGCACTTTCCCTCCTTTCCTCAATCAGATCCAAGCTCTTCTCTAGCTGCTCATTGTTGCCAGTCGGGCTAAACGAGCTAGTTTTTAATGTTAGGAACCCGGTTTCCAAAGGAATGACAGCTTCAGCCTCATAGGTCATTGAGAAGGGGGTCTCTCCAGTAGACATGCGAGGCGTAGTTCTGTAAGCCTAAAGTACATGTGGCAATTCTTCTACCCATTTGCCCTTCGCATCATCTAGCCTTTTCTTCAAGCCATTCACTATGACCTTGTTGACAGCTTCTGCTTGCCCATTACCCTGGGGATAGGCAGGAATGGAGTATCTATTTATAATTCCCAGCTCGCTGCAATAATTCCTGAATGCCTTGCTATCGAACTGTAGGCCATTGTCCGAGATGAGAGTGTGAGGAACTCCAAACTGAGCGACAATATTCTTCCACACAAACTTTTGAACATCAATGTCTCTGATATTGGCTAACGGCTCAGCTTCGACCCACTTGGTGAAATAGTCTGTGCCGACCAGGAGGTACTTCTTGTTTCCTGCAACCTTAGGGAATGGTCCCACGATATCCAAGCCCCATTGGGCGAAAGGCCATGGGCTAGATAGCGGATTAAGAGTTCCCCCTGGCTGGTGAATGTTTGGGGCGAAGCGCTGACATTAATCACACTTTTTAACATACTCGTGGGCTTCTTTTTGCATGTTCAGCCATCAATAGCCTTGGGTGAGGGCTCGGTGAGCCAAGGATCTGCCTCCAGTGTGGCTCCCACAAATTCCTTCGTGTAGCTCTTCTAGTAATAGCTCAGACGCTTCAGGATGCATGCACAACAAGCATGGTCCCGAATAGGAGCGTCTGTATAATTTCTGGTCCTCGGATAACCAGAATCTGGTCGCCTTCCTCCGAACTTTGTCAGCTTCCCCCCTCTCTTCTGGCAATATATCTTCTTTTAGGAATTTAATTATAGGGTCCATCCAGCAGGGCCCGGCCCTGACTTGGTGAACCTAGATTACCTCTCTTTTTGCCTCTGTAGGCCCATGCAAGTCCTCGACGAGGATGGTTCTCGGCAAGTTTTGCGCCGAGGAGGTAGCAAGCATGGCCAAGGAATCAGCATGTGAGTTACCACTTCTGGGGATGTGTAGCAAATTGAAAGAGTCGAACTCCGATCGCAGACATTTAACTCAGCTCAAGTACCCCTGTATTCTTTCATCCTTCGCCTCAAACTCGCCTTGTACTTGACCTACGACTAACCTTGAGTCCGAGAACAACTCCACGGACTTTCCTCCCATTCTTCAGACCATAGCCATTCCCATCAGTAGGGCCTCACACTCCGCCTCATTATTCGTTGCCGAGAAGTCCAACCTTAACGACTTTTCGATAATGATTCTTTCGAGGGATATCAACACTAGCCCAACTCCAGAACCTCTTTGGTTTGCCGCGCCATCAACGTACACTTCCCAATGGGAGGGACTCTGTTGGGAGATCATGCCAACTGATTTTTCATTCATGTCCGACATAGGCTTTACTTCTTCTAGTTGGGGCTCCGTGAACTCAGCCACCAAATCCGCAAGGACCTGACCCTTGACCGATGTGCGGGGCATATATTTTATATCGAAAGCCCCTAAGATCGTACCCCATTTGGCAATCTGGCCAGTGTAATCAGCGCTTCGGAGTATAGCCTTGAGTGGGAGTTGAGTGAGGACAATGATCGTATGGGCCTGGAAGTAGTGAGGTAGCTTCCTTGTACCGAGCACCACTGCTAGGATAGCCTTCTCTAAAGGCAAGTAACGGATCTCGACCTCATGCAGCGACTTGCTTACGTAATAAACTGGTTTTTGCACACCACAGTCTGATCGTATCAACACCAGGCTCACCGCACAGGGAGCTACAACAATGTAGGCGAACAATACCTCATCTAGCTCAAGACTGGACATGATTGGTGGCCGAGCTAGATAATCTTTGAGTTGCTGAAATGCCAAAGCACATTCTTCAGTCCATTTGAATCCCTTCCACTTGTTGAGTAGAGAGAAGAAGGGCCGACACCTGTTTGCTGATCTAGAGATGAATCGATTCAGGGCAGCAGTCATTCCGATCAGTTTCTAAACCTCCTTGGGGTTCCGAGGAGCTCGTAAATCGTTGATGGCCTTTATCTAGTCGGGGTTAACCTCAATTCCTCTGTGAGTCACCATGTATCCCAAAAACTTGCCAGACCCCACCCCAAATGAGCACTTAGAAGCATTTAGTCGCAGCTTGTACTTTCTTAGAACCTCAAAGGTACTTTCAAGGTCCTTCACATGCTCAGCGACAACCTTGCTCTTTACCACCATGTCATCTATGTAGACCTCGATATTTTTGCCCAGCTGTGGCTCGAACATCCTCGTCATCATCCTCTAGTAGGTAGACCCCGCATTCTTCAAGCCAAATGGCATCACTTTATAGTGGTAATTACCAATAGGGGTGACAAAAGCAGTTTTCTCCTAATCATCCAGGGCTAGTGGTATTTGGTGGTAGCCTTGGAAGGCGTCCAGGAAGCTCATCCGAGAATGGCCGACAGTGGCATCCACCAGCTGATCAATTTTCGGCATAGGGAATGGATCTTTGGGGCAAGCCTTATTCAAATCAGTGAAGTCCACGCACACTCGCCATTTCCCACTCTTCTTCTTTACCACCACAGTATTTGCCAACCACTCAGGATAAAAAACCTCCTTAATAGCTCCCGCTTGTTTGAGCTTTGCTACTTCTTCTCTTACCGCATCAGCATGCTCCTTGGATGGGCGCCGAGGAGGCTGCTTCTTAGGGGTGATCAGTGGATTTACCTTCAAGTGGTGACATATGAACTCCGGGTCTACCCCTGGGGCTTCGTAAGCACTCCAGGCAAATACATCAAGATTTCGCTTGAGGAACTCTATTAGCTCTTCCCTCTCTTGAAGAGGTAGCTGAGATCCGACTTGGAAGAACTTATCAGGATCATCTCCAATGACCACTTTCGTTAAATCTTCACATTGAGTGCCTTCGTCTGAACCTTCGACGGGCAATTCCCGAGACTTTAACTGCTATAAACCCCTTTCGGCTATGGATGAGGACTCGGCTTCAGGCTCATGTTGGATGGCAGCCACTAAGCACTGTCTGGCTGCGAACTGTTCTCCTCGAATCTCATGAACATGCCCTTCGGATGGGTACTTGACCTTCTGATGCAAAGTAGAGGAAACAGCCCCAAGTGCATAAAGCCAAGGTCTGGCTATGATTGTCGTATAGGGTGAATATACGTCCATAACTATAAAGTCCACCTCTACCACTTCGAAGCCGGCCTACACAGGTAAGCGTATCTGGCCTTTCGGGGTGACAACCCTTCCTTCAAAGCTTACGAGGGGGGAATTGTATGGTGTCAGGTCTTGGGGTTTTAGGCCTAGCCCCTTGTAGAGATCTAGGTACATTATCTCCACAGCACTACCCTGATCCACCATCACCCTCTTCACATCGTACCCTCCAATTCTGAGGGTGATGACTAACGCATCATCATGGGGTTGGATGGTGCCAATCATGTCTTCATCCGAGAACCCTATAACAAGCGGAGCACCAGACTTAACTCTCTTTGGACCTCGGCCTGTATCCCTGCTGGTGGTCGACCTACCGACATAACTTTCAATGGCCAGGATCCTGTTCTCCCCGGCACGATAAAGATGACGTTAATAGTTCCTAGTGGCGGCTTTGAAGGGTCATCTCTTCCTGGCCCTGAGCCCATCTGCCCTCCTCGGCCGCTAGAGGGGTGTAAGTGGTGTCTTAGTCTACCATCACGAACCAGTTAGTCCAAGTGATCCCACAGGCTCCTACAATCCTCCGTGGTATGCCTATGGTCTTGATGGTACTGGCAGTAGAGATTATGATTGCGCCTTTCAAGGTTACCTACCATCTTGTTCGACCACCTGAAGAATGATTCATTCTTGATTTTTTCCAAGACCTGTTGCACTGGCTCTTTGAACACAGTGTTGACCGCTTGAGGATTTGTCGATCCTGATTGCCTAGCAAAATCTCTCCGCGGTTTACTGTGGTTATAACGATCCAACCTAAAATCCCTCATCTCCTAGGGAATAACCTTGTCCTTACCCTTCCCTTGCTGCTGATCCTTTTCAACTCTTTTGTACTTTTCTATACGGTCCATAAGTTGACGCATGTTTGTGACCGGTTTGCCAGATAAGGATGTCCTCAAACCATGGTCAGAGTTGCCCTCCATATCATTGCACATCTCCCAGTATCTATCTGAATATGCCTTCAAGGTCTCACCCTCCTGCATGGTTAAGGATAGTAGTGAAGACAAGGACCTGGCCACTCTTCGGCATGTGACAAAACGGGAGCCGAATGCTTGAGTGGGCTCTTTGAAGGAGTTGATGGAGTCTGCCTTCAGACCGTCAAACCACCTCATGACAACTGGCCCAAGACTGGAAGGGAAAACCTTACACATCAGAGCTTCATCTCTGGAGTAGACAGCCATCCTTTGGTTAAAATGACTCACGTGCTCCACGGGGTCTGTTTTACCATTGTAGATGGTGAACGTTGGTTGGTTAAAGCGCTGAGGAAGTCTCGCTTCCTCAATCCTACGCGTAAAGGGTGACCTAGAAATCTGATTCAGAGCCCTGCTCATGGCATCGTTTCCCATTTCTCTACGTGATGGGCTTCTGTGTTGCCTCTTGCGATGGGACTCCTCTTCATAGGTATAAGACTCGTTGGCTGGTGTTCTAGATTTATGTTGATAAGTGACATCCTGCTCGTCATCAGGGTCCTCATCAGAATACGAGGAAATCCTTTTCCTCTTTGCATGGCGCAACTCCCTTTTTAGTTTTTCTACCTCCAATTGCAAATCCCGGTTCTTCTCTGCATGGGACATGTGACTTCCGCCCTGTGACTGGCTCTGGCCAACATGCACAGTGTGTGCACTGCCCTCACGATCTTGTCTCCTTTCTAAGTTAACAAAAGGATCCACGTGTTGGGATGCCCTGGATTCTGCTTGTTGTTGACCTCGTCCTGCCATCATTAACTATTGTTTTCACCCTTGCACAAGCTCTTCCCACAGACGGCGCCAATTGTAGGGTCAGTTTTTGTAGCCTAAGCTCAAAAGGTATGGATCTTGAGCCCAATGAACCCAAGACAATGAATTTGTAGAGCATGGGTGAAAAAATTGGGCTGGATGTAAATTAAACAAGAGCTGATTATGGTATTAACGAACGATCTAACATGCAATCATGCTCGGACAAAGACAAATGTGAAAATCCAAAGAGACGTTTTATTGAATGAACGTTTGTTACAGTTCTTAGAGCTACAGTAATTGTGTTTTCTTCTTTTCTCTTTCTTTGTTCGATCCCCTTTTATCAGAGGCCTCTCCTCCTTATATAGTACCCTCTCCCTTCATCTTCATCGTCCACTTGTTCATCATCTAGACGCCCACTTGAGTGCATGTCCCATCATGTATCCTCTTTAGCCTTGTGTGAGTGGCAGTAGCTGAGAGTGCACTGCTCAGGGGTCTTCTCCACATTAATACAGCCAGAAAAGTAGGTGCAGTGCATTTAATGTGGTGGTTGAAGTCTGTCTTCTAGATATTTCTCCGTTCCTGCTATCCTCATGCGTGCCTGAGGTTCATCTCTATCATTACACTTGTCAGGAGGATCATTTGAACTTCTCAGATGCCTGTTTGACCAAGCTTCTTCGGATCCGAGGATAATGGCCTCCTCGAACAATTGAATATCTCCTCGGACTATGCCCCATGCTCCTCTCCAGACATGTTTCTTTTACATGGGCTTCTTCTCAAGTATTTTCATCTCTTCGGACAAACAGTAGTCTTCAAATAGGGCCTTGGGCCCAATATGTTAGGTTGGGCTTCACCCCCCACAAATACCAATGGATATTTTACCAATTTGCAATAAGTTACAAGATATACCTCATAGGTAAGGTCCAAGGAAACTGATGAAAAGGCTGGTAAGGTTCTAAAGTTGGATATTTTGGACTATTGGACTCCAGAAAATCACTATAGATGGTCTAAATCTAGAAATGGTTACCATTTAGATTCAGTCCATCCATAGTGATTTTCTAGCGTCCAACAATCCAAAATATCCAACTTTAGAACCTCATTAGCGTTTTCATCAGTTTCCTTAGAAAAGTTATTTTGTTGCTGCTTTGATTGTGCTGAAGTTGAATTTCACTACTTCCAGCCTTTTCGTATCATCATCATCTTGATGAAAGTAACAAGTGAAACTGAGTTAGAGCGACATTATGACAGATCCTTTGTTATAGATTTCAAAATTTGCATCACAACAATTAGCTTAGAATCTATACCTATAACATAGTTATCAAATTTAGTTGTGTGGTTTGCACTTAAACCTATTTTAAACAATGACCATTCTTAATTCCTAAAAAGTTATTTTGAAACTGCAATTCATCAGGGAACTAAGTTTTGGCAAGCATACCAGAAAATGGAATAAATAATATGTTCCAATTACGGGTTTCCCCACATACCCACACCACATTACTTTAAGATATATTACTTCTCTTGATCAAAGGGGAAAATTAAAATAGTAGACACAATTCCTTGAATCATTTTTACAAAACTAACCATTACAAGAATTTAACTAAATTTCTATTTTTCTTTTTTCTTTTGTTCCAAAAAAAAAAAAAAAAAGTACTCTTAAAGCAGTGCTCAATTTTGTTGGAAAGGTATCATTTGAGTTACCTTCTTTGGACCTTATGTCGTCTCGTATAATGAGGAGGAGGTCTTGCATGTGCTTCATCAGATGCCTTAGGCCCAACATTGTGTCCATGTTTGTGCCCCCCTGTCCCACAAGGAGGTGCCTTTGATATGCGTTTTGGCTGACCTTCTGCCACTGCAGGTAACCCAACAGCCTGCTCAGCCTGAACATAGGGTGGGTCGATGGCTGAAGAAGGGCTAATAGACGTATTGTGGAAGGGTGGCTCTTGCTGCATGTCAGGTGGGGTTGGATCAATACCCAGGTCAAAGGATGGAATGGGTGATAGCTCAGGAAATGACCGTGGGGTGGGTGGACGAATGTCAGAGCCAGGACAAGAAGATGGGGTGGGTGGAGGGATGATGGGGTGAGGAGATGTATGTGGGGTGGGTGAAAGGATGGTGGGCCTAGGGGATGGATGTAGGGTGGGTGAAGGGATGGTGGGGCTAGGGGATGGATGTGGGGTGGATGGAGAGGGATCAGGGGTAGGGACAACTCGAGGGGTAGCAACAGGCGGATGAGAGGGACATCCGGCCGGAGCTGTGCTCGTGCTTGGGCCTTCAGTAGTGCTTGGGCCCGCAGGAGTAGCTGCCTCCTCATTCGGGGCCTCAGGGATGGCAGGTTGTACACGGTCAATGTGATGTACTGCCCTCAGCACATCAGTAATGTCCTTGTGGTCCTCCGTGCCCACTGGGTGATGCCTCAACAAACGGTTCACAAGTGATACCTGCACATGGAAAACCCACATATATTAGTAATGCCTAAATCATCAATAATGCCAATCAATAATAAAATAAATGTTAGTTCTAAATTGGTTCTGCTAGTAATAATTGCAAATTATAAGGAGAGCAAGTGCTAAGCAGAAAATGCAGTAACATATATCATGTTTTGTAAACAGTGGTTTCATGCTAAAAAGTACAGTAAGATGTAAAAGACATGGAGAACTTACCAACATAGTCAATTTAGCACCGGGCCTATCCATGAACCTTCGAGTTTCCCTGTTGAACCAGCCGAAGTACTCGTACTGTGGAGGCATATCACCAAGCACTACTTCAAAACACCATTGAAGGCGATTACCCCAATCGAGTATATGCACAACATGTTTCTGCATCCAATTAACACCGACCTTCATCCTCAAATCAATTTTATGAAGGACTGCATCAGTGTCAACATCATGGGGAATTTCTTGGATCATTCCAAATTGACGAACGACACAATCCAGTGTATGTTTCTCTATTATGTGGAAACATACAAGCGGCACCGTTGCCGTCCACACAGCCCTCCCTGCAACGCACCACGGCAGAAGGTCCTCTAACTTAGCTTCATATGGCTGCCACACCACCTACAACTGCCAAAAAAACAGTACACAACACATTAGGCAACAATGTTTATATTTCAAAATTCACCAAACCTATAAGATTGTTCCTAAACATGTAAAATAGGGCATTTTCATACCTGGTCTGGCAACATTGTACCTATTTTCTCATGATACCTGTCCCTGAAGATGTGGGCGAACCTATTTTTCTTGTTTGGGACCCACAACCACCTACAATAATCAAGAACAAGGGATCAATGTCTACAACTTTCCTACTAAGATAATGTTATGATTAAAACTATAATGTAATCACATTAAGACTAACATAATCTTATAGATATTTACTAAATTGGGGATGGGATTCAAGAGAGACTTACTTCATGGACAGTAGAGCATTCACTGGAGGACCGTAAGCACCCAATGGCGAGCCACGCTCAACTGCCGGGTACAAATAGGGGAACCTGGCCCATGCCCAATACTGGACCAATAGTAAGCACCCGCCGATTTGACTGGTGTCCCTATCGCTTGCCCTGCATAACTCTCGGTATAACCATGCAATGCAAGCACTTCCTCAACTGTACATTTGTGGGTTGCGAAGGTCTTCCAACTGCTGTACCCACATTAGATGCACCCTATCGCCGAATTTGTCCCTAAATATTGTGTCCCCCAGTAGCGCTAGGATGTAGCATCATGCGTACTTATGCAGTGCATCCTCTTCAACATTAGGCAGCAATGGACCAGCAATTTGCTCCAAAATTCGACTGATAAGAATCCTTTGGCCAATGAGTTGCTTATGCGGCACTTGATTTGTAGGTTGAAACCCAAGGAAGTCCCGGCACACCTCTATCCAGGTTTTTTGGGTGCTCCCTGTTATAGCGTCACCATCAACAGGAAGCCCGAGAAGAACCTCCACGTCCTGCAATGTGATGCTGACCTCACCCCGCGGCATGTGGAATGTGTGAGTCTCAGGCCGCCATCGCTCCACTAAGGTGGTTATCAGGCCATGGTCAGTCTCTCTACCCGGGAGCTAGAGGAGTCCCTCCAAACCAAGTGCCTTAATGATGTTAATGACTCGGTCGTCCACCATTGGCTCTCGATTGGAGAACTCTAAACTACGACTGCGGCAGGTAAGGGTCCCTGGGTCCTGCACAAAACAGAACCATGGATTAATATATGTATGCTGCAACGTGTACATTGTATGAATTAAATGCATGTACATTAGTTAAAGAATTAGTGGTGCATTTTACCTGCCCATTCCAAATAGCTTCAGACTGATGGTTGGCCTGATGTGTCAACACCGACGTGTCAATGGGTCTAGGCTCTGCATGGTTAATCCGTCCAGCATTTGCAGCAGCCATATTGCACAAAAATGATAAGCAGTTAGCACGTAATAGATATTATTGAAAAGAAAAACAAAAACAATCTAAGAAAATTTATACATTTTTCAATATTAATGAAAATTTATAGTTTGCAGGAAAAAAAAACTCTACAAGGAACTAAATAGAAAATAAAAGATAATACCCAAACTAATTTTATTGCATAGCTCTTCCAATTTTCAAACTAATTTAAACATTCAGATTCATTAAAAATATAAATATAAAAGAAACAGAAACAGAGAAGTAATTAACCTTTCTAAGCTCCTTAGTAACAAGTATTTTGGGTATAGTTTGTTTTAAGTTTTAAGTTTTAGCTGTTAACTTTTATGTACAATTTTTTAAATCTTATTAATTCTTTTACAACCAACTAAGTTATGGAAGTCTCAAGTGTATTGTTTTACAATTTTTTTTTTTTTTTTTTTTTTGATAATACATTTCAAGAACTCCTTTTTTTTTTTCTTTTTTCTTTTTTCAGTTACGAATAATTATATTGAACAAAACCCAGATACAAACAACAAAAGCACAACACAAAAAAATTGCTGGTCAGATCTACAATGCAAACACCACCAGCATAGGGGAAGCATTACAAAACACAAAACATCTTACCCTACACTACCCTCCCTCTAAAACAAAAAAAAAAACAAAAAAAAAAAAAAAATTCCACTTGATTTATAAAATTCTATTACAAATAGAATTAGGAACATTTTGCTTAAAGAGGATTTGAAACCGCTATGCCATTTAACACCTTCACAATCCTTTGAATCCACTAGTGGGATATATAGAGGCAACCGAAGCTAATGTGCATAAAGAGGGTCTGAAACTACACTTCTGCAGATTACTGACACCCCATTGTTACACTCTATTCCAAATTATTTTAGTAACTCTTTTACTCCCATAGAAAATAGAAAACAACAAAATAGCCTGAAGGGCAAGGCTAGCTCACCTTATGACACAAAATATAGAAAGGATTTCTATCAAATACAAATCCCTATTGATGTCGCGGAAGCCTGAAGAGAAGCACACACGATGCTCTCTTTGATGGACAGAAACTAAACTGTTAGTTCCTAGGTAGTAAACCTCGAATCCACGAGGGGTTCCTTGAATCCACGAGGGGTTCCTTGAATCCACAAGGTGATAGGTCTGGAATCCACCAGAGAACACAATAGACACAAGTCTAAATTTTTATTGATAATAAACTATGAAAAACGTTTACAAACTTAGGAACCTATTTAAGGGCTCCTTAAAACTTGACAGACAAGAAAATATAATCTAAAATAACTCTTAATTGATATCTAACCATAACAGGAATCAAATTTGACCTAAAAAGCATTAAATGCACCTAAAAACAAGGAAATAAATCACCTAAACCTAAAATAACGTTTTTTTTACATAAAAATACTAAAATAATAAATCACAATAATTAAATAGTAAATTGTGTCCTACATCAGACCCCTCCACTTGAAACAAACTCGTCCTCGAGTTCATCTTTGATATTTGAGATCCCCCATGCCAAGAGAACAAATACTTTGAATACTTCATCTTCTTTGTCTTCTTGCCAAACTTGAAAGTCATTAATTGGGCAACTTGAACTTCTTCTCCCTTGATCTTCATGTAATTGACAATATTCACCAAATAAGAGTCAATGATCAAATCAAATCTTCCCACCCTAATAAAATCAATAAACTTTGTTTTAGTGTCTCCCAATAAAATAATAGGAGTTTAAATGTTGCAATCATCTAACTTGATTTCATTGAGATCTTTGACAACTTCCTCTATAATTTCTTCTTTAATGGTCTCTACTATCTCAACCTCAAGATCTTTCTCTATAATAGGGTCTTCATTAATCTCCTCCACAATCTTGATTTTAGGTTCTTTTTCTATAACAAGGCCTTCATTAATTTCCTCAGAAATCTCGATATTTTCTTCTTTGACTTCTCCATATTCTTCAAGAACGATATTTTTTTTAACATGTAATTCTTCCTTTAACGGTGGAATATTTGGCTCTTCAAAATAATTCAAGTATGAACTTCTTGGCCAATAATAATCTTGCATTGTATATGACAAGATTTCTTCACAATCCAAAGGATAAAATTCGATAGCAAGCATCTTTTTCATCCTTGGCCATGATCGAATTTTGTCTTTACCTAGTCAGATTCTATCAGATTGTACTCGTTCCCACCAACATAAGGCATACTTACTAAGTTTATACAAAGCAAGTCCAACTTTTCTCTCATAACAAAATATTCTCATAGTCAAATAAATCCTCTAGATCAAGTAACCAATCAAGAAAATCTTCTTTTAAAAAATAACCATTAAAACTTGCAATTTTCTTATAAGGTCTATATGAAATTTGCTTACCAATAGGTTGCCCGTGAGTTATGTCTCCGTTGCAGTTATCCCTATTGGTTCCATTCTTCAACCGCGCCATCCTAGCATAGATATTTGTGAGTGCTTGTTGTACGTCACATAATACTCATTAAGTTATTCGTCGTTGTTGTGGTGATGGTTACCATCTCGCCGATTAGCAATCAAACTAGGGTAAGTCAAGGTTCTGATACCAACTGATGTCGCGGAAGCCTAAAGAGAAGCACACACGATGCTCTCTTTGATGGACAGAAACTAAACTATTAGTTCCTGGGTAGTAAACCTCGAATCCATGAGGGGTTCCTTGAATCCACAAGGTGATAGGTCTGGAATCCACCAGAGAACACAATAGACACAAGTCTGAATTTTTATTGATAATAAACTATGAAAAACGTTTACAGACTTAGGAGCCTATTTAAGGGCTCCTTAAAACTTGATAGACAAGAAAATATAACCTAAAATAACTCCTAATTGATATCTAACCATAACAGGAATTAAATTTGACCTAAAAAGCATTAAATGCACCTAAAAACAAGGAAATAAATCACCTAAACCTAAAATAACGTTTTTTACATAAAAATACTAAAAATAATAAATTATAATAATTAAATAGTAAATTGTGTCCTACATCACCTATTAATTTTTAAAACCTAAGCTGAAAGTACAGGTACTGCAATGTAAAATAAAGTATTCAGTCTAGCCTTATGTGAGAGTAAGGGGTAGCACATCACTACATTGTACACCAAGAGTTTGAATAATTTCTCTGCAAAAATTGAGACTAGTGGTGTGCATCTTTTTTGTATGCATCACATAAAAGGTTTGCATCTTTTTTGTCTGCATCATTTTTTAATACTCCCATGAAGTTTATGTAAATTTAAAAGATCTATAGATTTTAATAAATAATAAACTAGATAATCTCTAATAGACAAGTAAATCCTTCTGAAACTCGTGTAGATATAAATTATATGTGTTTGCTCTGTTTCTTATACATGATGATAACATAAGTCAATCAAATAGCTGTAAAAATTTTGGGCATGTCTACATAACAATCATATTCTATCACCCATGTTTAGCATTCAATCATTCACACATTTAGAAGTGGGGGGACTAGTTCAGTGCCTAAGGGAACAAAGGCAGGTGATAAGACATAAAACACAGAAATGTAAGAAATCTGAATTTGCAATTCAAAAAAATACCATGACCCATCAAAACCTAAAAGCACAAAACCCAACTTTCCCAAAGAGACAATATCTATATTGAAACACAAATCATATTAATTATACTTAAAAGCCAAAAAAAAAAAAAAAAAACCAAATGGAATATTCTTGAATTAGAGACCAAAAACATGAAAACAAAAGATGGGGTTTAGTATCTCTTTCAAGGGCCTATAATACTTGAATGAAAATTAAAAAAATTCTATATCACACAATAAAAATAGAGTTTTATAAAAAAAAATAAAAAAATAAAAAACAGAAACAGAGCATCGTAATTACAAGTGTGGGTGAGAAAGCCCAACGCCACGTATTGGGCCCGAGGCCCAATTTGAATATCACCGCTTGTCCGAAGAGGTAAAAGTGATTAGCGCTGAGCCCGTTTGGTGAAAATGCACTTGAGAAGGGATGAACAGTGCGCCCGAAGACAATCTGGTTGGTCCGAAGAGGTTCCACTCATCGAATCGCTGGAAAACTTGATCAAGTAAATATACTGAAGACCCCAGCAACCCTCCCAGCAGATTCCACGGTAAAGAGTGAGCTCTGGGCACGCTTAGGGGTGAGAAGATCATAAAATATCTTAAAGAAAAAGCTGCTACCACCACATTTAATGCACTGCAGCAACTTTCCTGGCCACATTTATGTGGAGAAAACACCTGAACAATGCAACCTCAACCACTACCACTCACGGCAGACTAAAGCAAATATCTGATGTGACTAGTACTCAAGTGGTTACTTAGATGAAGAGCAAGTGGACAGTGAAGATGAGGGGGAAGGTGTATATATAAGGGGAATAGGCCTCACAGAATAGGGGGGAGAAAAACGGTATTCATTGAAGTCTGTAAACTTTTAACCTCTTCGGATTCAAGAGGATTCCTACTGAATGTTAGTCTGAACACCATCTTTTTCCTTATTTGTCTGTTTGAATCGTTGCTCAATCCATCTCCAGCCCAGTTGTTTAACCCATTCTCTACAAATTTATTGTTCGGGGTTCATTGGGCTGAATCTGCAAAGTCTGTGCTTGGCCCATCAAAAATTGACCCTACAACAAGTATACATGTTTAGTCATTCCCTCAAACACCTAGCACGCATGCCCACTAAAACATTACAGCATAAATAACACAAACTAATGCAAAGAATTTGGTCATTTACAAAATTTGTACAATATTTACCATTTTTTTGTGCAAATGTGTATAATATTAACCACTTTTGTGTATTTAGAATGTAAACTTGCATTGCAAGTTCAAAGTAAACATATAAAGATCATAAAAAAAAAATAAAAAAAAATAAAAAACAAAAACAAAAACAAAAAAAAAAAAACAAAAACAATGCTCAAACCAATTGGCATACTTGAAGAGAAAAAAAGATAACAAAAAGTACACCTCACTAATTGAATAAACCAAAAAAACACTATTCATGAGCCTTTGGCTCTTTTTATATAGTTAATAGATATGTCAGCTTACATAAATATTTAAAAGGAAAAAAAACACAAACCGATAACTAAAAAAATAAATAAATAACTTTAGGCACTGTAGAAATTAATGTTAAAATGTTGTAGACTTAGCATTTTTTTATTTGATCTATAAAAAACTGAAATCTCAACAATTGTGAAAATATTGTGATAATAATAAGTGTTGTAATATTTTCTCGAAACATTTATTTTTAATTGTAGTTGGTCACAGTCTCATATTTTATTATTTTATTTCGGCTTGTAAGAAATTGACACGTCAATAATTGTGAAAATATTGTGAAATTTGTTGTGTCAGTATAATAATATATATACTAGCTTACATAAATATTTTAAATAAATAAATAAATAAATAAAAAAACCTTTAGGCACTGTATCTACTGTGTATCAGTTGAATAAACCAAAAGCACTACACAATAAGAGTTTTAACATATTCTTCAAACATTTATTTTTAGTTGTGGTTGGTCACAATTTCATATTTTATTATTTTATTTTGACTTGTAAGAAATTGACACGTCAATAGTTGTGAAAATATTTTGAAATTTGTTGTGTTAGTATAATAATATATATACCAGCTTACATAAACATTTAAAAGGAAAAAAAAAATAAACCAATTTCGAAAAAAAAAAAAAAAAAAAAAAAAAACTTTAGGCACTGTAATTGAATAAAGGAAAAGCATAACACAATAAGTGTTGTAACATTTTTTCAAAACATTTATTTTTAGTTGTAGTTGGTCAGTCTCATATTTTATTATTTTATTTCGACTTGTAAGAAATTGGCACGTTAATAATTGTAAAAATATTGTGAAATTTGTTGTGTCAATATAACAATATATATACCAGCTTACATAAATATTTTTTTTTAAATACAAACTAATTACTGAAAAAAAAAAAAAAAAAAAAAAAAAAAAAAAAAAAAAAAAAAAAAAAAAAAAAACTTTAGGCATTATAGCTACAGTGTCAGTTAACTAAACCAAAAGCATTGTAGCTACCGTGCATACACGCATTCGCGATAAAGCAAAAGCACTACATAATAAGTGTTGTAACATTTTCTCAAAACATTTATTTTTAATTGTGGTTGGTCACAGTCTCATATTTTATTATTTTATTTCGACTTGTAAGAAATTGACATGTCAATAATTGTGAAAATATTTTGAAATTTGTTGTGTCAGTATAACAATATATATACCAACTTATATAAATATTTAAAAGAAAAAAAAAACACAAACCGATTACTAAAAAAAAAAAAAAAAACTTTAGGCACTATAGCTATAGTGCCGGTCAAAAATTGTGAAAATATTGTGAAATTTGTTGCATCAGTATAACAATATATATACCAGCTTACATAAATATTTAAAAGAAAAAAAACACAAACCGATTACTGGAAAAAAAAAAAAAAAAAAAAAAAAAAAAAAAAAGGCACTGTATCTACAGTGCCGGTTAACTAAACCAAAAGCACTATTGTAGCTACAATGCTATAATGCATGCGCTTTGTTATGTCAGTATAACAATATATATCAGCTTGCATAAATATTTAAAAGAAAAAAAAAAACACAAACTGATTACTAAAAAAAAAAAAACTTTAGGCACTGTAGCTACAGTACCGGTCAATAATTGTGAAAATATTGTGAAATTTGTTGTGTCAGTATAACAATATATATACCAACTTATATAAAAATTAAAATTAAAAAAATTAAAAAAAAAAAACACAAACCAATTACTGGAAGGAAAAAAAAAAAAAAAAAGAAAGTGACTAACTAAACCAAAGCACTGTTGTAGCTACAGTGCTTTTGCACTGGGTGCAAAAGTACTGTGTGCGCATTCTCGCTTTAAAAAAGACACAAATAGATTACCAAAAAAAAAACTTTAGGCATTGTAGCTATAGTGCCGGTCAATAATTGTGAAAATATTGTGAAATTTATTATATCAGTATAACGATATATATATCCTAGCTTACATAAATATTTAAAAGAAAAAAAACACAAACCGATTACTGAAGAAAAAATAAAAAGACTAACTAAACCAAAGCACTATTGTAGCTACAGTGCTTTTGCACTGGGAAGTGTAGTAGGGCAATCCTCCGCATTGTTTTCAATCTGTGGTACATCTAAGACCTCTACGTTGTCCATCGGTCCATCAGTATCAATGAACTCTTCGTACACATCTCTGCTGGCATCAATATCAATTCCCCCGTCCATATAGGCTTGGACATGTTCATATGTGTGACTAGACCCTCCCATGTCATGTGTATGGGTGGCGCCCAACACTTCGGTGTTGTCCAAATCATCAATCGCACTGCATGGTTGAGTATTGTAGGGCAAAGGCGTGGCATCGGCAAAGGATGGATGCACGTCAAGCGGCAATGAGTGTGGCTCTTCCACCCCACTGCCATGTTGTGAACTTGCACCAGCATGGAACCCAATTGCCTCAACAGTTACATACAAGTCAGACGCTATAAACTGAGGGGTCCACTTAATCACTGTCCACATCATGTCCACGTCAGCATTGCAACCCAACGGATTTGAGTTGTAGACAACCTAAGTACTCACAAGTATCTGGGGGGCACGGTACATGATGGATATCTTATGTGACTCCCTGTCCAACCCTAGAGCTTTCATTATCTTTCGGTGCATTTTTCTCAAGTGTGTTCTGCATTTCAACTCAATGAACTTCTGCTTCACTGACTCGCCTCTATAGGATAGCCCATGCAAGTCATGGAAATACTACACCCATCACAATAAACGTAGAAGGAATAACGAACTATGACAGACCTAGATAAGGACAATTAATTGTGGTTATCATGTAACTCATAGGGAGTTATGTTAATGCAGCAGTAATTAATCTTTTACAGATGCATTATAATGATATCGTAAGTATTCTTAACAAACTTGATTCGTTTGTACACAAACATTGGCCTTTTAGGAGAGATGTGCCACAACAATGAAGAAGGGAACCACAGCTGTTGCACGCTTGGTGAGGATGCAATAGGGAGGAGGACAATGCTAACATGGTCAGCAAAACTTGTTCACCTCGCAGGCTTTCTTTTTCAGAACCCACACACTGAAGCCTTTCAAAACTGAAAGAGCCATACAATTTAAAAATTTTTCTCTGGATTTTCAGTGTATTGAAAAATTTTGCAATTCCTAACAAAATGTTTTCAAAAATGGGTGGCTTAATGTGTGCCCTAAGGGCATATATTATATATAAACATACCTATATGTTTATATATATATAGGCCAGATATATACATGTGATCATATATGGGTAGGTAGCTTTGTTTATATTTACATATATTTGCACATACATAGAGCATTATATGTGTGTGTGTGTGTGTGTGTGTGTGTGTGTGTGTGTGTGTGTGTGTGTGTGTGTGTGTGTGTGTGTATACACATATACATCTGATCATATATGGGTAGGTAGGTTTGTCTATATATAGATATATCTATACAGACACACACACACACACACACACACACACACACACACACACACATATATATATATATATATATATATATGTACACACACATAGTGTCAGAACCATAGTTATCAATGTTCTCAGCCGGTATCTGCTCAATCTATACAGCTTCTTCGTGGGGGGTTAGAGGTGAAGCTACCAGGGTAGGGTCTACATGCACTAAAGGTGGGGTGGGCATGCCTGGTGTGGGGACAAATATGCATCCACCATTATGGGTAGATCCACTGAAAACTAGGGGCGACATACGGGGAGGGCCCTCAGAGTCTGTGCTAGCACCATGGGACGTAGTCTGAGTTGGAACAATGCCCTCATGACCGATGGTGTGGGATGGCCCAGCACCAGCGCTAGACGTGCATCTTAGTGTCCTGCCGCCACCGTCAAACAATACTCAATCAGTGCCAAGCCATGACTCTTCTGCACTCGAGTCATCCCCTTCGTCGTAGATGGGATCTGGCTCAATCGTATGGCCATGACCAGCTCAACCACCTCCATGACGTCCACCCCCTTGAGACCCACCACTTTGCCTGCCACGAATTGGGGCTTGTGTACCAATGTCAAATGCTTCTGCGAATGCATCCACCAATTTAAGTCGGCCCAGCTCCTCCACAAGATGTAGTGTATATGTAAGGTCATTGTGCATGTCAGAACCTTCGACGCACCTCTGTATAGACCTAATCATCATCCGAACCTACAAAACAAGGGCATCATAAAAGCAAGAATGTAGGTATGATGCAAAACTTGGATAAATTTGTTCCAAAAAAAAAAAGTAGTAAACATAGCTAATGAAATCCTTATATTACTTATAATTATTAAACATTGAACGGTTTTAGACCCCTTAAAAACAACCAGATTGAGTAGCCTAGTTAATTAGCCAAGTTGTTACTTAGTCAAATTAAGAAATTCTAGGTTAAAACAATCAAATAATCATATCAAACATATAAAGCAGCGGAATAATAAATAATACAATGATATGATTACCCAAGAAACCACTCGGTAAAAACCTAGAGAGGATTTGACCCACCGATCCTCAAGGCAAACTTGAATCCACTATGAAAGAATCGAAGTTCATACAAAAGGACTTACAGCTCCCCGCTTGACTTCCTAATGCTACCCACCAGTAGAACATACTGACACGACCACGTGCAAGCTCCGAATCCACGGACTCCTTCTTTCTTGGATTCTCCAATCAGCTACAAGCACCCACGCTTGATATTCTTTAAGCTTCAATGGTAGCAACCGAGTTGATCATCAAGATGTTGAAGTAATCTCTACCTTAAAAACCCTAAGCTTTGTGTAAAGGAAAGCTCCTCTAGATCTCACAAGAGATTTACACAAAATAGCAATGTATGAGCAATAATACAACTGGAGCAACTCTAAAAACGTGGCTAGGGTTTTTCTTTATATACCTAGGGTAAAAACAGAAAACCCAAAACGTTTAATGAGTTAGGGCTGAGTTGAAAATTCTGCAGAAAACGCATCTGGCCCGTGATTCGATCGATCGAGCCTTTCCTTCGATCGATCGAACCAGACCAAAATGCCCCAATGCATCTGTAGTCACTCGATTCCAACTTTACAATATTTTATCAACTTTAAGCAAGCCTCAACAAGACTAAACACATTGTTTTGATCATGGTTTGCCAACATTACACATTAGAGTTCTAAATACATAAAATCCTAAATCTTTAGAACCTAACAAACTCCCCCTTTGGCAATCCGTGACAAAACACAAACAATAAGCTCAAAGTTTACAATTAAAAAGCCCTTTACAAAAATAATGCTCATAAAAACTAAATTCAATCCTAACTACTATCCATCAGTTGCAAGTGTAGACAGCAGCTCAATTGAGTCAACCTGTATATTCCTGAAACACTCAACAAACGCATAAACGCATGTGTGACAGAAAAGAGTAAAACAACAAGTATAACATTCTTGTAAGATTCACACAACACATAATAAAGACATATATCAATGAACAACTCATAAATATAAATCAATAAGCAGTGAATCACGAGACAACAAGAATCAAGTAAAAGATCATGTATATCAATCAATGTTACTCCCCCTAACATGAATATCCCAAAAAAAAAATGATATACAAAGTGAAGCACCTAGATACAATCTATAAAACTCCACAAACTCCTCAAAACAAAAACAAAAAAATCTCCCCCTAACTACAAAAACCCCTCTACAAGTCAAAACTCTACTCCCCCTTTTTGTGACGAAATGCCAAAGGGCAATCACAATCCATCATCAAAAGGAGGTGGTGAAGGCGAACGCAGATGCGCCAGATCAGCACGCAAAGCACGAATCTCGTCAAATAAGTCTACCAAAATCTGACCATGAGCCGCCTGAACGGTCATGACAGTCTCTAAAGTACGACGGATATCAAAGTCATCCGATGGAGGTGGAGGAACAACAGCAGCATCAGGATCAGGAACAGCCTCACCAGCAGGACCTGTAGAAGAAGAAGGAGGAGGTGCGGACCCAGAAGGCTCAGACCTAGGGTGTTTAGAGTCAGCTCGAAGGTGAGCAGCCCTCTGTCTAAGAAAAGACACACCTATAGGAGCAATCACATGTACGGGCTCAGAGGAAGGGAAGCCACCAAGATCAAGATAAAGTAAAATCCTATGAATGAAAATAGGATGAACAAGAGCATAAGCAGAAGATGAACTCTTACAAACATCGTTCAAAGAACGAAGAAATAAATGGGGAAAACTGATAGGAGCATCAGTAACCAGAGCGTACAAAAATACACACCTCTCGAGAGGAATGGTGTGAACATGAGATATGGGCCAAATAAAATGACAAGCTATCCTAAAGAAAAGATAGTGCAACCTAGAAAGCTCAGCAGAAGTGATCCTAGGATCAAAACCCCACTGGATAGAAGTCCCAGTGATGTAAGACAAGACATCACTTAACTCGGGAGACACATCATAAGGAAAGACAGGATTCTGGACCAAAGGTACCCCTAGAGCATCAGCCACTACCTTGGGAGTAATGGTGTACTCTACGCCTCATATCTAACTCTTTACCAAAGTGTTGGAATCATAGATGCGGATAGAGATGTTCGAAAAGAACTCTCTAATCAAGGCAGAAGGTGGAGGAGGATCAGAAATATCCACCAAGGGTAACCAGCCCCAATGCTCAAAGTTTGCCCTAATGGCAGGATCAAGTTCATCTAAGAGAACAGAACGCTCAGCCCAACTCTTTCTCCTAATGTTTAGTTTCTCATAAATCTCTTGGTTTTTCTCACTTGGAAACTTCTCACGGTCAAAGGAAGGAAGGGGTGGAGAAGGTGAGGCAACATTCCTACGGGCTCTAGTCTTCCTAGGCATAGTGCTAAGGAAAGGACAGAGACACAAAATGAAAACCAAAAGAACATAAGAAAACAAAACCAAGGGCAGACTGCAAGTTAGCATATAAAAATATAGAACAAAAATCTATATGATGCATGAACAATAACAATGTTGTGATGTATGAACTAATGCAATACACACAGTTCAAATTAGGTTCAATTACACAAAATTGGCTCGAACATAGAGTTTCTAATAAAAACCCTAAAAAATTTGAAAAAATCACTTGAAAATTTTGAAACAAATTGATGAATTGATCATTATACAAGGTTGAAAAAGATTAAAATGACCAATTACATCAAAACAACAAGCCAATTTCATCAATTAAACCCAATTGAACAAAAATCCCCAATTCGGATCAATTACAAGCCCTAGAAATTTCAATTTCTCACAAAACCCAAAATTGATCAAATTAAACTATCAAGATCATGTTTAGATCATGTCCCCACAAAAACCCATTGATCAATTACGCAAAATTGGGCTTGAATCAACAGCAATCCCAAAAGGAAAAAGTTCGAAATTTTAAGTTAAAATGCATGAAAAATGCATGAAAAGTGTAAATAAACTCAAAAAGGAAGGGCAAAAGGGACTTACCGGCTTGAGGAAAGAGATTCTTTGCAAAAATTTTAGAGGAAAACGACAAAAAATCGCTGTAGAGCCTTGCTAAGTCGGAGAGAGAAAGAAAAGTTTGAAAAAAACTTTTTCAAAAAGTGTTTGAATCAGTCAAGAACACTGTTTTAAAAAACCTGATTCACAACTCTCGATTGATCGAAAATCACATTCGATTGATCGAATCAAACAGTCATTTTTAAACAAATTAAACCACTTTTTCAATCAATCGAAAATCAGAATGGATCGATCGAACTGGGCAAAGGCTCACAAAATTTTTGAGAAAAATCACAATTTTGAAAATCACAAACCATATTTTGAAAACAACTCCTCAAAGCATTAAACTTATTGAAACAAAATGCATGAATATAAGATGGAATGCTTTTTCAAAAACCCTAGTTTTAATCCCAATTTCTCCAAAGAAAATTTCAGCCATTCTTTTTTTTTTTTTTTTTTAAATTCTCAAGCAAAAAAAATGTTTTGCATAATTCTCAAAGTATTTTCAAACTTAGTTGGTCAGACCAAAAACACACACAATAACATGTACAGTGTTTAGCAAAGAGTAACTGTGTAGTGTGTGCAAACTAGCAAAAACTTGAGATACATGTGAGGTGATATGTGAATAGCAATCAATCACAAAGTCTACAAAATTCATCACATAGAATTTAAAAGAGACTATCACCTAAAGAGTTACATCATATAGCTCCCACATCTCCTAGAACATAAGCTTGCAATCATGTAAGTTTCTTGAATTTAGCCTCTTAATTATGTGAATTGGCATCAAGCCTAATAGTACACATCAGTTTTAATTAAGTGAATTGGCAACAAGCCTAATAGTACACACCAATTTTAAGTATTAAGCAATTAAGCCGAGGCTACACCTTATGTTCTTTTTGTGCATGTGCTACACTTTCTCCAGCACAAAATCTTATGATATGCACTAAGGTGTTCATGATTGACTAGTGAATAGTGGTGAGATGGTTATTTATGCCTTTTTCAAAAGGATCAAGTCCGACAGTCATATAACATGTGACTTCAAGATTAAGACAAAGTGATAAACACCATAAACATCTTTCCCACACAACATGCACTACATAGCTTCAACTAGTCAAGTGCAATAAATAAGCTCATCAAAGCTAAACAAGGTACATAAGACATGTTATGTGTAAATAAATTGACCAACCTTGTTTTCAAAAACCAAGAAAAATAGTGCTTAACACAATTTGCTTTTCTCCTTTTTAAAAAAAAAAAAAAAAATTTAAAAGAGAAAACAAATAAATCCTAGAATGAAATGCATGAATGTAATGCAATGCAAATCCTAGAAACAAAACAAAAAGCACAACAACCAAAGAACAATGGTCACAAAGGAATGAGCAATGAAGCACAAGGACCAAGAAAGCCAAAAGAGACTAGGGACACCGAAGCACACCAATTACTTGACGAAGTGTCTCAAACTTACTTCCATCAAGAGGTTTGGTGAAGATATCAAGATTTTGACGATCAATAGGGATATACTCAAGGACAACAATTTTCTTTTCAACCAAATCCCTAATGAAGTGATATCTAAGTTCAATGTGTTTGGTTTTGGAATGCTGAACTGGATTCTTAGATATATCGGTGGCACTAGAATTATCACAATAGACAACCATGGTGTCTTGAGGAACTCCATAATCACTCAAAAGCTTTTTCATCCAGAGGAGCTGAGAGTAACAACTCCCAGCAGCAATATATTCTGCCTCAGCAGTGGACAAAGAAACAGAATTTTGCTTCTTACTCATCCAAGCCACAAGATTGGCTCCAACATAAAAACACCCCCCAGTAGTGCTTTTTCTATCATCAGCATTCCCAGCCCAATCAAAATCAGAAAAACCAGCAAGAGACAAATTAGACTCTTTGCTATAAAACAATCCATAATCACAGGTTCCACTCACATATTTAATAATTCTCTTAACAGCATTTAAATGAGAAACCTTAGGATTAGACTAAAATCTAAAGCAAACACCAACACTAAAAGAGATATCAGGCCGACTAACAGTTAAATACAAAAGACATCCAATCATGCTTCTATACAAAGTAACATCAACAGACTCACCTGATGGATCTATTGTTAATTTTGCATTGGCGGCCATTGGTATTCTAGCATGAGCAGCTTTGTCCAGTCCAAATCTTTTGACTAAATTCCTTGCATATTTAGCTTGATTGATGTAGATTCCAGACTCTGTTTGCTTCACCTGCAATCCCAAAAAGTAAGTCAGTTCACCAACCATGCTCATTTCAAACATCGCCTTCATTTCGTCTGCAAAAGAATGAGCAAGAGAATCATTAGTAGCACCAAAAACAATGTCATCAACATAAATTTGAGCTACAACAAAACCAGTCTTATCCTTTCTTATGAAGAGAGTTGTATCTGCAGATCCCTTTTTGAATCCATGCTCAGTGAGATATGCAGTCAATCTATCATACCAAGCCCTAGGAGCTTGCTTCAAACCATAGAGGGCTCTCTTCAGCTTGTAGACATCATTCGGTCTGTGAGGATCAACAAATCCCTTAGGTTGCTCAACATATACCTTTTCTTGTAACATCCCATTTAAGAAAGCACTCTTGACATCCATTTGATACAACTTGAAGTTTAGATGACTTGCTATGGCTAACAGTATCCGAATGGATTCCAACCTTGCAACTGGTACAAAAGTTTCATCAAAGTCAATTCCTTTCACCTGTGTGTACCCTTGTGCAACAAGTCTTGATTTGTTTCTGATCACAGTTCCATGTTCATCTGACTTGTTCTTAAAGATGCATTTAGTTCCAATCACATTTACACTTTCTGGCCTAGGAACTAATTCCCACACATCATTCCGAACGAATTGATGAAATTCTTCATGCATGGAATTTACCCAATCGACATCTTGAAGTGCTTCATCTACCTATTTTGGTTCAAATTGGGACAAATAACATGAGTGAGTGATCACATTCAAGGCTTTTGATCTCAATCTCATGTTATCATTCAAACTACCCAATATATTTGTGGAAGGATGATTCAATCTCACTCTAGAGGATGGACCTTTAACAAGAGATGTTGTGGTACCTTTCTATTCAGATGGAAGACTGAGCTCACTTTGTACCTGTCGAATGTCATGAACCGGAGTGGATGGTTCTGAACTTGATGGTACTGAGACTGTATCATTCAACACTAACAGCTCTTCCTTACTATGTTTCCCCACATACTCAGCAGGAAGTGAATCATCAACTTCTAAAGACTTATCTTGAGTAGGAACAGTGCTTTCTGAAGGTGCTTCTGAACACACTTCATCATTTATCACAACATTTGAAGATTCCATGACTGTTTTGGTTCTTAGATTGTATACTCTATAAGCTCTACTAGTGGAAGAGTATCCTAGAAAGTATCCTAGAAAGTATCCTTTGTCACTTTTTGCATCAAATTTTTTTAGGTTCTCTCTATCACGTAGAATGTAACAGTCACTGCCAAATATCCTGAAATATTTGACAATAGGTTTCTTTCCTCTCTAGAGTTCATAGGGAGTTTTCTTGGAGTCAGGTCTAAAATACACCCGGTTGAGTGTATGGCAAGCAATGTTAACTGCTTCTCCCCAACTTTTTGTTGTGTAACATGACTCGTGCCATCTCCTGAACAACCTTGTTTTTCCTTTCCACAATCCCATTCTGTTGGGGTGTCTTGGGTGATGAGAACTCTTGGTAAGTGCCTTGATCATTACAGAAAGTAGCCAGCTTGGTATTCTCAAATTCTCTTCCATGATCACTTCTGATTCTGGCTATCACAGTATCTTTCTCAACCTGCAATTTCTTGCACAGATATATCATCTTCTCAGGAGCCTCAGCTTTATCCTTCAAAAGCACAACCCAAGTATATCTAGTAAAGTCATCCACAACAACTAGAATATACTTCTTTCCACCCAATCTTTGAACTCTGGCAGAACCCATGAGATCAATGTGTAATAACTCTAAAGGTCTTGAAGTTTGAACACTAGTCACAGACGGATGCTTGGATTTTACTTGTTTACCTATCTGACATGGTCCACAAATGCACTTATCTATCTTCTCAAACTTAGGTAAACGGATAACTGCCTCACACTTGGAAATCTTCTCTAACTGCTTATGACTGGCATGCCCCAACTGTTGATGCCATAAATCAACTTGATCAATCTTTGCACTAAAGCACTTGTTGTTTACATTTGGTGTTATACCATAATAGTTGTCAGCTGTCCTTACACCAACACACTTACAGTCACCTCCTCCATCAAGTATCTCATATTCATACTTGGTGAAGAGAACATTTAATCCATTATCGCAAATCTGACTTATGCTGAGTAAATTGGCCTTCAATCCATCAACATACCAAGCATCTTCAAACGCTGGCAATCCTGGAATGTCCACAGTACCAATGCCTCTTATCACAGATTTGCTTCCATCTGCAACAATGACTGTCCCAATCTTTCCTTCAAAGAGTGTTTTCAATAAACCTTTATTTCCTGTCATATGCCTGGAACAACCACTATCCAAATACCAAAGACAAGAATCACATGCCTTTAAGGCGGTTAAAGCAGTATAACATACATAATTCTTATCACATGTGATTATGCCAAGATACTTAAGGAAAGATTTAACAAAGACAACAAAAGGCAGAGACAACAAGTAGACAAGTTGACAGATAAGCAAAAAGATTTTCCAAAAATCCATGACAACAGGGGTCAAGGATCAGCACAGAGATCAAAAGATCTCAAACAAAAAAAGCTACCTACTCTGATACCACTTGAACGGTTTTAGACCCCTTAAAAACAACCAGATTGAGTAGCCTAGTTAATTAGCCAAGTTGTTACTTAGTCAAATTAATCAATTCTAGGTTAAAACAATCAAATAATGATATCAAACATATAAAGCAGCGGAATAATAAATAACACAATGATATGATCACCTAGGAAACCACTCGATAAAAACTTGGGGAGGATTTGACCCACCGATCCTCAAGGAAAACTTGAATCCACTATGAAAGAATCGAAGTTCATACAAAAGGACTTACAAGCTCTCCGCTTGACTTCCTAATGCTACCCACCAGTAGAACTTACTGACACAACCACGTGCAAGCTCCGAATCCACGGACCCCTTCTTTCTTGGATTCTCCAATCAGCTACAAGCACCCACGCTTGATATTCCTTAAGCTTCAATGGTAGCAACCGAGTTGATCATCAAGATGTTGAAGTAATCTCTACCTTGAAAACCCTAAGCTTTGTGTAAAGGAAAGCTCCTCTAGATCTCACAAGAGATTTACACAAAACAGCAATGTATGAGCAACAATACAACTGGAGCAACTCTAAAAACATGGCTAGGGTTTTTCTTTATATACCTAGGGTAAAAACAGAAAACCTAAAACGTTTAATGAGTTAGGGCTGAGTTGGAAATTCTGCAGAAAACGCATCTGGCCCGTGATTCAATCGATTGAGCCTTTCCTTCGATCGATCGAGCCAGACCGAAATGCCCCAATGCATCTGCAGTCACTCGATTCCAACTTTACAATATTTTATCAACTTTGAGCAAGTCTCAACAAGACTAAACACATTGTTTTGATCATGGTTTGCCAACATTACACATTAGAGTTCTAAATACATAAAATCCTAAATCTTTAGAACCTAACAAACATCTTTAAAAAGACAGCGTATAAAAATAGGGGTTAGCCCCCCCTGTGCAAATATTTATAGCTCCACCCCAGCACTCAAGAATTTTCAGTTTCCTGTTATGTTTATGGCTATGTAATATAAACATTGGGATAATACTTCCAAAAAACACGTATGGTTGGTTGTACATAAGTTGAATCTTAGCATAAGTAAAAATATATGAATTTCATTTGTGTATCTAGGCTTCACCAGAGTTACAACTCCATTAATATAATACTGCAATCAGGACACATATTTTGAAGTTATTATTTCCTAAGGTACACGTCTAAATCCAATGAATTGAAAATATCAAACGTGAGCTTAAAGTTTCAATTAAGGAAAGTACCATAAATTACAACATATATCATACTTGAATCTAGTAGTCCAACACATCTCCTTGTTGCATACTTGCAAGATTTCAAATGACCTTTAAGCTATTGGAAATTGCATTCTACCAACAGTTAGTAAGGGACTTCCCAGTCCTAGAGGTAATATCTATCAAGGAATGTGTAATTAGCTTTCAGCCCTAGAGGTAAGGCTATCTAGTGTGACAGTGAACTATCATGAAATATGAATTTATCACTACTAAAAAGAGTTGCACCGTCCATTTGAAATTACAACCCAACCAAAAACAAAAAATAAAAATAAAAGAATAAAACCCAACCCACCCTTTTTAAAATTTGAATGTAATTATATGAACAAAGGTGTGGTCATCATTGGTCATTGCCAATCAACCATTCCTCACGCAAACAAATTGGATCAAGACAAATTCAATTATTTATGAACAACTTAAATCATGCAATATTTTTTGACTTTAAAACATAATGAAAGATAAACTCATAGAGATGTAACAACAATAATTATTGTGGAGTTTTCCATGCATGATAAAGTTGCTGAAGATATTATATCAAACAATGGTTACATCCATAAAATAGGAACTGTTGCCTCACCATGAGTTCCCAATATGCAGACTCTAGTGTTATGTACCGCCTTGTGTTGCAAGTGTACCACGTCATGTACTGAACGAGGTACGTATCATCACCGTCCAGGAGAAGGGACCCGCGAACTTCATTCTCTCGGTTGGCCCAGTGCTGAATAAAGACAGCATGTTCTGCCTCCCAGTCCTTCTCCCATTTTCCCTGGAGGGATATCTTGTGAAGGGCAGTCGACGTATCCACAACAAGTGGAACTGGTTGCTTCATCCCAAACTGACGGAGGACCCGCTCGGGATGATGCCCCTCCACTATCCAAAAGTATATCAATGGCACCTCGGCCCTCCAAATATGCTGCCCAGCAGTGCAATACGCAGGTAGGGAGCCCAGCGTATGCGTGTACGGCTCCCATACAATCTACATAAGTGGATTATGTTTGTGATAGTGAGACATCATACTAATTTAAGATTATGTTTGTGATATGTAATATGGTAAGCATAGAATTTCTTGCTTCTATTCGTACACAAAATCTTCACGGATTATTGGGTAGAAAGTAAAAGAACAGCAACATTGTGTTCAAAATATTAACACAATGAAGTCAACAAGCAATTAAAACAATGACTAGCATCGATCTGCAGAAAATAGTAAAAGATCTAGGTTGACCGAGATCCACATTCCATTTTCAGCCCCATGTTCATATGCATAACATTCAAAGCTAAGTGACACCATCAGATACTAGGGTTTTCAATCTGAACCAGACTTAGAGGAGGGTACTAGAGCATCCTTATGGCTGTAAGATGAATCCAAGTTGATGATTTCGCAAAAGCTTTTTATCGTAATAGAAAACTTGTACTAGATTAATTGCATTAGTCATTAACAATGTTTCAATGAATGAGAACAAAATGACTATTAATCATTCTAAGACTAAACTAATTGTACTTAATTTTCTCTTAAAGCTATCAAAAATATGGAGGGAAGACATTTATAAGGTTTGTTGAAGACATTGATTTTCAAGTAGCACTTTTTATTGCAAGAAATGAAAGCTATGTAAATTATTACATGGTATAATCCTCATCAAATACTGTTATCATATTTCTATCTAAATATATTTTCTTATAAATTTTAGTGTTGGAAATTACATAAGCCTTTTAGTTATCTTAAACTAATCATGTCAATGTCTAAAATTACATTCCTTATCTTAGTACCATGGTGGAACAAATTTTGTGGAACAGGCTCTGCAGTGTAAATCACAGCTTATTATGATCAAGCTCCTCTTCATGAATATGGTGAGTAGCATAAGTTCCTATGCTTCTAAAATTATATGAAGAAAGTAGCAATTAATAATCCACAACTTTTAATAATTTTAGGACTATTAAGGCAGCTCAAGTGGGGGCAACTTAAGGAGTTGCATGCTGCAATTAAATTGTGCTCTACAACTTTGGTGCAAGGAGCACGAACCAACTTTTCATTTAGCTCAACAACAAGAGGTAATGTGTCAAAAGTCTTTATGTTTTCTCATATATCACTAGTTAACATTTATTTGTTTCTTTAAACTTAGGCCATTGTTTTCCACGAAGAAAAATGGAGGTTATGCCGCATTTCTTACTAACTATGCGAAACGGAATGTTACTGTACAAATTCAAAATATATCACTTGAATTGCTTTCGAAGTCGATCAGTATTCTACTAGACTGTAAAAATATAACCTTCAATTCAGCAAAGGTATTTTATAACTTACAATTTAACAATGTTTTTTGCAGTTTTATACATGTTTGTAATCCTAGATTCTAACAGTTAGAACAAGAAATACTAAATTGTCTACTTATTAGGTAGAGCAATAACTATGGTTTTGAGCTCATAACATTTTATTAATTAATTACAAACTGTACAAGCTTAATTTTTATTTTTTTAATCAAATTTCTAGCATATATTGTTTGAGTTTTGAAAATATCATTTATATTCTAATATGCCTTGATTCCCTTGTTTTGAAAAGACCCATATTTGTCAAATTTATAGTAGGAAATTTGTTCTTCTGAGTTTACAATCATTCGGCTTATATAAAGTCCTTTTTTTTTTTTTTTTCAAAATTTTTCTTTTCTTTTGATGGCAGGCTAAAATTTCTATTTTCTCTTATCTTAAATAGGTTAAAACGGTGTATAATGACAGAATCAGTAAATCAACACAAACTTTTGATTCAGCTAGTAGCTGGGAAGAATTTAAAGATGTCATCATGAATTTCGAAGATGCATCATTAAAATCAAATGAATTACTAGAGCCCACAAATACAACCAAAGACAAATCTGATTATCTTTGGTATACTCTTAGGTAAATTCGTTTCTCATTGAATTATAACCAATTACATATGAACAATATGTGTGCCTTCTCTTCATTGCATCAGATTAATGACATTTGTAAGAATTGATGGAGTTTTTTTTTGTTGCAACACAAGTTTGAACTCACTTTGTCTTACACTAAACCAAGACTTCATGCTCAATCTTTTGCACATGTTGCACATGCTTTTTTGAATGACATATACATAGGTAAGTTACTTATTCAGTTCAAACATCTTAGAAAATGGACAATTTCTTCTTTCTTTCTTTTTGTTTGGGTGTAAATCACAAACGTTTTCGCACATAATGAAGGATATAGCCAAATTCTACTTAATATATATATATATATATATGACTAAATTTAAATATAACTCATTGATCCAACCCAACTTAACCTAACTCACGTGAGTCGGGTTGCGTTGGTTTCTACACATGTAATGAGTTAGGAATTTCTCAACCCGACATGCTTAGGTTGAGTTGGAAAAAACCCTTCAATCCAACCCAACTCAACCCATGCACATGTACACCCCTACTTTTGATAATAAGAAGTCTCCAAATATCTGAGTATGATTGTTGGATTATATAATATTTGTTTATGCTAGGTTAAAATAAAAAAATTGAAGCCTTTGATTTAACATTCAAGAATTTTTGAGTTTATGCTTGGTCGTATTCATGCAGGTGCTACAAATGGAAGTTCTAATGTGAAGTACTTCACAATGGACATTCCAATTGAGTTAAATGATGGGATGAAAATCCTAGTATCAAACAAAATGATGGGATGGAACCAATATTCTGAAATCAACTCATTCCTACAACAATCCAAAAATTCAAACTAAAATAAAAATAAAAACCTGGTCATGCAATTGAGGGAAACGAAAATAAAAACCTCAAATTAAGGACGTAAATTAACTGAATACCTGCTCTACCAATAGTGTAGCCAGTGATGTCCAGTACACAACAAGGATGTGTGTGGCATGCTCTGCGATGCATTTTGGCCGCTCCACCTAGCAAACATGGGGTGTCGACAAATGCTCATTAGTAAACTTTACATTTAACAAACTTTGCTTTATATTTCACATCCATATACTAAGTGTTAGGTTCTAAATGTTAGAAAAATTGGCAAATCGTGAACACAAACTTATTTAGATATAGATCTTAGAGTTTATAGGTTTTAGTAGACAATGCCCAAGGTGATTCAAGTCAAGATTCAAGAACATACAAACTGCAGGAAGAAGACTTCATATTCTGTCTGGTTCAATCGATCGAAGAACAGGCTCGATCAATCGAAAATCGTATCTGCAGAATTTTAAGTCAGCCCAAACAGCAGCTTAAGCCCATTAAGGATTAGGGTTTCAGATCTACTTCTTCCACTATATAAAGGAAACCCTAAGCCACGTTTTTGAGTGCTTTTGAGAGAGAAAAAAAGAGAGTGCCTCTTTTGTATCTAGGGTTTTGTACCCAATCCTCTCTAAGTCTTTGTTGCTCATATTTGCAGTTTGTGTGAATCTCTTGTGAGATCATTGAGGAGCTTTCCTTCACATAAACTTAGGGTTTTCAAGGTAGAGATATTATCTACATCTTGATGATCAACAAGGTTGCTGCCATTGAAGCTTAAAGAAAAACAAGCGTGGGTGCTTGTACTTGATCAAAGAATTCAAGAAAGAAGGAGTCCGTGGATTCGGAGCTTGCACGGGATCGTGTCAGTAAGTTCTACTAGTAGGTAGCATTAGGAAGTCGAGCGGGGAGCTTGTAAGTCCTTTTGTATGAACTTCAATTCTTTCATAGTGAATTCAGTTTTGCCTTGAGGATCGATGGGTAAAATCCTCCCCAGGTTTTTTACCGGTTTGGTTTTCCTGAGTGATCATATCGTGTGTTATTTATTATTCCGCTGCTATATATTTTCATGATATGATTGTTAGATTGTTTTAACCTAGAATTGCTTAATTTGACTAAGTAACAACTTGGCTAATTAACTAGGCTACTCAATCTGGTTATGTGTTAAGGGGTCTAAATTTCCATCACTAAGCATTGATATGTTTCTTTTGTTTGTTAGTTTGACATATTTTTGATTATATCAAAGAGACAAATAAAATGTAATATACTATTACACATAAATAATTATTCCTAAGAGACACTTAGCTTGAATAACGAGAACTCAATGAACGTGCCTAATGGCAAGGGGCCCTGGGTGCACTAGCGGTAGAGGCGGCCTCACAATAGGGCATAGTCGTGGGAACCATGAATAGGCCCATAGCTGCACCAACAAGAGTGCTCCTCCAATCTGCATCACATCCTTCTTCGATGCATTACAAAGTTGCCTATAAAGCCAGGCCAATGTTGCACTACCCCAACTATATCGTCTCGCATTGTTGATTAGGTTGAGCAATTGTAGAGACAACAGTGAGACCTGGTCTGTAGACTTGTCCATGAACAACAGGGCCCCCATCCGTACAAGTATGTGGTAGCGGGCATGTTGCTGCACGACTTCATCACTGGCGTCCGCAGCTGAAGGAGCGGCAAACTATTCATCAAGCCACTTGTATTTTGTCCTCGCCCCAGTAAGGGTAGACTTGTTTGAGTTCGGTATCACGGGCGAAGGTTCATGGCCCAACAACTCTCGGCACAACAAGTTTCATTGCTTGTCTGTACTCCCAGTGACAAGCAACCCGTCCACTAGAATCCCCAACATCACCTCAATATTCTGCAAGGTGATACCCATTTCTCCATGGGGTAAGTGGAACGTGTGTGTCTCCAAACGCCACTACTCGACCAAGGCTGTGATCAAGGCGTGGTCGACCTCCACATCAAGAACCTTGAATAACCTGATCAAACTTGCCACATCTATGTATTGCATGATACATGGGTCTAGCCCACCCTGCGGCAATACACATTTACGACGTCGAACCTTTATGATGCTAGGCACCGCCTGCACACGGACGAGTATTGTGTTAGGTAGTGCACACAAGGTAATTATAAAACAAACATGTATTAATAATACAACTACATACCTCGTCGGTGGCGCGCCTCCAAAGCGGAGTTGACCAATAAGTCGGCTGCCGGGTTAACTAGGTCTGATCATCGGGTCCAGGCTGCACTCTATCTAGTGCCTGCATATCTGACATGGCAGCAAATAGATTGCTAGCAATTATCTGACAAGTAAACCACAATTAATATAAAATAAAAACATGGATACAGTAAGACATATTATGATCCCAACAAGATTATCAACATCACTTCTTGCCCCCACTTAACATGCAACCCAAAAGCAATCAAATTAAAGCTCAAAAAAATAAGAACTTGCCATAATTTTACATAAAAACACTTTTTTTTCTATTATTTGTAATTGAAGTAAAAAAAACAAACAAATGACTAATTAATGTGCTAGAAACTTGATTGATACCTACATGTTCAACATCTGAGCAATATTTAAATGTGATAGTTCTTTTTGGTGTATGATGTATTTGAGAGTGATTTTAACAGGGAAAATATCAATTACAATTATTAGGAGCTGCATATGGAGGGAAGACATATTAAATTTAACCATGCAACACACAATATGTGATCTTGCCCCAAGGACATTTAAATTCAACTCTATGGCTTATGACCAATGCAGTCATATAGTAAATATAAATTGCAACAACTCAATGTTTAGGTATTCTATTCTCAAACCTGTTCAATCAAACTTAGTCTTTTCAACAAAGTAACACTCTCTATAAGGTCATCCTTGACAGCTCCCCGTTTTATGTCCTATGCAATTGCCCGTTTACGATGGACCACTAAGATCCCTACAGCTACAGGTCATTTGGTCTCGAGTTCTCAACTTAATATCTAGAAACCTATACAAATTACTCTAAATTTCTACCACTAGATATGTAAACATACCATGACTCAGTCAGCCCATTTCCCTGCTTGTTAGGTCTATTTTCAACATTTTAGGAGTTAATTCTACTCAATTTCCTGCTTGGTGAGTTGTTTTCAAATTTTAGGCTCATTTCCTTGTTTACTGGGTCTATTTTACAAATTTTAGGAGTTAGTTCTAGATCCATTTATATGAGTATGGATCTAGTATTACCCAGTTCCACTGTATTAGTTATAAGCAATAGTCAATCAAAATGTACCAAACTCATTAAACCATAATGATGGAGTGAATGTTGTTTCCTAAAGTAAATGCACTCATTTTTTTCTTGAAGTTACTTGAGCAGTTTGATGTTCCAGTGAATCTCATTTCTTGTTTAACAAAAGGGTGAAAAATTATAAAGGATTCTCCTAAAAAAAAATTACATAATCAAAAGATTATAATTGTAAAGAGAGAAAATCAATAAAATCTACAACATAATACATGTCATTTTCACCAAAGGGTGCAGGACCACTTGAACAAGAATCTCAAGTTCACCGACCTCAACCCAATAAGCTAAATAGTAAAATAAATTGGCAAAAATAATCTTTGCCAAACAGACTCTGTATATCAAGGCTTATCCATGAGCATTGCATAATTTTTAAGTAAAACTCTATTAGTAATTTTTTTTTAGATGCTTCATTTAATTTAATTTAAAAATAAATTTTAAAAACTGTTTAGATTATGAAACATGCTCACTACAGACCTTGCTCCAAATAACTCAATATTATGTGTGTGTATTACACTAATATAATTAAAGTTTTTTATCATTAGCTCTTTAATTAAAAATTATTAACATAGTTAATTTATTTTATGCAAAAGTCTATAAAATGTTTAATAGACTCAGATAATTTTGATATTATTAAAAATATTTATATTTTATTTTTACAGATAATTATTTTTATTTTAATAATATTATCTTTTATACATATAATTAGTTTTAATAATATTAATAAAATATTATCTTTATCTATACATAATTTTTTATAGAAAATATCTACATATAATTAATACTTTTATAATTATATATAATTTTAATTAATCTATGCATGGACATATTATTAGTAAACAAATAAAAATAAAATTAGTGGATACCAATCACATATATTACCTCAGTGTCTTTTTAGCACTTTCTCAAAAGGGAAAACTCAAACCAATTATCATAATTTGGAGATATATGTTTTAAAAAAATTATTTTAAAAAAATTATAAAATCAGTAAATGCTAATTCTATTTAGCTTGCCCGTTTAGGAATTTTTTTTTAAATAAAAATGAGATAACATGTCCCAGACCCTGCCAATGACAAAATCTATGATTATTTCATACATTTAACTTTCAATCCTTGGTCAACATAAGGTTAAAAGTATTTTTATATTGATAGATGCCCTTAGGGTAATTATTAATAAACTATTTAAAAAATTTTAAGTTATAACACCACTTTTATGAGAAATATGATCAACCGTCATAAAAACTAAATGTTTTTTTTCTTATCTTCTACAAAGTTCCTAAAAATGTATCCAAAATCTAAGAAAATTTTTAAGTACTCCTAAAATACGAAGAAATGATACCCCCTCCTCTCAAATTTATTATGAACGCCACCATGAATTTAAATAATGGACTCCTCAATGAATGTGAGAACAACACCCTTTTCTTTGCTCTGTTAACTTTTTCCTTATTATTTTTGTGCACCACCTAAAGACCAGTTTACATGGAAGAGGCAGTTTACATATTTGTGCACCTAATAAAGAGGACCAAATTGATCAAGAAAAACAAATCAAACATATATGCCTTAAAAAAACTTCCAAGAAACAAAATCCATATAATAAATTGAACAAGTGACAAGATAACATTCAAACATTCAGGGGTAAAAAATGCGAAATCAAAAGAATATTTCAAGGGCTTTCATATTGCCCAAGAACAATAAAGATTCAACACTTCTACACCATACCCTTGCTGCAAAAGTAAATCACATTTTTTCCTCACGTAGACAAACCATGAGTTAAAGTCTTTTCACTAACAATAAATAGCAATAAATAGCAAGACATAATGAAAAATCAGTGTTTAGCATAAAGGAAGTTGCAAGCCGACAAACTAAAGACACTCTTCTTCTTTTTCTTTTCTTTTTTTGATAACTAAGGCACTCGCATGTTGTGGAAAGAATAATGATTTCAATTGATAAAAACATATTATTGCCTTATGTCCTCATATATAAAGATTCAAGAATTCTACGCACTCTGTTGCATAAGAAAATCAACATTTCCCCTCCCTATAGAGTGTAGACACATCATCACAAATCAAGATTGTGAATCACAATTTCCCCTTCTACAGACACATCAAGATTCAAAACTTTTAACTAAGAAATAGCAAGACATAAATAAAAGTATAAAACTCCAGTTGCTGGCTGACAGAAAATGATATCAATGATGATATAGACAACAAATAACTAGACTTTAATTAACAAAAACGAAGTTGCAGGCTGACTAAGAAAAAACACACAAGCTGAAACATTATTATTCAACTATTATGAAGAAAATAAATAAATCAATTGACAAAGAAAGATTATTCCTTAGGTCCTCATCAAACACCATCCCAAGTAGACATACCTTACTTAAACATATTAAACAGATTGATTTAAGGGTAAAAAAATTCTTAAAAACCCTCGTATCCCAGAGCATGACCCAAAAATACAAGAGTGCAAATAAGGAAGCACAAACCTAAACTTCTGTATTTAGAGAAAAACCATGTATAAAGCATGCCAATCATAACAATAAAATCACCATCGACTAATGCAAAATATCATATGAGGCTGTAGAGCAAATGACAAATTCATCTTTGCAAATCTTAAGTTCTAAAAACTTGTGATGAGTGCAAATGGATGACAGTAGAAAAAGAAACCAAGGAAACATGTTGAATGTTGGAATGAGTTAGAACCGCACAAATGGAGCATGAAATATCCACAATAGAAGCACCCATTTTCATTTACACAAAGATTTTAAATTTCTTAATCCATAGTAACCAGCCAGCTCAAAATAAAATGGGGCAAAAAAAAGTTCACATATTTGTGCTCCTATAGAAGAGTACCAAATTGATTTAGAGAAACCTTAAAAAGCAGCCAATCTCCAAAATCTATAAATAAAAAATTAGAGTAAAGAGTATTATAATATTTCAGGGATCAAATAAGAATCTCAAATTCACCAAAGGGTGCAGGACCATTGAGTGTTCAATTATTCCTCTTCCCCTTCATATGGTCAATTTTAAACAAAGAGGAGTTGTATTGCAAGCAAAAGAACTTCTATGCTTGCTATATCAGCTTCTCCAGCCATACATTTGCACATATAAGCTGAGGGTACCAGGGAATGAATTTTTTTTTTCAGTAAAGTTAAAATTTTCTAGATTTGACTGATATGCAAAACAAAAGTAGTGTCAATTCCAAGAAATAATGAAATTTATAAAAACCAGATATACCAAAAACAATGAGTACTAAAACTTTAAAGGGATATGAAAGAATTTAATTTGTTTGTTGTTGTACTAAATGCTACTATTTCATCACTCTTACTGGTTTTTAACTAGACTTATAGTAACTGACTTTCTATTTCATGTGAATGTGTATTGTATTTCATAGATTTATGTATATAGGATGTCATTATGTGTATTGTATTTCATTACGGAAGACTGCTTCAAACAACCAGAGTCTCAAAGTTTTCATCATTTTTTTCTTAACCTGTGTACCCAATAGAACCAATCTTTCTCCAAACCAATCTTTATGAGATGGGTTCTGCTTCAGAGCTAACAGTTGCTACTAGAGGCATGAGACACATTTTATACCATTTACAACAACTATTTACACTCAAACATAATTAGTTCGACACCATTTACAACAACTATAACAAAATCATGCCTACAATCGGATAAGACACATTTTACACAAACCCAGAGACATCACTGAAACACCACCACTCGATTTGCCAAAACCCCCCATCAAAACCCCAAGCACATTTAAACTCATTAATGAGAAAATAATCATTGCAGCATGTAAAAGACAACAAAATTCTCATTAATAAGAAAATCACACAGACATAACCATATAGCAAGAAATACTTTAGATCATCATCATCATTGTAGCATATAAAAGACAACAAAATTCTCATCTTGATTAGTAAATTTACTACTTTTTAAGTAAGTTTCAACAAAATAATCAAAATCCCACATAAACACAACCTAATATTAACAAGATCAGAAAAGTTATCAGAGGAGAGGACCATACCTGTAATCAACGGCGGCGGGAAGCAACGACGACAGGAAGCAACGATGACTAATGGAGACTGGATAGGGAGAGTGAGACTGATGGAGAGTGAGGAAGAGTGGGGAAGCTTGATCGCAGAGCGAGCGAGGGAGAGTGTAGAGAGAGAGTGATGGCAAAGAGCGAGGGAAAGAGAGTGTATAGGGAGAGAGTGAATGAATAGGCGTTGTGACACATTAGGGTCCTATTGATTCAAACCGCTAAAGAAAACTTGATTTTACTCTTTCTGAGTTATGAATAACTACATAAGCATTTTTTTATTGTGAAAAACCCATGACTGATGCGCCAGCATGGCACAACGGTCAGACTAACTCGATATAGGAATATCGAGTTCTTCATAAAAATGCGACTCTCATATTGTCAAGTTACAAAAGATGGGCATTTCCCTAATTAGTTTGGAAAATTGGGCAAAATGCTGTTTACTTTACCCGAAAAGGGCAAAAGGCAATTTTGGCCCACCATTTAGTATCTCGAGGATGAATGAAGAAAGTAAATGATGATTGTTGTGTATAAAGAAAAACAATTAATTTAAAAAATCAAGAAAAATTGATATTTTAATGATATATAATGTAAAATAGATAATTTAGTATAGGGCATTTTAAAAAGTATGTAAAATAGATAAAATAGATTCTTATACTAAAATTAGATTAAATTCTATAAAAATGTGCTGTAAAGTCCAAGTTTTACTCCATTCCCAACATACCACATCATCATATTACATATTATAGAATTAGCACAACCACACTCAATCGATTCTAATATACATTTGAAAATCCAACTTAATTGTGAGTTTATTAAGATATTATTATGTGTGGCAAGATATATTAAGTTTTAAGTAAAAAATGATGTGACAATCTCTTATTAGATAATGTAAATTTTTATTTACACCCCATCCTTGCATGCTCTAATATTATGTTAAATATTATGCTTTATTAGGAGTATAAGAACCACTTATAGACAAGGTTCAAAAAAAATTGAAAGAATGACCAAATTTTAGTCACATTGAGAAAACAGTTTTTATGGAATGTGTGCATTTTCCTTCCTTTTTCCCCCCAAAAGGTTTGACCTTTATTTATCAGGGGCCAAATGCATCCTAACTAAAAATGACCATGTTACTAACTCAACTTGCATCAGTTATGTGAGCCTAATGATCCGTTTGGATTGAGCAGGAGAAAGGAGAAGTAGAGTAGATTTGACCCAAAATTATTCTATTTTTAGCTAAGAGCTAATTTTACTCTACTCTACTTCCCTCCACTCTCTCTCCTTCCAAACAGGCCATAAGTGCCCTTTCGTTTACCATGGATTCAAATGCCAGGGCAGCAGACATTTGTAAGCTGTTTCAAGAAAATGATTCTCCCCCCAGATCGTTCACTTGGCAACCCTGCCTTCTTGTAATTGTGCACTTGAAACATAAAAAGATTGAAAAATAAATAAGCACATCATGGCACGCTCATACACAAGAAAAAAAAAGGGTTGGCTACTCAAAATTCAATCAATATAGGAAGGTTGTAAGAAATGTTCTCGTCCACAATTTGCTGATAACACGTAAAAATGAATGGTGATGATAGTGTAATCAGACTGTTACTAGAGGAAAGTACAAGCAAGAAACAAAAATAAGTATACGACTAGTGATGTTAAAAGCTCAAGAGTCCATGTTGGGTGTAATAGAAGCGCAGGAATATTGGGGACCAGGAGAGAACCAGATACCCGGCCGATCACAAGAGCACCGAGTCTGCGATGGAGCAAACAAAGATGTCAGTATCTAAAAGCAAATGAAAAAGAAAATAAGTTGAAATTTGATAACTTTTTTTTACTATTTGCATGTAACATACCCAATAATGAAGGCCCTGGCCAAGCTCTTTGTTTTATCGTTGAGGAAATAAATGCAAGCTGCCAAAGAAACTGCGACCTGCATGGAAAGATATTTTATTTTATTTTTACTTTGTTAATGTTGAGTTTAGGGTGGGGGGAGGGTGCAGGGAAAGAAAGCTACAATCCGTGTAGCACAGGTTCAAAAATATAGTTGCTGTAAGTGAAGGGAAAGAAAGACCATGACTATCCTATTGCAACGGTGAAAGATGGGAAGAATTCGGAATTCAGTTCTTATCATTGTCCAAGAAAAGGAGTAGAAGAAACAATCAACAATTACTGAAAAAATATCCTAGAATATTCAAGTCTAGAAGAGAGCTCAGGCATTTGACAATTGCAGCAAGGTTTATCCGAGAGCCTTCAGGTCTGTGTGAAAACAAAGCCATACTACAGAAGGAACTCGCCATATATCTTTTAAATTTGAACCATGTTGGCTCATGAGATGGAGGTGCATTATATTCAAAGAAAGTCTGATCATATTACTGTTTCCAGCACCTTCTGGTTTAACTTCTTGTTGCTCCTTTTCTTGTTAATCAAAGATCCCTAAAATCTAAATCCTGTAGCCCACCTATTCTAGATTGTAGTTCACCCTAATTTCAAAATAAAGGGCTGTCTCATCACCTAATTATTTTGTTCCCAAATAGTTTTTACAAACATACTAATTCCTACAAGACAGGCTTGGATATGCCTGAGGATCAGTAGATGGTCCACCAAGGTGACTGCCCAAAACCCTACACATTGGATTAACATGACTTTTTTTTTTTTTCCTTTTTGACAAAAGAAAAGAAAAGAATGGTTAGCTGATCTTCCCTTACACCAGGATAATGTCATCCTAATGAGGCGAGTTCAGCATCCATTAACCCCATGCAATGCCATTGGTTTTTTTTCCAGTTTTCAACAATTTGAACACCATTTGATTGCATGACATCAAACTAGCAGTTATCAATTGCTCCAGATTTTATTAAGGCAGCTTATTTGGATAAAATACTTTATTACAGAGCACAAGCAAGTTAAAACTGCCCTCCAATTCATAGAACTGGACATAATTGGAAGGGAAGATATCACTTTGACCCAAAAAATGATGCATTGTTACCATAAGGTTCCATTTGAAATAAAAATTGAAAATCAAGACAGAAAATATAGAACAAACCTGGAAAGCAGGTCCACCCTCAGCAGAATTCATGATACTCCAGCCACCCATAAATGCAAACAGAAACAATCTTCTAAAAATGACGTCAGTTGGGGGAAGCTCCACAAAATTGATCAAGTTCTTAATCCAAGGTGGAGATTCTTCTACTTTCTTCTTCAACTTGGTTTTCAAATTAATCTTGCTTTTCTTCCTCTGTTGGAAACTGTCCATCAGTATTTTCTCAAATGCAGCTTCTATTGATTCCGCACTTCTCTCATGGCCAGAATATTGATCCAAAAGAAAATTGCGCGAGCCCCAAATTTCTTCCTCAAGGCATCACGGCTTATACCAAGGCATCTATAAGGATCCCACAATCTGGTTCGAGGAAATTTTTGGACATTACCTGTAGAAAAATGAAAATAAAATAAAATTAGGATACATCTTTTGATGTAATCAACAGTTGGACAGTATAGAGAGATTGCAAAAACACGTGAAACTGCAACATGTTACAAGCATATAAAATTATATTTTTTTGAGCTGCAAAATTTAGAGCAAAATGATCAATGATTCACACACAGATAACATGCCTCAACAATTACAATTTTCAATTTACACAAGTACTTTGAACTCTTCCATTCCACCAAGAAATGAGTGAAAATTAGGTACAGGAGTAATGCAAATGAAGTTGAAAAATAAGAGGTTATATATGCACTTAATTGCTAAGAACCATCAAGGTAGATACTAGATAGATTATGCTGCACTTTTGTTATATGGTAGACCATTCCCCATAATTGCAATACAATTTAATGGACCAGAGAAGGCAAGTAAAGTATTTGAAAAATGTGAATATATTCAAGATACTACTAACTTTTTATCGACGCCATAGGGGTCGTCAAAGAAGAGAGTTATAACATATGCCCTGAATATCTCCCCTTAGCTTCCCATTGCAGCCCAATTCTTAAAGCCTTATGTAGTAACATTACTTCAGACCCCATACAGTGGAAGTGAAACTAATTTAATCAATCCAAACCCAACATTTCATTCCCAAATATTGGGTCCACTTTTATGTGAAACAAAAGTGTAACACAATACATGCACTGAATAATTTCATGTGAATTAGGTATCAACGACTAATACAAGGAATAATGACCCAAAACTCATCATTTGTGAAAAAATCATCTGCAAGAGACATACAATTGATTTCATAATCATAAGCAAAAAAAAAAAAACCATTACAGGGACTCACATCTAGTAACTCCCTCCCTCAGTTCATTAGTTCTCTTCTCTCTTGTAATTAATTTTCTTTCCTATTCTTTTCTTTTTCTTATTATTTGTACTTTTTATCTTCTTTTTGCATAAAGTAGCTTTTTCAATACAGAATTTTCTTTTTTATCCACCCAAAAAAACAAAAAACCATTACAGGAAAAGCCCCACTTAAGCCATTTTCCTCCTCTACAATTACTAATACAATTACAATCATCAAAGTGGCTAACATAAAAATTCATTCCACACATACATAAATGCATACATATTTACAAGATAATTAATAGTTTCCATGACCAGAAAATTTTCCCGGGAAAGTTTTACAACTCAAAATTATATCCCAGTAAACAAACAGTGTTTACTTCTTTAAAGTTTATACTCCTTTACAACAACAACAACAACAAAATACAATTTTCATGAAAAGAAAAAAATGATTTGATTTTCTAAATTTGAAATGTATAGATACCTCCGAATGGTGTATCCACAGCACATCTAGGGCTTGCAAAATTAGCGAAATGCGCTCTTGGGTTCTTCGTATTGCCGCGGAAGAAACTGCAAAATCCCACACAAAAAAAAAAAAAAAAAAAAAAAAAAAAAAAAAAAAAAAAAAAAAGATACTAGCTTTTCTTTTTTTATAGATTTAGCAAGAAGAAATTGAAAAAGAAAAAGAAGAAGAGAAATTAGAGAAATGAATTGGGGATTTGATTGGAGGCAAAGAGAGAGAGATACAGTTTAGGAGAAAGGAATGGAGTAGAGAGAGGAGTAGTAGTATTAGGTGATTTAAATAGTTCAAATTTAATCCAATCAACCATGATGGTCATTTGACTCATTTCTATCGTATTGCCTTGACTTGGAAGAAACAGAAAAACCATAAATCATATACTGCTTGATTAGCTCTGTGGCCAACTTCTTATGTCCCTATTCTATTTACCTCCGAAGAACACATTTTATGCTGTTTTGAGGATCTGATTTTGTTCCTCAACACAGCATAAAATGTGTTCTTTTACATTATTCTTTCAATCTAGTTTATTTTTTGTTCATATTTCGTGGGATAGAGACCCTTGTACATAGTTATTTTACACTTTAACAGAGCCTGAATATACCAGACAAAGTGAATTCATCAAGAATAACATATATCCATCCTTCATAACTTAGGATTTCGGTCACCTTGAGTAAGTTGCTGCCTCAAAACCCTTCTCATAACCTTATTTGATGCTGTCCTTGGAAGAGAGGAGAGAGGCACAACTTGAGAAACCTATGCAATTGAGTTTACAAGTTAGCATGCTTCTCTAAAATGTGTCCCATATTTTAACAGAAAGGGCAGCTGTGTGCAGAGCAAAAATCAATACCCTGAATAAAGGATTTAGTTTTTTCTGCACTGCTGAGTTGAAAGATATCCTCAACTGATTTAAGTCAGCCGTCATGTTTTCTGAATCCTTGAATACAACAGCAATTACCAACAGCTCAGGCCCTCCTCCAGAAGGAGGCACCCCAATGGTAGCTGTCTCAAGGACACTGTTATTGGCTGCAATACATATGCATTCAATTTCAACAGAACTCACCTGCCCAAACAGAAGGGAACGCATAATTTCATTGATAAAGATGTAATTCAGAACTGCATCCAACTAATATATTTATCCCTATACAAGGCAAGTGTTCTGAATAAACATGAAGGACAACATTAACAGAATATCCATTATATCTTGTATCTCTCAAAAATGTGCAGGTGGGTCAAGCATCATAGTTTCTAAAGCAAAAGATCTTGATTTTTCTTATACTTTTATTATTGTTAATTATTGACATATGTAGGAGGCAAACAGAATTTTGTGCATGATACTAATGAAAGAAAAATGGAGGGGGGGGGGAGACCATAGCTATTTGAGAAAAAAAACCTTAAATTTGACTACCTAGAAGCAACCTATTGTTTGTGTGTGAACAGAACTTGGAGAAATAAAGGAAAGAAAATCACTCTACTCACTCCCTTGCTAATATGCATGAACATAAACATGAACAGGAACGACAATTCCAACCTGTGAAAAGGTATCACACATGACACCACCAGTATATCAACAAAAAAAATTATTGATGCTTTATAGAAAATTTAGAAAAATCTTGAGAACAAAATTGTGAAGAAAACAGTAAGATTTAGAAGTTTCTCTAACAGAAAGGCATGATGCAGTTCTCCTGAATATTTCTGAATTCATCAACGAGTATTGTTTTCCCAAGTGTCCAAATATTTGTCAAATTAAATTTAACAATAGTGTTGCATCAGTAAGCAAATCATATTCCATTAGACACTGTGTGTACCTTGATACCTCCAAGATTCATTGTATCATCTGCACGACCATGTGCATGATAGTATCCTCTAGATGTACGCTCAAACACATCCCCATGCCTCCGTAATACCTGCATAAGAAAATCCAACTGCTTCAAGAAGCCTAAAGAAGCCTAGACACCAAACTATTACGAAGATGGAGAAGAATTCACTTACCCTTCCTTTCCAAAGGGGCATTCCCTTAAAGTAGACCCAAAGGGGCATTCCCTTAAAGTAGACATCACGATGGTCAGCATTCAGCAGTTTATTAGAAGCCCCAAACATGAGGGGACCAAGTGCCAATTCACCAATCCCTGGTACATTCTCTGGCTAAAATAGACAAAGATGACAGGATTATTTTAATTACATTGTATTAAAGTATGATAAAAAAGAAGGATGAACTACAAATTCATCAAGATGATTAAACCTTTCTCTCCCGTAAAAATAAGGTTATTTGGTTCTTACAATGGGATAACCATCGCTGCCAAGAATAAACAAACTGCAACCCATAGCTGGTCTGCTAAAAGCAGCCAATGATTGAGCCTGCAAAAATGAACCAGTAATAAATCCACCACTCCGTGCCACCACAATATTCAATGATAGGCCTGTAGCACGCTCTCCCCATCAGCCATAGGTATTCATCAACATTAGATGCCTCACCAGTGGAGCCAAAGCAACTGCCACATTTCAAAATTACAAATACAGCTTGAAACATCCAAATTTGGGATAAAAATCCATAGTTGCGCAACCTAACTTCATCTAAATATAATACACAAGTAGAAACGCACATACACTTATATGGTACTTTAACAAGATGAATGGTCATAACTGCAAGTTAACCTACCGGATGGCAGACCAATCATAGCCAGCCATACAATTTGTACTTTTCCATGCCCAAACAATACTTGGGATGACACCAAGCATAGTCACTTTAGCATCCTGCATGGAAGTATTCCATTTGGGGAAAATTATAAATAATCAAATCAAATAAAAATCAAATCAAATCCAGAATACTCTAATAATAAAACATGTAGCATAAATGTTATGAACCTCTAAACATATAGCAATAAATGCTACTTCAACATCCTATGTGTTACACAAATTTCCTTTCAAAGTCCTCAACCAATTAGTTTTTTTTTTTTTTTTTTGGAAGAAGGGGGGGGGGGGGGGGGGGGGGGATGTTAAAAAGAAGCAGTTTAAACATACAAAAGTAGGGAAAGTTTAAGGAATACCATATACATGGTCAAGACCACAGGAGAGGTAAAAGTTGCCCCTCTGACACCCCCCTAACTGCATGCTGCGGCATTCATATGTTGCTAAAACTGCACCGATTCGTGACTTTTCCATGCTCATCAAAAATCAATGCATGGAATGAATGAGTTGTTCCATTAATATTTATTATATCTTTAATTTAGTGATTTTTTATTGAACAAAGTTTAGCTACAAAATTGGTTGTAGCCTAAGGCTACAACCTTACTTAATAAGATAAATATTACTACATATTTTGAAAATCTAACCGTTAAATTAAATTTTCTTTACGCTTTTAATACACATAAAGTTTGTGTCAATTGGATATTATTTAATATATAATCTATAAGCTTATATTTTATGTATAATTTTATACTACAAAAACTTGCAATTTAAACAATTTATTGATAACATAGCAATTGATCTTTAATTTTCTAGAAATTTTGCAAGCATGGAAGATATAAGAAGAAAATGTAATCCAATGGTGAATTTGTCAAAATTCACCTAAAATAAAAAGATATTGAGTAAAGTTGTAACCTAAGGCTACAACAAATTTTGTAGCTAAATTTTGGGTGAATTTAGCCAAAGCACCACCCTCCCCCCCCCCCCCCCCCAAAAACAAGAGGGAAAAAAATATACAAATTATAAAAATTAAAAAAAAAATGAAAATCTTTCACCATATACCTTAATGTACTTAAATCTCAAAGTTAGAATTGGAGGCCTTCTCATCATATTAGTTGCACATATCTATAATGAGGTGATTGACATATTATGGCACTTAACAAATATAACGCTTTGGGTAACTCTGTGTAAAACTAAGAAGTTATAAAAGTATGAAAATCCACAGATGATAAAAAAGAACTTAGAACAAGCCTATTAGCTAAACATAATTCAAAATTTCACCTGAACAAACTTGGCAAAGCCAGAGCCAAGGGGAGATCCATTATACAATGCCTTGGAAGCCCCATTTAACAATGATGCATATACTAGCCAAGCATCCATCATCCACCCAAGATTGGTGGGCCAAGCAATGACATCACCTTTATGGATATCCAAGTGGCACCATGCGTCTGCAGCAGCTTTCAAAGGTGTTGCACTGGTCCAAGGAATTGCCTTTGGCTCCTCTAAAACAGAAAATAAGTGCAGTTAAGCATTTCTTTTGACATTATATGAGCTGTTGCCAGTTTTGAAGGCAGAGTTAATTTAGTATTGGAACCGAATCAATTATTTTCCCCAATTGTGCTCTATTTTTCCCTTCAAAAAAATTCTTACAGGTTCCACGCATTCCATAATGATGGAATCTGTATGCACATGTTCAAACTATAAAATGCTCCTGCCCACAGAGATGTGAGACTCTCATAGTTAACCTTTTCTGTCAGATTCCTCAGTTATTAGCCAAATCAGCTAGAATTTTTCCTCTAGTTCTTAATCCTCTTGATAAGATATGAAGAGAAGAGCTGCACAACCTTTATTCCAGACCATCAAGGTCCTTTCTGCTAAACTTTTATTTGCTTAAACACTTGTAAAGTACCACTAAAAGCTGGTTGATTTGATAATTAGCAAACTCCTTAAATACATATTTTAACATCAAATCTTCCAAGCACATGATTAATCTATTTATTTTTCTCATTTCTATACCACTCTTGCATTTGTATTCTTCAACCTTTGTTCTCTTTCCTTCTTTTTTTTTTTATAATTATTTTTAAATAACTTATTGCACCCTTTGAACAAAGAGGACTCTCAGCTAGTCTTAAATTCTAATGAGACCTCATTAAGGCAAAAGGCTTTGAATGAACCAGCAACAAATTTGTTAAAACCCACTTGAGAGAGAAACTAACAGACTTACACCAGCAAAACAACAATATGTATCAGATTAAAAGCAACTGGCAGAAATCTCTTCAAGTTCAGAAGACATTCATATTAAAGGTTACTTTTATCAAACTTCCTATTCATACTTTCTCTATCAAATCTTATACACTTTAAGCATCCATTCTGTTCTGATGTATGCACAAGCTAAAAAGTAATTGATCAAGAACACCTGAAACCAATATATTTTTGACACTCCAATATTAAAAAATCATGCTGGGCAGTTACTAGGAAGAGACTGTCATCCAGTATGATGAAATGCCTCCCAGTTATGAGCCATCAAGAAATTTTGACTATTCAAAAGTTCATATGACTTTCAAGTTGTGGCACCAATTTTTATTTTATGCAGGATGAAGATTGGCACCCAAATTAAATTCGAAACCTTTGAATTGACAAACACTTAAATATTTGGTCCTTCTAGAAAATTCAATTTTGCAATGTTAAAAATGAAATAAAAATATAAAGAAAGCTTCATCTTTTCAATTTACCTGTAGTTCCAGATGAGAAAAGGATGTTTGTAAATGCTTCTACTGGTTGTTCTACAGCAGCAAATTCACACTCTCTGCCCATTTGATATGAAACATGATTGTTGTAAGAATATTACTCAAGTATTTTTGAAAATATACATTAGATGATTTTTATTTTTCACCTAATGAGCAGATAAATATGATGTGAAGTGCATTCAACACACTAACATCAAAAAAATTTAACTGGCTGATGAAACAAGTTATGAGGAAGCTAACCAAAGCAGAAAGAGAAATATAAATACATACATACAGACGTGTATATATATATATATGCACGAAACCCTATTTGCATAATGTCCAGTGTCTTTTGGTTCAAATATTTAAGTGATGTGTGTGTGTGTATCAAGTTTGCCCTTTCCAAACTGTAAAGCATGGAGTAGTATAACAATTCAAGACAGAAGAACTTCATGCTTGAATACAAGCTATATGTACTTTATTCTTAGATTTGAAAATAAGAAAGAAGCACCCCCAGAGCAGCAGGGGGGGGGGAGGGGGGGGGGGGGTTCATAGACGCTCACTAAAAACTAAAAAGACAACATACATCAAATATTACTATGAAGTGCATACTTGAAATGTTTAACTCTTCCTAGAAAATCATGCCAAGAAATGTTGCCATCCCGCAATTTCATGCTAAAGCTAGAACCTCTGGCGGGAATAACAACTGCCATTGGTGACTAAGCCTCCACAATTCTACTGCAGGACTGAAAAAACACTGTGAGGTCCTAGCAAATAGAAAAAGTAGATAGTTAGATCATATAGTAGGACAATCAAAGCTTCACCTGTACAAGGGTATACTTTTGTCACCAAGAATAATCAAATCCTGACAAAATGGAAAGAAAAAAATTATGAAGAATTAAGATGATGAAGCAAGGATTGCATAAAATCTTTGACACACACATGCACTAAAAACAAGCGGCTCAAAAAGATGCACATTCTTGATCTGAAAGTGATAAGTTCAACAGCTTATATACATATCATCTTACTGAACTCTGACTTATCTTAATGCAAAACTCATAGATATAGTGCCTTGAGTTGCAAAGAACTTATTCAAGTAAAATATGCATTTGAAAATGGAATAAGAGCACAATGTTCCAGAAAATATATTATTAAAAAAAAAGCTCCAAAAAATACTTGCATACATTTTTTGCTTAGACATTGTTCAGCAAAGACAAATCCATAAAAACAAAAATTCAAGATGAAATGTTTGAAAAGAGAAAAGGGCAATAACCTGAGTAAATATGGCTTTTGCTTCTGATATTTTCAGCCTTGTTGATATTTCACGTGGAGCAAAACTATCAGCTATCGTCACAACTACATAGCCAGCCAAAACAATAGCTAGGTAGATAACCACAGAATTGACATTCATTGGCATATCAATTGCAATTACAGATCCTTTGTCCAAACCCAGTGTTTTGATTGCATGTGCAACTAACCTACATATTATAGTGCCAACAGAATCCTTGAGTTTCAAATGTTTAAAGATTTAAAGTTTGCAGGTAAACAAATTGAAGAATACATCTCTGAAAACCTTAAAACAGAAAAATATGCTACTCTTCCACAGTATAAAGCCAGCAAATTTACTCAAGAAATAGAAGAATTTAACCATAGAAGTTTACCATCTAAGCCTTCATACTGCTTCAGTTAAACATATACAGTTAGTCATTTACTTATTAACTTGAGGAGCATAACTTGACAAACTTCATAATTATGAGATGAAAATGGAGCGCTTTTAGAACCACCTAATTAGAGAATGCTTAAAGCTATCGAGCCATTAAAAGATCAAGCTTTTATGTTTGCTGGTGTTAAATAACATCAATGCTCCCACAAAAAGCAACATGGCATTAATTAAATATGACCTGTCACTGAACTTACATTGACCTACACATGACTTTTCAACACCAAAACAGATGTGAGGCGTAGCCAGGAATTTGTATATGGGGGGCCGACCACTTGTGCATGGAGGTGTTGACCTACATGGACCCACCATTTTTTCCTCACCACTCACAACTCGCCACATGGTGAGTTGTGGCAAAAATTGTGTAAGTTTTTGTAGTTCTAGCATTTTTCAATAACTTAAGCCCAACCCTATTTTCTTGTCTATCTCCCTCCTACTACACACCTTGACTCAAATGACTGCTAGGTTTCTTTAACGGCTTCTAGGGTTGGATTGGAAGTCTTTGATACCAAGTTGGAGTTGAGTTGTAAAGTGTGGAAGATTAGAAATAGGTGACAAGTAAGAGAGAGAGAGAGAGAGAGAGAGAGAGAGAGTAGTTTTGATATATAACCTAAGCAGTTTGAGTCTTTTTTTCTTCTTGGGTACTAATTCTGCATTTGGTTAATTATGACATTGTCAACATTCAACAAACATATTAATTTCATCATTTCTCAATACTCAATTAAGTCAGAGATATCTAAAAAACAAAGTAGCACAAAAATATAATCGAATGCGCAAATGAATGGTGAGGAAGAATTCAACGGAGAAAAGGAGATAGAGATAAGAGGAAGTAATATTGTGAGACAACACCTAATTACCTATAAGCTTGCCATTAATGAAAACACGCAACACATCGCGCATGCTATCAATTATCAGTGTTGGTCTAACTTCCTTTTCCTCCCACAGGTGTCCTAATTTCTAAATTGCTAACATCTTTTTTCTTAAAGAATGCACCAATTGTTTTTCGTTTGCTCATAATTCTTTTAGCTTTAAGAATATGACTCAAAAATTAACCTGAAAAGAACTTTAAAAAATAAAATTTTAATTAGAAATTTTTACTTAGTTATATGAATGTTATTCATACTCAAGAAAAAACAAAATTTCCACTATAATTTAAATAGTCAACCCATTTTTAATACGACTTTAATTAATAATAACCCTTTAAACAAAAACAAAAATTAAACACACAAGTATTGGTACACAACATAAACCAAACAATTTAACAACACCCACAGCCGCATCCACAGCAACATGATATCTAACTAATCAAAAATAGGTAATAAATCAAATCAATTTTACCTTGGAAACTTTGTCTTCACAAAGTGCAAAGATGGGTCACCCAGGTGACAATGCCTACTGCCTCTGCCTCCAATGGGAAACTTTTCTTCATAGTCTAATGGGAAATTTTTTTTTTTTTTGCAGGGGCCACGGCCCCCCCAAGCCACTATGTGGCTCCACGCCTGGATGTGAGAATCAAGCAGTGCTTCTGGAACTCAATTTTTGATATTCCCTAATGCAGATTAAAACACAAGCTATAAATGTGCACTATATAAGAGGACTTGAATGAATGCATCAGTAACATATAAGTCATACATGATCTGCACTGCAAAATTTAGAGAGATAGGTACAAATCAAAAAACACTTGTGAAATATCATTGCAAAATACATATTAACGTTTAATCAGGTAATCATGATGGCTTAACATCCGAGTAAGCACAAGATGAAAAAAGATGCAAAAAATATGGTGTATAAAAATAGAGAGAAGACCTTAGAATGCATAACACAAAAGCAGGCTGCATGTTCACACACATTGCACACCATCAGTCTGCAAGAAGAGGCTATTACAATGACATCCAATGATGCCATACTACCTGTAATAAGTCGTTCTAAACAAATTTGGATGTATATATTTTGCACTGCAGAATAGTGGGCGCGCCAAAAACAATACGTACTTAAAGCCATATAAATATACTAACAAGTTATTTGCAGCATGTAGATATCAGTGTATGTCTGTTTTCCATGATTGCAAGATGTGCCAGTTAACACAGCATCAAAAACATTTTTCAAAGAATTTAATTAGCATCGGACAACCTAATTATAGTAATATATCACAATGACTTCAACCAGAAAAATTGAGTAGGATTAAAAGTAGCATACCAAACCTCTGCACGAAATTCCCGGACGGTCATCCTATTTACAGGCAAAATATCATCCCCTTCGTCATATTACTGCTATATCCTCCAAACTTCTCTTGCTATTTAAACTCAAGCGATTCTCCGCTGGATTAAAAAAAGCTCCAGGAAGCCACAGACCACCTGGGTATGACGAATGGCTTTCCCCAAATGGACTATCCCGTAAGATACATTGGGGAGGTACAGAAAAAGATATGCTCATTTCATCCAAAACACTTTTCCAATAAACCTAACAAATAAAGGAGAGGAAGCTAGACATATGAAATTGCTCACCATCCAATTTCATGCAAAATTATAAATAAATATATAAAGGCAACCTTGCTATGTTACTAGTACTACCTCAGGGTTTGAGACTGAAAATTCCTGCTAGTCAGAGAAGCTTGATATGGGATCTTTATATTTTGAACCCAAAAACTCTTTTCCCACCTCTCCAATAGCTGGCCAACAATTGTTAAGATTGCAGTTTCGCTGGTGATGCAAAATCCAGCAGTCACACGTAAGGAAATCTATGTCCACAAAATTTCTTTTTCACTAGCAATATAATAAACAACTGTAAATTTTATATATATATATATATATATATATATACAGTGCCACAGTTACATTATACATACAACAACAAAGAGGGCGTTTGGTCATCCATTTTAAAACATTGTGTTAAACACTGAATACTAGTATCCAAAAAGAAAAAAAATGTGTATGGTGGACCATTCCTATTCAGGGTTGTTTGGAAAACATTGTTCAAAAGCCCATGTTTAAAATGATGGTTTTGAAACATACTTCGACTTGTTTTTAAACAACAAACACTAGTGTTCAGTGGCACTTTGGTAATTATGTTGAATACTATTATGGGCCCACCTGGTCAACTTTCTTTCAATTATTGTCTCCTCTCTTCCTCTCATCTCTTCACGCCGAATCCGTACCTGGTACCAAGATCTCCATCTCACCCACACAGTTAGAGCAACCCAGCAGCATTACTCTCACCCACCTCCATAACTCCCCTCACCGACCCAGCGCCATTAAACCCATTGCCATTAATCCTCACCAACCCATCATAAACGCATCTTCTACACACTCAACTTACACTGCATCACCAACCTCAGTCAATCACATTAACCCTTTGCTCAGAATCATAATTCCATGTCCAACTGCCCCTAATCCGAGGAAGAGATCCCACCCTCACCTACAAAGCTTTGGTGCTAACCAAAAGCCAAACTCACACAGTGCGAAGGGCTTGGTCAAGTAAATATTTGTAATTTTCTTAGTTACTTGTCGCAGCTTTCTTTCACATCCCAATCTAACTCAGATCAGTTGACATTAATCTAGCTTAGGGCTTATTTAGTCCCACATCTTCATTAAGATGGAAGCCTCATCCTCATCCTCCACCTCTCTCATGCTATACAGAGCATCTACTTCCTCCTCTCACCGTGTTCCCTTACTAATAGGTCTGCCTAAATGTAAACTGTTACAATTTCATAGGTAGTGAATCATTTGTTTGTTTGTCCTGTTATAATTTTGTACTTAGGTCATGCATTTGGTCTTCATTGGGCCGTTTATTTTCAAAACTAAAGACTTCATTTTATGTAGGCAGAAGAGGTTCTCCGTTTATTACACTAATAATACACCAACTATCTGTAAGTTGAAACTGTGGAGTGAATAATCTTAGTTTTTGTTTACTATAAGATTAAATAACATAAGTCTTGCCAAGGAATTATAATAACGATTGTTGTTGATATGAGTTACTGAGAAATTGTTGTTGTTGATATGTAATTTATGTTTTTACTACTCCATTATAATTACTAGACTTTTTATATGTTCTTCAAATGTGCAAATTCTTGTTAATCCACTTTGTTAGCAACCTTGCAGCCACTTAAATTATTGAGTTCTGCTATCATATATGATCATTTATGGCCCTTGGCCTTGCTTATATTAAAATTCAGAAAAATCTATCTTAAAATTTCCAAATTTAGACCTTAGTTTCTCTTATATGCCTGCTACTTGGTACTTTTAGTGAGTAGGTAAATGTTTTTTAATCCGTATCATACAATTTCAAATGACGAGTCTATGTAAGTATACCAAAATTTATTTAGATGGACGAGAGAATAGTTGATGCCGAGGACAGGAAGTTGTGGCCTTCTGCAGTCGAGAAGCATTTCATTGAAGTATTGTTAGAAGAGGACGCTAAAGGGAATATGCCCCAATGCCAGTTCAAGACTAGAACTTGGACAACCATTATGAATGAGTTTAACAAATGCACGAATAAAAATTACAACAAGACACAACTTTCACAAAAATATCAACGAATGAAAGGTCGACACCACACATTCTCCAAGCTCATCAGACGTACAGGAATGGGATGAGACCCCATTTCAAATACTGTGACGGCCAGTGAGGAAGCATGGGCTGCTGCATTTGCGGTAAGTCCTTTAACATACTCCAAACAAAATTTATTACAATTAGCTATGTGCATGGTTTATGGTTGTAAATAAAATGACACTAAAATCTATCTTTGTGTTCATTATAGCATGGCCCATCTTTTAAACACTGAATCTATTCACAACTAAAAAAGAGAAGTACTTCAAAAACAAAGATGTTTATATGGACCAGCACTATGTTGTAAGTGTATATGTATTATCTCAAAAGCTGTATTTTGCCTTCTTTTTTTTGTTACTTGTCCGAAGGTCTATAGTATCAATTAACTATATATGTTGTGAATGGCTGTTCTATATGCTAGCTATTTACTCATTTACTGTATAAAATAAGAAAATTTTGTCACTTGAAAAAAAAAAAAAAAATCATGATGTTGTTGGTATAGAAAACACATGCTACGCGTTAGTCTTCAATCCGATTGTTAAGGTTTGGTTTCAAACACCTTTTTCGAAAGACAGCTGCAATGCAACTTCCACATTAATAAAGCAGCTCCTGCTTTAAAGCGACAAAAAGCAGTTTGCTAGATCTTTGTTTACCTTTCCCTGCATATCAAGAATATGGGGTTTATTAAATGGTGTATTAATAAATAATGTGCTGAAATAGTTTTTTTGTAGCATTTTGTCATGATGATGCTTTTAGAAATGGAATAAAATCTGATCAAAAGGGTTTATTACTGTAGAATATATGTGAGATTTTGGTATAAAGTTAAATTTTGATGAAATCCTGTTACTTTTTCTGTTTTTGGTATTTAAGAGTGGATGGTTATTATAAGGTTATTATAATTACCCATCTGATTTGTATTGGGTTTTATATGAATAAGTCATCTAACCCAATATATATGGTTGTTAATAGGTCAATCATAAATTCAAGGAGTTCAAAAAAAAGGGGTTGAAACACTACAAGTTGTTGGGCAGGCTTTTCAATTCAAACACAGCCACGGGTTTCCTCCAAATTTCATCTGCCCAACTAGCTCCCAATAGTGACGAAGAGAGAGAGCTAGATGCAGCCTTCCTATCTGAGGGGGTACATGTCAATGTCAACACCAATGGTGTGGATGACGTGGAGAAGCTGCCCACACCGAGTGAAGCCCAAAGCCGGAGGCAAGCTGAAAACCGGCCAGCTGAACCATCTTATTCAAGCGAAAAAAGGAAGAAAGGGCACTCCCTTGAACCCATGACTAAGGCAATATGGGGGTTTACTGACATAAGGAACCGTCGGGGGAAAAAGTCCACTGACACTGGAGAGTCTGGTGTGGGGGCTGACTCTGAGTCAATTACACAAGCTGTAACATTGCTCAACCAGCACACTGATGTGGATCATGTCACATATTGCAAGGTCGTGCAGGAGCTTCATAACCCCAAGAGTAGAGCCGCTTTTTTTGCTATGACAGTCGATAGAAGAAGGACCTAGATTGAGTTTATTGGGGGTGGATTGCAGTAGTGGTGGCTGTGGTTGACAACCTAGGAAGTTAATTGATGGTGTGCGCTATGTTGATAGCCTAGGAAGTTAATTAGTACTCTTAGTTTGCTTTAATGTGAATACGCAAAATCTGTATTATGTTAATATTTTGGACAATGTTTGCATGCTGCCTTCCTTTATTATGTTGAATTCTTTGGACATCTATGCTGCTTATAAAAGAAATATGTTTTGTGGTTGTCATTTCTTCTATGAATTTCTTTGTTTGGTGACATATATTATATATATATATATATATTTTAGAAAATCTGATGTGTTCTTTACGAAATTTTTGTGGTACACACAATAACATCTATATATATATATATATAGTGCTTCCAGCAATATATATAGACTCACTTATATATACATGCAGAATCATATACACTCACTTATGCAGAATTATATTTTCTCACTTATGCAGAAATATATATACTCACTTATGCAGAATTATAAATACTCACTTATGCATAAATATATATATATATATATATATACTGACTTATATATGCATACAGCTTATATATATACTCATTTATATATATACTCACTTATGCAGAATTATAAATACTATTATGCAGAAATATATATACTCACGTATATATACATACAGCCATATATACTCATTTATATATATACTAACTTATATATATACATACAGCAATATAAATATATATACATATAGCAATATATATATATATATATGTACTTCTTTATAGTGACTGATGTAAACTTATTGGCTGCCCACAGGTGTGATTCAGTTATGGCCAACACCGATTCAGATCGTGATTCAGTCATGGCTGACTCCAATTCAGATGAGTATGATAGTGAGGTGGAGCTCGAGATTGCCACAGCCTACATTCAGCTATGTATAGAGTACGTGCAAAAGTACTACATGAAGCAACCTATGTGCACTAGTATCCTGAGTGGGAGGTCATATGTGATTGAAGTACTAGAAAGAAATCCCCAAGTGTGTTATGACATATTCTGCATGGACAAGACCATTGTTAGGCACTTATGTAATGAGTTGAAGCGGCTGCACCTATTAGAGGAGGACACTGGTATTGTTTCAGTTGAGGAGGTCGTTGGGACAATGCTATTTATCGTCAGACACAACGCTGACTATCGGCTAACTGCCAACCACTTCCAACATTCTCTCGAGACCATTCAAAGGCAGTTCCGGCGTGCCTTGCATGCTATCCATGCTTTGGGATGTCTCATCATCCAACCCGACACTGATGCAGTTGAGCTTCCTCATTCACTTCGAGGGAATGAGAAATATTATCCATGGTTTGAGGCATGCTTTGATTTTTCTTTTTTTAGTTCTTAAATAAATTATCATTTTGATTCATTAAAATGTGAAAGATCTGTAATAGAGAATAGAAAGAAAACAATATGAAATGTGAAAGAGTTCTGAAGTATTTCTAGTTTTTATAATTTGAGGTTAATTGAAAAAAATTAAATAAAATAGACAAGTTAACATATCAAAGTTGACCTAAACAACTGACTCTTAATCAACCGGCAGCCATTTGACAATTTAAACAGCACTACAAGGACAACCCTCTTAAATACCCTAAATATTACTAGCTTGTACTATTACTTGTCTTTGGTCAACCCAGAAAACCTTGAGTACACAAACCATTGAAAAAATTCCAATGTCAAATGCAGAAAAACGTCCAACCTTGACTGTTGGTTTCTATGAATTGTTCAGAATGTTCCAATATCTCTAGCTACGTACCTAGCTAGTTGGACACAACTGTTGAGCCTGTAATAATTGGATACATTCATTTTTGTACTTTGCTATCCTTCACTTTGGTGAACTTCATATTGTTCACACTATATTGCTCATAAGTTTAATTTATTAATTAGAGGTACCTATTTTTTTAACAGAAATGTGTGGGGGCTATCAATAGGCCGCACATAAGTGCTTCAACCCCATCCGGTAGAACCACCGCATTCAGAGATAGACGAAGTGACATCACCCAAAACGTGATTTGTGCGTGCAACTTTGACATGCGGTTTATGTATATGCATTCTGAATGGGAAGGGAGTGCAAATGATTCACGAGTCATGCAGGACGCATTTGCACATGCCTAGTATGAGTTCCCTTGGCCGCCTAGAGGTAAAAAAAAAAAATTTCGTGCATTTGGTTTTGGATTTGTTCTTTGGGACTAAGATTTGTTGGGTATTTTTGGTTAGCAATCTGGTCAAAAAGTTTAGTGGGTTTTAGCCACTTGTCATCCACTTTTTTAATTTGAACTTATTTCAAGTAATTTAGTTGGATTTGAAATGTGGATTACCAAAGATGGTTCCCTTATTTGAGTTGAATAATTAAAGTTTCTCACATTTCATCCTAAACTCTTTACTTTGAATCTGTCATTGGTAATAAGGAACCATCAAAAGCTATCTTTTGCTACTTGAGTCTTAGTGGTTGTATGGTGATCCTTTTGCAATTTTTACTTTATTGTCACTTAAAGATAGTTGTGTTGGGTAGCATTAATTGCTAATGGTTATCACTCTTATTGCAGGATCGTACTACCTCGTTGATTCGGGGTACATAATAGGTAGTGCATTCCTCCCACCAAACAAGTCCGCACGCTACCATGCCCAAGAGTTTCGGGGTGTGAACCGGCAGCCTACTACCCCATAAGAGTTGTTCAATTATAGGCATTCCTCATTGCGAATGGTGATTGAACGATGATTTGGCATGTTGAAGGCAACGTTCCCGATCCTGACAGAAATGCACTCCTTCTCCATCTCTAGACAACGGCTGATTGAGACCGCTTGCTGTGCACTGCACAACTTTATCCGCATGTCTAACCAGGCAGATGAAATGTTCCATGTGTGGGAAGGATCATTTGTGCGTAATAGCGACGCCAACCCAGTGAGAGTTGCACATGTAGGTAGTGGGAGCACTGAAGAAGCTTTTAATGCTTAGGCACAACGAACGATGTCGGAGTATCGTGATGCAATAACTACTGCTATATGGGCAAATTACACATGCAACCGTGATTGAGCTTTTTGGGAATAGATTGTAAATGTGGATAACATGGAACTATAACTGTTGTTGACATTTTTGGCTTGTTTTCCTTACTAGTTAGTTCAAATTCGAAACAGAGTCCCCTTTTTTTGGTTGGTCTTTGAAACAGTTGTCATCACTGGGAACATTTTTCTGTTTGTTTTTGTCATTTTCTCATGTTTGATATGATGGTAAACTAATTCTTGTGTTTGATAGATTATGATGAGTGTTGGGATGAGTTCAGCTTTAGTAGATTATTTGTTAGCCATCTCTGATGGATAAAGCTCTATGCCTTTAAAAATGAAGTTATTTCTTGCACTCCAATAGCCCAGGACAGATTCACCCACTGTTCTCTTCGAGTGGGAACACCATTTTCATTTTATAGTGTAGCAGTTGATCATGTTGGTTTTCTTTTATTTATAGGTACTATGGCAATTAACTTGAGACTGTTTTTTAGACTGAAATTGTTGGTAAAAGATAGTATTGTTGGCCAATTATTTTGTATTTTTGTACATGTATGTGGTACAAGCCCACATGAGAAATCATTGTCTCTACTCCTAACACAAAACTCCTGGAATTTGCCACCATGGCAGATCAACTATGAAGAAGAAGTAGAAGCGCAAGAGCAATAGACCTATGAAGCATACAGTTGCTACACCAAAGCCTCAAAATGCAAATTCAAGCTAGGCCAATTCCACCATTGTGGGTTTGCAAATTCTTGCTATTCTAAATTTCTAATACCAGCTATGGAGTTGTTACACCACATTTGTTTTACTCCTCATAATGGAACTAGAGTCATCATCATTTGCTCAACAAGGGAGCTAGCAATACAGACCCAACTACCATTCTCAGACCCTTTAAATATATTATTTTCCATGAAAAATGGTGTAGTGGCAGAGGAACGCAAGGCATGGAAGAAACCCATAACAATTCATAAGAGTCATTGTGCAATCTGTTGTACTCAAAATTCTTCAAAGTGCAGTTCCGACCAAACTTTGGATAACATCAATTTCAAGGGAATATAAAACAATTTCAACTTCAACAAAAAGGTCAATGAAAATTGGAGCATTCATGGAGTAACTTTACTGACTATTAATCCAATAACATACTATTATAAAAGTACTATTAAGCCAATAACATACTATTGTAAGAGTCAAGAGTCAGCCCCATACATATACCTAGCACTAGCAAAATGGATGACTCAAGATTGTCCAAAAATAATACACTGCGCATCAAGTTCATGAGGAGTCAGTAGTACTTAATAAGATAATATGGTTACACAGCAAGAATGAATACATCATCATAACAGTTTGGTTTACACCATTGTCATAGTTAGCAATAGTGCAAGTGTGGTGCATAACAAACACCATCCAATGAACATAATCTTGACCATTTTTTTTGTCTGATCTAAGGGGTGGACCTTGTCATGCATGACCCTCAATTCCTCTCGCAATGCACACAGCTCTTCTTGTAGTTGTTGGAAATTCTCCGCATATGACAATGGCGTCTTCAAGGGAATACACCACTGAAAAAACCCACATGCGTCCTTTGGGCAACATTGGAAAAGCCTGTACCGGTTCTCATTTCGCTTATCCGAAATCCTCACACTTGCTCTCAAGACACAAAAACAGCTGGAATTTCGGAACCAAAGGCCATCGTCAATATCCTCATGCATTGCGTCCGACATCTGCAAGAAGAAGCCACAAACCTACTCACTTACACATTACAAAATGTAATCAACACTATTAAACAACCATTTGAACATGCCATCAATTCGTGCAACAAAAACTATGGCAACATATCCAAACAGACCCTATGGCTATGCAATTTCCTCTAACTATTTTCAAAATTTTGGTGCAAGATTAATACAAACTTTCAAATTTTTGAATTAGAAAACCATCATTCATAGAACTAGAACAGAGAAAACCAAAAGTACTCCTAAACCTCACAAAACCTTTCTTTTGATCACTATAATTGAGGAATTGGCCTCAACAGCACCACATTATATCCATCATATCCAAATTGAATTCAACAAATTCAGTCAAACCTACCACAAAATCATCAAATCCACCAAGCTTAAATTCATGAATAATTAAACTAAACCCAATCAACTAAAACTAACAATAAAAATTCACGAATGAAACTAATAATCCCATATGGAGAATTTCATATTAGCTTAAAAATCACACTCAAAAGACCCTCAAATTTCAAACAGCAAGCAAGCAACATTGGAGTTTGGTAGCTGAGAACCCTAGGAAAAAACCACAAGAAATTATTAATTTAGAGTTCATTGGATTTGTTAGCCTTCTTTTTCTTTTTCTTTTTTTTTAATCTTTCGATGCTTTCTCGGCAACCAAACAGAGTGTTAAGAAAAATGAAAAATCGAATGGGTTGTAAATCAAATATTGTTTCAACAGCAAAAGATTTCAAGAAAACCCTTCCAGATTTTGAGAATGTAGGCCATGTATGTTTGGATTGTAAATCAAATATTGCTTCAACAGCAAACAAAGAACAAAAAAAATGGGTTTTCCCGATTGGTGAGGAAAAAAAAAAAACAAAACTCAAAAAAGTGAGAAATCTGTGAGTGAAGAAGGAACTGTTTAGTCTTTAGACAAAAACCCATTGACAAGCAAGGTGAAAGTCAGATTTGAACCTGGATCTTGGAGTGATGGGTCGGCGGCGACAAAACCTCGATTAGTTGCTGGGTCTTGGAGTGCTAACAGTGGGGATGAGATCTGAGGAATGTGAAGCCCAGCCGTGGATCTTCTGAGGCGTCAATGGAGATGAGGACTGTGCATGGGTTTGGTTTTTCTGATCTCAGGGAAGAGAAGGGATAAAGAAGGAAAGAGAGGAGCAACGGGAATATGATGTATTCTCTAACCTGATTTAAAAAATGTTATTTCATACTTTGGTCAGTTTTTTTTACAAAATTAAAAACACATACCAAACACATATTTATATTTTTTGAACACTAAAACATGTTATTTAAACCATGATACCAAATACATTTTTTTTTGTTTTATAAACACTAAAAACACATTTTTCAACAACACTTTTTAAACCACAGTTTTCACATCTTTTTAAACAACAATTTTTGAACTCTATGACCAAATGGGCCCTTAGTATCTAAAGTTTAAAATTAGCTATGGATTGTCAATAGACTAATTGGAATATTATACATCTATATACATAGATTTAAAAATTCATAAACCCATGGTTTCAGATTCATACATAAACACATTGCACAAACTTTTAATATTTGTCTACCTTGTAGTTGATGGCTAAAATTTTCACTACCCCTACCCTTTTTTTTTTTTTTTTTTTTTTTTTTTTTTTTTTTTTTTTTTTTTTTTTTTTTTTTTTTTTTTTTTTCAGTCAGTTTTCCAAATTTAAGGATTTTTATCTATATGTTTACTTTGACTATTTTAACATGTAGTTTAGACAAAATTCTTTTGGTTTCAACTATAAGGAATTTTTCGAGAAATAATAATATAGATACATATATAGATATAATATTCTTTCTCTTCATTAGGATATAAATACACAAATTACACAACTTAATTGTTTGCCCATGCACGAAAAGTTATATATATATATATATATAAGGAAATTGTGTCTCAATCATTGGGCCAAACTATTCCACTCTCTTTATGGACTGATAATAAGCTGTATTGAACTTGAACCTCCAGGTTTACGGCTTTACATCACATTTCAGACCAATGAGTCCACCACCTGGGTACCTTGCGGCCAGTGACGGAGTTAGGATTTCAGTTAGGAAGGCAAAAATTAAAAGACAAGATTGAAAGTAATATTAATTTAAATATTATTAATCGGTGTTAAAAATAAAATTAATTGATAAGGATAAAATTGTAAATATGAATGCTCACTGAAGGGAAGGCATAAAGCGACGTTCCAAACAAACTTTCGGTCTTACTTGTGTCCGTTGACAAGTGACAAACGGTCGGGAGTCTACAGCTCTAAGCTGCTGGGGTCAACTTGGGGAAGATGGAAAGTTGATGACACTAAGCTGAAGGGGATGCACAAGACTGACGACTCTGACATAACCTTAACTTGGCCTCCACACATGCATGAATAAGGAAATATCTTGTGCGCCACACTTAGTATTAGTCAAAAAGACTCCTACAAGGAAAGGATTCCGCAAAATACGTTCATGAGGGCTCCTATAAGGAAAAAACTTCTGAATCAAGGAAGAGAGGTCAACCCTCTGCTACTATAAAAGCCCCAAAACCCTCACTAGCCAAGGTACACATAATTTTTTACCCCAGCTCTAACACTCTAGAGTTGCGAGAATAATTCTAACTTGACCTTCGAAGGGTATTTGGCCAGCACCACATCGGTGCTCTCTATTAGGTCTTCTCTTTTTGTTGTGCAGGTGCTGTTTCGAGCATGCGAGAACTGTGTGGCTCACTAGTAATTTTTCGGCATCATCATTAATAAAAAATTATATACTAATAATGCAATATAAATTGAGAAAATAAATCAATATAAAAGTGTGATAAATATAGCAATATACTTGCAAAGTTGTATTCTCATGGTGTTGAATGCTCTTAAAAATTTGTGCAAAATTCAACATTTATTTCTCTATTTTTTTATGGCCTGTTTGGATTGAGTGGGGAGGGAGGGGGAGTGGAAGGGAGTAGAGTAAAGTTGGATGAAAATAGAATAATTTTGGGCTAATTCTACTCTACTCTAATTTACTCCCCCTCCCTCCCCCTCGGACAGTTAAGTAGTTAAAATTTGGTTATATAGCAAAAATAAAGTGTTTGAAAGTTGATATTGTGAAAAAAGTTAAAATAGAAGAGATAAAGATTAGTGGAGGCTAAGGTTTTAGTTTGATGCAAAGGACATAAATATAATTTTTTTTTTTTTTTAAATTATAAAAGAGAACTTGGGGAAAAAAAAAATTGCCTCTTGAGAACAATGTGGTAAGGAAAAAAATATATGGGTTTTAAGTAGGACCATTGAAAACTTTGTTTTGTTTGGAAAAAAGCTAAAATAATGTTATGAAGATTTGCACGTAAGATTGCTTTATTCTCAGCCAAAAAACACAATTTAATCTACTAATTTGCTTGAAAATCATGAGTACATACAATATGAACATCTCAGCATATCAATCTAGTTAATAAAGTCAAGAACAGCTGAACTGAAAGAAGTATATCCAAACTTCAATATGATATGATAAGAGGAGTGAGAGAGAGAAGAGAGAAGAGAGATTATAGGTCGGCTATCCAAGCAGGCGGGTCAGTGCCGTAGCCATTGTAGCAACCATAATACATCATCTGGTGAAGAGAGAAAGGAAGGTCAGGGCTGAGGACACGCTCGCAGATACTCCGCCACGTGTCCAGCATGTCAGCTCCGTAATTCCTCACGATCTTCGTTAGCCTCTCATGGATTCTCTCAGCGACTCCCGCCGCTACAACAATTCCAACCTCTTTTTCTATATCCGACCTCGTGATTCGATCTAGAGCTTTGTAACCCATTATTCATTCAATTTCTCACACACTCTCTCTCTCTCTCTCTCTCTCTCTCACACACACACACACACACACAAACACACAGTCGAAATTGCAGAGTGATAAGCTAGTAGTAGATGACTTTTTCATGAACGCTAGTAGTAGAAAACAATTTGAAAACTATTTTGAAAAGAAAACTAACAAATATTTAAAAAATCAATCTAATTGGGGCACCTTTTTAGTTGCCATATTAAGAATAATTCTTTTTTTTTTTTTTTAAAGCTAATAAATTTATTTAAGGGTAGTGAGAGAGAGAGAGAGAGAGAGAGAGAGAAAGGTATGGACATGTGTTAGTAAATCATTTAAGGATGAGGTTGTAAAGAGAACATGTGTTAGTAAATCATTTTATAAACGTATGCCCTTAGAACATGTGTTAGTAAATCAATATTTCACCAGTTTCATTGATGACTACTCTATAAAGGTATGGATTTATTTTATGAAACATAAGTCTGATGTGTTTGGCATATTTAAAAAGTGGAAAGCATAGGTTGAGAATCAGACTGGTAGGAAAATAAAATACCTTAGAACATATAATGGATTAGAGTATAGAGATAAAGAATTCATAAGATTTTGTGAATTAGAAAGCATTACTTGTCACTTCACAGTTAAAGGAACTTCAGAGCAGAATGTGGTTGCAGAGAGAATGAACAGAACCTTAGCAAAAAGAGCTAGATGCATGAGATTGAATGCAGGGCTGCCTAAGGTGTTCTGGGCAGAGACAGTTAACACAACAAGCTTCATTATTAATAGATCTCCATCATCAGCCATAGATCTCAAGATTCCATAAGAGGTTTGGTCAGGTAGACCAGTTGATTATTTGAGTCTAAAAATCTTTGGTTATCCAGCTTATGTGCATATGCAGAGTGGAGAGTGTTCTAAATTGGATTCGAAGTCAAGAAAATGTCTTTTATTGGTTTTGAAAAAAGTGTTAAAGCTATAGGCTTTGGGATCTAATCTCAAAGAAAACAGTGACCAACAGAGATGTTATATTTGATGAAGCCTTTATGTTGAAACAGAATAAGGCAAAGACATGTGATGAAAGTCCACAGGAGAAATTAACTGTTGAGGTGGAGTTTGATGAGAATAGTTCACCCAGTGATAAGGGTGATGCTGAGATTAATCCACAGCAGCAGCAAGAAAAGCCTTATTTAATTGCTAAAATTATAGAGAAGCGGGTTCACAAAGCATCACAAAGATATGGCTTTGAAGACATGGTTAGTTTTGCTCTCGTAACCAACGATAGAGATCCATTCACTTTCAAGGAGGCTACGAATAGGAAAGACAACGATAAATGGCTTGTAGCAATGTTAGAAGAGATGAATTCACTACAGAAAAATAAGACTGGGGAATTAGTGAAATTGCCCAAGAGAAAGAAGGCTATTGGTTGCAAGTGGATATTCCGCAAGAAAGAAGGATTGTTAGAAAAGGAAGGTGAAAAATTCAAGGCACGGTTAGTGGCTAAGGGTTACTCATAGAGAGAAGGAATTGATTATAATGAGATTTTTTTCACTAGTTGTGAAGCACACTTCAATTCGAGTAATCCTAGGATTTGTGACAATGCATGACATGGAGTTAGAGCAGCTAGATATGAAAACCGCATTTCTCCATGGAGATTTAGAAGAAGAGATTTACATGCAACAGCTCGAAGGCGTCAAAGAACTTGACAAGGAAGATTATGTTTGTCTGTTGAAGAGATCATTATATGGCTTGAAGCAATCTCCCAAGCAATGGTACAAACGGTTTGATTCATTCATGGTCACACATGAGTACATGCACTGTGAGTATGACTGTTGTGTTTATTTTAGAGAACTTACTGATGGCTCCTATATATTTCTTGGTCTATATGTTGATGATATGTTTGTAGCTATAAAGTGTAAGCAAGAAATTGTGAAGTTGAAATCTTTGTTGAGTAGTGAATTTGACATGAAGGATCTTGGAGCTGCCAAGAAGATCCTTGGGATAGAAATTCACAGAGATAAAGGGCTGGTAAATTATGGTTATCTCAGAAGGGATATCTTAAGAAGGTGTTAGAGAGATTTAGTATGCTTGATGCAAGTTCAGATAAAGTGTACACCGCTTTTTGCCCATTTTAAATTGTCCTCATAGTTATGTCCAAGTTCAGATGAGGAGTCGGAGTATATGTCTAAAGTGCCATATGCGAATGCAGCTAAATGTCTCATGTATTTGATGGTGTGCACTAGACCTGATATTTCTCATGTAGTCAGTGTGGTTAGTAGGTATATGGCAGATCTAGGCAAAGAGCATTGGAATGCAGTAAAGTGGTTCTTTAGATATCTTACGAACACTCGTGATTTTGGTATCCTATTTGATTAGAGAGCTAGTACAGAAGCTGTGGGTTATGTGGATTTTGACTATGCTGGAGATCTTGATTCTAGAAAGTCCATGATAGGCTATGTGTTTAGGTTTGCTGGTGGCCCAATTTGCTGGAAGTCTACACTACAAAATGTAGTTACTTTTTCCACTACAAAGCATAATATATAGCGATGATAGAGGCAGGAAAAGGAGCCATTTGGCTTAGTGGACTGATTAATGAGCTTGGTTTCAAGTAGGATAGCATCATTCTACATTGTGATAGTTAGAGTGCAATTCATTTGGTGAAGAATCGGGTGTATCGTGCAAGAACAAAGTATATTGCTTTGTGGTATCATAAGATCAGAGAATGGGTTTCGTATGGTGATATTTCTTTGTCGAAGTTTCTCACTGGTGAGAATGCCTTTAATATGTTAACAAAGCCAGTTCCAATAGACAAGTTCGAGCACTGCTTGGACTTGATTGGTGTTTGCAACTTGTGAGCCTAAAGGGCTAAGGTGGAGGCGATGGAGGAGTTTGCTCGTGTAGCTTGTTCAATTCAAGGTGGAGATTTGTTGACATGGGTTCAATTTGTGGCTTGAATTGCCACTGATGCCCACAAGCTCATTGCTTGTATGTCGATCAAGTATGACTGAATCCAACTAAGAATGTAACTCCTAGTGTTGCCGACCTATAACATAAATAAATATATATATATATATATTAGGTTTATGTTGTACGATATAGAGAGATCAAGAATTTTATTAACCTAGTAAGAGCAGCCACATAAGAGAAAATAGAGAAAAAAGAGAGGCAGTCAGCTTCTATTCTTATTGTTTGTGTGAGAAAGTGATAGAGTGTAATTGGGATTTGGGTTTCTTGAGAGTGTTTTTATGCACTATTGTATCTCCCTATTTTTATAGTGAAATTTCTCCGTCGTCGCCGTGGAGATAGGCAATTTGCCGAACTATGTAAATTCTTGTGTTCTATAAAATAGAAAAAAATAGCTTTATGTCAAAGTTAAAGTTAGCTTTCCGTAGCTTGATATGATAATTTATTAATTTTTCTCTCTTAAAGAATACAAGTTTCTTTTTTACTTGTTTTTGGACATATCTAACTCCAATAGGTTGAATCTACAAGGAAAAGGGAATTGATTAGCAAATCACAAGAGACAAAAACTAAAATAGTAAAATTTAATTAAAGAGATTTTTGATAGTTTAGTAAAAGTAATTTAAATTGAGAGAAAATAATAATATATTAAGGCGCTAAGGTTTAGGGATCTACAAACAACACATCTATTGGTAGTCTTAATAATATTTATTTCATAACTCAACTAAAATTCATATGAAGGATGATCGTACTCAGATGATTTAACAATAAAAACTTAAGAATTAATTGTTTAAGGTAGTTTCATAAAATTGATTGATTTTAGGCAAAAAAAAACTAGTAAATTAGTTCGCAGGGAATACTAAGTATTTAACGTGCTCGGAGTCTTGGATAAATCAAAGGATTATACAGAACTAAACACTTTTCTAGATGAGTAAAACAATCAAAAACATAAAAACATAAACATTAAAAAAAAATTGTTAAGAAAATACCAATAAATGGTTGGGTTTCACCCCTTTCCTTAGCAAGGCTTTTAACAAGCCATAACACAAATAAAACTCTAAAAACTGTAAATAAATTTTAAGAAAACCTAAATTATGTTCTACGGCAGCTCCCCTCTGAATTTTTCCCTAAAGAGCCTTTAAATAGATAAAGGAATCCTATTACAAGTTGAATTCTTGTTTGGAGAAAATCCTAGGTTTTTAGGCTTCACTTAACCGACGTTTTCAACCCATTTAACTTCAGAATTAGAATTTTTAGTAAACTAAAAAATTGTATCCCTTTAAGTTAGCTTTCCAGCTCAACTTGAATCATCTCGATTGGACATATGAGCCAAAAGTTATACTTCAAATACTAACTTGTATGCAAGGTGAAATCCTAATCGAATTGGACTTGGATTTTGTACAAATTTCTTTTGATTCCTTGCTCCAATTTGACTCGACTTTAATTAGGTTGGCCTTCTTTGACTTCATCATGACCTTTGTAAAAGAAAAGTCCATTAGTTTTCTTCTTTGCACAAATCCACTTATTTAATTTCATTATCTTACAAAAGACAAATTCATGCATTAAAATTCAATTAAGCACAAAATTAATTATTCAGCATTATTTCAAAATCAACTATAAAATGCATGAATTAACTCAAAATAAGCATGACAATACTTTTTAATAATGATATAAATATGCAACATTAAGCTATTATTACACTTCCCAACCAGCTCATTGCTAGTCCCTAGCAATTTAAGCAACTCAAGACAAACACACAAAATAACAAAAAAATTATTACTTTAGTATAAATAGTTAATCAAATGTCAAAACACTAACAACCACCAAAGATATTCAACATGCCATCAATACTCAGTGTGTGAATAGTTTAGCCAACACAAACACTGAAGGATAAACATGGTTTGTATCATATACAAAACATACGCAGCGAAAAATTAACAGATCTATTTCATTCGCATTGATAACATATACTATGTAAGTTTCAGAATTTAAAAACAAGAGAACGTACCTTGAAGCGGTGAATTTCAAAACAAAGATCAAAAGCACTTGGTGTTAGGACATATGTGTTCACATGTTAAGAACATATGTCATAATGTTTATGTAAATTGGCTAATCCTTTGACAAAACGCACTATACTTGTAATTGGGTAGTTCTAGGTGTTTTTAATACTTCAAGAAACAAGGTTTCAAGATCAAGTGTTGAAGTCATCAAGTCTGTCCAAGAAAAAGCAAGTTGAAGTGCAGAATTTTTAAAGCTCGACACCTGCTCGATAGCTACCTCGACACCTGCTATCTGTCGAGAATTAAAAAGTCAGAATTCCAATCTGATTTTCTTGGGATCCGTGAATGTGTTTTTGGGTCTTCTTTTCTTCTAACCCTAAACATATTTAAGGAGTATTTTAAGAGCCGTCAACATAGACACAAGTTGCATAAGCATTGAGCAATCCTTGTTCAAGCAAATTGTGATCTAAGACGAAGTTCTTGACCTAGTTCATCTTCTTCAAGAAGTTGCTGTGTACTTTGCACCGTAGGGTTTTGTGACCAAGCATCTTCCTGATCTTCATTGCATAGGATGATCTGAAGAACTTTGCAGCCAACCTCTCTTCCTAAAGTTGGTGTTTGAAGTCGCGTACTGGGATCCGCGCATCTGGTTAGTCACGTACTTGGGAGCCGTGCATAAAAAGGGGAAACTGTCACTACAGATCAAGTCCGATTGGGTATTGGGGTAAGAGTTCAACTGTAGGTTGGTAAGGTACTTGGGATTCCTTATTTGTAACTGCTTGATTTGATAATAGTGGAGTTTCGGGAGTGGTGACCTGAAAATCACCCGGTGGGGTTTTTGCCGTTAGGGTTTTTCCCCATTCGTGAACAAATCACCGTGTTATTTATTTTCCGCTGCATATTTAGTTATTCGGTGATTTGTTTGTGCTGCCACGTATTTGCATGTTAAATTGATTAATTAATAACTTGGCTAAATTAATTAATTAGTTTAAATCACAAGGGGTCATTCAGTTTGTGGCCTATCAAGTGGTATCAGAGCGGGCACACTCTGATTAGGTTAATCTTTGTTGTGTTGATCCATTGACCCCTGCTGTCATGGATAGAAGACAATCCCTCATTATACCTCCTTTATTTGATGGGACTAACTATGCCTACTAGAAAGTACGCATAAGAGCCTTTTTGCAGTCCTTAGACGAGAAGGTGTGGCAAGCTGTTGAGATTGGCTGGACCAAGCCAAAAGAAGCGCCGGCCGATTGGGATGAAGCCAAGATCAAGGCGGCAAACTTCAACAGCAGAGCGTTGAATGCCCTATTTAGCGCTGTCACTAATGAGGAGTTCAAGAAGATATCCTCAACAGAAACTGCTAAGAAGGCGTGGACCATCCTCCAGACAACCTATGAAGGAACAAAGGCTGTCAAGGATTCAAAGCTACAGAGGCTCACTACTAGCTTTGAAGAAATCAAGATGGAGGAGGATGAGTCATTCGATGAGTTCTATTCCAAGCTTAAAGACATAGTGAACTCAGCCTTCAATCTTGGGGAAACCATCCCTGAACCCAAGGTTGTAAGGAAGGTGCTCAGATCTCTACCTGAGAGATTTCATGCCAAGATTACGGCAATTGAAGAATCAAAGGACATTGATAAAATTCCTTTGACTGAGTTGGTTGGGAACTTGCAGACCTACGAGCTAGGGTTATCAAGAATAGGCAAGTCAAGCAAGGGCAAGAGCATGGCCCTGAAGGCGAAGAGCAGTGACACAGATGAGTCTTCCGATGATGAAGATTCCAAGATGAAGTCCTACATTACAAGGCAGTTCAAGAAGTTTATGAAAAATGCCAATGGGAGGAGCTTCGACAAGGACCGAAGGCAATCCAGTTCTTCACAGTTCAAGAGCCAAGACAAAGGAAGGAAGGATGCCAAGGATGGCGGTCAGTACACTGTTCCGGCAGGACCAAAATGTTTTGGGTGTCATGGGTTTGGACATATGAAGAATGAGTGTCCTACATATCTGAAGAGCATTGGAAAGAGTAAGGCTCTTGCTGCAACCCTGAGTGACACTGAGCCTGAAGATGATTCCGACAATGAGGATGACGGAATCCTAAATGCCTTCACTGCCTCAGTCAATTCTACTGAAGGGATTGTTGAGGAAGAAGAAGAAGAAGAATTGGTGGACACTGAATGTGAGAAGATGGATGACAAAGATGATATCCATTCAGCCTATGAGAAGCTTTACAAGCTCTCAAAGAAGCATGAGAAGTTATACAGGCTGGCCACCAAGAAGCTCAGTGAAGTGGAACTTGATAGAGAAGAATTGTCTACAAAGTTTGATGAGGCGAATCAAACTATTGGAGCACTGAGGTTTGAAAACAACTTCCTGGCTGAGAAGACCAAGAAGCTTGAAGCAGAGCTGTTTCAAGTCAGAGTTCAACTGGAGAGGACTTCAAGTGCAAAACTTGATGAGATGCTTAGCAACCAAAAATCTGCTTCAGATTGAACAGGTTTAGGGTATGGTCTTTCTATCTCTAACTCTGCTTCTACTAGTTCTACTGTTTTTGTTCCTCCTGCTAATATTGATAAAATTAAGAACATTGATGTTAAAACTGAATTAGCTAGTGAGAACATAGACAAGGGTAAATCCATCTTAGGAGCACCCCCTAAGTTAGAAAAGAAAGATGCTAAAATCCCTAAGGATAAGAAGGCTAACTCTCAAAAGCCCAAACAAAAGAAGCAGCATCTCTGTTATCATTGTGGAGCAGCAGGTCATACTCGACCAAATTGCTACAAGTGGCTAGCCACCCAACAAAGCAACAGTATGATAGTATCTGGAAGCCAAAATCAGCTTCAATCCTCTCTTGCTCCTCTTGGAGATCTTCTGAAAGCCCTCATGTTCCTTTCGAACTTGAACGGGTGTAATTCTTCCCCCTCACCGCCGTTTCAAAGTATTAATCAAAGGAAAGGTTCTTCCAAGGCGTGGAAGAAAAAGGACTCTAAGTGATTTTATCACTTTCTTCTCCCTTCTTGTTTATCTTGTTTGTTGCATTGCTTGTGTGTTTTGCATTTTTGCTGAGTCAGTCTAGTTTTATGCATTGTTTTTGTTTTTCTTAACATGTCTTTGTGTGTTTACTTTCAGTTTTGTTTATTTTGTTTTTCATATAAAAATAAAAATAAAAAAAAAATTGAAAAATTGAAAAATACAAAAACAGTATGTGTTTTGTGTACTTTGGTACTTGTGTACCTTGGATGGCCAATGAAACAAAGTTTTCTAAACTTTGTATCTCTTGTAGCTTAGATGAGCATCTTTATGCACAACTAAGCAAGTGAGCTTTGTGGCTCTTGTTTGTGATGAGTAAGATCAGGTTATTTCTTAAACTTAACACTCATATCACTCTTTTTGACGGGTAGGACTAGAAAATCCTAAGAGAAAGGCATTAATAACCATCTCACCACTGTTGCCCGCCAATCATTAATGACATCTGTATGCTTCGGCATAGCAAAAGTGTGATGTCAATGACATTTGTGTGCTTAGGCATAGCAAAATTGAAATGTCAAATATCAATGGGTATTTCTTTTCTTTCTCATAAGCCCATGTATGATATGTTTAAAAAGAAAATATGCAAAGAAATAAAAAGCAAAAAGATTAAAAATGCTTTAAACATGGTTGCAAGCGTGTATTCTAGGAGATGTGGGAGTTATAGGATGTACCTCGAAGGTGATAGTCCCCATCAAACAGTTATGATTGTGTGTGAGTTAAAGTTATTTTCTCATATCTCAGATCGTCATAACATGTATACACATATGCAATCTTGCAATGTTTTTCACACACAACACGCAATATTCTTTGCTACTTTTGATACATGTGCAGGTACGATGTGATTTGGCCATCACAAAGGTTTTACATGTACTGTTGTATGCTCACTAAAATGTCATGACTTATTTTTGAAATATAAAATTGGTTAGACTTGTTTAGTGTGTGTGTGTGTTTTTGGGAGATCCATGTGCTTAAATTGTCATTGAGAGATGATTTTTGAGAGCTTTTTATGTTGGTTGGATCTTGGTTGAGGTGTTTGTCTTGATTGCATACATGTTTGTGTTTTTCTCTTCTCGAAAAACTGCTTTTCTCTGCTGGCTCGACACCTCCTCGACACCTCCTCGATACCTGATCAGCTGTCGAGATTTTCAAGCCTTTTTCTTATCGCAATCTCGACACCTCCTCGACACCTGGTGGATCGATCGAGAAAATCTCTGTCTCCTCGATACCTCCTCGACACCTAGTCGATCGATCGAGCTTCTGGTATTGGTTCAGCTGTTTGGTACCTCGATACCTCCTCGATACCTTATCTGTCGAAGGCCATTTTCTCGACACCTACCTCGACAGCACCCTCGACACCTCTCGACACCTCAGCTGTCGAGATTTACTGAGGTGTCTATAAATGCTTCTGTCGCGATTTCTCTCTCATTTTCTTGATCTCTCTTCGATCTGTCCAAGGCGGTTCGTCGTCCTGTGCACTTTTCTTCAACCCAATCTTCATCCCAAGTGATTTTCAGCCCTTCTTGCTTCAAATCAAGTGGTATGACCTTCTTTTCCATTCCTTTTCATGCATTTCATGTTTTGAATCTTAGGGTTTGGGATTTTTTTTGAAAACTTTGGGGTTTTTCAAAATCTTTGAGTTATTATTGAAATTTTGGGTTGGTTTTTCAATGAAAAGTGTTTAAAATGTCATACATTGCATTCCATGTGCATTAGAATGATATTTTCATGCATTTAGTTGTGTGATTCTTGTCTGTGTGCTGATAGGATTGGATTAGGCTGAGCCCATGATACTTTTTATGTTTGCATGTCACATGACCATGCATTCCCATGCATACGTCCATTTTGTTCAACATATTTTCATATTTGAACTGTTTGGGACTTTTCTGATTGTCTCCTTCTCTATCTCTTTTCTTATTCGTTTACGTTAGTTGCATCTATGGCACCTAAACGTAAATCCACTCCGGCTCGGAACCCTCTACGTTTTGGAGCTTCTTCATCTTCTGATACTGCTCCTCATAATCTTCGGTTCCGTGATGGAGATGCCTACAAGGCATTTACTGAGAACTTTTCTAAACGAGGTGTTCATTCGGAACGCCACGTTGTTCTGGCAGACTTTGCCGACACTGACCTTCCCTCTGTCATTCACAGTAGGGGATGGGAGTCACTGTGTGACGTCCCGGTCACTTGTCCTCTCGTACTTATTCAGGAGTTTTACTCCAACATGTACGGGATTGATCGTTCAGTACCTCTCTTTCATACTCGCGTTCGAGGTACGCGCATTGCTGTTACACCGCAGCTGGTTGCGGATGTACTTCATGTTCCTAAGATAAAGTTTCCTGACTATCCTACATGTGAGCGACTGAGGACTGTGTCCAAGGATGAGCTCATTTCTGCTTTTTGTGAGCGCCCTTATGACTGGGGTGAGCACCTGTACACATCATGTAGACCTTTTGCTAAAGGTCCTAGGTTCCTTAACATGGTGATGACCTTTGTACTTCATCCTCTCTCTCACTATAACTCTATTACAGAGCCTCGTGCTCGATTTTTGTTATCTCTACTTGAGCATCTCACGATAGAATTTCCTTCTCACTTCATTTTCTCTATCATTGATATTCATTTAGATGCGGCGTCCCGTGATAAGCTCATCTTTCCTTCCGCTATCACGAGGATTCTACGCCATTTTTCCATCCCTTTCCCTTCGTCCGACCACTTCACACACATATCTGCCATAGATGCCGCTACCGTAAAACGTAGTGAGGCACAGTTCAGGTCGAGACAGCCGGATTCCACTCCGCCCTCCCGTTCGGCTCCATCCAGATCTGCTCCATCTACATCGGCTCCTCCTTCTTCTTCAGGCGATGTATCTCTTGGAGACATTATGGCGCAGCTGCAGCGCATGGATGCTCGCCTCGATACACTCACCACTGAGTTGTATCAGGTGAATGTTCGTGTTAGTCGTATTGCACGACGGCAGGCGACCATGGGTGATTTTGCTTCTGAGGCTTCTCCTCCACCACCTCCTCCAGTGGCTTCAGATTCTAATTCTGAGGATGATGATGATGATGGTGATGACGATGATGCTTCAGATGATGATGATGGAGATGCTAGCTCTACTGATGAGATGTCTACATGACACTCTACCCTTTGTCATTCGTGACAAAAAGGGGGAGTAGTTTTGGATTATGAGAGTAGTCATCTTAGGGGGAGAGTTAGTATAGGACATTTTTGATAGGGGGAGTGTTCATATTTTTTAGGGATGTAGTGAGATTTTGATGTATCTTTTTCTTTTCTAGTATTGATAGATACATTGATCTTGTATATAAGGTCTTGTGACCAGTTTTACATACATTGTACTTATCTTTCTCTATATGTGGATGTATGTTTTTCTTTTTCACCTATCTCTTCATGTGTTGTTTCTTTTCTCTCTTTATACATATGTTCTTTATATCTGTAAGCAATCTAATTATTTTCTGTTTCACACAAGATGCCTTGATGAGTTTTGTTTAAAAGTGTTTCAGAAATACAGGTTGTCAAAGTCTACTTGCCATAAACTCTCTTCTTGCAAAGTTTTTCAAGAGTTTGTGTTAGGATTGATTTTATTGTATGTAACAAGTGAATATGAGTTGAGTGATTTATGACTTCTCTCATATGTTCATTTGTTTGTTGTGGTTTTGTCACGGATTGCCAAAGGGGGAGATTGTTAGGACATATGTGTTCACATGTTAAGAACATATGTCATAATGTTTATGTAAATTGGCTAATCCTTTGACAAAACGCACTATACTTGTAATTGGGTAGTTCTAGGTGTTTTTAATACTTCAAGAAATAAGGTTTCAAGATCAAGTGTTGAAATCATCAAGTCTGTCCAAGAAAAAGCAAGTTGAAGTGCAGAATTTTTAAAGCTCGACACCTGCTCGATAGCTACCTCGACACCTGCTATCTGTCGAGAATTAAAAAGTCAGAATTCCAATCTGATTTTCTTGGGATCCGTGAATGTGTTTTTGGGTCTTCTTTTCTTCTAACCCTAAACATATTTAAGGAGTATTTTAAGAGCCGTCAACATAGACACAAGTTGCATAAGCATTGAGCAATCCTTGTTCAAGCAAATTGTGATCTAAGACGAAGTTCTTGACCTAGTTCATCTTCTTCAAGAAGTTGCTGTGTACTTTGCACCGTAGGGTTTTGTGACCAAGCATCTTCCTGATCTTCATTGCATAGGATGATCTGAAGAACTTTGCAGCCAACCTCTCTTCCTAAAGTTGGTGTTTGAAGTCGCGTACTGGGATCCGCGCATCTGGTTAGTCACGTACTTGGGAGCCGTGCATAAAAAGGGGAAACTGTCACTACAGATCAAGTCCGATTGGGTATTGGGGTAAGAGTTCAACTGTAGGTTGGTAAGGTACTTGGGATTCCTTATTTGTAACTGCTTGATTTGATAATAGTGGAATTTCAAGAGTGGTGACCTGAAAATCACCCGGTGGGGTTTTTGCCGTTAGGGTTTTTCCCCATTCGTGAACAAATCACCGTGTTATTTATTTTCCGCTGCACATTTAGTTATTCGGTGATTTGTTTGTGCTGCCACGTATTTGCATGTTAAATTGATTAATTAATAACTTGGCTAAATTAATTAATTAGTTTAAATCACAAGGGGTCATTCAGTTTGTGGCCTATCACTTGGGAACACTTTTAATCTTCGCTCCAAGTCCACTAACGCCCAAGCAGTGTTGTCTCTCAATAAGTTTAAAGGAGAATAAGAGATTGGCTTTCTCTTGCACATACACACCATTTCATAATAGTGTCACATATAAAATTCTGTATGTTTCTCCATTTATGTCTAACTGATTATCTAATTAGGCTAGCTTTTTGGGTCATTCCAATTGGGTTTAAGTGTGTGGTTTGGAGTGGGACCAAAATGGACCTACAAGACACTAACTCCAATGAGCCTTGGGTTTTTCTATCAACTCTTGACAAGTCCAAAGTTACCATTAACTATATTTAATACCACTATATAAATATAGTTGCACTCTAGGCCTTATTTATAAATTATATCCCAAGACTTTATTGTACATGCAACCCCTTCATAAAATATTCATAGTAATACAAAGTCATGAATATAGACTACCACTTTGAAGATTACTACATCTTAATCCTTGAGTACCCAGTTTAATCCTTTAAGTTATTTATCATATATTTATGAAATCCAATTCATAAATATATACTTTAGTAACTCCTTAATAAAGTAGTTAGGCCTAACATTCTGAATAACCAAACCCATTAAACTTATCTCAATGAAATATTTTATATCTCCATTAAGAGATTATGAATTCCATCTTGAGAATATATGTTCCATCAATACTAAATGTGGCTACCTAACATACTGAGGTTTTGATCGTTATTTTAGATCTCACTCTTGATATATCAAAGCAACCTAAACTTCATGATCAGGTCCATTATTCTCTCACAATGAAGAGTTCATGTAAATAGAAATCGTGAGATTTATTATTCATTTGACAGTCGTTAGGAGAATAACAAATCTCACAGCGGTCCAATTCAATATGTCTTAACTCTTAAAACATATCAACATACCAACTAGAAGTCTCCACTTCCATGATCAAGACAAATCATCTTAGTTGATATGTTATAGTCTTCGTAGATGAAATGCCTAATTTCATCACCGACTATGAACTAAAATTCTGAGTTTACAAAGAACCTGTGATTTATATCTTCTGTGACTAAATCGCATACTATGCATCTTATGAATTATATAATAATGTCCAAATATTCATGTTACCATTATTTTAGATAATAATAAAACAACTTTATTAATCACAATATTAAGTCATACAAAATATCATACGTAGTATCATACAATAGGATTTAAGAGCACATATCCTGACAAACATAACCTTAATCTTAAGATAAAACATAACTTGAATTTCTATCCAAAGTTATACTTCAACTCAAATCTCACGGTTGTTAACACTCAACAAATAAAATCACTCTAAAAATGGTGTAACACTCTCAAAAATATGTGAGTAGAATAATGTAAAACAAAGACTAATATCTCGCATATAAATGCAAAATCATAAATTACTGATCTTAAGGCAGTTAAGAATCCATTAAACAGAGACTTGAGAATCTATTGGACTCTACGGCTACTGCATAATTGATTACTGCAACTACTACAACAACTACACTGTTAAGGCCTATAAAGTAGAAAAGAGCAGCCTTATGTCAAATTTAAAGTTAGCTTTTCGTAGCTTGAGGCTGGAGTTGTTTACAATCCTAATAAATATTAGCACTGCACACAATCATTTTGGCGTGACAAGTACTTAGAGTCTCTACTTCGCTTTCCTGCCTTTTCCTCTTCTTGGTTTCTCAACCATGCAAAAGTCAAATCAACTGTTGTTTAGGTGGGAGAAGCCAGTCACATCGTGAGAACAGTTAAATGGGTTTTTTTTTTTTTTTTTGGTACCAAGAACAGTTTTAATGAGTTAAATGACATCTTGGTAGTCACGCTCAAATTGTCACACTCTAATTTCAAACACAACTTTCTCTCTTCTTTTGTTTTTATAGTTTTTTATTTTATTTTTTGGAACTTCTTCTTTTGTTTCTTGTTGAATACTTTGAATAAATTCTATTGGCCCTTACACTCACAATAGACAATAATATTGATTGAGAGTGCATTGAACAGACATTGCTGTAACAATTGATTGATTACTGCTACACTTAAGCTACAGCTACACTGCAAATGAAGTTGTAGCGATTGATTACTGCCAGTTGAGAATTCATTAAACAAAGACTTGAGAATCTATTGGACTCTACGGCTACTACATAATTGATTAGTGCAGCTAATAGAAAAGAGCAGCTTTTTTTTTTTAACTTTCGGGGCAAAGGTCTGCCTTTATCTAAGCGTGCTTCTGTTCACTAGCAGCGTCATTGCTCAAAAGTCTTTTGAGTTTTCAACCATTTGACACCACCGTCGGACAACCTATTAAAACATGTTTATACTTCAGTCTTAAAAGTCTTTTATTGTACATAAGTAGTAGTGTCCTACACATCTAACACTTATGCACATGATAAGAAGCAATGTGACATGACCGAACTAGAAGGCCAAAGCTGACACCTTCGTTTCGCAGTAGCTGGGGAAGTGAAGAGAAAAGAAAGGAGAGAAAAAATTAGCTTTTTTTTTTTTTTTCTTTTTTGAGAAAGAAATTTAGCTTCTTTTGAGTATTTACATTACTCGTGCAAAAAAAATCATCTATTTTATTGTGGCAGGAAAGTAGAAATTCATTAATTGTGTATTGACAGAATTGACCAATGCAAGTACAAGCTCATTAATAATTAACTTTTGTAGAAGGATGTAGACTCTAATCCGAAAGATGATAGTTCTCCAAAAAGAAAATCTAAAAGATGAAGGCGTTAACCGAAGCTTCTTGGAAAGTGTATAGACCCACAGTTGGGACAAAATTGACTTCTGAAAGACTTCTATTGCAGGAAAGTAGGAGCTCATTAATTGAGTTTTTGACAAAATTGCCCTGTAAAAGAACAAGCTCATTAATTAGCTTTTGTCAAGGATGTAGACTCTAGTTTTATTAACTGGACTTAAAAAAAATCTAAAAACCACATTTAATGAAATATAATATAATTTTTTTTATAGAGTAATGAGTTAAGTAGCTAGTCAAATTACCTGATCAATAGTAGCTTTAATTATGGAGTCTAAATTTTCTATCCTACTTTTTCTACTCCAATATATACTTTACAAATACAAACATATTATGTGTCTATATAATTTATTAAATGTTAAATTTATGCCTTCTATTATTTCAATTTCTTAAAATAAATAAATAAATAACTCATCATATTTAGGAAATTGAAATAATAGAAAACATAAATTTAGCATTTAATAAATTACATGGACATGTATCATGTTTTTATTTGTTGAGTATATAGTGGAGCAGAAAAAATAGAACATAAGACATTTTTTTTTTCTAAAGATAATAAACGGAGAGTGGTGAGTTGTGCAAAAGTTATTCTAATATCATGCTAAGAGATTCGGCGACAAAGACTGGTGGTGCAATGGAGGTGGTGGTTGCAAGGAGAACTCAGCCACGGCTAGGATTGACTAAATAGGAAACCAGAGAGAGACCAAAATTTTAAGAGAAGAGAAGGGCCACACAGGCATGAACTGTTAGTGGTGGTGGCATGGACTCGTGGATGCTAGCTGCAGCCATGAATGTTCCTGATAGATTTGGTGTAATGGAAGAGAGAGACAGAGACAAAGAGAGAGACCAAAATTGATGTCGTAGAATTCTAAAGAAAGCACACATTATGCTCTCTTGATTGAATTGAAACTAAACTGTTAGCTTCTAATAGTAAACCTCGAATCTACGAAGGGATTTCCTAAATCCACAATGAGAAAAACTAGAATCCACCAGAGAAAGAATTTAAAAAAATTGTGTTTTTTTTTATATAATTATTTGATTTGCCCCTGACAACTACAAAACATATAAATACAGAGGAAAAATATCAAAAAACTTAATTCACACTAATTATGCGATTAAATGACAAAATATTAAAATTTACCAAAAATAAAAAAATTAAATTAAATGCAAAATCATGAAAAGTCAGTTGAGAGTCATAAAATTGCAAAATTGATTACTGCCAGTTGAAAATCCATTAAATAGAGACTTCAGAATCTATTGAACTCTATAGCTACTGCATAATTTATTACTGCAACTACTGCTACAACTACACTGTTAAGGTCTGTAAAATAAAAAATAGCAGCTTTATATCAAAGTTAAAGTTAGCTTTCCGTAACTTGATATGATAATTTATTAATTTCACTCTCTTATTAAAGAACATCAGTTACTTTTTTCCTTAATTTTGGACATATCTAACTCCAATAGTTTTTTTTTTTTTTTTTTTTTTTTGAATTGTGTATATAATATCATCTTAGGAAATTCTTGATTTTGCTCGGTCAGCATGGATGTCTTTTCTTATCTTCTTTTTTTTAGACTTTTGGGGCAAAGGCCAACATTTATCTTAGCGTGTTTCTGTTTACTAGTCGTGTCATTGCTCAAAAGTCTTTTGAGTTTTCAGCCATTTGACATTGCTGCCAGACAACTTATTAATACATGTTTATTCTTCACTTTTAAAAGTCTTTCATTATACATAAGTAGTAGTGTCCTACACATCCGACACTTATGTAGACGAAAAGAAGCAATGTAACAGGACCGAACTAAAAGGCCAAAGCTCACACCTTTGGTTCGTTATAGCTGGAAAAGTGAAGAGATTGTAGATAGCATATACAGTGGTCCAAAAAACAAATGAAAAAATTACTTGAAAAATAAAAAATAAAAAAAAAAACCTTGGTTAACGTTTGTTCAAAAATGCCCTAGGTCCTACTTGCCAAGAATTTTGACCAAAATACAATGTCGGGATTTTTCACGAAAACTGGTATATAGCTTATTCAGAGGTTTAGGAAACAAATGTAAAAATCTTTTGCAAGAAAAACAAAATTCGGTTAAATTTTGTTCGAAAGTGCTCCCTACTCCTGCTGGCCAAAAATTTTGACTGAAATACAATATTAGAGTTTTTGCACGAAAACTCATAGAAACTATATTTATAAGTCCCAAAAGCAAATGAAAAAATCTTTTGCAAAAAAAAAAAAAAAAAAATTAAAACTCAATCAACAATGCCCCGTGGTCTTACTGGCCAAGAATTTTGATCGAAATAATATTCTGGCATTTTTGCCCGAAAACTTGTAGATGGCATATTTATAGATCCAAAAAAGTGAAAGCCTAGCAACAATAATATCTTTTGTGCTGCTCCATGTCTTTAGTTGAAACCCCGCACTATCTACACATCACAAAAAATCTCTTTCTCAATTTCTTCACTTTACAATTTTCGATCTTTCTCCTTCTGAGTCCAGTGAGGATCAATCTTCCTCAACCAGCATCACAATTTGTCATCACCGCTTTGGTCTCACATTATTAAACGCCACCTACAAACCATCATCTATTGTTGCATTCTGCTGTCGCTCGACCTTAATTTTTTTTTCATTCAAAACATGAGCTTGCTTCTTCTACTCAAAACTTTTTTTTTTTGTTGGGTACTCAAAAACCTTTTTTTTTTCATTTTTGGTTATATATTTTTCAAATGTGCTTTTTAAAATGAATGAAAATTTGTTTAAAAGAAACAATAGCAAGAAGTTGTAATTATTGTAAACTTTCACAAATTTAGCTAAACAAACATTGTCGTATGCAGTCCATACATGATCCTAACATGATTACGTATTATTAAACCGGTTTTTCAATAAGTTGATGGTTTCAAAAAAAGAATATATAAAGTTTAATGTGACCAATTTGATATGAATGCAAACCTAGGAAGCTTAGAAGGCCAATTGTAAATCTAATGCTTAGAAGGCCTATTGTCAGGCCTTTATCACTATCAAATTAACAATCTCCTTTTCTTTTATAATAAATAAAATTAGCAGAAACAGATAGCCTAGACGAGCGAAGAGTAAGCAAATTATATTGTCAATTACATTGCCAAGCCAGATTTGGTTTTTAGAAACATATTTGTAAGTTGTAACAGAACAAAACAGCTTTAATCTGACAATTCCGCAAAATTCAGACAATTCAAAATTCATAGTAGTACTTCATCTAAACCTCCGGTTTCACCGTCGGAAGGAAAACATCGGTCAGAACATTTTTTGACTGCAGAGTAGCCTTGAGCAGCTTCAAACCCTAACAATAAACCAGATACAGAAGAAAATTGTTATTTTACCACTATCTATTAGAAAAAAAGAAACAAAAAAAAAAGAAAGTCAATTTCAAATTTCAACTAATTTTATTTCTTTTTCTTCTTTAGAAAATAATAAAAGATGAAAAATTAAGGAGGACAACTTCATACTTTATTTTTTATGTACGGTGCTTTTTCCTATTTTTCATAACTATAATTTTACAAATTTGTTTAGTCTACAATATAATATAATGGAATGTAAACTTATAATTGTTCAACATTAAAAAATCACTCATATGGACTAAAAAAAGGATAGAACGAAAAGCAAAAGTTGAAGAAGAAGTAATGCATTGTACGCATACACAGGAAGTGATGAAAGAACTGACTTATATATATATATATATATATATATACCTCATCCTTGCCCACATCGACTACTTTCTCCTCAAGATCCCCGTCTCTGACATGGAACTCGGTTAACAGAGGGATTATAGAAGCTGTAGACAGTCGGTTCACCTCCATATCATTCTTGACCAGGTATAGTCCTTCTTTCACCCATTGGGGGAGTAGTAAATCAGTTCGGAACGCATGAGCCACCCAAACGACGGACTCAAATTAATAATGCTGTCGTTAATGTTTCCCAAGTGGCCAAACATTATGTCTGGTTTGAGAAGCGTTGTGAGAGTTCCCACCGGTAGGCGGAGAATGTTGAAGAAGAATTCAACGAACTCTTTGCCTGCCTCGGCGTAGATAACTTGGTTAGTGCTTTTATGAATGAAGAGCTTCAAATATATATATATTTGATTGGAGGAAGATGAGGCTGTGTTGATAAGGGCAGGTATATCTATATATAAATATGATTGGAGGTCTGGCCTTAATAATATTAGATTAGCCAGATACAAAAGGCAGCGTATTGGCTGCGAGCCTTAGAGCATTCCCATCATGCATTCTAAAAATTTTAGCATTTAACACTTCAAATTCCTACTTTATCAATTATACCATCTCATTTTAAGATCCACTATACATCAAAGCTTCTATATTTTTTACAATTTCATTAAAATAATAATAAAAAAAATTACACAGATAACTAGAGCAACCACCTCCTCCACCACCCCTACCACAGCTCCACTTGCCATCACCACCATTGTAGCAACCACAACCCACCATAGCCACCACCACCACAAGTCACAGCACCACCGTGGCAACCACAGCCACCTGCAGGAAGAAAAGAAAAAGAAAAAACCCAAAGTATAACCACAAACATCCACCAAAATCACAACCAACCACCACCCAACCACCACAAAACAACCAACCACTGCAAAAACAAAATCTCAGACAAGCACTCACCGTGGCTGATCTAACCCATTGCAGGAAGGAAAAAAAAAAGCAAAACCACATCCATCTAGCAAAAACAACCAGCCATCAAAACAAAATTGTAACCCAAAGATTCAACCCATACACTCACCGATCTCACCACCGTGCCTCCAAATCAAACCCCCAAATCACCGCCACCGTGACCCACCATTGAAACCCACTGAAAAAAATTGGAAGGGAAGTAGCTTCATTGGTTCTAATCCAAGTCGTGAGATAGCTTCAAGCGGGGAGCCACAGGGAGATCGATTTCAGAGAGCGAGAGAAGAAAGAAGAAGGAAAAAAAAAAAAAAAAAAAAGAAGGAAGAGAGGAATGGCAGGTCTGAACAGAGGAGAAGGAAAGAATAAAAGGAGATAGAAATAAAATGCTTTTTTAAAGAGGAGAAGAGAGAGAAAGTTTTAAAATAATATTATTTATTTTACAATACAGCTACAGTGCGCTCTCAAAAATGAGAGCGCACTGTAGCAGTATGCCAAAATTTTTAAGATAAACCATCCTTAATGGAGCAAGCTATTGGGATATAAATGCTAAAAAAAAAAAGTATCTTTTAACATATACACTGCTTGATAAGAATGCTCTTAGAGAGTACAGCCCTTAAACATCAGAGGTCTGGCTTATCCGCGTTAGTGACAACCTGGAAAAGAAAAATCATTATTATATATAAATTTATAAAATTTAATAACCTTTCATGATTGATTGAAGTGTACTGTCCCATTGATTGAAATGAATGAATGAAGCACGATTTAAGGCACTGCAACTCATCCATAAAAACATAAAAAATAAAAAAAGTTTGACTGACGCGTGGTAAATAGCTCTCTGGGGCCCTGGGCTAGTTTTAAATGCCAACTGCCAGACCTTTTGCTCGGAGAAAATGGTTTTTTCACCGATTACTAATAAAAAAGATGTTTGCATGCTTATTAATGAAAAAGCTTCTCACATAAATGATAAAGGTGCTTCTTGGATTTTATTCTTATAAACAGTAACTTTTTAGCTTCTCACATGAACGGTATATGTATTTTTTGGATTTTGTGCTTGTAAACAGTAACTTTTTAAAATCACATCTTCATCTTGATCTTTTTCATTAGAGCATTCTCATCAAAGCTTTCAAAAAATTTAACATTTATCACCTCAAAACCTATATTTATAACATTATATAACAACTCACTTTACAATACTTCTTATATCAAAACTTCTATTTTTTTAACGCTTCATTTAAATATTATTTTTTTATTATTTCTCACTCTCCCTCTGTCTCTCTCTCCCACTGTCTTTCTGGCTTTCCCAACCAGGTGAAGCTTCTCAAAACCTCCATGGCCTGAGCTTTTTAAGCTCATCGTCGATAAACCACGACCACAGCCACAGACACCACCACCAACCACAACCTCAACTCCCAACCACCAAAAAAAAAAAAAAAAAAATACCCACGGCACAAACACCAGCGAAAACCCACCACAAAACCGCCACAAAATCCACCACCCCAGCAACCCCGATCCTCACCTCAACCCTGATCCCCGATCCTCACCTCAACCTCGATCCCCAATCCTCACCTCAACCTCGATCCTCAACCCCGATCTTCAACCCACGGCCTCAACCAACTCAACCCACGGTCTCAACCAACCCCAACCACCGTCGGACCCATCATCGTCGTACCTTGACCCACATGCAGTCATTGAAACCCATCAACCCCAATCTTCAACCCACGGCCTCAACCAACTCAACCCACGGTCTCAACCAACCCCAACCACCGTCGGACCCATCATCGTCGGACCCAGACCCACATGCAGTCATTGAAACCCATTAGACCCACTAGAGGGAGAATCTGAGAAAGACAGATGAGAGAGGACAAGAATGAGAGAGGGAGAGTGAGAGTGAGAGTGATAGTGATCTAAAGAGAGAGAAAGACAAAATATTAAAAAAAGATAGCAGAGAGCTACAGTGCGCTCTCAAAAATAAGAGCGCACTGTAGCAATATTGTAAAATTTTTACAATATGCCAGTTTTGATGGAGGGCATATTTTGGGGTTCAGCTGCTAAAAAATAAGATTTTTAGCATTTAGAATCCTTAATGAGAATGTTCTTAGTCCATTCAAAATTTTCATTTGTTTTAGCATAAAAATTCAATAAATAAATTAAAAAAAAACAAAGGATGTGGCGAGCATTTTACGTTTTTGGGTAAAATAATTTTTTCATCACACTCCTAATTTTTTTTAGACTAATTACAATTCACTCATATGTGGTTTGGTCAAATTTAAGTTACCTACTCGTAGTTTGAAATTTAAAGCATTCACATTAGTGGATGCAAAGTCTTTGAAAATACAAAAATCCCTTTATTTCACACATTTTGACAAAAAAAAAACCCACATTAGTGGATGTAAAATTGTGCATAAATACACAATTGCTACAGTAACCATGCATATATATATGCACGATTACTGTAGCACTTGCATTTATTATTTTAATAATTTCTTCTCTCTCCTTATCTTTGGGTTTCAGTCACTCTCACCTCACTCTCCCTTTCTTCATTTGATCAAATCATGTCTCCATTACCAGCGATCATCAAACCACGCTGATCGCCGATCATCCATTGCTGCCGATCATCAAACCACACCGATCAAATCATCAGTGGGTTTTGGGTTGGGTGGGTGATGATTTGGCTTGACTGGGTTTCGGGTTGGGTGGGTGATGAATGTGTTTTGGGATTGAGTGGGTTGATTTTCCTTGATGATGTTGGTTGGGTGGTGATGATGGTGACTGGGTGGTGAGTGATCGTTGGTAGTGATAGGTTTGTGAGAGAGAGGGGTAGTGAGGGAGGGAATAATAAAAAAATTGTAAAAGAATGAATATTTTATTGAATATCAATAAATGTGTAGAATAGATAAACTAATGTGGGTATTTTGTAAAAATTGGTGTATAAAAAAAAAAAGCTCTTTTTGTGTAAAATAGATGGGAAGTTTGCATCCACTGATGTGAATGCTCTTAGCACTTTACCCACCTGAAGTTAGCTTAATTAGGGTTCTATTACCCACCTCAATTAAAAATGAGGCTAAATATGTATTTGGCGTAAATGCACTTTTGATCCCTACATTTTAGGCAATTTCTCGGTTTAGTCCCTAAACTGATTTTGCTCCTAGGTCAGTCCTTGATTTTTTTAAATCATTTTTAAAATGGTCTCTGCCGTCAACGCAGTAACAAAAAAATCTAAGGTGGCAAACGGATTGCATAGGTAGCATGTTAGATGCTGATGTGGCTAATAAAATAACATTAATAAATACCATGTCAGCATTTTAATAACAAGTCGGCATTTTAATTAATAAAAAATTAAACTGCAAAAAATTCAAAATCAAAGACAAAAAAAGAAAAAACTTTTTCAGATCCTCTCTTTCTCTGTGTTTGTGTCTGTATCTTTCTTCTTTTCTTTTCCTTTTTTTTTTTCTAGATCCTCTCTTTCTCTGTCTCTTGGTGCGTAGTTGTGTTTGCATCTTTCTTTTTCTTCTTTCTTTGTTTAAGCTTTCAATCCCTCTCTCTCTCTCTTAATCTCTGACATTTCTCTCTCTTTAAACTTGACTATCTAATCTCTGGATTTTTCTAGTTTTCCATGCGGTAGTCGATAATGGAGGTGGAGATCGGTGGTCGGGGTGGAGATCGGTAATCCATGGGTCTTGGATTATGGGTTTGGTTAGAGATGGAGATGGAGATGGCTGGGTTTGGTTGGAGAGGCTGGGTTTTTTTGGGTTTCAGTGGGGGTGGGCTATGGCCGTGGAGGTCGGTGTGGCCGTGGAGATTGGTGTGGGCCTTGGATTTGCGTTTACAAGTTTGGTTGTAGGTGGGGTTTTTCTGGGTTTCTGTAGGGGTGGGTGGTCGATAGTGGAGGTGTAGATTGGTGTGGCCATGTTTGTGTTTCGGAGATGGAGATGTCTCGATGAGTTTGGTTTCATGTTTGTGGTTTTTTTTTATTTTATTTTTTTATGTGGATTTGTATATTTATTTCTTGGATTTATTGGGTTTAATTTACTAGAGGTTTATGGGTTTGATTTCTTGGATTTATTGGGTTTGATTTACTAGATGTTCATGGGTTTGATTTCTTAGATTTATTGGGTGGTTTATGAGTTTGATTTCTTGGATTTATTAGATTTAATTTACTAGATGTTTATGGGTTTGATTTCTTGGATTTATTGGGTTCGATATGGGGAAGAACATGAAGCATGAATTTCATGTCCGGGGGGGGGGGGGGGGGGGGAAGAAGAACAATGTTCTTCAGAAAAATTAAAAAAAAAAAATTAAGGTGTTTAAAAAAAATTTATTTCGTTATTCGTTTTTTAATTTTCTGAGATGGCTTTTTTATTTATTAAAATGCTAACATGGATGAAGCATGACTGTCACTATGCTATCCCACAACCTTTCTCCTTTCTATCACAAAATTGGGCTACAAATGCAAAACACTATAAGACCTCATATTTTCTCGTAAAGCCCAAATTATTTGTTGAGTGAGATAAAAACCTTTTCTAAAGCCCAAGAATTTTATACTTAGCAAATATTCAAAAACCCATGATTCAAATTCATGGCAATACTATTTTTTTCCAATGGGATTCAACCCCATGATCAAAGCCCATGATTCAGACCCGCAGCAAATTATTCGTTAAAAAAGCCCAGTTCCCACTGGTAATATCAAAAGCCCAATCTTCATTGGCAATATCAAAAGTCCAATCCCCACTGGCAATATCAAAAGCCCAGTTCCCACTGGCAATATCCAACGTCCAATTTTCATTGGCACTATTTTATCAAAAAGGCCCAAGATTATTAATGCTTGGCAAAGAAAAAACATCATGGTGTAATATTACCATGGCAAAAACCATGGCAATCATCTTATAAAAGCTCATTAGGAGTTATCTTGAAGATTATATTCTCATATTATAAACCCATGAAATGCATGGTCATCATGTGCATCACAACATCCATAATATATACCTTCAACACTCATGGTAAATATTCAAACCCACAAGCTTATCATTTAAATTATGATGCAATTATTAGAAACCATGGACATTATTTACAATATGGAATTCATCATAGTAATTGTTATTTGCCAAGGTGTTTTGAAATTTATTCTATTGTTTCAAACATTGTAACTAATTGCCCAAAGGCCCATTGCAAGTATCTGTAAAAAAAACCCAAAAATATTTACTAATAAAAGTCCATGAGGAATGAAAAAACCATGGCAAACATGTGTTGTTAATGTCCATTTTGTAGGATGCATACAACCCAGCCCAAAGGAACCAGCCCATGTGAGCAAGCCTAATCCAAAAGACCCCAGCAAAAGGCAGAGGATTGAAAGTGAACAAACTAGCCATTGTTCATCCCAAACCAAAGTACAGCTAGAGGCCTCTACAAGAGAACTAAGTCTTTGAAGATGCACTAGGGGCTATCCCATCAGCTTTCTGTCGCCCTCTACCTGACATAAATAGTGCCCGAGGGTTATGATATCAGTTGAAGTCTATGGGATGATGGAACTCCATCATCTTCCTCAAGACTGTACCTCTAGCGGAAAAGGAGCTGAAACTAAGTTATCCAAACCTCAACAAAGTTATGCTATAAATGTCAAAAACGTTCAAGACATAATTCATGTGATAAGCCCGTGAATCCTAAAGGGGAAAAATTGGGAACATGTGGTTTGGAAGACATAAAGGGATTTCCAACAAAACCCCTTGAAGTGGACTTAGAGTTTGACACCTAGCTTGGGGTGTTGAATCTTACTTCTTGAGGTCCAAATCTCAGTTGCAGTATTAGGATTCATTTTTTATACATGCCTTAATCCCATTGGTTAAGTTCAGCCACAGAAATCCTAGCATTTAATGCAAAACACTCCAAAATCCCATCATATGTCATATATTACCCAAAGAAGCAAGGCAGCCCCTAAAGTAAATCTCCTACTTTTGGCCAAATCCTAGGAATATTAACCTTGATTCACTGCCTCTAATCAGTCCTACGTTTTTTTTTTTTTTTTTTTTTTTTTTGGATTCTTGTTAATTAATACTTCTCTAAAACTCTATTATAAAAACATAAACACTTCAGCCCACAGGAACACAGCTATGCCCTCTAAAATTTTCTGATTTGTTTGCCATTTTGCTTGTAATCCAGCTCTCCTCAAGTTTACAATTCATTCCCCTCAGCCCATACTCACTTATCCTCAGATGTTTTTTTCCTCTTTTTGCATAATCACAGCTCATAATGCTTCCTAATTAGTTACAAACAGTCCACTACTCACTAAAGCCTCAACCTTAGCATTAATTCCATCCCACTCACTCAAAATAGCCCAAATTACCCCCATTCATGCCTTATGAACGCATACTCCCCAAAGTCTTAGTTTAATACTTGCTGCACTGAGCCGGGATCTCTCTCGCCCTTCACACCATGCCAATTAATCATTTTTTTCTTCCCATGGAACCTTTAATTTTTACTTTTTGTTTTACTGTTGAATGGTATAATGTATTTGTAACAATTGAATTTTTCTCTTACATTGATTTAAGACTTTTGATACTTATTTCTTGGACTTGTTAGATTTATTTTATTTTTATGTTTAGCTGGTGATTTTAGTTATGATTTTGTTGATTAATGATTAAATGGTTATCTTGGCTAGGTAATTTATTTATTTAGAATCTTAGTTATGATTTATTGAATTATGATTATGATATTAGTTATGGTTTATTGATTTATAGATTTATAATTAACAGGTGATTTATTGATTTATGATTAGTAGTCTATGATTTGGACTGATTTGGCATTTGGGCCATGTAGGCTTAATGTAGGCAAAAATAAATTTGGACTGATTTGGTTAATAAATTATAGGCTTAATGCAAGCTTAATGATTTGGACTGATTTAGTTATCTTAGCTAGGTAATATGCTGGCTTAATGTAGGAAATAATAAATTTGGGCTTTTTTTTTTTTGGTTGGGCCGAATTGGGCCCAATCCCTAAATGGGGCCTGCGAGGCTTGGCTGGGGTGGGTCCGGGCCCTAGAAAAAAACCCGGTATCCTAAATGGGCCTGGTCTGGGTCACAGGTGTCACGCCCCAAACCCGATACTCGGATTTGTGACCATGACCGGCATGCTAATACCAAGCCTAAACCTGATATTAACATGAACCAACTTAACTTTTACAAAACTTTTCAGAATCTTTCCTCTTTCTTTACATTCTTGTTTCTTTACTTAAAAGATATAACTTTTCCTGTGACATTCAGAGCATCTACACTGTTCTTAAAGAATCACATAATCCACCAGTCACTCCAGTTTTAAATCTCACATAATACATCTCTTGTTGCTTTAAGGTACACAATCTTCATTAGATCCTAAAATACACAATATTACAGACTAACATCAAATTGCTAATTTAGAATCTAGACATTTAAAACTAAAAACTAGCTCCTTCCAAACTCGACTAAGGCTCCCTCTGCTCCAAAATAAACCTGTTAACTGAAAGAGTGGAAGGGGTGAGCTACACAGCTCAGTAAAGGTAAGATATATGAGAATTCAATAAGGATGCATGTAAATCCATTCATTTCATCTTATAATTGTTCGGATAGGAGAACATCTTTTCATGCATAGTATTTTATACTATATATAATAAGAACTTATATGCTTCTCGTAGGAAAATAATTGTTCTCCTTTTTCTTATCAGAATAATATTATCGAAACCTTTCAGATTGAATTTCTTTCATTTCTTACAAAGTCACCATATATATTTTCATTACAAAATAATCATTTTAACTTAAAATCAGATAATCAGTAACTGTGTCTTAAACTAAAAACATCATAAAGAATAATAAAACTGTTCTTCATAAACTTCTTCTTGTAAAATATTATAACTTTTATAATTATAAACTTATCGTTTCATAAAGAAAAACAAATATCTGATAACTTCTTAACATGAATTTGTACTTTCTTCAAAAGACTTTATCTTTATAGCATAGCAGAGTTTCAGAAACTTTTCTTTTTAATGAACAGCTTTCTTTTCATCAGAACTTCTTCTTTCAATGAGAGCTTTTACTTTTTACAATGCATTTAAATAAAATAAGTCTCTCATGATTAATAACATAACATAACCTAGCTGTTCATAAATAACTTGTTGGTTAGTCCATATCTAATAAGTCTGTACTTATTTGGGAGGCTTCTAGCACCACGGTGCTAGGCATCCAGCATTCCTCACAATGCCAAGTATTCCCGGGATCACATCATAATACATATCTTCCAACCATGGGGGTAGGTTGGCTTCCCCCAAGTTGACCGTAACCAACAAGGGCGGGTACAGCAGAGCCAGTCCCACTTAATGGCCAATCATATAATGTTTTCTATGGAAAGCCAGTAATTAACTCCTACTGGCAGAGTTCAGATCACCAGAGAACATAACCCGAAAACATTTTATACTTATTCATTATACTTAAATTCATAGTTTGCATTACATTTCGCAATAATAGCATTTCTATTGTTTTCTTTAATCATCATGTTCGTGGAATTAGTAATAGCATCAATATGCTTAAATCATATACATAAGGTTTCGAAAGCATCACGAACATATCTTTGTCTGGTAATGCTTACATGCCATATCTCTAATCAAAAACCTTTTAATGCATAATATATTTTAAAATAACCTAATGACTTACCAAATGCTCATATAACTTATCCCTTACCTGAAAGCAGAGGAACTGAGAGCCTAAAGTCGAAGGAGCTTAGACCTGACGACTGGTAACACCTAAACCAAAATCAAGGCCTGTTACTATCCATTATTCCTTAACATAAACTTACGCATTCATCTCAAAGCCTATCTCTTGTAATCAAAGAAATCCTAATCCCACCTCAAAGAGGTTCCCACAAACACAAAATACATTCATCAAACGTCATTATGTACCAATCATAGAGAAACCAACATTCTCACATTAATAGCATATCTCTAGAAGAGACAACTTCATTTCAAAAGGTACTTTGAGCTTAGGGCCATAATGCATGCATAAATATACACTGTTTTAAGCATTGTCATGTAACCATAAACACTCTTAAGGAGACATACAGCATGTTCAACAAAACAGCTTCATAAATACAACCGTCAAATGGTTTAGAAACCCTCCTTTAGGGTACTAAACCTTAAACCAAGTCATACAAAAATTAATCTATGATCTAGACATATCATATGATGAGCATAATAAATTATATCTCAAATCATTCACCCTAACTTTAGAATTAAATTCTCAAAGTCAGGCATGTCCCTTACTGTTTACTGTTTGGCACAGCAGCATATACCTCATTTGTAAAATACAGATGAGCTATCTAAAGACATCCAATTATCATGATATTTTACAGAGCAATTCCCCTGTATGTCCAGTATATACCATAAAAATTTCGGAATCAAAGCATAAACCCATGATTTACTAAAAATCACGAAAGACAGTATACTCAAATCTGTCCTGACAGAATTTCTTGCAACTTACAAATTAAACCATTATTTTTATGTTCATCCAAATGCTGTGAGACCAATTCCAAAACAACCGTATATGTCTTAGCTTTCATATAAAATAACCCTAGCATCCAAATTCACTATATACAATTTAATACATATTTTTCTTTTGGTAAACATCAAATCTGTCACAGAGACAGCTTCAGTACATAATATTACAAAAATCATCAATAAATAGCAATAGGCCTTAATTTCATTGAGGTATTTTTATACCTATACAATACATATTAAAATACTCTAATAAGCATCCAATAGACCAAATATCATCAAACTTTCAAGTCACTAAAACAGAATCAGAAGTTCATCTTCTAAAATCAAAACAGAGAACAAAGAAGGAAAATAAACAAAACGAATTATAATATCAAAACACCCAAAAAAAACATATGAGGTTTAATTTACTTACCCACACACTTTGAAGATGAAACCTTAGTGTTTAGGCTCTTAATTTCTTCTTAGAGAGATATCTATGATTTTTGGTGTGAGAGTGAGGGAGAGATGCAGCCGTGCAAGAGCAAAGAGAGAAGAAAAACCAAGAACAAAGAAAAAGGAAGGGAGAAAGAAGATAAGGAGCTGCTGGACTTCTGGGGCAGCCAAAGAAAATAAGATAAGGGAGAAGACTTTTGTCTTCCTTTTGAGTGTGTGAACCCGTGGACTTGAGGGAAGACTTAGGAGAGCTTCCTAGCTCTTTCCTTAAGAGAAAAGAGAGCAAAATGAGTTAACAATTTCAGATTTTTCCTTGGACCCGTGGAAATAGAAAGGAAAATATTTTCTTGGAAATTCTAGTTGCATGGAAAAGTCAAAGAAGAGAGGTGGAGCTTGTTCATTGCATGGCTAGCCAAGAAGTCTTTGGGTGTGACAACATGCATAGTACTTAGGCTTAAGGTGTGTGGAATTTCCATTGGTTGCATGTGGGTGAAATTCTACTATACTATCCCATGCATCATGCTTAATTAAAACACCTACAACTATATCTATATATATATATATATATATATATCATAACTTAGCCACTTAATATAGTCCAACAACTCTATATATATATATATATATATATATCTCATAATTTAATCACTTAATATAGTTTTGTCCATACTTAGTATATATATACATAATAAAATTAACCATTCAATTATTTATGATCTTTACAATTCTTATTCAAAAAGATTATAAAATAATATGCTGATTAAATACTCTTATATTAGTTATAAAAAGAAAGTGGATTAAAATAGTAATTAACCACTTAAACACATAGTTTAATTATAAAATTGGGTCAGGGTGTTACAACAGGTCTTACCCCGCGGGTCGGGTTCGAGTATGGAAAAACCCGACCCGTTGCCATTCTTAGGCATGATGGAAAATCTTGGTGAGACAGATCTTAATGACAGGTAAAGAAGTCAATATCAAGGATTCAACACATAAATTGAAAAAAAAAAAATATATATATATATATATATATATATTTCTTTATCTGATCTGGAGGTTTTACTTTTAATCATCATCTTTGCAGAAAAAACGCTAGTTGGGATGTAAGGCTAGTAGAGGAGTTCAAAGATCAACAAAGAAGAATTGTTGCTTCAGTTTTAACCTTATGTCATAAGGGTCTAGGTTCTTAATAACCTTCATTTTTTTTTTAATCTAATTATTTTATGTTTTGAGAGGAAAGAGATATAAAAGAGAACAAAAATATATATTTAGCCAAATTTTTAACGAAAATGGGTAACAGAACACTAATTGAGTTAACTTTAGGTGTGTAGAGTGTCAAATTTCAAACTACCGGTAAGTAACTTAAATTTCGATCAAATCATAGATTGGTAAGTTGTAATTAGCTTTTTTTTTTTTTTTTTTTTTTTTTTTTTTTTTTTTTTTTGTAATTGGTAAATGTAATAATCTCAAATTATAATTGATGTAAATTATTATCATTAACCCAAAAAAGAAAAAAGAAGAGCATGTGAAGCTAGAATTTTACTTGTAGTTTAATTGGTTGAAATTTTCCTACCTCCAACTATTAAATAGTTTTTTTTTTTTTTTTGGTAATGGGAGTTGTGAAGTTATTTTTAAAATGACAAAATTTAGTTACAAAATTAGTTTTTTTTTCTTCGAGAAACAGTTACAAAATTAGTTATAGCCTTAAACTATGACCTTATTCAATATCTTTTTTATTGAGGGTGAATTTTAACAAATCCACCATTGGATTACATTTTCTTCTTATATCCTCAATGCTAGCAGAATATCTAGAAAATTAAAAATCAATAGTTATGTAGGGACTGGATTTGAGCACTTCTTCTTCTGGATGAGTGGGCTCAGACCTAACTAGCCCAATATAATAAATTTGTAGAGAATAGGTTGAAGAACTAGGCCCTAATGAGGATACAACAACTAGACATGGCTATGAACGGGTTGAATAACAAGTATGTGTATTAAAGTGTAAAATTCTGTCCTTAGCCCTCCTCTAAGGGGCTTATTGTTCTTATTATTTCTTCAGTGTCTGGTTACAAGGGTTTTGAGGACTATACAAGTTGTTGCTGTGTTTTCTGTTTCTGACTTTCGATCCCCTCTTCTGGAGGACTTCTTACATTATATACCCCTTTCCAGTTGATTTTGGCCCTCTATTTGTTGATCATGCAGGTCACTACTCGAGTGTTTGTCTCATCAGCCACCTTTCTAAACCTCCTGTGAGTTGCAGCAATCAAGGCGGCACTGTTCAGGGGTCATTTCCTTATTAATGCGGCCAGGATGTTAGTTGTGGGTATTTAATGCGGGGGTGACAGTTTCTCCTTGAATTGCTCCTCCACCATGCTCCTATGGTTGGCTTATCATACCTGTCCTTTTCCTTAGGATGCTCTGGGAGACTGCCCTTGATAGCATGCCGCTCTTCCCTCATATGATCTTGGCTGGCCGAGGACAAGATTGTCCTCGACGATGTTTCATGGCACCTTGGACTTGTCTCTTTCATACTCGAGCATTTTTCCCTCCTCGGCGTGGGCCTTGGGCTTAGTATAAAGTGGGCCGTAGTTATCAAATTCCTCGACCCCACAATAGCCCCTCAAAATCCTGCTGTTTGGCTCCTCGGACAGAGAGGAGGATTTTGATGTCCTCGGGCCTTTGTCGTGGCTTGTCAAGTCTTGTCCTCTGTCAGTGTCTGAGTCTCTTCACTTGTCCAAGGCACATTCTTGGCGCTTCGGTATACGGAGCACGCCCTCATTAAATTCTGGCGGCTCTGTGCTCCCCACGTTCAACAGTGTGACGGTAATCTAACGGTGGGGATTTCTTCGCCTTTATGGGCGGGAAACCCGCACGGTCCTTTTAATTGGGGGTATAAATACCCATCTGAACCGATTTGCCTATTCACTTTTGCACTCAAGAGTTCTCACGCACATATCCTGATTCGGTCAAGTCTCCCACCAAACTAACGTTTCTTTTCAGCATAAAAAGCCTGTCTGAGTAGCTTTTCCTCATTTCTGTAAGTTTTCTTCTCTCTCTAATACACGTTTTCTCTCTTTCTTTTCTCCTTCCCTGAGTCTTTTAGCTGTTTCTAGGGATGGGTAGGTTTAAAAAGTTGGTCGAGTCTGAAGAGGCAATGGAGAAGTTCATGGCCGATTATAAGATACCCCGTAATGTAGGTTTAAGATACTGTGAGGAAGGGGATTGGCACTGTAGGAGGTAAGTGGGGGAAGTAGTGATTCCCATAATCACCTTCCTATAAGGTGGTATGAAAATCCCTATAGGGACGGTGATGAAGGACTATCTTAAGCACTTCCGGTTAGCTCCAACTCAGTGCGCCACCAACGTGTTTAAGATTCTGGATTATATGGACGCCCTAAATGAGAAGATGGGGCTGGGGTTAACCCATCACGATGTAAACTGGTGCTACAACCTCCAACACATAAAGGGTAAATCTTATTACATGAAGACAATGGATGATAAGGTTCTGCTTATTCAGTGCCTCCCCGAGTCTAGCAAAGGGTTAAATAAGGACTTTCTCATCGTATCCGGGGAATGGCACGACGGCCTTCATTATCCAATAAAGGAAGGGGTACCAAGTGGCGTATTAGGAGAGGGTTGATCTTTTGTGTTATCACAATTTATACCGTTCTGTTGCTGACATGAATGTGCTTTCTTTTTTGCAGATCCACATGCCTTTGAATGACACCTTCACCTGGTCAACCGGGAAGGTTTGGAAGCCATCCTTCTGGTGGAGGTCTTTGTGAACGAAGTTGACAACCAAGTTAGAGCCGCACATAAGATCCTCGGGTATGATCCCATCCAGAAATCCTTCTCGGCTCCGAAGTACGTGATCAGAGCTAAAGATCCTCGACTTCACAAAATCACCGTAGCAGAACACAGGTTCTTGATTCTTAAAGGATCTCCTATCCCAAAAGGCGTTCCGTTGGCGGGCCCTTCTTCATCCCATCAAGCCGTAGAGGCTGAGGGAGAGAGAGTAGAAAAGGAAGAAGAGGTTGCTGATTTTGGTTCCTCCGAGGACGAATTTGGTGTTTTTAACCAAGTCAATCCATCCGAGGATCCCTCTGGTGACTTGGGCGACCCCAATTTGATTGACGCGGATCTCTCATTAGTATGAACTTCTTCTCAGGCTGAGATGGGCTTTAAGAGAAAGCCTCAAACCAATTTGCTCAACCTGATTGAGGGCCAATCGCGGAAGGACACGCCGGGAAGGTCATAATCCAAGCTCCCACCTCCGCCGCCCAAGCTTCAGCTTGTTCAGACCAGGTCATCTTCCACCAGTCCAAGCTTCCACCTCCTCCTCCTCAGCCAAATCTGCCTCTAAGGCTCGAGCCTACTAATCCCAAACATAAGAAGGATCCTAAAGGAAAAAGACATGTGGAAGTTGATACATCTCGTTCCTCCCAAAAAGGTGATGAAACTCGGCGGGCCTCAAAACAGCAAAAGACAGGGCACAGAGGCCTTGATAAATAAGTTGACGCTCAGCCTGAGCCCCAGGCTTGGCACCCTGCGTTGATGCTTCACGGGGCTCCCTTGATAGAAGACGCTTCCCTTAGGGACTTCCGAGGGGGTGAAGGCGCTTACGTGGCCGATGCTCTAGAGAGGTCCCTGCTACTTCCCGTCAATATGGCTGAGTTGGGAAACTTAAGGAGGCAAGAAGTCTTCCTCAGTGTTAAGAGGTACTTGGGCATGGTAAGATTTTCAACACTTGTGACTTCGTTGATTTTTATTCTTTGGCTTCCAACTTATCGTGTACTTGTTTCAATTGGTAGGCTATCCAGACCACTTATAGGTTGGAAGAGGCTGCCAATGACCAGAGTAAGGCCTTGGACCTCGAGCATGACAAGCGCCTGGTTGCCACGCGGACCCTTAAGAACTCAAAGGCTGATCTCCAGAAAGCAATGGAGGATTTAAAGGAGATGACGAGGGCCAGGGATAGTGCTGTATCAGGCTTGGCTGGAGCCCAAAAACAGGCTGAGGAACAGACAAGGCACCTGCTTGAAGCTGAGGATCAGCTGAAGATTGCCAAGGAGCACATCGCTGATCTGAAGCAGAAATTGACTGTGGCAGAGGGGATCAAGAATGTCGCGGAGTGGGTCAGGGTTAAAGCTTTGAGGGCTAAAGTAGAGGTTGAGTTTGCCAAGACAGAGGCCGAGACCTCTAAGGAGAGGGCCGAGGAAGAAGCTTTTGCCTTGGGAGTGGCCGAGACCGAGGCCACTCTTAAGGCTTAAGTACCTGGGTATGCAGGCTCTACTGTTCCCAATCTTAGAATGAAGCCCTCAAACAAGCTGGGGTTAAGGCTTCATCAGATCTGTGGAAAGTGAAGAGTGTATATTTTCCTCCTGCCATCCGAGAGTCTGCCCCCTCTAGCTCCAAGGCTGAAGTTGCTTCTAGGGAGGTTGAGACCGCTCGACCTGAGGCTGCTCTGGTTTTCACCGCTCCTGATGAGCTGGCAGAGGAGGGTGAGTTCTTTGGGGCGAAAGAAACAAGTGAAGGCCTAAACCCTGAAGCGCCCTAGAAAACCACAGAGCCTACAGCCGATGCTCAAGCCCTTCAAGCCAAGGAGTCAGCTCTTCTGGTTGAGCCTCTTCAAGCTGTTCCCCCTGAGGCCATCCCTCCGAGCCAAGATCCTCCAGCTTCTGACACAGCCTTTCAACAACCCTCTACGAACAAATTAGTCATAAAGTTGAAGAAATAAGCTGCCTTTATTTGTTCGTATTGCCACGGTTGTTGTTTTCTTTTCTTCATTTCTTTTTAAGTGTACTTGAACTTTTGTAATGGAACAAGCCCTTTTTGTAATGGAATGTGCTCGTTTCTTTTAATCATAACACCTTATTATTCGTTACATTTTCACGCTTTTACTAACACTTGGCTGTCCTTAGTAGTGTGCTCCATCCTTTATTAATCGGACAATTAAGGATGTTAAATCCACCATGTAAATTTTAATTCAAACTTAAACTGATAACTGAATAACTTTAATAACGAAACTTGTCTTCCGTTAAGTGAGCCACAAAAGAATTTATGTTTATAACGCAGACCTCATGGTAGGATGTGCAAGCACACATTTTCCATGAACTTACTGACCTCAAGGAAATGTTGCAGCGTTGATTTTAAAGGAAAAGCAATTGAGGCCTTAAGTGATACCTTAGGTGAAGTGACCCAGGCGTAAACTGAAATGCTTTAAGTGATACTTATGGACTTGTGTTTGTTTACACCTTTATCGAATGTGGACAAAGCAAGTGGTTCAGGGCGCTAGACTCCCCTTTAGCTGTATTTGTAACTCAGACGAATGCTCAAGCTCGATAGTTTCCTCAAAGGTTGTGGTCCGAGGAGCCATACAACACCTGGAATCTGTTTTACGCTCAGACATTTCTTGAAGTAACTAGTTTCCCCATAGGTTTGAGTCCGAGGACCATGCAAGACCTTGGTTCTGTCTAGCACTTAGACATTCCTTGAAGTAACTAGTTTCCCTATAGGTTTGAGTCCAAGGACTATGCAAGACCTTGGTTCTGTCCAGTACTTAGACATTTCTTGAAGTAATTAGTTTCTCCATAAGTTTGGATCCGAGGACCATGCAAGACCTTGGTTCTGTCTAATACTTAGAGATTTTTTGAAGTAACTAGTTTCCCCATAGATTTGAGTTCGAGGACTATGCAAGACCTTGGTTCTGTCTAATACTTAGAGATTCTTTTTGAAGTAACTAGTTTCCCCATAGGTTTAAGTCCGAGAACCATGCAAGACCTTGGTTCTGTCAAGCACTTAGACATTTCTTTAAGTAACTAGTTTCTCCATAGGTTTTAGTCCGAGGATCATGCAAGACCTTGGTTCTGTCTAGCACTTAGACATTCCTTGAAGTAACTAGTTTTCCCATAGGTTTGAGTCCGAGGACCATGCAAAACCTTGGTTCTGTCCAACACTTAGACATTTCCCCATAGGTTTGGGTCTGAGGACTATGCAAGACCTTGGTTCTGTCTAGTACTTAGAGATTTCTTGAAGTAACTAGTTTCCCCATAGGTTTGAGTCTGAGGACCATGCAAGACCTTGGTTCTGTCTAGTACTTAGAGATTCTTTTTGAAGTAACTAGTTTCCCCATAGGTTTGAGTTCGAGAACCATGCAAGACCTTGATTCTGTCTAGCACTTAGACATTTCTTGAAGTAACTAGTTTCCCCATAAGTTTGAGTCCGAAGACTATGCAAGACCTTGATTCTGTCTAGCACTTAGACATTCCTTGAAATAACTAGTTTTCCCATAGGTTTGAGTCTGAGGACCATGCACGACCTTGGTTCTGTCCAACACTTAGACATTTCTTGAAGTAATTAGTTTTCCCATAGGTTTGGGTCTGAGGACCATGCAAAACCTTGGTTCTGTCCAACACTTAGACATTTCTTGAAGTAACTAGTTTCCCCATAGGTTTGAGTTTGAGGACCATGTAAGACCTTGGTTCTGTCTAGCACTTAGACATTTCTTGAAGTAACTAGTTTCCCCATAGGTTTGAGTACGAGGACCATGCAAGACCTTAATTCTGTCTAGTACTTAGAGATTCTTTTTGACGTAACTAGTTTCCCCATAGGTTTGAATCCGAGGACCATACAAGACCTTGGTTCTGCCTAGTACTTAGACATTTCTTGAAGTAACTAGTTTCCCTATAGGTTTGAGTCTGAGGACCATGCAAGATCTTGGTTCTGTCTAGTACTTAGAAATTCTTTTTGAAGTAACTAGTTTCCTCATAGGTTTGAGTCCGAGGACCATGCAAGACCTTGGTTCTGTCTAGTACTTAAATTGTTACCAAAATACAAGACATATAATCATAATAGATTCAAGATTTGAAATAGGAAGACGGTTTTATTAATAATAATACATTCTTAGGTTATTTACATTCCATGGACAAGGTACAGCTTTTTCATCCAAGTCTTCTAAGTAGTATGCACCTATCCCTGCTACTAAAATAATTCGGTATGATCCTTCCCAATTGGGTCCTAGCTTTCCAAAGGACGGGTTCTTGGCAGCGCCTACAACTTTTCTCAACACTAAGTCCCCTGGTGCTAGCGGTCTCAGCTTCACATTGGCATCATATCCTTGCTTGAGCTTCTGGTAGTAATAGGCCAACTGGATCATTACCTTTTCTCTTCGTTCATCGATCAAATCTAGGCCCTTGTCTAGTAGTTCATCATCAGTGCTTGGAGTAAAGGAGCATATCCTCAGCGGTCTCAGCTTCTCAATTTTTTTTTTTTTTTTTAGAAGAATCGAGTTTTGTTTTTGGAAGGAAGAGATTTATTTATTTATTTTTAAAGCATGGTTGATATGGGCAAAAGAATAGACAAAGTATTTTTCTAAAAGTATAGATGATGGCTGATGGGTTTTACGAATGTGTTTGCCTTTAAGTAGGACATACAACCCTTCAACAGGATCATTTCAGAAAAAAAAATTATAAAAAAAAGAAAAGAAAAAGCGATATAGATAAAGTATGGTACAACCCTTAGAGTATCTCTAGCAGAATAGTCAAATTTTTGTACTGTTTAGTTAATGAACAGTAACATTTAGTTTTTGTCTACTCACTTTTCAAATACATTTTCCAACAGACTCTCTATCACATTCTCTATCTCATTTAAATATTATTTTTTTATTTATTATTTATTCTTTTTTAATAACTACACATCTTCCAACATTTTTTTACTCAACACCTAATTATTATAATAAAAAATAAAAATTTAAAAAATAAACAATAACCCATCAGACTTGATAAACTACTGCCCATGAGCCAAAAAAAAATTAAGTTTACCAAGTTTGCTGAAGCACTAACACAACACATATTTTCTAAAATTTAGCTAATATATGCGAATGCCTATACAGCTGGAGACACGCTCTTAAGAAAAAACTTTCACTTCTGCTACACTTCTTTCTAGACTTTCAGTTTTCACTTCTAGTACAAGAGTTACTAGTACTTTCTTTTTTTTTCTTTTTTTTTGGTAAACGAGTCAGTAGTACTTCATGCATGGCACGAATGGACTTTCATTTTGGATAAGTATCCGACTGAAGTTGAAATTTGTAAGTAACTTTAAATATTAACTTTTAAATAAAAAAATTATAAATTAGAATTAAAGTTAAAAAATTAAAAATATAAAGAAAAATTGTGAAGAAAATAATATAATTACACGGTGTAATTGCATTTGATCTCAATTTCTTCATCTTTTGTAGCCTTTTCCTTGCACCTGATTTTAATTCCTTCACTTTCTGTTGTCTTTTCCTATTCCTTTCATAAATTTAGTTAGTTTTGGCTCACCACTTTATCTATTTTTCGTCTTATGCTAAACTTTACAATTCCCTTCTATTATTAAATAATAATAAAAAGTCAGTCAGATTGAGATTCTCACTTGTGCTTGTCACTTAATGTCTATCTTCAGCAGCCTAAACTTTTAGTTCTCTTGGAAAGATCGAACCTTCTTTTAAAAGCTTCTTTGAAAAGCCACAATCTCTCTCTCTCTTAATGTTAGTTTCTCTCTCCTTCATCGTCAGTTTCTTTCTTTCCCTAATAAATTTTCTCAAAGTAAGAGCATCTGTAGCAGATATTGCAAAAAAAAAATCATTTTGACACATCAAAAGCCTACTTTTATTTTATCACATCATTTTACAATATCTCCTTTATCAGATGTTCTATCATTCCATTCTATACATTAAAATAATATTTACTACTCATCAAAATAATATATTATCTCCTCCCCTCATCACCATCAACCACAACAACGGCACATCCACCACAACCGCAACAACAGCCACCAACAACCACTAACTGATAGCCACCACCAGCACAAACACAACAAACCACCAAGACCCACCACCATTCACCACCATTCACATAGAAAAATATCGAGAACCACCCCAAAAATTCATACCAAACCAATCGAACCACCACCATAGCACCGCCAACACATCACATGATTCACAACAAACCACCAAACCCACGATCAATGACCAACCATCGCAGAGTATCGCAACAAACCAAAAAACTCTAAATATCAACCAAAACCCATTGATCCAAACCATGATCAACCACTGACCTAAACCACAAAATGCACAAAATCAACCAAAACCCACTGACCCAAACCTCGACGGCAGCCTCGGGGTGAGATTGGCGAGATCGAGCATGGCTGAGCGTGGGTGAGATTGAGCGTGACAAGGCGCGCTGTCGTCGTCAGAGCTACGCCATCGTCGCTAGTGGTGAACATCCCGGATTGGTCAAGGAGAGAGGGAACCGGTACAGGGAGAAGAAAGAAGGAACCGGTGAGTGAGAGGGAAGAAAAAAGAAAAAATGAAGAGAGAGGAGAGAGGAGAGAGAAAAGAGAATATAAAAAAATAAAATTTTTGCAACATCTGTCCGTACTGTTGCAAATTTGCAACGGTATTGTAGCCATGTTGTATAATTTTTGAGATTTGGCACATCTCATTAAGCTCCATTTTTGTGTGTGGTGTGGCAAATGTGTCAAATATTTGGCATTTGGCACATTTGTCACACCTGCTGTGGATGCTCTAATGAAAGAAGTAAAAATAAATCAGCTCTCTCGTGGTGTCAAGAAATTCCACCAAGTCTACCCTAAGTAATTTTTAAGTACTCTCGAAGTACGGAAAATGATACTCTCTCCTCTCACATTCATGATGGAGTCCACTCATTAAATTCATGGTAAGATCCATCATAAATGTGAGATGAGAGAGTACCATTTCATTATACTCCAAGACTACCTAAAAATTTTCTGTCTACCCTGCATCTCTTTGATACAGATAACTGAGTTCTTTTCTTATACAAACATAACTGAGTTCTTCCTCCATCTCTCGTGACAGATCGACGTTTTACCATCAGTTCCTTTTTCCATCTCTTGCACAAATCGTTTTCTCCTCGCAGCAATGTCATCTCAACGGAGGCACTTCAATAAGAGTATTGGGTCTGAGAGAGAGAGAGAGTATACTTCAGAGTAGCCAAATCATGACAATGATGGACATGTTAATCATTTAGAAAAATTGAAGAGGAAAGCTTTTGGGCACAAGCACATAGCATAATTAAATTTCTAATTTATCATTTTCACACTGTAAGGAAAGCAAATAAAATACAACAGACAATATGTGAGCAAGACATGTATAGGTAAGAAAAACAAAGCATGTATATGTATGCCACTATGAAATTGGGAAAAAAAAAATAATGAGAAGTTTATGGAAAATGTATTCGGCAAAAGAAAAAGTTTATGAAAAAAGTGATCATTCACCGGTCAAATCGTTAGAAAATGCAATAAAGTAGAAGAACTTATTTTGAAAAATTAAAAAAATCGCACATCAATTAATAAATTATTATAAAAAAATTAAAAAATAAAAATAGAAATTAAAGTTGAATTTTTTTGAGACAGATCCGTAATGTTGTTTCTAAATATTGTCATTGCCTCATCTCTATGCTTGGAACGGGCAGACCAGATTGAAAGCCTCACTGAAATCCGACCAACTAGTTTGGATCAAAATTCCATTACATTTATGCCCCCACTTGGACCATAGTACTGAACTCGGCTTTGTTTCTAAATATTGAAGTGTCGGTTTAAGCATGAGATCAATTCAACGGCTGAGATTAAAGTAATTGCCTCCCGAGCCGTGTCCCCAAAAAAAAAAAGCTGAAACTTTCAGGTTCTCATCTGCTCGTGCCAATCTTGTCAGATGTGAAAGTAATTGTGATCGAAATACTTATTAGATTTGCTTTATAGAAAAGAGTAATTTTATGTCAAATTTATGGACTTTAACAGTATAGCGTAGCTGTAGCAGTAGCTGCAAGCCTGCAATAATCAATTATGACATAGCTGAAGTAAGTGTGTCCAATGAATTCTCAAGTCTCTGAATTTTCAACCACCAAGATTGAGATAAGGTGTAAGCTGTTTGCAACGATCAATTTCAGCTGTTAAAATCTCAATCCCAGAATCTCTGCTTCGCTTCTTCTTTTTTTTCTTTTTTTTTTTCAGCCACGCCGAAGTCAAATGAAAAATGGTTTAATTGGGAAAAGTCACTGACGTTAATACCTGCAACATTACTGGAACGTGTGAATGTTTGGAATGTTTTTTTTAAAGAACCCAGGGAAAAGTCAGTCATACACGTGAGAACAATTAATAAGATAAATTACATCTCTGTAGTCACGCTCAAATGGTTACAATCTAATTGCATACCCAACTTTCTTTCTATAAAATAGAAGAAAATTAAAATAAAAAAAAATAGATGAAAATTTTGTATTAATTGATGTTGTTGCTCTCAACAAATTCCATCAAAAAAAAAGTTTTTAGCAATTTTCCTTTTTAATATAAACAATCCATCTTGTATAAAGAGTAAGATTAATATATATATATATATATAATTGCTAAAAGAAAGGTGTAAGCAAATACACATTAAATAAGTAAAAAAATAGTAATAATCCAATAGCCAAGTATACCTTATATTTGTTTATTTATATGATATATTATATATTTGGATCAGCTTTAATAATAGTCATGAGTGAATTTTTGTCAACAATGATTTATCATACTTATTATTTAAGCGGTTCTAGCGCCACAACAAAGGGCACGACTTGCGCCACAACTTGCGTCACCTCTCCACCAATTATAACTCACCACATGGGCGAGTTGTGCCACAAGTTATGCCTTTAGTTGTGGCGCTAGACTTTTTCTTATTATTTTGACAACGCATGATATATACCTTGGGTAAAGCATAAAAACAAAAACCATTAATAGTCAGTTACTACTCAGGTCATGTGTACAAAGGTAAGTCAATGGCAGTTTGATATTTAGGCCATGTTTGGATTTTTTTTTTTTTTTTTCATTACTCATCACTCTTCACTCAATTTTCATCACTCATCATTCAAAATACTCCAATTTTCTATACCCCACCCGTTTGGCACATGTTTTTAGTTTCTTATCACTCAATTTTTTCTACTTTTTATGAGACCCATACCTGAGCACCATGTCAGGCATTCCTGTTATCACCCATTTTTCATTTCTTTTTCCCTTCAGCCTTGTTACTCTCCCAAACCCAAAGACGCCAAAACCCCATTCATGGACTCTCCAATCCTCACCAAGGGAAGACGCCACATCGGCCGAGGTCGACGCGGCAGTCTCAGAAGCACAAGCTCAGGCACGGCGCCATCTCCATAGATGAAAAAGACCCCAACAAAGCACAAGCCCAACAAAGCTGGATCAACGACGCATCTCTCACACAATCATTTTAATCAAAACACAAACCCAACAAATCCAGATCAACGACAAACACAAACACAAACATAATAATTTCATAGAGCCTTTTATTTTTTCCTTTTGGATTGACGACAAAGCCAGATCAAGTCAGATTCGAAATCTCTAATCGACGACCAACAGACATTCAACGAAGCATTGGTGGCCCAAGGCTTGGTCATCGGTGGCCCAAGCGAGCCCTCCGACAATGCATCGGTCTTAGACTGAGATTGAGACCCATTTGTGAGTTGTTCGTTGGATGGGTCACGTTTCTTCAAAGGTCTTATCTCACTGTCGTGTTCGCCGGTCTGAGCTGTGGTCGCCGCGGGTTGCATAAGGTGGGGGCTCGGTCGGCGTGGCTGGTCAAAGGGGATGAAGTGTGAAGAGGTATGATTGGATATGGGAATGGAGAAGAGTTTCTGTGGGTTGGGTTTTTGGTGTGAAGGAAAAAGCCATTCGTGGGGATCGTGAAAAGGAGAGCTGGACTTGACCACTCACTGCCATAAGCCCTACAGTTGTTGAATAATTACCAAAATGCCATTGAAAACTGAGTTTTGGAAACTGAAAACACCTAAAATGTATTTTCAGTTTCTATAACCCATCACTCAAAAATCAGAGAATTGAGTGATGGAAACAAAAACCAAACAAGCTTCTCAGCCGTAGGTCCTACCATTTTTGAGTTATGGGTGATAGAAACAGAGTTATGAGCGATAGAAACAACAAATCCAAATAGCCTCTTAACTTTCAACTTTTGACTATTTATTAAAAGAAAAAACAGAAAATCTAAGTTCTAAATGTCATTCATTGCCTTTCTTACTTTCATGGCATACTTTCATAGCAATTGTCACACTCACTGACTCACACACAAGTACACTTGTATTATTTCTCTTTTTTTTTTTTTTTTTTTTTTTAATTTCCCCTAAATCTATAACCGCACCTTACCACCTGCCCTCAAGGCCTCAAATCAGATTAAAACTTCTTTTTAAATTTTACTCCTCCTCAATTATCTTTCCACACTTCTTCGATAATGCTGTAGACATTGTCTCATCCACTCCCTCTCAGTGCATCTCCAATAGATGCTCTATCTCTATTTTTTCTCCAAAAAAACTTGCTGTTCACACTTCAATAGCCGGTCTAAACACAAAACTTTTCCAAAATTTTTTTGAAGTTGCTACAATAAGAGCATCTCCAACAGAGCTCTCCATCTCTAAAATTTGAAGAAAAAAGCCACTATTCACACAAAAAATGAAGTCCAATAGCCTCTCTATCTCTAAATTTTTTTTAGAGTTGCTACAGTAGCTTTCCAAGCCTGGAGAGCACTGTAGCAATCATTGTAGCATATGCAAAGATTATTTCTCATTAAACTAATACCGGTTGAATTAAAAAAAATATTTTTTTTCTCTTTCCTTCCCTTCTCTCTCCTCTCACGGCTACAATCACAACAGCTATAAACACAACCATCTTTCTCTTAAACATCTCTAAACTCAAGATAATCAAAATATAAACTCAAAAACATAATCTTAAAATTAATCAAACCATAACAATAAAAGCAAAATCCAATTCTTAAAATAAAGTTGAATCAGAACAAGCAAATATGAAAAAAAGAAAAAAAAAAAAAAAAAAAAAAAGAACAAGCTGATCTAACCCAACACGGTGGTAGAGGAGGACGAGTAGCAGTGAGGCGGCGGACATGGTAGTGCTACATGGTGAATGCCGATCTCTACCGGCTTTGTCCTTTCGGCGACCTCAATCTCCACCGACGATGGGGCGGCGGACGATCTGATCTAGTCTTTCTCCACCGGCGGTGAGGTTGTCGGAACATTTTTGAGGTGAAAAAGAAAATAAAAGAAGGTGGGCTGAACACTTGTGTGGAGGAGAAAAACAAGAAAAAGAAAAGAAAGAGAGAGCTTCTTGAATGCTGTAGAGTTGATGAAGAGAAGAAAAGAAAAAAGAAAAGTGAAGAGAGCTTCAGTGGAGTAGATGAAGAGAAGAAAAGAAAAAAAAAGTAAAGTGAATGAGCTTTTAGACGAAGTGCCAGAGAACAAAAGAAAAAAGAAAAGTGAAAATAGAGATAAGAGCAAGGTGTGGAGGAGAAAAAAAGAGGAAAAAAGAAACGTGTGGATGAAAAAAAATAAAAAATAAAAAAGATAAGGGAAAAATAAAAAATCCTATTTGAAAAATACTATCACAATATTTTTACAATATTTTCACAATAAATTTTATGTAACAAATTGTTATTAGTTAATATTGGCGAGTAAAAAAATATTTTCAATAGTGGGTTCAAATTAGAACTAGTAACAACTTTTTACATAAATTTTGTTGTGAAAATATTGCATAAAATATTGTGAACATAGCACTTTTCATTGAAAAATATAGTTGTTAAAAAAAGAATAAATGATGATTAAAAAAAGAATAAACAATGAATGAAGAAATAATATTTAAATGAAATAGAGAATCTGCTGAAAAATGTATTTGAAAAAGTGGATAGGTAAAAGCTAAATATCACTGTTCATTCTTCAAACAGACAAAAATTTAGAGAGGCTGCTGAAGATGCTCTAATTTTGTTAATCTAAAAAATACTGTAGCAACTCCAAATCATTATTTTATCTTAAAAAAAATACCCTGCTGAATAAAAAAATATTATTTATCTTTCCTTCTCTCTTCTTTGTTCATTTGTCTCTCTCTCAAACGGTAAAACAATCAAAACACAAACTCAATCTAAAATCAAAATAGAAACAACATATCAAGAATAGGGAAAAATACAAATTTAATTAGAGCAACAAATTTTAAATTTAAAAAAAAAAAGAAAAAAAAAAGAAAAGAAAAGATAGACGAAGGCCAATTCTCTCTGCCGGTTGTGTGTGTGAGTGAAGTGAGATAAAGAAGAAAGAAAATAAAAAACAAAAAGGCAAACATAGAGGAGAAGTCAAAAGATCATGGTCGGCAATGTGTGTGTGAAGTGAGTTGAAGAGGAAAGAAAATAGAAGTAGAAAATCATGCTAGAGAGTGTTCTAGAATCAAGAAGAAATAAAAAAGTCAAAAAAAGAGAGCTAGAGAAAGAAAAGGAGAGTCTGGAATGAATTAGAAAAAGAAAAAGAATGGTAGATAGAGATAGGAGTGGGATACGTGTGTGTGGAGAAAAAACCAAGAAAAAAAAAACGTATAAATGAAAAAAAGGAAGGAAAAATAATATAAAAAATAAGAAAAGATAATTAAGAAATACTACCATAATATTCTTACAATAAATCTTAAGTAATAGATTTTTATTAGCTAATATTGGTGAGTAAAAAAATAATTTCAGCAGTGGTTTCAAATTAGAACTAGTAACAACTTTTCACATAAGAACAACAAGGAACGGACCATCGATACAAGACAGAGTGCAGAGTTTTTTGTCTTCAGTTTTTCACTTATTTTATTCTTTTCTATTGTGTGATTTGGATTCATACGTGAGTTTCGTATTTGTTTTCAACTAGGCATTAACATGAATACAAAGCAAAAGACAAGAAACCAAAAAGAAAAGAAAAAAATAGATGCAACGAACATATCAAGAAAAGAAACAGACAATAATGAAAAAGTAGCATTAACAAGGGCACGTAAACTGGACCGAAAAGAAAATCCTTAATGTATATAATTTTTTTATTTATTATTATGGGTTTTTTTGGATATTGCTTATTTTTGAAAACTGAAAAATGAAAACATTGTAATAAAATAATTTTAAATGTGTGAATAGTGCTGTGGGACCCAATTTTAAAATTTTTTTTGCTTAAAAAAGTACTTGCGAGTCCCATAAACAGTATACAAAGACCCACACAAAAAACGCAGATGCGCATCTTCTTTCCTTTTCATTGCAATCCAAACGTGCACTTAATCTTTGATTCCTGGTGTAGACGACTAAATTTCTAATTTGAAATAAATCAAACAAGTAAAATAGTTTCACAAATGCGAATTTGTATTAATGAATGTGTGATACAATTCTTTGTGATTACAAAAGAGTGATCCTCTGATTCGATCTCCTTAAAATACTTGTTGATTGGAATTGTAATAATGTAATTTTGACTCGAATACAAAATATTCTTCAATTTGGCTAAAGGATGGATCAAAGGCTCTCAAAACAGAATCACAATAAATCTCTAGCTATGAGTTTGTTAGAATTTTTTTGTTCTTCGTATGTTCTTCGTGTTCTTGGTACGTTCTTCGTCTTTGAAGGTTTGTGGTGGAAGTTCTTTAGTGCTTTAGAGGCTTAAATCTGTAGAGTTTCGTTGATTTATGGTTTGTTAAGGTTTTTGGAGACTTTTGAGCTTGATTCCGGTGAACTTTAAGATGTAGGCAGATAGTTTAGATGATTTTGTTTCGAATGTTCTTTGATTTTGAGTTTGAAGTTCTTGAAAGCTTTGAGGCTTGATTCTTGCAAAGTTTCTGTACTTCTGAGTGCTTCTAAATCTTCTCTAATGCTGCTTGTGCTTCAGATGGCTTGGTGTCCTCTTAAATGCCTTAGGAAGGCTTCTATTTATAAAAGTTTGGGGGTGGGTGAGCAACATGTAGCGGAGTCTGATTGGTGACACATGTCACAGCCTGATTGGTCCGCTTATGTCATTGCTTACATGTGCTAGACTGATTATGTCATCACTTAAACGTGCGAGGCTGCTCATGTCATTGCTTACTCGTGCTAATGTGTGATTGGTTTTTGCATGATACTTGGCAAATTTCTGTTGGTTTCTGAGTAGTGATAGCAAAACCTAGCAACAATACATGGATCTTTGTGATTGGTTGTATTTTGTGGATTTGGTAGCATGATGTGCCAGCTTGTGATAGGTCAAGAATTTTCCCTCTCTACACCTAGACAGTATTTGCGAATTGGTATTGACTGTGCGAGATTGGTGGATAGTTTTCTTTTCACGAAATTGCTTTGGCTGTTGTGTTTAATATTTTAGAGCACTTGCAGCAGTGGAGCTAAATAGCTATATAGCTATTTTAGCTCCACCAAAACACAAAAAACAACCATACAACAATGGAGCTAAAGGTATTTTTTTTAGTTTCATTGCTACAGTGCAGAGCTATCTATGGCTGTGCACTGTAGCTGAGAGCTAAAAGAAAAAAAAAAATTTATTCCAGCCCGGATTAAAATAATACAAGTTGGTTCATTTTTTTCCATTCTTTTATTCTCACACCATGCCTCTTTCTCAGTCACTCCCATCTGAAGCTCTCTCTCAAAACTCTCTCAAGCTCACTCTCTCAACGTCACTCTCCCAAGCTCACTCTTTCACCGTCGCCGACCCAACTCATCCTTAACGTCGCCACCACTAAAGCTTGACGTCACTGACCCATTAGACGTCCCAAGCCATCGATCAGCCTCAGACCCACGCCGCCATCCGCCCCAGACCCGACAACAAAAAATGGATATTGGGTACTTGACTGGGAAACCCATGGAGTTCGCTGACCTATGCCGACACTGTCCTCCTCATCAAAGCCCAGCTCTGTGATTGGTTATTTTTTTTGTTTTGTTTGTGATTGGTGATTTTGTTTGGTTTAGGTAGAGGAAAAAGATTGGAGATTTAGGTTGGTGTTTTTTTTTTCCCCCTACTGTGGACTAGTGGTGGTGGTGGTGGTGGTTGTGGCTGTGGTTGTTGCTGTGGCTGATGGTAGAGATGGTTGTGGTTGGTGTTGCAGATGTTTTTTTGGATAGTGGGATATATTCTTTTGTCGTAGTAGATATATAATTTTATTGTGATGTTTATATTATTTTATTGTGTTGAAAGCTAAAATAGATCCACTGCTGCAGCATGTGAGTAGGTAAAATAAATAAAATAATTTTTTGTAGTGTTAAATAGCTAAATTTGTAGCTCCACTGCTGTGGATGCTCGGATTATGTTTATCACAAATATCTTCTTTTAATATTTTAAAATTCCTTTGTGATCTTCCCTGTTTAATGAAGTTGATTTGTGTCTATCAGTTGGTGGTTTTGATCAAGATGTCAATTTCGTATTCGATTCCATTTCGGTTTAATCAAATGAACGATATTTTTTAATACCGATCAATACTGGTGTACCGTTTCAGAATTATCCATATATATATATAAACTAAATATTTTTTGGAAAATAATAAAAACATTACAAATTTTATTATAGTATATATATAAATTGATATGACAATTAATGTGATTGGTAAATGTAAATTAAAAACATAATAAATAATATTAAAATAATATTTGTAGGGACTGGGTTTGAGCACTTCTACTGTTGAGTGAGTGGACTCAAGCCCAGCTGGCTCAATACAATGAATTTGTAGAGAGCGGGTTCAAGAACTAGGCCCTAGCAAGCGGACAACGTCCAATGCAGTGTTCGTCATCATCAAGCGCAGGCGAATCGAAGTTATCCTCAAAAATCTGTCCTCGGCCCGGTCCGAGGAGCCTAATGGAAGTCCTTCCCCCGTCAGAGAAAAAGTCCCCTCTTTCATCTGTTTCTTCTCCTTATATAGTCCTCTTCTAACGATTCATTTCCTCCACTTGTTGATCATCCATGCCTCTTTCTGACAGCCCGTCCCATCAGCCATCTTATCAAAACTCCTAGTGAGTTGCAGCAACCGAGACAGTGCTGCTCAGGGGTCATTTCTCTATTAATGCTGCCTGAACATTAGTCGTGCGCATTTAATGTGGAAGTGACAGTTCAATCCTGGTTTTGCTCCTCGGCCATTCTTCCACGGCTGATGTGTTGTACTTGGTCTTTCTCCTTAGATGCCCCGGAGGGCTGCCTATGATATCCTGTTACTTCCTCCTCCCATGGTCCTGCTTTGCTGAGGATATGGCTGTCCTCGGCGAAGGCACTGGGCTTCTTCCTCCTCGGCATGAGCCTTGGGTTTGGTATAAAGTGGGCCGCTGGGTTGCCAAATTCTCTGGCCCCACAATATTTTATTAATAATACTTTAATTTTAATAGTTATACAATAAAATTTGTAATATTTTTAATATCAATATTTTTTAGAAGTGTTATGTTCGCAATATTTTCTCAACACTTTTACAATAAATCATAAGTGGCTATTTGTTATTGGTTCTAATTTGTTCCTACCACTAAAATGATTTTTTTGTTCCACCAATAAAAATTCGTAACAACTTTAAACTTAAAACTTGCCACGAAAGTGTTGTAAAAAAAAGATTGCATTTTTATTTTTGTTTTCATACACTTATCTCAATTTTCAACTATCATCTACCAACAAATTATTTTTAATAACACACTTTTTTTTGTTTTTTTAACCTCCACTCATTCTTTTTTATTTTTACAATTTATCTTTCTTTATTTTTATCTTGATTTTATCTCCTCCCCATGTTAATCTTGAGGGTCCATTTGGATATAACTTATTGTTGCTGAAAACTGATTGTTGCTGAAAACACTGTAGCAAAATAATTTTTAAATGTATGAATAGTGCCGCGAGACCCATTTTTAATATTTTTTTCTGAATAAAGTGGTTGTGAGTCCCATGAACAGTGTGTAAACAGTACCGAAACAGTGCGTGAACAGTATTTTTTTGTCCCCTGCATAGTAAATTTTGTCTTTGAACAGCGTGAAAGCAAAAAAAAAAAAAAAAAAAAAAAACTGAAAACACAACACTCAGCTTTAGCGTGCGCGTGGGTCCCAGCACTAAAACGTAAACACAAGAAAATGCTAAATTAATTCATATCCAAACTGATACTGAGGGTCCGTTTGGATTGAACTTATTGTTGCTAAAACTGAAATCTGAAAACTGAAAACACTGTAGCAAAATAATTTTTAAATGTGTAAATAGTACCGTAAGACCTATTTTTAATATTTTTTATTGTGTAAACAGTGCATGAACAGTGCGTAAACAGTATACGCACCGTTTATGCACAGTAATTTTTTTTTTTGTCTCTTAGAGTCAACATAAGCTGCTGGAAAAAAAAAAAAAAAAAAAAAAAAAAACCAAACGCCAATGCCAGACGCAGACGTGCAATCCAAACCGCACCTGAGTCTTATCTCATTTCAAATTAAAAAAAGCAAATCTCATCTCCTTTCCTTTTTGGTCAGTCATCATGTGGGCACCAAAGCAAAACTCTTTGATATCATATTCTGCTTTCAGATACTATTTCGTGTCCTTTGATTACTATAGATTGAATATATATATATATATATATATTTATTTTGTTTGCATTTTTTACTCTTATTTTGAGATAATTACTGTTGCTGAAAGCTAGAATATTGAAATTAACAGTAAGGCCGTGTTATACTTGAAAAGATGAAATTTACAGTAAGTCGTATCATACTTAAAAGGTGAACGGTTTTAGACCTCTTAAAAAACAACCAGATTGAGTAGTCTAGTTAATTAGCCAAGTTGTTACTTAGTCAAATTAAGCAATTCTAGGTTAAAACAATCAAATAATCATATCAAACATATAAAGCAGCGGAATAATAAATAACACAATGATATGATCACCCAGGAAACCACTCAGTAAAAACCTGGGGAGGATTTGACCCACCGATCCTCAAGGAAAACTTAGATCCACTATGAAAGAATCGAAGTTCATACAAAAGGACTTACAAGCTCCCTGCTTGACTTCCTAATACTACCCACCAGTAGAACTTACTGATACGACCACGTGCAAGCTCCGAATCCACAGACTCCTTCCTTCTTGGATTCTCCAATCAGCTACAAGCACCCACGCTTGATATTCTTTAAACTTCAATGGTAGCAACCGAGTTGATCATCAAGATGTTGAAGTAATCTCTACCTTGAAAACCCTAAACTTTGTGTAAAGGAAAACTCCTCTAGATCTCACAAGAGATTTACACAAAATAGCAATGTATGAGCAACAATATAACTGAAGCAACTCTAAAAACGTGGCTAGGGTTTTTCTTTATATACCTAGGGTAAAAACAGAAAACCTAAAACGTTTAATGAGTTAGGGCTGAGTTGGAAATTCTGCAGAAAACGCATCTGGTCTGAGATTCGATCGATCGAGCCTTTCCTTCGATTGATTGAGCCAGACCGAAATGCCCCAATGCATCTGCAGTCACTCGATTCTAACTTTACAATATTTTATCAACTTTGAGCAAGTCTCAACAAAACTAAACACATTGTTTTGATTATGGTTTGCCAACATTACACATTAGAGTTCTAAATACATAAAATCCTAAATCTTTAGAACCTAACAAAAGGTAACAACAAAAGCCTCGTTTGCTGTACTCACTTAAACATATATTTTTAATTTTTAAATAAAATCACATATATTTTTATATATTTTTTTCATCTACATGTATTTTCACACATATTTTCAAATATATGTTTTATGTATTTTTACTCATTTTTTTCATCTACATGTATTTTCGCACATATTTTTAAATATATATTTTCAGTTTTTAAATGCATCTACCAAACCCTCACTAAAATTTTACAATTTACAAAAATGGTGTTAATTATTCAAATTTCAAAGTTTAAAGAGACCCAAGTGCTTATAACTAAAAGGCGAAAAACCTATTTTTGTCTCTACATTTTCACGCGATTCCTACCTTGGTCCCTATCTTTTATTTTTGCTACTTGCTAGAGATTAGGTTAGTTAATGTGTTTATGGGTTTGTTTCTTGGATTTATTTTTTATTTTTCTGGATTTAATGGAGATTGGGTAGTTACTGTGTTTATGGGTTTGTTTCTTGAATTTATTGGTTGCTTATGTGTTTATTGGTTGCTTATTGGATTTGGGAAGAACAAGAAGAAAATTTCCTATTAGTATTTAATTTAATTTTTTATTCTTGTTTTTGTTTGTATTCTTCTGATATGAGTTTGAGTTATTGGTTGATGGGTTTGGTCGGTGAAGAACATGAAAATAAGGATCAATGTGAGAATCACATGAAAATATAAGAACGAAAAGGAATTTTTTGCCTAACTAAAATTATTGTTTTTTTGACATCACTGTACTCATTAATTTTCCTTATTACGTTGTATTGGTATGGTGAATGGATCTTTGAAAGTTAGGTGATTCGGTGAAAATTGAAGAGAGACTGAGGTCGTTGATTCGATGAAGACTAGAAATTAGAGAGAGAGATAGCGTCCGAGATTGTGTCCATTGAATTGGGATATGAGATTGAGATATCTAATCAAGAAATTGATCTCTAATTGTGACTGTTTGATTGTTTTTAGAATTAATTTTAACGATTGATTTGTAATTCGGTACTTTTGCTCTGAACCACTGATATGATGTATCGCTGTGCTACTGTGCTACACTCTACTGATATGACTCAAAGGAGTTTGTAGAGTATATAATTGTAACAGTAGAATTTGGATCTTATTTGGCTTAAATGATTGGATTTAAAATTGGGAATTTGTGCAAAAAGGTTGTTCAGAATGGTTTCCTCACTGCTATACGTTACCCAATAACAAAAACACTGGGCATGCGACTCACATGATGTGGGTGGAGGACTGCTTTAGTATATAATGTCAAATCTACACCTATTCGTAACTTCAGCTATTTTAATCACAATTGATTTCTGCTAAGGAATTTTCTCAGTTGAAATTAATGGTGATTAAAATGGCAATGTAAACTTGACATTATATACAATTTTTCCCACGTGCAAGAGCTCAGATGATTGGTAAATGTGAATTAAAAACATAATAAATAAAACCAAAAAAATATTTTATTAGTAATCAGGTTCAACAGGGAACCTGAGAGTAATCCGGTCCGGTTAAAGAACAAATTTTTTGCTTACAATTTGCTTGCAAAACCCAATGTTGGATCAGATACCCAAAAAGCCCCTTTTGTGAGAGCCAGTAAATTTCACAATCCCAGGTCATAGTAGATCTCCATTTCTTTTATTTTTACTATTAAATAGTACATCCCACAAAAACAAAAACAAAAAAAATTTCTCTAACAAAACAATATTATTAATTTTTTTCCTACAAACACATGGCAAATCCCAATCCGCTTATTTTAGTAAATAAATAAATAAATAATATAATTTGAAAAATAAAATCCAAGAATTAAGACTTTAAGGAGAATGCAGTGGCCCTATATATATATATATATATATTTTTTTTTTTTCCTAAAAGTGAAAAATTCCTGAACAATCATCCTCGAAAAAACAGTGTTGGGAATAACTCATATAGCTGCCTCTCTCTCTCTCTCTCTCTCTCTCTCTATGCTATATAGCCAGGCCCCTTTGTCCCAAAGCCGATTTTCCTAGGGTCATGTTGGGTCCAAAACCCAACATAACCCTACTCTAACTCCCTAATCCTACTCATGTGACTTAACAAGTCCCCACGCGCCTGATATTCTAAAACCCAATGGGACTCACAGGTAAAACGACAGGCGCGTGTGTGAAAAGCGTGGAGTTGGCGCGTGAAAGTGGGTTTCGGCTGACTGGTGTTGAGAAGCAGCCAAAAAAAAAAAAAAAGGTACGGGGGTGAAAGATATCGCGGGTTTTATTGAGGGGTAAAAGCTTGGGGGTGATGTGTGGAAGGTGGGGTTGGGTCTGTCGTTTGTAGGGCCGGAGGCAATACCTAGGCATGTGCGTCACCCAAAGAGAGCTGGTGAGAACAAGATCCGCGCTGTAATACAATACCATCCACTATTTATTAATTAATTCATGATATCTGTGCGACTGGCAGACTCTGTGAAGTATGAACCCACATCAAATCTTACAAAATCTAAGTCTTCGTACTTATTAATGATAAGAATAGAAAAAACAAAAATCAAGAAAAAAAAAAAAAAAATGAAGGCAGATATATCTCTAAAATGAAGAAATGGCTTGTTAATTCAAAAAGAAAAGAAAAGAAATGGTTTGCCTGTAACGTGTTGAATTGTAGGGTTCGTATTTAGATTATTTTATCAGTAACTTTATTGGTTTATCAATTGAAAATTAGTGAAAAAAAATTATTATATCTTCAAAAAATGGGACTTAAAAAAATACACAAATAATTAAACAAAAAGATATATAAGAAAAAAAAAATCCAAAATTGTTATTAGTATCCAACCTCCCACATGTTTTTATTCTTTTTTATGGACCAAATATTGATAGTTGAACTTGTTTATAATTTTTCAAAACACTATTGTTTAGAGAAAGTTTCTGTTCAGTAGAAACTGGAAATAATAAATATATATAATATAAGTGATGTGTCAAATGTAAATTAATAAGAATTTTTTATTTTAAATAAATTACTAAAATTGCATAAATTATTAGACACATGTATTACACACACAATAAATTTTTCCCAAATTTGCCACTTGTAATGAATATCTCTATATTTGTTCACAACATCTACTGACCTAAAATCCAAGTTAAATTTCTTATCCAATCCCTTCTTAAGATATTTAAAATCCTTTATACCCATTTTTTTGTCGTCCAGGTCTATTTCATTGCACAACAAGAAATAATATTTCTAGATTTCCAGATTAGTCAAATCCGCTTCTTCCATCTGGAGTCGTTTACCATTATCCATATTTTGCTGGACGGAAAAAAACAAAACATGATCATAGCGTAAAATAAAATGTAGTAAACTGAAGGAATCTAGATTTTAATAATAAAAAAGTTCATAGTTAACATATTTTCGAATGCATAAGATGAGATTAACTAGCAAAAAATAAGAAAGGAGCAGATGAAGCAGGATAGATAGAGAATGTTTTTGCGAATAAGAGATATAAGTATGGAAATTTATAAATAATGAATAATAAATGAGATAGTAATCCAGATAAATGATATTGTAATATGAATAATGAGTTATTTTTTTAGAAACTGGAAATAATAAATATATATAATGTAAGTGAATAAGAGATATAAGTATGGAAATTTATAAATAATGAATAATAAATGAAAAAACAAAAAAAAAAGAATAATAAATGAGATAGTAATCAAGATAAATGATATTGTAATATGAATAATGAGTTATTTTTTTAGAAACTGGAAATAATAAATATATATAATGTAAGTGATGTGTCAAATGCGAACCAATAACAATTTGCTTCTTTAAAAAAAACTACTAAAATTGCTAAAATTATTACACACACACACATATGTATAATTAGGCATTAACTTGTGCGATACATAGGATTGTTTTAAATCAAATGTTAATATGTTCAAGTTTAAACATGTTAACATCCCTTACATTTTTCTAATTTCAATTATTGAAAGCAAAATTGTTTCTAATATAAGATGAAACATGTAGTATGATGGAAAAAAAAAAAAAAAAAGACTTGGTTAAATTTTGTTTAGAAATCTCCATAGGTCCTACTGGCCAAGAATTTTGATCGGAATACAATGAAAGTATTTTGGCAATGAAACTGGTAGATAACATATAATCTTTCACAAGAAGGAAAAAAAAAAAAAAAAACTCAGTTTAATTTTGTTTGAAAATGCACCTAGGTCCTTTTGCCCAAGAATTTAGACCAGATATAAAAAATTAAAATAAAAAAAAAGAGAAGAAAAAAAAAAGTAAAAAGAAAAAAGAAAAAAGAAAGAAGGGTATATAGGAATCCACCGAAGCCAATGCTCACTTCTCACTCACCGTATTTGGAAAAAAAAATTATATTATGTGCCGGTTTGGATAGTGAGTTAAGTGGAGTTGCGTTTTGGCCTACACGTTTTCAGTTTTTTTTTTTTTTTTTTTCTCTGCCGAAGTTGTTGACTTTTGAGGGAAAAAAATACTGTGCATAAACAGTGTGGCACTGTTCATACACTGTTTATGCACTGTTTATACATTAAAAAAATATTAAAAATGGATCCCGCGGTACTATTCATACATTTAAAAATTATTTTGCTACAGTGTTTTCAGCAACAATCAGTTTTCAGCAACTTTCAGCAACAATGAGCTCCCACTTTCCGGCAATAGAAGTCTTTCAAAAGTCAATCTTCTCACCGATGTGGGTCTATACAGTTTCCATGAAGCTTCGATTAATGCCATCATCTTTTGGATTTATTTTTTGGAAAAACTATCGTCTTTCAGATTAGAGTCTACGGGCCCGTTTGGTCACCCTTTTCAAAACACAGTGTTCAGTGTTTAAACACTGAACACTAGTGTCCAAAATTAACAAAACCGTGTTTGGTGAGTATGTGCTGTTCAGTGATGTTTGAAAAGCATTGTTCAAAAAACCCTTGTTGAACACTGGTTTTAGGAATCATCTCCGAGCTCATTTTAAACAACAAAAGTACAGTTTAGTGGCACTTCGGTAATTAAAATTGAACACAGCTCGGGGCCCACCTAATAAGCTTTTCTTCACGTTTGTCTCCTGCCTTTACTCTCATCTCTTCAAAACCCCAAATCCTCCTACCTGGTTACTCTCATAACTCCCCTCAACCTCCATAACTCCCTCACTGACCCAGCAGATCTTGCCATTAATCTCACCGACCCAGCAGAGCTCGCCATTAATCTCACCGACCTAACGCTAATCCTCGCTGACCCTCGTCAACGCGTCTTGTACACATCGCATCACATTAATCATTTTCTTAGCTACGAAGAAGTTGCTGCTAATAGGTTTTGCATTACTTGGACAATCCAAAGGCTTGGTCAGGTAAAGATTTTATTAATTACTTGTTACAGCCTTCTTTCACATCCCAACCTAAATCAGATCAGTTCTCATTAGTCCAGGTTAGGGCTTATTTAATCCCACATATTCATTCAGATGGAAGCCTTGCTCTCATCCTCATCCACCTCTCTCGTGCTATACAGAGCCTTTGCGTCCTCCTCTGCATCCTCCTCTGCTTCCTTCTCTTACCGTGTTGTTCCCTTACTGGTAGGTCTGTCTAATATGTGAATCATTTTTGGTTGTGCTGTTATAATTTTGGGGGTTTTTCCGTGCATTTTCTCTTTATTTTGTGGCCTGTGTTGTTGCTGATTTGTACCTACCTCATGCATTTTCTCTTCATTTTGCGGCCCCTGTGTTGTTGTTGATGTGAACTTGAGATCAGTAGGTGTAAGTGTAAGTTTCTTTTGACAAAATTATAGTGAATCTTTATTGCTTGTTCTGTTATAACTTTGTACCTAGGTCATGCATTTTCTCTTCATTTTGTGGCCTTTGTGTTCTTGCTAATGTGAACTTGAGATCAGTAGGTGTAAGTGTCAGTTTCATATGTATCTCTATGTACGTTGTATTGACAAAATAAGAGACTAGTGTCAAATATAGTACATAATATGGATAGAGATTGTCCTAATTTCCTCTTGCCTTTTGTCCAAGGGTTTTGATTGAATTAGTTCACGAGGATTTTAGTTAGTAAAAAATAAAAGGGTGCATGATATAATTAAATTGACATAACTATAATTTTTTCTTAGGGATAATCACTGACAATTATATAAATATACAATGCCACTGCAAGTGTATGATAAACTGATGTGTATACAATGCATACCTATGTATTTTTTCTTTAGTTTTGTTCAATTTTCTCTTATATGCCTGCTGCTTTGGGTCTTTTAGTGAGTAGGAAGTTAATGTTTGTTCATCCATATCATACAATTTCAAATGATAAGTCTATGTATGTATACCAAACATTTATTTAGATGGAAGAGAGAATGACTGATGCCGAGGATAAGAAGTTGTGGCCTGAGGCAGTCGAGAAACATTTCATTGATATCTTGTTAGAAGAGGATGCTAAACGGAACATGCCCCAAGGGCAGTTCAAGACTGGAACTTGGACAATCGTTATGAATGAGTTTAACAATCGCGAGAATAAAAATTATAACAAGACACAACTCACACAAAAATATCAACGACTGAAAGGTCGACACCGCACATTCTCCCAGCTCATCGCACGTACAGGAATGGGATGGGACCCCATTTCAAATACGATGACGGCCATTGAGGAAGCTTGGGCTGCTGCATTTGCGGTAAGTCCTTTAACATACTCCAAACAGCATTTCTTACAATTAGCTATATGCATAGTTTATGGTTGTAATTCAAATGATGCTGAAATCTACCTTGTGTTCATAATAGCATGGCCCATCTTTTAAACAGTGATTGTATTCACAACTAAAAAAGATGCAGCGAAACACTTTTGCTGTTTTGGTTTCAAAAAGTTTAGAAAGCAAACTTTATTATTATTATGTTTATCTATTTATTTATTTTTATCTATTCGCACTCTTTGAGAAAAATCTTTATATTTCTGATTCTGACCAAAAGGCCCTGAGCCTACACGGCTTGTATCAATATTGCTTGGACGTGCTGTCTTCTTTGCTAGTGCTAGTCAAAAAACTGTTTGTGTCGGTCTGTGATACCATGACATTTGTTGTGAAGTAGAGTTTTAGGCATAAAAGTTAAGAAGATACACTGAAACCCATGATTTTATTATAACAGATTTGCTTGGAGTTTTTTCCCTTCAAGTTGAAAATGCTTTCTATGTTATTATAATAGATCTTTTGGATCCTACTTATCTGGAATCTAGATCTTAAGCATGCTCATCCTTTTCTTATTGTCTCATCACTCAGTCACAGTTGTGAAAGTTGAGAACCACTTTCTTAAAAAAAAAAAAAAAAAAAAAAAAAAAAAAAAAAAACCACTTTCGCCCCGTTGGATTTTATCTCACCATACCTTGGGACTTATGAATAATTGTTAAGGTTTTTTTTAACAAGGGTTTTTGTTAACAGTGACTTAGAGCAGCATTTGCATTAGACTAATTTAGCTAGTCCTAAGCTAGAAATATAGCCAAAAAGCATAACAATGAACTCTACATAGGCTTTTATGTGGGTTGGGGTTTATGGTGGTTGGGGTTTGTGGATTGCTGGGCTTTTATGTGGGTTTTGTTGGGTTATGTTGCTTGGGTGTGCGGTTGTGCAAGGTAGGTGTGGATTTTGGTATTAAAATCCAATTGGGTATGTGTGGCTGTGATGGACAATGGTTGATTTTGAGGTTAAAAATATGAATACAAATAATATTTAATTGAAATAGTGATGTAGTGTTAAGGTTGATATATATCTTTGAAAACATAAATAGTTAAACTAGAAATAGTGGACGTTTTTTTGGACGTGCTGTCTTTGTATTGCTGTGACTGAGTGTTATTGTGTTTAGATGATTCTTTTTATTATTGATTTGAAATATTGCGGACTTGTCAATGTTAGTTGAATTTTTTTAAAAAAAAGATTGGTTACAAATATTTGTTGGATTTTCTTAATTCATGTAAGACTAACCTGTGGTTGTCAGCTGTGTCCCAACATTAATTTGGAAGATATGTTGATTGAAAGATGCTGTTACTAAGTCTTGAATTCTAAAAATTATATTAATACTATAGAAAACAAATATGTGATTTTGGTATAAAGTTAATAGGGTTATTATTACTGTTACTCTTTTTGTTTTTGTTATGCAAGAGTGGATGGTTATTATAGCGTTATTATAATTACCCATCTAATTTGTATTGGGTTTTATATGAATAAGTCATCTAACCCAATATATATGGTTGTTAATAGGTCAATCATAAATTCAAGGAGTTCAAGAAAAAGGGGCTGAAACACTACGACCTATTGGGCAGACTTTTCAATTCAAACACAGCCACTGGTTTCCTCCAAATGTCATCTGCCCAACCAGCTCCCAATAGTGACGAAGAGAGAGAGAGCTAGATGTAGCCTTTCTATTATCGGGGGTGCATGTCAACGTCAACATTGAAAGTGTTGATGATGTGGAGGAGCTGCCCACACCAAGTGAAGCTCAAAGTTGGAGGCAAGCTGAAAAGCGGCTAACTGAACTATCTAATTCAAGCGGAAAAAGGAGGAAATGGCACTCCCTTGAAAGCATGACTGAAGCTATTAGAGGGTTTACTGACATGAGGAACCGGAAGGGGAAAAGGTCCATTGACACCGAAGACGCTACTGTGGGGGGTGAAAATGAGTCAGTTACAGAAGCTATAACACTGCTCAACTAGTACACCGATGTGGATCATGTCACATATTGCAAGGTTGTGCAGGAGCTTCATAACTTCAAGAGTAGAGCCGCTTTTTTTGCTATGACAGTTGATAGGAGAAGGGCTTGGATTGAGTTCATTGGGGGTGGATTGCAGTAGTTGTGGAGGTGGTTGAGAAAGTGCATCGTTTAAAGACAAACTAGGAAGTTAATTAGTTTAGTTATTTTGGTTTAATGTGAATTGGCCAAGTATGTATTATGTTAATATTTTGGACAATGTTTGCATGCATATTTTGGACAATGTTTGCATGCTACCTTCTAGCATTATTACTATATAATGGTTTGGACATCTATGCAAGTTATGTAAGAAATATGGGATTAGTTTGTTGTGACTTTGTGCTGTTTAAATTGCAATTGCTTTGTTGTTCAACAATTGCAATTGCTTTGTTGTAGCTTTGTGCTATTTTGTCTAGTGACATATATATATATATATATATTTTAGATAAATCAGGTGTTCTTTATGGAATTTTGGGCAATGTTTGCATGCTAGCTTCCTTTATTATTACCATATAATGCTTTGGACATCTATGCGAGTTATGTAAGAAATATTGGATTAGTTTGTTGTGGCTTTGTGCTGTTGAAATTGCAATTGCTTTTGTTGTTCAGTAATTGCAATTGCTTTGTGTATAGTTGTGCTGTTTTGTGCTATTTTGTTTGGTGACAGGTATATTTTAGACAATCAGATTTGTTCTTTATGGAATTCCTATAGTACACAGTTACATCTATAAATTTTTATATTTATATATATATATTTATAAATTTTTTTTGGTACACACAATAACATATATATAGCACTATATATATATATATAGTGCTTCCAGCAACATATAGACTCACTTATATATACATACTTATTTATATATACTCACTTATGCAAAATCACTTCTCAAAAAAAAAAAAAAAAAAAAAATTTCTATGCAAAATTTTCCCACTTATGCAAAAATATATGTACTCACTTATATATACATGCAGCCGTATATACTAATTTATATATATACTGACTTATATATATAGATACAATAATATATATATATATATATATACACATACAGCAATATAGATATATATATATATACATATAGCAACATATATATATGTGTGTGTGTGTGTGTGTGTGTATGTACTTTTTTATAGTGGCTGATGTGAACTTTTTGGCTGCCCACAGGTGTGATTCAGTTATGGCCAATACCGATTCAGATTGTGATTCAGTCATGACTGATCCCGATTCAGATGAGTACGATAGTGAGGTAGAACTTGAGATTGCCACAGCCTACGTTCAGCTATGTATAGAGTACGTACAAAAGTACTACATGAAGTGACCTATGTGCACTAGTATCCTGAGTGGAAGGTCATATGTGATTGAAGTACTATAAGGAAATCCCCAAGTGTGTTATGACATATTTCGCATGGACAAGACCATTTTTAGGCACTTGTGTAATGAGTTGAAGCGGCTGCACCTATTAGAGGAGGACACTGGTATTGTTTTAGTTGAGGAGGCCGTTGGGACAGTGCTATTTATCGTTGGACACAACGCTGACTATCGGCTAACTGCCAACCGCTTCCAGCATTCTCTCGAGACCATTCAAAGGCGGTTTCGGCGTGCCTTGCGTGCTATCCATGCTTTGGGATGTCTCATCATCCGGCCCGACACTGATGCAGCTGAGCTTCCTCATTCACTTCGAGGGAATGAGAAATATTACCCATGGTTTGAGGTATACTTTGATTTTTCTTTTTTTGCTTCTTAAATAAATTATCACTTTGATTGATTAAAATCTGAAAAATTTGTAATAGAGAATAGAAAGAATCCCATATGAAATGTGAAAGATAGCTGATTGCACATAAGTTGAAGTTACCTAATTAGAGCTACCTATTTTTTTAACAGAAATGTGTGGGGGCCATCGATGGGATGCACATAAGTGCTTCTGCCCCATCCGGTAGGACCACCGCATTCGTAGATAGACGAAGTGACATCACCCAAAACATGATGTGTGCATGCAACTTCGACATGCGGTTTACGTATGTGCATTGTGGATGGGAAGGGAGTGCGAATGATTCACGAGTCATGCAGGACACATTTGGACATGCCGAGTATGAGTTCCCTTGGCCGCCTAGAGGTAAAAAAAAAAACAAAAAAAAAAACAAAATTTGAATTATCTTATACCATGATAGCTAAAGTCATACCAGAGATATCTAAAACAGTTTATACATTGTGGTTAATGCATTGCACAGTATGTAGAATGTGATTGAGTTATAATTTGTTCTCTATTTCCTATATATCTGTACAGTTATACTTATCCAATTATTAAAATAATTTTTGCTATGCTTCAAACACTTGCTCCTTTCTTACTTTTTTAGAAACTCATTATAGTGACAGTTAATTTTTTTTTTTTTTAAAATCCCCTTGCTGGGAATATAGGTGGATTAAATTAAAGGTCTTACATCTAAGCAATGTTAGGTGATGGCAATGAGATCTTACTTTACCATTTCATCTACACCAAGAAGTGCATCATACTATATATAACCCCTTTACGGTGCATAGGGTGCAGTAGAACCTGCATATATACATATATATAGTGCAATAAGCATTGGAACTCAGCTCATGGTCAAGACACATAATGAAGTTGCCACCAATTACTCCAAAGAGTTATCTGCAAGAGTACAAATATGCGTAAATTAGAATAGAAAACTAAATTTGATAGGGAAAGTGAATTTCATTTTATTTTTTTTAATTTTTTTGTTGTTGTTGGTAAGTCATACATTTATCTTGTGAGTCTTGAACCAATGACTATACCCTCCATCCTATTATTGAGTAAGGACTAAGTGTAATTTGAATTAGAGTTAATTGGTAGTATTTCAGAACTTACAATTTTTTTTCTTCCACAATATATAAGTTTTGAGGTCACAGTTTTGATAGAAACAAAAATTATTTTACCATTTCAATTGTCATAGTTAGGCCACAGATTGATTGATCCAGATTCAATAATTCCAATTTTGATATAGTCATTTGTTCTTCTTGATTAAAGGGTCATCACTTTATATATAGCATTTTTCCATCTTAAGATTTGCATAGCCATCTCTTTATTTAGTTTTGGTCCTTTAGAAATCATGAAAAAGGCTGTTGGGTTTGGAAGAAATTATTCATGCCTTCAAACCTGCTAACCTCCTCAGATCTTCAAACACGACTGTTAGAAAAATATTTCCATATCTTGTTGATTTTGAAATTTGATTCTTTTCAGTCATGTTTACATAATCCATTGCAAATTTCCAATATATGTCCAATTAATAAAGAATATATTTATGCCTTTTCCTTTTAACTTGTTTTGGAAAACTAGGACCACAGTATTTTTTTTTAGGTAACCTGTAAAAGGAATTAAAAAACAAGTTGAACTGTAATTTCATATAAAATGCTGTTCAATATTTTGGAAGGTAAAAGACAGGAAAATGAAAGAAATATTCAAACATGTCACATCAACCTAGAGAAAAGTTAAATAAAATTGGTAATTTCGACGAAACAATAGTTTAATTGTAGTATTGACATAGCTAGGGAACTTATTATATGTTTCTATGTATGGTGATCCTGTTGCAATTTTCCTTTTATTGTCATTTAAAAATTAGTTGTATTGGGTAACATTAATTGCCAATGGTTATTACTCTTATTGCAGGATCGTACTACCTCGTGGACTCGGGGTACGTAATAGGCAATGCATTCCTCCCCCCACACAAGTCGGCACGCTACCATGCCCAAGAGTTTCGCGGTGCGAACTGGCAACCTACTACCCCACAAGAGTTGTTCAATTATAGGCATTCGTCATTGCGGATGGTAATTGAACGATGCTTGGGAGTGTTGAAGGCGAGGTTCTCGATCCTGACTGAAATGCACTCCTTCTCTCTCTCTAGAAAACGACTGATTGTGACCGCTTGCTGTGCACTTCACAACTTTATCCGCATGTATAACCGGGCGGATGAAATGTTCCATGTGTGGGAAGGATCATTTGTGCGTAACAGCGACGCAACCTTAGCGGGAGTTGCACGCGTAGGCAGTGGAGGCACTGAAGAAGCTTTTAATTCTCGGGCACAACGAGCGATATCGGAGTATCGTGATGCGATGACAGCTGCTATGTGGGCAGATTACATAGGCAACCATGATTGAGCTTTTTGGGAATAAACTCTTAAAAATGTGGATATTGCACTATTCAAACTCTATTTTAAGTTTGAACCTTGTTTTTGTTGAAGAATATGTTGTGACAAAAATAGATGCTGGTTATGGAGGTATTAGACAATGACATTATGCTATGTTTGCATTTGTAGTTTACGTTACCAATGGTGGTCCAACCTGCAGAGTCCCTAACCATTGGTATCTATTGTAGGCTCTGGAAGAAAGGGACTGTGTGTTTATAAAAGTGTGTTTATAAAACCTGCAACAGTATGTTTGGTGTTTATAAAATCAAATTTAATTGGGTTGTGAGAGTTGGGGATGCTGTTGTGTGTTTATAAAAGTACGTTTGGTGTATGAGTTTTTTTTTTTATTTTTTTTTATTTTTATTTTTTATTTTTTATTTTTTTTATAGAAACGGTGTATGCGTTAATACTGAGTTTACTTTGGATCCATATTAAATTTGATTTTTCAAAATTTGATTTTCAATGTGTATAGTTAATCATTTATCAAAATTTGATTCTCAATCTGTATAGATATTTTATAAGGTGCATTGCTTTACTAGGGACATGTCAGTAAGAACAAGCCAAATATGGTCCCAAAGTTATTATGTTAGACTCATCTACCAATATCATACTTACACTGTTAGTTATATAAGTTTGGTATATATTTACTTTGATAAAGGAGTGAACATTTGTGCGGTTTTTGCATTTGGTTGTTGTCTGGTTGTTGTCCTGTGCCTTGAGCAACAATCATTGAGAATTCTTAGTTGATTGTAAGTGAAACATTACTGTTAAGTTAAAAGATTTATTTGAAATTGGAACCAGAATTATTAACTGGCATAGCTGCACAGGTTGTAGTTTATGTCTTGATGAAAATGGCGATTGAAGTGGAGATCTTGCTTTCTCAAGAATGTCACAATGGTCCTTCTCCAGTTAAAGAGATGTAAGTATACAATGTCTTTTGCTAGAGACTTGATGATATAAATAACTCTTCAACAGTGCTAGCTATAGTACTTTCACAGATGAAAATAGAATTTACTAATCAATTATCAAATGATTTTTAAGATCTCAAGTAATAGAGTGCCTTGCACAGTACCTGTACTCAGAGTCTTGGGTTTAAACTTCAATAAACATGCTAAATGTACAGTCTCTTGGATTCGCGTCAAATGAATTATTTAAACCTTGCTCAAGAATCCAGTTGCATATATATATATATATATTGTGGTTTCTCTCTGTTCTGTTTCCAAAGTTACGCAGGACACAATATCCTACTCACATTGATATTGTGTTCAATAACAACAATTATTTCCATTTTCCACACACAAAAAAAAAAAAAAAAAAAAAAGCAAAAAACAAAACAGCAACAGCAATTGTGCTGGTACAGTATGTATTTAGGCAAAAGAAAAGCTAGAGGAATGCGACCATAACATACTATTGTAAAACTACTATTAAGCCAATAACATACAGTTGTAAAAGTCAAGAGTCATCCCCATACATATACCTAGCACTAGCAAAATGGATGACTCAAGATCGTCCAAAAATTGTACACAGTACATCAAGTTCGTGAGGAGTCAGTAATTTATAATAAGATAATATGGTTACAGGACATTATCATAACAGTTTGGTTTAGACCATTGTCATAGTTAGCAGTAGTACAAGAGTGGTGCATAACAAACACCATCCAATGAACATTATCTTGACCCTTCTTTTTGTTTGATCTAAGGGGTGGACCTTGTCATGCATGACCCTCAATTCCTCTTGCAATACACATAACTCTTCTTGTAGTAGCTGGAAATCCTCCGCATATGACAATGGGGTCTTCAAGGAAATACACCATTGAAAAAACCCACATTTTTCCTTTGGGCAGCATTGAAATAGCCTATACCGGTTATCATTTCGTTTATCCGAAATTCTCACGCTTGCTCTCAAGCCACAGAAACAGTTGCAATTTCGGAACCGAAGGCCATCGTCAATATCCTTATGCATTGTGTCCGACATCTGCGAGAAGAAGCCATAAACCTACTCACTTACACATTACTATTTTAATACAGCTATCAATTCGTGCAACAAAAAATATAGCAACATATCCAAGTAGACCAGCCTATGGCTATGCAATTTCCTATAACTGTTTTCTATTTTCGGTGCAAGAGTAATGCAAACTTTCAAATTTTTTTATTACAGAACCATCATTGACAGAACCAGAACAGACGGGGCAAAACCTCACAAAACCTTTCTGTTCATCACTATAATTGAGGAATTGGCCTGAACAGCACCACATTATATCCATCATATCCAAATTGAATTCAACAAAATTCATTCAAACCGACCACAGAAATCATCAAATTCACCTAGCTAAAATTCTTGAATAATTAAACTAAACCCAATCAAGTAAAAGTAATAGTAAAAATTCACTAACGAGTTTCAGTCAAACCAACCACAAAATCATCAAATTCACCAAGCTTAAATTCATGAATATTTAACTAAACCCAATCAACTAAAAATAACAGTAAAAATTCACTAACGAAAGGCAGTCAAATCGACCACAAAATCATCATATTCACAAAGCTTAAATTCATGAATAATTAAACTAAACCCAATCAACAAAAAAAAACAGTAAAATGAAGCTAATAATCGGCTTTCTCGACAACCAAACAGAGTGTTAGGAAAAATGACAAATCGAATGGGTTGTAAATCAAACATTGTCTCAACAGAAAAAGATTTAGAGAATGTACGCAAAAGATTTCGAGAATGGGCGTGTATGTTTGGATTGTAAATCAAATATTGTTTCAACAGCTAACGAAGAACAGAAAAATTGGGGGTTTTCTCGATTGGTGAGCAAAAAAAAAAAAAAAACAAAACAAAAAACTGAGAAATCTATGAGTGAAGAAGGAACGGTTCGGTCTTTAGAGAAAAGCAAAGAATGACAAGCAAGGTGAAAGTGAGATTCGAACTTGGATCTCGAAGTGATGGGTTGGCGACTCGGCGGCAACAGATGCTTGATTAGCTGCTGGGTCTTGGAGCGTTGACAGTGGAGATGAGATCTGAGAAACGTTAAGCCCAGCCGTGGATCTTCTTCGGCGTCGATGAAGATCAAGACCACGTGGGTTTGGTTTTCTGCTCTCAGGAAGAGAACGGATGAAGAAGGAAAGAGAGGAGTAACTTGAATCAAATGGATATTCTCTCTCCTCCTGATTAAAAAAGATGGTATTTTAGTACTTTTGCTCAGCTTTTTTAACCAATTAAAACACAAGTACCAAACACATATTTTATATTTTTTGAGCATTGAAAAATATTGTTTAAACTTTGATACCAAACACATTTTTTTGTTTTATTTACACTAAAAATACATTTTTCAACAACACTTTTTAAACTACAGTTTTCACATCTTTTTAAACAATAATTTTTAAAAACTAGGACCAAACGGGCCCTACATCTTTCTAGAAAAGTTAATTATTAATGAGCTTGTACTTGCATTAGTCAATTTTGTCAATACACAATTAATGAAATTCTACTTTCTTCTACAAAAAAATAGATGAATTTTTTTTGCACGAGTAATGTAAATACTCTAAAGAAGCTAATTTTCTCTCTCCTTTCTTTTCTCTTCACTTCCCTCGCTACAATAAACCAAAGGTGTTAGCCTTGGCCTTCTAGTTCGGTCATGTCACATTGCTTCTTTTCGTGTACATAAGTGTCAAATGCGTAGAACACTACTATTATGTACAATGAAAGACTTTTAGAAAGACTTTTAAGAGTGAAGTATAAACATGTATTAATAGGTTGTTTGACGGCGGTGTCAAATGGTTGAAAACTCAAAAGACTCTTGGGCAATGATGTAGCTAGTGAACAGAAACACGTTAAGATAAAAGTAGGCCTTTGCCCCAAAATTCAAAAAAAAAAAGGAAAGAAAAGACAAATCCACGCTGACTGGGCAAAATCAGGAATTTCCTAAGATAATATTATATACACAATTCAAAAACAAAAATAAAACAATTGGAGTTAGATATATCCAAAAACAAGTAAAAAAGTAACTTGTGTTCTTTAAGAGAGTGAAATTAATAAATTGTCATATCAAGTTATGGAAAGCTAACTTTAACCTTGACATAAAGCTATTATTTTCTATTTTATAGACCTTAACAGTGTAGTTGTAGTAGTAGCTGCAGTAATCAATTATGCAGTAGTTGTGAAGTCCAATAGATTCTGAAGCCTCTGTTTAATGAATTCTCAACTGGTAGTAATCAATCGCTACGGCTTCATTTGCAGTGTAGCTATAGCTTAAGTGTAGTAGTAATCAATCAATTGTTACAACAATGTCTATTCAATGCACTCTTAACCATTATTATTGTCTATTGTAAGTGCAAGGGCCAATAGAATTTATTCAAAGTATTCAACAAGAAACAAAAGAAGAAGTTCCTAAAAAAAAAAATAAAACAAAAGAAGAAATAAAGTTGGGTCTGAAATTAGAGTGTGACAATTTGAGCGTGACTACCAAGATGTCATTTAACTCATTAAAACTGTTCTCGGTTTCTAAAAGAAAAAAAAAATAAGAAAAAAAACTCATGTAACTGTTCTCACGAGTGTGACTAGCTTCTCCCACCTAAACAACATTTAATTTGACTCCTGCGTGATTGAGAAACAAAGAAAAGGAAAACGCAAGAAAGCGAAGTAGAGATTCTAAGTACTTGTCATGCCAAAACGATTATATGCGATGTCGATATTTATTAGGATTGTAAACAACTCCAGGCTCAAGCTATGGAAAGGTAACTGTAAATTTGACATAAAGCTGCTCTTTTCTATTTTATAGGCCTTAATAGTGTAGTTGTAGCAGTAGATGTAGTAATCAATTATGCAATAGCTGTAGAGTCCAATAGATTCTCAAGTCTCTATTTAATGGATTCTCAACTGGCAGTAATCAATTTTACCATTTTATGATTCTCAACTGTCTTGAGGTCAGTAGTTTATGATTATGCATTTAACTCAATTTTACAAATTTTGGTAAATTTTGGTATTTTGTCAGCTAATAACACAATTAGTGCGAATTAAGGTTTCAGACTTTTTTCTTAGTATTTATATGTTTTGTAGCCGTCAGAGGCAAATTAAATTATTATAAAAAAACACAGACTTTTGTCAAATGCTTTTTCTGGTGGATTCTAATTTTTCTCCTTGTGAATTCAGGAAGACCCCTGGTGGATTCGAGGTTTACTACCAGAAACTAATAGTTTAGTTTCTGTTCAATCGAGAGAATATCATGTGTACTTTCTTTAGACTTTTGCGACATCGATTTTTGTCTTTATGTCTTCCATTACACCAAATCTATCTGGAACATCCATGGTTGCAGCTAGCATTCATCGAGTCCCATGCCACCACCACTAACAGTTCATGCTTGTGTGGCCCTTCTCTTCTCTTAAAATTTCTGTCTCTCTTTGGTTTCTTGTTCTGTCAATCCTAGCCATGGCCGAGTTCTCCTTGTAGCCACCACCTCCATTGCACCACTAGTCTTTGTCGCCGAATCTATCAGCATGATATTAGAATCACTTTCACACAACTCACCCCTTTCTATTATTATCTTTTGAAAATGTCTTTCTTATTTATTTTTATTTTTTTTGTATTTTTATTTATTGGTCTAGCTCATTACTCCTATTTGACTCATTTTTCCCTTTTACATACCTCACTATTTGAGATTTTTTTTTTTAATTTTCTAAAAAAAAAATTTCTATTACGGTTCTACTATTATATGCCCTAAGGGCATACATTAGTTAAAAAAAAAAAAAAATCCTTAAATGATTTACTAACACGTGTCTAAAGGGATACTGTAAGGACACGATTTGGTTCCTAAGCCCAAAAGGTAAAAGGATTTAGGTTCAAAAAGCCCAATACAGTTTGCAGCACCAACTTATATGTTGTGGCTTGAAATGAATCTGATTAATATTCTTGTTAACGAGCTTGATGCTTGCCTTTCGGCAGCTACTCTTTATCCATTTCTTACTTATAAAGCTTATCATAGGAATACAAATCATAATTTAGACCATGCTGTCAAATAACTATTAGTATTTGTGGAGTTCTACAAAACGTTTACTTCGTTCCTCGGTATGGTACTGATGTTCTATATATTTATACAAACTTTATCTTTACGTGATTGAAGAAAAAGAAGCCTCTAATAAAAAAAATGGAGATTAAGCTTACAAAAGATTAAAAGAATGAAGTAAGAGATTCTTTTGGGTCACAGAGAAGGAATTTTTGGTTTCTTTCTCACTTTAGGAGGGAACACAAACACCATCTCTCTCTCCTTTTGCTTTTCTCTTCTTTTCCTTTCTTCCCTTTGTTTTTTTTCCTTCTTAACAATCTCATTCGCTTTATGTTTTCTTATACTCCAAGTGGCTCTTATCTTGGGCTGTAAACTAACGCATTATGTTATATGTAATCACATTAAAAACACACCCTTTTGATTCTCCCAAGTTGTTCTTGCTTGTTGAGTGTTTTTCACTGCAACGCTTGGTTTCTGAAATTTGTCTTATGAATCCTAGTGCTTAGTTTTTAGCTCCTTTTTTAATAGTTTTCTTGCCAGATTCTGTTTCATTAGTTATTTGCTATTATGCACTAACAAGCTCATGGTATTAACGGGGGCTGGAATCAGTACAGAATGTGGAATTCCTGATTATAGAAGGTTCTACCTCCTCTTTAAGCTTATAAGATCCACAAATTTCTTGAAACTTTTCCCAAATTATTATTTCACATAAGCACACGGAACTAAATGATGTTTCTACCTTTTTGTTTTATATGTTTCTAATAAAGACCTCTTAATATAGCTGATGCAGCACCTAATATAGATCACATTAAGCATGTGCTCTTTGTTCCTTGGCATATATAGACTCTACCCAAAATATTTTCAATGATTTTGCATAATTTTTTGTAATAGTTGATACTTCTTCTCAATTGTCTCATTGATCCAGTCAATCCTCATTGTCTTTTGACTATTGCCGTACCTTTCAAATCATATTAGAGACTCAATTTCCTCGCAGTACTCGAGCTCACAGTCTGCGAGTACGCCAAGCCGAGAGTTCTTTAATATTTGCTGTGAAAATTATACCCAGTGGAAATCGAGTCTCTTAAACTCGATTTCCATTTGAGTGGCATGATGGTAAATAATTTCATCATAAATCGACCATTTCAAACACGATTTTTATTGGCAGTTATTTACCATTATGCCACCCAAATAGAAATCGACTCTCTTAGACTCGATTTCCATTGGGAATTTTTTTTTTTTTTTTTGTTTTCTTTTTCCTTCACCCACCTGCATTAAACCAATTCCACAACACGAACTAGGAACTTTTTTTTTCCTTCCCCCACAAGCATAATATGTATATATATATATCTATATTATTTTGCTACCACCAGTCAAAGGGAGAGAGTACATGAGATATAAAAAAAACTAGATTACGCCAGTTACAGTTCATGGGTATTATAATTGCCCTATGACCTACAGAGCAGACATATTTAAGCACTACATGAGGCACACAAAACACATTACTTGCTATCATTAAACTTGCGAAAGTACTATCATCGCCGGCATTACAGGCAAATGCTGCACAACACAACTAATGTAACGAGTACAATGGATAATGAATAGTTCAATTACAACATTGCTCAGCCATGAACAAAATAACAACTAAGTCGATACAACATAGTCTACATAGTCGCCTAGCACTTGTCCGTACCGAAGATAACCACAAGTCCCACGTACAATGCCATTCCAAAATCCAGTCTCTGCTGGCCTGATAAACATTGTTCCCAAATGCAAAGAACATAAAGCAAATGAAATTCTGAGCATATTATATAAAAACAGTGAGGGCACTTGCCTAGTTTGTAGCATTACCACTTGTTGAAGCCCCACGAGAATTGGGACAGCTTTTGCGGTTATGCCCCTCTTGATGACACACTCCGCATCGCTGCCTCGGTTGAATCTCCCTCAAGTTCGAATCTTCCCTTCGGCTTCCCTATTCTCGCTGTACCCCATCCATTTCATTCCTTAATCTTGACAACACAGGACGACCTTTGGCTCGCAACAGCTGTGGGTCAGGCACCCATCGTGGTCCGCTCACGTCCCTCCACAAGGACTCTGACTTTGGCACCACAAAATCATGTGAATATGTGTGAATCGCGTTGCTCAAACTGTAACATGGGTCAATATAGCTGGTCGTATCGAGGTGAAGACCTTGAAGAACTTTAATTGCATGTGAACAAGGGATCTTCAAGTTTTGCCACTTTCTACAACCACTTGTCTTAGCAAATACGGGCACTTCATGACTGTGGTTTCCCCCTCCACCTCTATGGTCGTTGTATGGGGTAACCACTTGATATACACCAGTTTCATGATTAAAATTTCTCAAAGTGTGACCTGTGGTTTTCTACTCATTTTTGTTATAGATCTCCATTGCATAATCACTCCACACCTTACCTCGAGAGAGATCAGAAGTAATTTGTTTATGACGGTCGTGGAAATATGCAACAAGTTTGGCCCAAGTAAACTCAACCATTGCAGCAATGGGCAAACCGCGGGCACCTTTAAGTACCCCGTTAAAGCACTCAGAGATATTGATTGTCATTGCCCCGTAACGTCTTCCACCATCATGTGACTAGGTCCATTTGTCTAGATCCTCACTCGTTAGATATGTGTATGGCATATAGCGTGCAACGTGGTGATCAGTAGGGTCTACACCCCTCAGTAAATTAATCTCGGCCTCCTTAATGGTTTGCATTATGGACTCAAATTTAGCTTCATGAGTCGCATATCCAGCTTTCAAGGCCAATGCCTTTAGAGTCGGGTCATCAAAGTGTGTGTTGAAGTTGCTAGCAACATGTCGAAGGCAATATCGGTGAAATACCCGTTCTCTTCTGTCCTGACCTTTAGGCCACTCTCGAATGGCGCATTTGATACCTTTATGTCGGTCAGAAATAATGCAAATGCCCTCGGCAGGTATGACATGCTCTATCGAAGTCCTGAGACACTCTAAAAACCATCCCCAACTAGCCCCTGACTCCCTGTCCACAACAGCAAAGGCGGGAGGTAAAACCTTTTGGTTAGCATCGATTGCCATTGCAATCATCAATTCCCCTTTGTATTTACCATACAAATGAGTCTCATCAATACTAATCATCGGCCTGCAATATTGGAATGCAACAATGCATGGAGCAAATGCCCAATATACATAGCGCAGTAACGCAGTACCTTCGTACGGCCTAGGTATGGTGTGATAGTAGTACCGGGTACCCGAATCCTGATCCAAGTAATAACAACTTTCGCAACCTTTGGTAAGACTTCTCCCAATCCCTAAATATCTTAGCAATTGCCTTTTGTTTTGCGTCCCATACTTTATAATAAGAAAGCTCATGATTATACTTAGTACGTATGATCTCCCAGAGCTCATCAATACAAGCAGTGTGCTTTTTTCGTAATTTTCCCACAATTTCTGATGCAACAAAAGTAGAATCCATCATTTTACCGTCTCTTCGCAGGCCAAAGGGTATACAAGTGTGTGGACCCACATAAGACGTGATCATCCACAAACCATTAAGTTTACCCTGCATGAATGCTCCAACGTACCACTTGCAGTTGTCGTCAACACATGCAGCACACAATTTAGTTTTGGTCGACCTCCGGATGATAAAATTTCTATTATCATTTGCTGCGTATATTGTCAATGCATGCTTCACCGCCTCTTTATTTGCAAAAGTCAACCCTTTACAAAAATGCATCCCATCTTCCCAAGTACAAACAAATGGTATCTGAAGACGTGAAGGATCAACCATATTTTCCCAAGTATTTGCGTAGAATGAGTCGGCAGAAGGTTTGTAGCCAGTGGTCGTATTTGTAGCATGCTGGATGCCAATATCATCATCTGCATCATCTTCATCATGGTACTCTATATTTTCCTCTTCAAAATTGGGAACAACTTCATGGTCATCCACATCATTCTCAAAGTCGCCTCGCTCAATCCTCTCTTCGTACTCATCCACACCATCAATATTTTCACCATCATTCGCTTCCTCCCCTTCGTCTTCGTCTTCCTCCTCTAAATGTGTCTCTTGAGGATAGAGGGTTTCATTAGTATTGGCAACATGATCTTCAAATGGGAGCATATAACCTCCTATTGTATACCCTCCCATTGTAGTGCATCCATCATTTAGGGCTGTAAATTGTAAAGCCGTAGTTGTTTGTTGCACCACTTCAGTAGTGTTGTCTACAAGTGGCTCCAAACTTACATACAACTCAGCAGCATTTACTTGGGGCATTTTCTGGATCCTATTAAACATCATCTTTACATGTTTGTCTTCCTTGATCACCATATACCCGTAATTTATCCGTTCATGAAGGACTTCTTGTGGGTAACGATAAATAATCTTGATGTCATACCAAGCAGGGTTCAAATTCAATTCATCAATTATTTTCCTCTTCAAATCATTCAACGTCTTCAACTTACGACATATCATCATGTAGTGGCATTCGATACCCTCCCCTCTAAATGGGAATCCATCAATCCCTTCAGGATTGTCAAGGGGTCCACCGAAGTATACATTTATATAAATATTCTTCAGAGATTGTGAACCTATTAGATAGTCAAGTATAATATGTTAGTGACATATTTTATCTAATGAATTTAACATCAATTACAAAACCTTTTCTATCTACTCAAAGTACAAAAATTACAACTTCTAAAAGTGTAACAATTGCATATACTCACCCCACATCACATACAAACACACTCAATCATTATCATTTTGGACTCAAACAAATAAAAAAACTAAAGAAAAAACTCACCCCCATTACAAATTTTAAACTTAGCTCTAACAAAAATATAAATAAAAATATCAAACCAAACAACAAAAGTCATGAGGATGTGCAAATGAATGAGTGCAATTATGTAACATCATCATTCCAGTGCTACGAAAATTCATGGCATACCCTATTACACTACTATTAATGAAATAACATAGAGCAGGGTTCATCAGACAAAAATAAAAAATAAAAAACACTAATGTGAATATGATCATGAGCAATCAAAATTAGACATATCATCTAATTTCAAAATCAAGGCATTAATATACAGTCAAATATACCAGATGTGATATACAAACTCAAATTTGCTCCAAATTATGGAGAAAGGAAGTAGATAACTTTGAAATCTAAAGCAATAATGATAAAGCCTAATTATGCAGCACAAGATTTGGTAACTAAGTTAAAACTCTTGAAAGGAAAAACAACTCTAGGGATTCAACTACTAAAGGTATAAGGCTTAAGGTGTTGTCAAGAATTCTAATAACTTGCTTTTTTGGATCACAACACATAGATGAGTTTTATTATTATTATTATTATTATTATTATTTGTTTCTATTTTAGGTAAGAGAAAGGCTTCAAGATCTTCATTTCGTGATTGCCCTCTCTCACCACAAAGTTGTTGTTATTGTGCCTTGTATAGGTTGTTTAGATTTTCTACAAATGAGAATTCACAACCTAAAAATTTGCATAGTGAACAAGAACATTTTACTCAAGTGAAAATCTTGAAAATAATATAGTTGTGCCAATTTCAAACAGTCACATTTCACTTATTTAAAATCCAAATTGAATCAAATTATATTCGTTTTGAAGTCCTATATGCGTACTTTTCAATGAAATAATTTCATTGCAAAATTCATTATATATAGATGGTGAAAAAGCTATGAACAAAAAATCATCAACTTGTCATATTTTGAAAGTTTCGTCATCTTTTAACAAAAAATCTCTCTCCATATTTCTCTTCATGCATGTCTGTTCCATATTTCTATGTGGATGGATTATTAGTTGGTGGATTCGTGTATGTTTCTCTAATATATATATATATATTTAAATATAAATATAAATATAAATATAAATATATATTTATATTTATATAAATAAATAACCATATAAATATATATTTATATTTATATAAATAAATAACCATATAAATATAAATATATTTATATAAATATAGATAAATATATAAATATATATATATATATATTATCAGGAAACAAATATAAATATTTAATACAAACAAATATTTTATCAGGAAATGTCATGACAAATTCAATGCAAGCAACACTCTAAAGCAGTTATATACACTAAACAACCAACTAGAGAGTGGGGAGACCCTTACCTGACATGAGGATGTGCAAATGTACTGTTGGGATTGTATGAGAGTGAAAGGGGGAGTGAGAAAGGGAGACTACAATGAATGTTGGGCTTGTGTGAGAGTTAAGAGAGGAGTAATGTTCTGCTCTGCTACTGAATGTGTATGAGAGTTGAGAGAGGAGTAGTGTGTATGAGTGAGAGAGGATCTGCTTTTTAGTTCTGAGAGAGGAGCAATGTGTATAGAGAGGTCTGAAGTTTTGCTACTAAGAGAAGACTACTTTTTCATTACAAAACGTGAGACATGACCAGAAGCCAGTGAGATATGACCAGATGGGATTACACATGACCAGCCCACGTGGAGGAACTGGCCCTATTTAAAAATCGAGTTTCTGAGACTCAGTTTCGCTTTTAGCAAATCGAGTCTCTAAGGCTCGAGATCCGACGCCTGTGTGACGTCCACGTGGCATCTATGTGGAAATCGAGTCTCTGAGACTCGATTTCCACGTGGAATTTTGCCAACTCAGATACATCAAAACCGAGCCTCAAAGACTCGATTTACAGGCTCAAAATCCAGTCTTTGAGGCTCTGGATGTTACTAAATAATATAGTTTCAGAACCGAGCCAACTAACTACATAGTTGAATAATTATGTCTAGTTACCCATTTTCTCCGATACAAGCTCTCCAAGCAAACACCTTGATTTTTGCTGGCAAATTGAGACGCCAAAGCCGTTTCCACAAAGGCTTACATGGATCCCCACTAGAACTTTCTCCACGATCATTTTCCTCAATCAGACTGTAGGTTATATGGTAGGCACTTTTGATAGAGAATTCTCCTCGCCTATTTCCAATCCAGATTATTTTGTCTTCTGGAAGGGTATGGCTTAAAGGAATCTTCAAAATTATATCTACTTCAAATGGGAGGAAGGTTGCCCTAATCAAATCCACATTCCACCAATTTGTCATTGGGTTAATGAGAGATGAGACCATTGGGAATTGGGGAATATCATTAGGAGGGGAAATGACCTTGTAGGTTGACGGGGTTGGCAGCCATTTGTCATCCCAAATGTGGATTAGATTCCCATTGCCCACTTTCCAACCAGTTCCTACTCTAATAATATCAAGACTGCTGTGAATGCTTCTCCAGGAGTATGATGGAGAGTTACCAATCTTAGCATTTAGGATATCCCCAGTAGGGAAATATCTTGATTTGAGAACCCTAGCCACAAGAGAGTTTGCGTTTTGCAGGATTCGCCATAACTGCTTAGCAAGCATTGCTTTGTTAAAAGCTTGTAGATTCCTAAACCCCATTCCATCGCTTGCTTTCTGCTTATACATTGTTTTCCAGCTCACCCAACACATCTTTGTTTCTTGCTGCCTTTGCCCCCATTAGAAATTTCTCATCATACTTTCAATTTCTTCATATAGGCTTTGAGGAAGAAGGAAGCACCCCATAGTGTAAGTGGGAATTGCTTGGGCTACTGCTTTTATAAGGATTTCCTTACCCCCCATAGAGAGAAGTTTACCTTTCCATCCAGCCAGCTTTTGCCCAATCCTCTCTTTGAGAATAGAAAAGACTTGTTTCTTCGATCTTCCAATGAAGGATGGGAGGCCTAAGTATCTCGTGTGTCTAGAATCCTGCATAGGGCCAAGAGTAGCAAAAATCTCATCCTTGACTTCTTGAAGTGTGTTGGGGCTAAAGAAAATAGAGGATTTCTCAGTATTAATTTTCTGACCCGAGGCTTCTTCATAATTCTGAAGGATTTGCTTCAAAACCGACATTCCTCAGCACCAGCTTTGTAAAAGAGGATGCTATCATCCGCAAAAAGAAGGTGAGTGACTCTTGGGCAGCCCCTACATATAGAAATGCCTGTCCACTGATGGTTACGGGCTGCCTCATGAATAAGAGCAGAAAGCCCCTCAGTACAAATAAAGAAGAGAGTTGGGGAGAGTGGGTCCCCTTGCCGAAGCCCACGGGAAGGAGTAATATTCCCACAAGCAACTCCATTTATTAAAACCGAATAAGACACCGAGGTGATACACCTCATAACCAGATCCACCCATTTAGAACTGAAGCCTAATTTCTCCATAACTGCCTTAATAAAGCACCATTCAACTCTATCAAATGCTTTACTTATATCAAGTTTGGCCGCCATGTAGCCCTCCTTGCCTGTATTTTTGTGGTTTAGAAAGTGCATTAACTCAAACGCCACAAGCACATTGTCAGTGATAAGCTTGTCAAAAGTGAAAGCACTTTGGCTTTCTGAGATAATATGAGGAAGAAGAGCCTTAAATCTATTAGCAATGGTTTTTGATATGAGCTTATAAACAACATTGCACAAGCTTATGGGCCAAAAATCAGCCATCTTATTGGGATTATTAATCTTTGGGATGAGAGCAATATTGGTTTTGTTAAGGCTAGCCATAGACATATTACCATTAAGAACATTTAAAACCATATTAGTAATACTACAACCCACAATATTCCAGTATTTTTGATAAAAGATAGTAGACATACCATCCAGGCCAGGTGCTTTTGTAGGGTGCATCTACTTGAGGGCGGTGGCAACCTCCTCCCTGGTGAAATTCTTGTTTAGGCTTTCATTCATCTCTTCAGTCACCCTTATAGAAATGACATCAGTTACCTCCTGAATCTGTGTTGGGGAAGCCGTCTTATATATATTCTCAAAATAATTAATGGCAACTTGAGCTATACTAGCTTGTTCATTACACCATCTCCCATGACTATCCCATATCCCCGCTATGGTATTTTGTTTACGCCGCTCAGAGGCCTGGGCATGAAAAAACTTTGTGTTCTTATCTCCCTCCTTAAGCCAAAGTGCCTTAGCTCTTTGACCCCAATAGATCTCTTCATCATCTAAGAGGTCATTGATTTCTCTCCTTAAATAGTTGATTTCAGAACTAAAGGCACCATCCTTATCTTGAAGAGTCAAAGAATTCAGCTCATTTCTTTTTGCTTGAATTTTCTTTGGAATCTGCCCAAACACATTAGAGCTCCACTTCGAAAGCTCCGCGGCACAACTACTAAGATTAGCCATCACCCCCTTTGGAGTACTAAGATCTAGATTCATTCCCCAAGAATTTTCAACTATAGATTTACAGTCTGCATTTTTTGTCCACACTGCCTCAAAGTGGAACCGCTTTGCTCGGGTTTGTCGTTGTAAAATAGAGGCCGCAACAAGCAGAGCACTATGATCAGAAGTAGAATTAGGTAAATGATACACCTTCATTTCTCCAAATTTTTCTACCCACTCCAAATTGGCAAAGGCCCTATCTAACCTTAGATATATTCTGTTCTCCCCCCCTAGCATATTGCACCATGTAAAGTCAGAATCACAGTAACTTAATTCTTGGAAAGCACAGTAATCTACCACTTTTCTAAAAATATCCATTTATTGCTGGGACCATATAGCACCCCTAGATTTTTTTGTGTTAGATAATATCTCATTAAAGTCACCTAAACATAACCATGGGAGATGCAATTGATTATTTAAGAAGGCAAGGAGGTGCCAGGACTCATACCTTCGGTGTGTCTCCAGATGGCCGTAGAAGCTCGTTAATCTCCATTTAAGACTGTGATCCAAATCATTAATTACTGCATCTACATGGTTCCGGGAGTAGCTCTTTATCTCCAAGTCTACCTCTCTAGCCCAAAGCAAAGCCAACCCACCTTTTTTGCCTATACAAGGAACAATGAGGCCATTAGCAAGACCAAGTCTGCATTTTATTCTTTCCATTCGTTGAGTTTTTGCTTTTGTTTCCATAAGAAATACCACTTTGGGATTCCATCGTCGCACCATATCGTGCAATACTCGAATTGACCGGGGGTTCCCAAGTCCTCGGCAGTTCCAACTTATGGGATTCATGGCTCCCAACAGTGTTGCCTTGCAGCCACCGCCGATCCCTCTTCAGTTTGATTTTGAGCTGAAATTTTTACTGTACACTGCCTCTTATGTGAAACATCTATCTCTTTTTCTTCAAAAGCTAATTTCCCCGCACTCTTTGAACCAATACTTAGAGGCTGGACGTCTGAACTTGGGCTTTTATTCTTTCCCTTATCCCTAGCAATTCTTTTCCAGTTTGCCTCTACCTTTGTTTTCCTTACTGTCTCTTTCCCGATAGGCTCAGGTGTATTTCCTTTTTCTTCATTAAGCCTAGCCTTAAACTTAACTGGGCTAGACACTTCCATTTGTTCCTTTACTGATTGGGCTTGCTGGCCCACAAGTGAGAACGCATCTTCTAAGCCCTTAAGTTCTCTAGAGTCACATGGGGTGCCAGAAGGAGGGAAAAAACCCATCTCACGTGAATCTAACACCCCCATAGCACACTGGCCCACCTGAATAGAAGAATCACCGCTGCACCCTGTACACTACCACCCCCTTTGACGTCATCCATCCCTGTACTCCCTGAAAAACTGCCATTCTTATTTTAGAGACTCTCTCTTTAATATTATATGAGCACGTAAACTGGACCAAGAAGAAACTGGAGCACACGCTGAATGGATTGTTTATAAACAATTGCCTCTGGTTATTTTTTTATAAACAATACTGTGGGGGGTGAAAGCCCAGCCTGGTATATTGGGCCTAGGGACCTATTTGGAGGCTACTGTATATCCGAAGAGAGGAAGATATTTGAGAAGAAGCCCATGCGGAAGAAACATACCTGGAAGTGAACGAGGGGTGTATTCTGAGGAGATTATCAATTGTCCAAAGAGGCCATTCTCCTTAGATACAAAGAGTTTTGGTCAACAGATGTCTGGGATGTTCAAGTGATCCCCCTAACAATTCTGATGATAAGGATGGACTTCAGGTGCGCATGAAGATGAGAGGAACGAAGAAATATCTAGAAGACAAACTTCAACCACCACATTAAATGCACTGCAGCTGCTTTTCTGGCCGCATTAATGTGGAGAAGACCCCTGAACAGTATAATCTCAACTACCACCACTCTTAAAGGGCTAAAGAAGATACCTGATGGGACATGTACTCAAGTGGATGCTTAAATGAAGAACAAGTGGACGATGAGGATGATGGGAGAGGGTGCTATATAAAGGGAAGAGACCTCTGATAAAGGAGGATCGGAACAAAAAAGAGAGAGAAGAAGAAAATAACTTTACTGTAGCTCCAAGAATTGTAACCAACTTTCATTCAATAAAACACCTCTTTGGACGTTCATGTGTTCATTTGTTCAAGCATGATTGCATGTTAGTTCACCCGTAAACACCATAGTTCATTACTGTTTAATTCACTACTAGCCCAGTTCTTTCACCCACTCTCTACAAATTCATTATTCAGGGTTCACTGGGCTCATAATCCGAACCTATTGGGCTTGGGCTACAAATTTTGACCCTACAAATACTAAATGGATTACTTTTTCCATATTAATATAAACAATCCATTTAGTATAATGAGTAAGATTAATATATATATATATATATATACACACATATAATTGCTAAAAGAAAAGCTTAAACAAATAAACGTTGAATAAGTACAAAAAAAAGTAATAACCAAATATGTCTTATATTTGGTTATTTATATGATATATTATATATTTGTATCAGTTTTAATAATATTTTATTATATTTATTATATGTTCATCAATTTTTACAATATTATATAAAAAATGATTATTACAATAATTTTATCAATTTTTAAGTCCATCCATACTTTGCAATAATTTTATAAAAAAAATTTGGTAACAAGTTATTACTTGTGCAAAAAGTGATATCTAATTTTTTTTTTTTTTTTTAAAGAATAAAAGGAAAAAAATTGAAGTAAATTGTATGTTGAGATTGTTGTAAAAATATAGTCTTTATTTTAAATTATTTAATGACAATAACAAAAAGAAAAATTAAATAGTATCTGTGTGAGAGGGAGCCCAACGTCAGATGTTGGGCCTGTGGCCCAGTTTGAATATAACTTTCTGTCCAAAAAGGTTGAAAGGATCAATGCTTTGCCGTCCTGGCAGAAATTCAACCAAGGAAGGATTATTATTGCGTCCGAAGACAACCTGGCATGTCCGAAGAATTCCGCTTGTCAGACCTCCAAAGAACTTGATCAAGTAGAAGATCCCTCAGAGGGGAGTGCTGGGCATTCCTAAGCACGGAGATATCCTGAAATATCTTACAAATAAAGCTGCCATCACCGCATTTAATGCACTGCAACAACTTTTCTGGCCGCATTTATGTGGAGAAGACACCTGAACAGTGAAACCTCAGCCACTACCACTCACTGCAGATTAAAGCAAACTCCAGATGTGACTAATACTCGAGTGGACACTTAGATGAAGGACAAGTGTGCGGTAAGGATGAGGGAAAAAGGTGTATATATAAAGAAACATGTCTAACATAGAGAGGGGAGATTATTACGAAGGAAGAAAAAGAAAGAGCAAAACCTCTTTGGATCAGAGATACTTTCACTGAATTATCGCTTGAATGCTTTTTTCCTTTGTTTCGCTTACACGACCCGTTGCTAAATCCATATCCAGCCTAGCTGTTTAATCCATTTTCTACAAATTCATTGTTGGGGATTTGTTGGGCTCATAATACGGGAAGTTATTGCGTAGCCTATCAAATTTCAACCCTATAGTATCACATAGAGGTGTTCACCAAACCGCAAAAACCACACTAAAACTGCCTGTAAAATAGCATAATCGTATCGCATTGCAAGTAACAATACTCCGCACCACACCGCACTGCATGGTGCAGTCCGGTTTGCGATTTTATAATAAGAAACCTACACAAACCGCACCGCACCGCACCCTCTCTATATATTAATATATTTATTTATTTTTAGTATTAAATATATTTTTATTAGTTTAATAACCCTAGTTTTTCCACAAAAAAAAAAAAATTGATAACCCTAGCAAGTGTTGACTAGAAAAGCCAACCCAAAATAAAGAAAAACTAGTTAAATAACTTAAAACTTGGCCAAAAAAAAGGGAAAAATTAGTTTAGGGATGGGTAGGAATGCCCAAAATTTGAAAAATATATCAACTTCAAATCTCATCTTATATATAGCACCGCACATATAACCGCAAAAATGAGGCGCAATGTGGTTATGATTTTAGTTAAACTCTAAATCGCACCACACCGCACCACATCACCCATGAGACCGCAAAAATAAGGTGCGATGTAGTTATGATTTTAGTTTAACTGCACCGCAAAGTGCGATGCTAAAAATGATCCAAAATCGCATCGCACCAGAAACACCCCTACACGTATATGACTAGAAGGAAACTACAGTAGCTTTGCTTTTGTTTTTGCTTTTAAAGACAACTTTAATATCTAGCCCACCACGTGTAGGACTTGGAGCACACTATAATATCAAATCTGTATAATAAAAAATTTATTGGACAGTGAAAAATCTTTGGAATTGTGCACAGATAATATGCAAAATGTGCAAAATGCAAAAAGTGCTCAATTTTACACATTTTAACCCAAAAAACACCCATATTAGTCTTTATAAAAATGTGCAAATATACACAATGGCTTTACAAATGAACAGTAACCGTGCATATATGCACGGTTACTGTTCATGTGTAAATGATTTTTTTTTCTTTTTTTATCTCTCCTCTATCAAACTACATCTCTTCCTTAACGTTTACAACAACCCAGCGCGGCAAAATAAGAAGAATGACGAAGAAAATAACCACCCCAACCACCGAACCAAGCGCCACCACCAAACATCGCAACCTAGTACATAAAATTAACCCAAAATCAATGGAAAAACAATTAGAAAATCCAACTCAAAATCAAGACAAAACCACTGGAAAACCTAACTCAAAATCAATCAAAACTCACCGGGAAACCCAACCCAAAACCCTCAATCTGCTGCCGTCGGTTCTTCCATTGCTATCATTTGTTGGGGGTAGGAGGCGAAGGGTCGGTGGTAGAGGAGAGAGGGAGGGTGAAAGCGAGAGGGAGGCCAAATCGGCGGAGGGTTGAGGCAGCAGCGATGGTGAGTTTGATCGACAACAACGGCGGGCTGGGTGAGGCGGCTGTGAGGGATAGAGTGATGGAAAGAAAGGAATGGGTGAGAGAGCTGAAAAAGTAAAATAGATTCTGAGGGAAAGAGAGAATGGGTATTAATAAATAATAATAAAGGAAACAATAAATAATATTTTTTAATTAGAATAGATTTGTAAAATAGATAAATTGATGTGGGTGTTTTGAAAATGTGGTCGTGTAAAATAGAAAAAAAGTAGGTTTTTAGTGTAAAATAGACGGAAATTTTTAGACGGATTGATGCAGTTACTCTAAAGGTAGGACTTTGCCCTAAAAGTCTAAAAAAAAAAAGGCAAGAAAAAACTGCTATTACAGCATTAAATGTTTTGGACAATTCCACTGATGAGGATAAGTATCAAGAAGGAACAGGATATATGAAACCTATAAAATATCTAAAGGGAAAGCTACTACTACCGCATTAAATGTTCTACAGCTAACTCTCTGACCGTATTAATGAAGAAGTGATACTTGAACAATAACTTTCAGCCTTGCAGCTACTATCCAAAGACTTCAAGAAGATGCTGATGGGAAAAGGATCAACACCAACAATCTAATCTGCACGTGGAAGGTAGAGATGGAAGGAGAAGATAGTATAAAATGAAAGAGATACCCTGAGAGAAAGATCAAGAAATTAAGGGAAAAACATTGTAGCAATCAAGAGTTGAACTTGTAATCAAATTTGAGAGAAATATCTAAAAACAGATCTCCTCGGATTGTGCCGAAGACGATTTTCATTAGGTTAAACTAGTCTATCTTCATTTTCTTGTTATCTGAATTTATTTTACTTGTTGTCTGATTCATCAAAACCCAACTTTCCAATCCACTCTCTTCAAATTCATTGTATTGGACTTTTTAGGCCTAAGTTCATCTATCATTTGGGCTAGGAACTCAAATTGCGTCTCTACAATGAGTGAAACTCTCTTCTTAAACAATCTTTTCCATATATTTTAAAACATAGAAAAAACAGATTTGATTTTTCTGTTATCAAAAAACCATTTTTTTCTATTATCACAAAACAGATCTGATCTTTTACAAAGTTAAAACCATTTTTTTCTACATACTACAAAACAGATTTGGTATTTTGACAAATAAAAAATTAATTTTTTTACCAACTAAAACAAATTTGATTATTTTCAAAAGAAGAGACTTCATTCATAAATAAATTTATGTGATTTAATCTTTATTTAATATTCAACATATCATTCATGACATGCATAAAAAGGTATATAGGTCACAAGAGTATAGAAGACCAGACTCTGTTTGGGCAAAATGGGTGCCTAACATCTTTCCATTCCGTAGCCTATCCTCCAGATTTAGGTCTTTGGTTAAGTAGATCTAGCTTTGTCTTTATTTTATTTTGGGTAGAATGTAACTAGGACAAAAAGTTATGTAATTATTTGGTAGTTTGTAACTAGGACCCAAAGCCATGTAATTTTTCAATTTTTACAATTATGTAATTTTTTATTCAATCAATAAAGAGAATAATTCAGTCATGTATTTAGTTTTTCTTATTTTTTGTATAAAAAATAAGTGGTGATTTCATACCACTTACCTAAAAAGAGAGGTGCTCTAAAAAGCACTTCAAAAAATCTTTTTTTTTTTTTAGAGGCAACTTGTAAGGTCTCTCACACGGAGAAAGGTGTGTATTAAGCACACCAACATTACAGAATTGTATGTCACAAGTGGTTATGTCCCAACAAGCCCTAGGAGAGACGGATGCAACCACACAAAGCAAATGGCCCTAAGGACCGACAAGCACAAGCCCACGGAGGGCGCAAAGCATGGCAAATCCTAGATCTAAACAGGCAAACATAGGCATAAAGCATAGAAACAAGCAAGCAAGCATGGATATGCATAAAGGAAATTATCCAAACCCTTTAATATAGGCTTAGGTGTGCAAATGTAGGCCTAGCCCACAAGATCTAGATTTACACTCTACCAAAAAGGGTCAGACACAAGAAAGAAAGACATCGAGGATCAAAGGGGCTATAGAAGCACATGGTATAGCAACCAACATATAGATCTAAGCACACAAAGGGACATAGATCTAAATATAGGCATGTAGATCTAAGCAAAAGCATGGCATAGAAAGCATAGGCATGTATATCTAAGCATAAACATGGCAAAGAACACATAGGCATGTAGATCTCAGCACAAATAAGGCAAGGAGCCTAAAAGCATGTGGATCTAAGTACAAACATTAAATTTAGACATATCCTAGCCGAAGAAGGATAGGCCAACAATATCAAAGCGATAATCATGGCATAAGCAAGGAAACATGCTAGAAAAACCATAAAGACATGCTAGAAAGTAAGAACATGCCAGGAAAAGAAATAAATCATATTATTGAACAAGAAAAAACTATAAAAAGAAAATGGTGTAGATTGTAGCTAAAAAGCTACATCCACACCCTTAAACCTCAAATCCAATGTATGGAACCAAAGACAGGAAGATTGGGTGCAAGAACACTACCTTGTGATTGTGGAGAAAAGAGAAGAATTAAAGGTATTTGGTGGTGTTTGGATGTGTTTAGGAGAGAAATTAGAGAGTGGAGAGAGAGAATTTGCCCAAGAAACTGCCTAAAATCCTTCTTTTTCTTTTTTTTTTGGGCAAAATGAGGGGCCTGAAAGCTTTTATAGTGGAAAATTGACCTTTAGGCTTCCAGCGCTCCTTCTATGGCTGCCAGCCACCTCTGCTGACATTAGTAGTTTTGACTTTTTCTGATCAAGCTTCAGACACGTATTTGAAAGTCTTTTCGGACATGGATTGAGTTGCTCTTGGTGTCCTTGGAAAGCTCTGGATGTCCAGTTTCCAGAACACTAAAGAAATTGAAAATTTGATGGCCAAATTAAAAGTAATGGCCTTGGGAAATGTTTTAACGCGCTTTGCACGGTTTTCTGGATATCTTAACCGTTTTAACTCTGAATTCGACCCATGAATAGTCATTGGAAAGGAAATTTGATAATCTCTGCAATGGTACTAGTTCGAACCCATTCTTACACGCGCTTTGTTTTCTTTCTTTTTTAATTTTTTTCTTTTTTAATTTTATTTTCCATATCCCTAAAAAAAAACATGAATGTTTTATTTGAATTTTTATCACATTAACTCATTAATAGCACCCATTTGACAAAACGGTGCGTTAAGTTTTTTAATCTACTTTCTCTTCAGTCGAGTCTCCCTTTCTTCTTCTTCATCAATGCCCAAAAATGCCGACATTGTATTCTGGTCAAAATTTTAAACTAGTAGGACCTAGGGGCATTTTTTAACAAAATTTAACTGAGGTTTTTTTTTTTTGCAAAAGTTTTTTTTTTTTCATTTGTTTCTCTGACCACTATATATGTCATCTACAGGTTTTCGTGCAAAAATACCAACATTGTAGTCCGGTCCAAATTCTTAACTAGTACGTGTTATGGATATTTCTGGATAAATTTTAATCTTGCTTTTGGCATGATAGGTGGATTGGTGATAATACTCTAAAAGATCTCTATCCTGAGCTCTATGTGTGCTCAATGGTCAAGGATGCTTGTATCTCTGAGGTTTTGTGGATTCCAGAAGGGAGTACTATTAAAACATGAGATTTAAGGTTTTATAGAGCTTTTGAAAATTGGGAGCTAGTTGCATCTTATTCTCTACTCCAACTTATCCAAACTCGTATTCCTCAGGGTTCCTCAGGGTGATAGGAGTGATACTCATTGTTGGCGGCTAAAAGGTGATGGTAAGTTTGACACTCGGTCTTATTACCATGCAATTTGGGGAGTTTCGAATTCTTTGTTTCCTTGGAAGGGTGTTTGGAAACCAAAGATTCCTAAGCGAGTGATGTTCTTTTTGTGGACAACTGCACATGGTCGAATCCTCACTTTGGATAATCTAATGCTTAGGGGTCACCCGTTGGCTACTTGGTGTTGTATGTGTTGTTGTGATGGAGAGTCGGTAGACCACCTTCTTCTTCATTGTCCTGTTACTCATTCCCGACTTTTATGCTTCAGACTTTTGGTATTTATTGGGTTATGCCAAAATCAGTGGCAGATTTGTTATCTTGTTTGCATTAGTGGCTTGGGAAATATAATTTGGACATTTGGAATTTGGTTGGAACGAAATCGTCGTTCCTTAGATGACAATGAGAAGACGTTGGATGAGTTAAATGTTTTATGCCAACGTAGTCGTTTTTCTTCGTTGTTGCGGTTTTACTGATTGTTCTTCTCTCTTTGAATTTATGTCTTCCCTTCACTTAGTTTCTTGATTACTCTTTTTGTTGTGTTGTTTGTTCTTTTTCTCTTGTTGTTAATCATCATGAACAACTTGTATTTTTCCTTATTTTCTCATTAATAATAGTTTTTTGATTAATAAGTCGCTACAATGTTTTCAGTTTTCAGTTGTATCTAAACGAACCCTAAAACAAACTCTGGATAAGGCCAACGGTAGATACATCACAAAAGAACAAAATGGCTGGTGGGAGATTATTCGCAGCATTCTCTACGTGATGATACAAAACCCATTGAGTCCCAGTAGAGGCATTTCCACAAAAAGGTGGGGCATGTGTCATATGTATCAAAATTTGAATTTTACCAATAATGTTTAAGTTGTCTTGATTTTACATCTCAACATTTCAAAATTAGATTTTGCCCCATAATAAGAAAAATCTTTCGACAAATCATAAAATCCGGTATAAACAAAAACAATAACAACAAATCAATTACAAGTCCTAGCCAATAAAAATCCCGAAAACCCAATAATCTTCTACCTAATTTCTCCCTTTCACTTGAGAGCTCTATCCCCCTCTCAAATTACTCCACGAGACAACGCCTATGCCACTGTGGCGGCGAAGATAGGCCCAATGGGCTTCACTACGCCTTGTCTCACAACCTATTTGTATGGTGGGATATTAATTCCTACTATGGGTCATTCGCAGCTAGGAGACTCAATGAGAGCCCCTTTGATCTTACTTCATGCACCACCTCACAATCCCTCTGCCTCACTCTATAGTTCCTCTCCTCTGTATATCTCTCTTTCTCTCCTGTTTCATCAACCCCCGTTTCTTCTTCCAATTTCATATTTATAGGGAGTTGTTAGTGGGGTGATAATGATTGTCTTAAGGTTTAATGGATCTAGAGGTCCAATCTCAGAAGAGTTTAGTGGGTGCTTAGGTGGGAGTGGCTTTGGAAATGATTCCCACTACAGCGAGCCTGTACGGCAGCGACGTTTCCCAAGATACCACCGGGTAATACTATTATTGAGTGCTTGGGATAAACATAGAAGTGCTCGGCAAAACGATCCGGACAACCATATCAGCGATAACGCTTATGTTTGGCAGAAGGGATTGGATCCTCGAACGGCATTTGGGTTGGGCCTGTTCGTAGGAGGGTTTAGAATGTGGCTCGGAAGAACTGAAAGAAAGGCCCATGGCCTTCCTTATTGGCCCAAGGCCCAAATCACATAGGCCAACTTGCACCGCCAGGGCCCGTACAGCCACATACTAATCACTCCATCCACACATCAATTAGATCTTGAAAATAATAAGATGTACAAATAAACTTATAAAACTTTTGATTATAAAATTTTATTACTGATTTTTTTTCAAAAGAAAAAAATTACAAATTACAAATAACAATTAATAAATTAATGTTAATAATACAATGTTAATAACCTGATATTTGATATTTCAATTTTTTAAAATCTTTGAACAAATAATCTTTTGCCTTGGTTTTGTCCCTAATTACTGTGAATACTCCAAATAAAAACATACTTATTAATCTTTAATTTTCTAGATATTTTGCAAGAATTGAAAATAAAAAAGAAAATGTAATTCAATAGTGCATTTGTCAAAACTCACTTAAAAGATAAAAAAGATATTGAATAAGGATTTAGGCTGGGTTTGGATACAAATTATTTCCTGCGCGTCTGCATTGTCCTCTTTAGCGCTTTTTTTTTTTCTTGCTGCACGCGTTTCAACAGGAGACAAAGCACTATTCACTAACTATTTATAAGTTCCTATTCAATACTCACACATTTAATAATTATTTTACTACAATATTTTTAATTTACAGCAAAATAAACAATATCCAAGCAAATCCTTAATCTAAGTTCATAAACGAAATTTTGTTATTTTAAAAATAACTTCACATCTCCCCTCCCATTACAAACAAAATAAAATATAAATCATAACATGAGAGCCTCTAATAAAAAAAAAAAAAATTAATGCAGTTTAATAGTTGAAGATATTAAAATTAATGCTACAATTAAAATTCTAGCTTCACAGGCTCTTCTATTTTTTTTTTGTTAATAATAAAAATTTAGATCAATTATAATTTGAGATCGCTATATTTACTAATTAAAAAAAAAAAAAACCGAAGAGCATGACCAAAAAATTATTAAACTCAAGAACGCATTATGGGTCGTCACAACCGAAGTGATTGAAGCTCCGGTAATACCATCATCTTTCAGAATTGTTCATGAGAATGTACATTTGATGGTTGAATTTGAATAAGGTTTTTCCTAATATGCTCTCAGGGAACTTTTTAACTGTAATAGAAGGGGAATGCTATATATATAATAAAAAGTTTATACATAGGGCATAAAAAGGCTTCTAAGGATCAGTCTATAGAAACTTAAATATACAATACCCAAGACAATAATTATACATAGCTGGCCTGCTAATTGGCAACGTGTTGTTCATTATACTTCTCAATTACATATTCATTCTTCTAAAATTTGTTGGGAAGATAATCAAATGTCTCCCGGGTTTCAGGGTCTTTAAAAATGGACGAACAAAAACGAATATATCTGTGAGGATTTTAGTTCTTCAATTTTATAGACCTTCCACATACAAGCTTTTATTTCTTTCCCTTCAACTTCTTTGGGAGACGGTCTCCGCTTTTTAGAAGGCGTTCTACCTGAGGACATATTCCGACGTTAACTTGAATGCTCTTTGGACGCTCGCCACAGTGGAGTACGGACAAAAATTGAACAAACTACGATGGGCAAAATCACAGGTTTCCTTCGAAAGACTTCAGCACCCGGAACAACCTGCACAGACATAACCGAAATTATAATTCTGAATAAAAATGGGACAGCATCTTCCACCGAACAGACTATCATTCTCATTTTAGACCCCCTCTTTAAATCATTATGTCAAGGAAAAATAATCTCCTCCTCAACCAAACCACAAAACAAGGAAACCCAGATAACAAGGACAGTAAGAAACGGACCATCCATATAAGACAGAATGAAGGTTTTTCGTCTTCACTTTTTCACTTATATTATTCATTTCTATTGTGTGATTTGGCTACATACGTGAGTTTTGTATTTGTTTTCATCTAGACATGAACATGAATACAAAGCAGAAGACACGGAAACAAAAAGATAAAAGAAAAAAAAGAAGCAACAAACATATCAAGAAAAGAAACAGACAACGACAAAAAAGTAGCACTAACAGAAAAGAAATTAAGCCCAACCCTCACTAATTGATCCCACGCGAAGTCATCAATATCGATTGTCTCAGTAGTAGAGTTAGCACTGCCGCGATGTCTTTTACCCCCTACTTTCTTTTGATGCTTCCCAAGGAACCAACACCAGAGAGAGAGAGAAAGAGAGAGAGGCATCTAAAAGGAGACACTACGACTTCCACATTCCTCTCAAGAAAGAAAGTTGAGACAACCATGGAACAATTACTGGAAAGAGATGGTGCAATTGAGTTCTTCTTGGAGGCTGCCTCCATGAATGTCTCAACTTTCTTTCTTGAAAGAACGTGGAAGTCGAAGTGTCTTCTTGGAGGCTGGAGGCAAAACCTCGTTCATTCTGTGGGGAAGCTTGTGGTGCGTCACCTGGGGCGAAAATAGCTAACTATTTTTTTTTCTCTAACTATTTAGTTAGTTGGCCCAGTTTGAAAACAATATATATTAGTAACATCTCGAGCCTCAGAGGGTCGAGTTCTGTGCTCATACCTCGACCCTCTGAGACTCGGTTTCTGTGCTTTGACGTGGCTTATTGCCACGTGTCGTCCACATAGAACTCGAGTTTCTGAGACTCGAGATCTACGTGGAACTCGAGTCTCAGAAACTCGAGTTCCATGTGGACACTGTCCAGTCCCATCTGGTCATGTCACTGACAGTCTGAGCTCACATTTTTGGGAAACCGCTGTTCTTCACGTTCCTTCACGTTTTTTGTAGCTTTGCTTTCTGCTTGGTCACATGCTCCTGACTGCTTTATGTCACACTTGACTGAAGCTCTTTGTCAACAATAATTACTTCTCTCTCAACTCTTCCTCTCTCACTCTGCATTACTCCTCTCTCAACTCTCATACTCATTCTACAGAGCAAAACAATACTCCCCTCTTAACTCTCATACAAGCCGATCATTGTAGTGTCCCTTTCTCTCCCTCTCACTCTCATACAATCCCAGTAGTACATTTGCACATCCTCATGTCAGGTAAGGGTCTCCTCCTCACTCTGTAATTGGTTGTTTAGTGTATATATAACTGCTTTAAAAGGTGTTGCTTGTATTGAATTTGTCATGACATTTCCTAATAAAAATATTTGTTTGTAATAACCACTTAAATATATATATATATATATATATATGTTTATATATATGTATATCACTTTATATATATATATATATATACCACTTTATATATAGAATTGTTTTTTTTTTTTTTGGTAATGTGTAATGAACCCCTCTGTTCTATGTTATTTCATTAATACAAAAATATTTTGACTTAACTAAAATTCAATACTTTTTATAAATAGTATAATTATTTGTTTATTTTAGTCAAATGTTATAATATTATTATATTTAGCAATGAAATTATTAAAATTAATATTTTTAGTTCCATTTTTTATTATTTATATTATACATCAACATTTTCATGTATTAATATTTTTCTATAAACTAGATTTAATGCATCAACTGGCCTATGGTTGCAAGTGTTCCATTTGGCAAAAGCTCACTACTGTAATATGGATAATAATATTGACCCAAATATTCATTCAAAGGTGCTTATTGCCTTATTGAGACCTTTAGGCTTCAGCCATGCGCTACCAAGTAGGGTGGCTTTGAATTTTGGAACCAGGACAACAGGTTCAACTCAATGTATTAAGGGACTTTAGGCGAATGTGACATTTTCTTATACTTAAATATTTAATTTTTGAAATCATTTTCATCTAAAATTTTTGCTATGGTTTATTACTAATTTACTAAAAAAAATTTATCCAAATACCCATTTTAATACTTTAAAGACAAAAAAATATCCCTCTAAGATTCAATTAATTTGTTAAGTTTTTTTTTTTTTGGATCTTTTTCAAATATTTTCATAGCTATATGTATACCTTTCTAGTAGATATTTATAATTAAAAAAACATTTATGTATAAATTAAACATGATCTATAAAAGAATTGAGATCCTAAACATGATCTATTAAACATTATCTATATGAATATGTTTCTAGTAGATATTTGTAATTTACAAGTAAAACCAAGGTTATTAAAATTGAGATCCTAAACAGGACCTATAAGAGGTCCTCATAGAGTAAATCATAGTATCGAATCGATGATCATAAGATTTTACTTTATGTGAAAAATAAAGTCAAAAATATTAGTAATAATGATATATTTTAAATAATTATTAAGTTGATCAAAGGAAAATGGACATAATGCAACTTTCATGTCCTATTTCTAATAAGTAAAAAAAATATTACATTTCTTTAACAACTAAATAATCATTAACTTGTTCGTTTGGGCAGATTTGATGGAGGGGGCTAGAGTTGTATTTTTCTTGAGCCCAATTAGAATTAGACTCTAATATACCTAAAAATTGAAATTATATATGGAATAATGATGTTACATAATTGCACTCATTCATTTGCACATCCTCATTACTTTTGTTGTTTGGTTTGATATTTTTATTTATATTTTTGTTAGAGCTGAGTTAAAATTTTGTAATAGGGGTGAGTTTTGTCTTTAGTTTTTTCATTGTTTGAATATGAAATGATAATGATTGTGCCAGTAGAATTGTATGTGATGTGGGGTGAGTATATGCAATTGTGGCGTGAGAAGTTGTAATTTTTGTATTTTGAGTAGATAGAAAAAGTTTTGTAATTAATGTTAAATGAAAGAGATAAAATATGTCACTAACATACTATACTTGACTCTTTAATAGGTTCACAATCTTTGAAGAATATTGATCTAAATGTATACTTCGGTGGACCCCTTGACAATCCTGAAGAGATTGACGGAATCCCGTTTAGAGGGCCGGGTATCCAATGCTACTACATGATGGTACGTCGTAAGCTGAAGACGTTAAATGATTTGAAGAGCAAAATCATGGGCGAATTGAATTTGAACCGTGCTTGGTATGATATCAAGATTATTTATCGTTACCCACAAGAAGTTCTTCACGAACGGATAAATTACGGGTATATGGCGATCAAAGAAGATAAACATGTAAAGATGATGTTTAATAGGATACAGAAAATGCCCCAAGTAAATGCTGCTGAGTTGTACGTAAGTTTGGAGGCAAGTGCAGAAGTTGATACTGAGATGGTGCAAGAAACAACTACGCCTGTACAATTTACAACTGTAAACGATGGATGCACTACAATGGGAGGGTATACAATGGACTCTTCAATGGGAGGGTATACAATGGGAGGATATACAATGGACTCTTCAATGGGAGGTTATATGTTCCCATTTCAAGATCATATTGCCAATACTGGTGAAACCCTCCACCTTCAAGAGACACATTTAGAGGAAGAAGACGAAGATGAAGATCATGCTGTGGGAGGTTATATGCTCCCATTTCAAGATCATGTTGCCAATACTGGTGAAACCCTCCATCCTCAAGAGACACATTTAGAGGAGGAAGACGAAGACGAAGACGAAGACGAAGATCATGCTGCAAATGATGGTGAAAATAGTGATGGTGTGGATGAGTACGAAGAGATGGTTGAGCGAGGCGACTTTGAGAACGATGTTGATGACCACGAAGTTGTTCCCAATTTTGAAGAGGACAATATGGAGTACCATGATGAAGGTGCTGCAGACGATGATATTGGCATCCAGCATGATACAAATACGACCACTGGCTACAGACCTCCTGCCGACTCATTCTACGCAAATACTTGGGAAAATATGGTTGATCCTTCACGTCTTCAGATACCATTTGTTTCTACTTGGGAAGATGGGATGCATTTTTGTAAAGGAGTGACTTTTGCAAATAAACAGGCGGTGAAGCGTGCATTGACAATATATGCAGCAAGTCATAATAGAAATTTTAGAATCCGAAGGTCGACCCCAACTAAATTGTGCGCCGCATGTGTTGACGAAAACTGCAAGTGGTACGTTGGGGCATTTATGAAGGCTAAACTTAATGGTCTGTGGATGGTCACGTCTTATGTGGGTCCACACACTTGTATACCCTTTGGCCTGCATAGAGACGGTAGAATGATGGATTCTAATTTTGTTGCATCAGAAATTGTAGAAAAATTGCGAAAAAATCACACTGCTCGTATTGATGAGCTCTGGGAGATCATACATATTAAGTATAATCATAAGCTTTCTTACTATAAAGTATGGGACGCAAAACAAAAGGCAATTGCTAAGATATTTGGGGATTGGGAGGAGTCTTACCAAAGGTTGCGAAAGTTGTTATTGGCATACTTGGATCAGGATTCGGGTACCCAGTACAGCTATCACACCATACCTAGGCCACTCGAAGGTACTGCGTTACTGCGCTATGTATATTGGGCATTTGCTCCATGCATTGCTGCATTCCAATATTGCAGACCGGTGATCAGTATTGATGGGACTCATTTGTATGGTAAATACAAAGGGGTATTGATGATTGCAATGACAACCGATGCTAACCAAAAGGTTTTACCTCTCGCCTTTGCTGTTGTGGACAAGGAGTCAGGGGCTAGTTGGGGGTGGTTTTTAGAGTGTCTAAGGACTTCAATAGAGCATGTCATACCTGAGCAGGGCATTTGCATTATTTCTGATCGACATAAAGGTATCAAATGCGCCATTCGAGAGTGGCCTAGAGGTCGAAATGGAACAGAACAGGTATTTCATCGATATTGCCTTCGACATGTTGCTAGCAATTTCAACACACACTTTGATGACCCGACTCTAAAGGCATTGGCCCTAAAAGCTGGATATGCGACTAATGCAGCTAAATTTGAGTCCATAATGCAAACTATTAAGGAGGCCGAGATTAATTTACTAAGGGGTGTAGACCCTACTGATCGCCATATTGCACGCTATATGCCATACGCATATCTAATAAGTGAGGATGTGGAAAAATGGACCCAGTCACATGATGGTGGAAGACGTTACGGGGCAATGACAACCAATATCTCTGAGTGCTTTAACGGGGTACTTAAAGGTGCCCGCGGTTTGCCTATTGCTGCAATGGCTGAGTTCACTTGGGCCAAACTTGTTGCATATTTCCACGATCGACATAAACACATTTCTTCTGATATCTCTAGTGGTAAGTTATGGAGTGATTATGCAATGGAGATCTATAACAAAAATGAGCAGAAAACCGAAAGACACACTCTGAGGCATTTTAATCATGAAACTGGTGTATATCAAGTGCTTACCCCATATAACGACCATAGAGGTGGAGGGGGAAACCACAGTCATGAAGTGCAAGTATTTGCCACGACATGTGGCTGCGGAAAGTGGCAAAACTTGAAGATCCCTTGTTCACATGCAATTACAGTTCTGAAAGCTCTGCACCGCGATGCGACAAGCTATATCAACCCATGTTACAGTTTGAGCAACGCAATCCACACATATTCACATCATTTTGTGGTGCCCAAGTCGGAGTCCTTGTGGAGGGACGTTCGCGGACCACGATGGGTGCCTGACCCACAGCTGTTGCGGGCCAAAGGTCGTCCTGTGAAGTCCAGATTAAGGAATGAAATGGATGGGGTACGGCGAGAACGGGGAAGCCGGAGGGAAGATCCGAACTTGAGGGAGATTCAACCGAGGCAGCGATGCAGAGTGTGTCATCAAGAGGGGCATAATCGCAGATGCTGTCCCATTTCCCGTGGGGCTTCGACAAGTGGTAGTGCTATAAACTAGGCAAGTGCCCTCATTGTTTTTATATAATATGCAATCAATTTCATTTGGTTTTTGTTCTTCGCATTTGGAAACTAACAACTGTATTTTAATGTTTGTCAGGCAATCAAATACTCGAATTTGGAATGGCATTGTATGTGGGACTTGTGGTTATCTTTTGTATGGAAAAGTGATAGACGACTATGTAGACTATGTTGTATCGCATTTGGAAACTAACGACTGTATTTTAATGTTTGTCAGGTGAGCGGAGACTCGATTTTCGGATGGCATTGTAGACTATGTTGTATTGACTTACTTAGTTGGTATTTTGTTCATTGCTGAACCTCCGTTGTAATTGAACTATTTGCTATCCATTGTACTCGTTACATTAGTTGCGTTGTGCACCTTTTGCCTATAATGCCAACAATGATATTACCTTGGCATTAGTAGCTACTACTTTGGCAAGTTCAACAACAGGAGGCTTGTTTGAAGCGATGACAGCTAGTATCGTCACTTTTTGTGTGCTAAGAGGGCAACTATAATGCCCATGATTTTGATTAGTATCATATGCTTGTATCTAGTTGTTTACCGCTGGCCACCGCTAAACAGCTCACTGAGAATAAAGAAATTCAGTACGTAAAGCAGATTGTTGGACTTCAGCAGCATAAAGAATACACCAATGTAAAATTTTTGAGATATGGTCATTTGATGATAATGACTGATTAGGTGTGCCTTAAAATTCTCTTATTGGTTTGTTCTTGTTTTATGCTTACAATTCTCTCTACAAGGCACATGGACAGCCTTCAACCAATATAAAATTGTAACTATAATTCTTGTACAGGATGATGATGATTCCCACATCAAAGGGCAACAGGATCAATTTTATTCTTTCTTATTGGCCATCACAGTTAAAAGTTCCAGGCTTATACTTTAATTGAGTTTACCACTCCTACTGTGAAGGTTGGTCTTTTCAGTAAACTATTTCAAATATTAGCACAACTTCACTATAAGTGGAATGTTTCTTCGGGGAAAATAATCATTTATCATATTTGCAGGCAACTCACATAAATGGGACACAATTATCATTTTATACCGTGCCTGAGTACGAGTCATGGAAGCACAATTTGACGGGCAATGCAAGTGGGTGGTCTATCAAGTACTATAAGGTTTATTAGAAATTTAAATTTGTTACATGTGAACCAATTACAGAACCTTTTATTCTATTATCTATTTCCTGTCGTTTGCATATTGGGTGTGTGATGAGTTGTGCATTGTGGGTTTGACTTGGATACAGGCAAAATAAATAGAATTTAAAGTGGTACGGTATTATTCAGAGAGGTTCTGGGCACTACTTGGAATTTTTTTGAAGGATTCTTCATTCGGGATGTTGTAATAGGTGGTGACATTGCTATCTTAGGCCAAAATATACAAGATGATGATGTTAATAGCAATTCACAACCCCATGATATGACCTGACTTTGATATTGTAGTAATATTTTTCTACATGTATTTTCCATTTCCAAAATCCTAATAAATCATTGCTCTATAGATTCTAAACTTGTCAGGAAATTGCTTTACCCGTGTCTTGCCTTGTTTGATATAATTCTTATGTAGTCGTGTGTTTTGTCAAGTTTTGTTTTCAAAACTAGTTGTAGATCCACGTGATATATGAGAAAAAATTATTATTTTGTATTGTAATATAATTTATAATTTTTTTGAAGATAATTTGTTTTCTCTAAAAATTAAATAATTTTAATTTGGTCCAATTAGGTCTATTTTGGTCCACTCAGTCAATTTCGGTCCTCCTTTAGTCCATTTTAGACTAATTGGACCTTAAATTGATTATTTTTGTTAGTTTTCTTTTCATGTTTAGCTCAAAAATACTTTTTTTTTTCCCTCTTCATTTTTTAGTTAAAAAGTATGAAATTTTATTAAATCAAAGGCTAAACTCTTTAGTTTTGAGTTAAAAAAAATAGAAAAAAAAAAAATCTAAAAACACTAAAATAGACATTAGAAATTACAAATATGAGGCCTAAAACTGCAATAAAAAGATAAATATTCAAAAGTCTTATTCAGTCCATATTGGTTCTATTTGGTCCATTTTGTCATCTTCAGTCCAATTTGGTCCAATTCAGGTCACTGTCAGCTCGTATTTAATCAACTTCTGTTTAATTTGGTCCATTTAGTTCACATTGGCCCTTATTCTATCTACTTCAGACTAATTCGATCCACATTGTACTCCATTACTCTTAGTTGTGACTTTGATTGTCAGCCAAGAAGAAAGAACCTAGCAAAATGGTTGCTCCTTCATAGAAGATGAAGCCCTTGGCAACTGTTTCGGCGATATCTGATGGTGATGATGATGATATTAATGAAATTGATGATCATAATGAGGATTCTGAATTTGATGAAGTGACTGATGAAAGTGAAGATGAATAGTGTAGTAATTCTGTTGAGAAAGTGACTGATGGAATTCTTGAAATGGGAACTTTATCTCATTCCCCTTGTACTCCATTACTCTTAGTTGTGACTTTGATAGTCAGCCATGAAGAAAGAACCTCGCAAAAGGGCTGCTCCTTCATAGAAGATGAAGCCCTTGGCAACTGTTTGGGCTATATCTGATGGTGATGATGATGATATTAATGAAATTGATGATCATAATGAGGATTCTGAATTTGATGAAGTGACTGATGAAAGTGAAGATGAATAGTGTAGTAGTTCTGTTGAGAAAGTGACTGATGGAATTCTTGAAATGGAAACTTTATCTCATTCCCCTTGTACTCCATTACTTTTAGTTGTGACTTTGATAGTTTGCTTAACTGCGTTCCTTGGAAATGATCTTTGTCTATTGTGATTTGTTATGGTCAAGGATTTTCATTCTCCTTCACTGCAATTTTACTATTACAACTTACTAATATATTAGAAATTACAGTGTCTGCAATTTACATAAGTGGAATATTTTCAAAAGAAATACATGTACCAATCTCACTTGAAGAGATATATAGCATTTTCAGGTGTGAGTTGGTTTCGTTAGTCAATTATACGTCATTGAGAAGGGGTTAAATACTTACTAAAAGACGCAGAAAAGAAAATATTCTAAAGATCACATTTCATATGTTCAAGGAATTAAAAAAATTATGAGAATATGATACAGTTGCTTAGTGTATGTGGGACATCCCACCTTCAGTTTTGTGCAATAATTGTTGGAAATGGAGTGTAGAATTGTGGAGTTCAATACAACTAGTCACAAATTCATGTAATGCATGAGAATATATAATTATTTTGATAGAGAGAATAATGTATAATTTATTATCTAAAATGTATAATTGTAAACATCAATTTGTTTAAGTCATATTATATATTATATAATACAATAGAATACAAATATATTATTATATACTATATTTATAATAAAATAGGTTTACATCTAAAAATCAAAGAAAATTGACTAAACTGGATCAAATAAGCCGAAATGGACCAAATTGGACCAGAAAGATCTAAATGGACCGAAATGGATTGGATAAATCAAAATGAACCAAAGTGGAAATAAGTAGACCGAAATGGACCAAATGGACCGAATAGACTGAAACAGACCAAGTCACCAAATGGAATAAAAAATTACTTCAACCATATATATAACGGACCAAGTCACCAAGCACAACACAACTCTTCCACTTCAGCAATTTTCAACAACATACAGCTAAAGGAAGTACACAAACTAAATTGGCTAAGAACTTCCTGCACAAAGATAACATTAACGGGGATAAAAACAGTAAAAGCCTAGGTGAAATCTTACAGAACAAACACATACATAAAATTACATTCAAGCTTATTATGGTGCCTTTTACATCATTATTAAAACAAATGTAAGCTTCCCCAATAATCATTTGGTCTGGAGTCATTGAGTGTCACTGTCAGCTCCCCAAGAAAGAAACTGGCAATAGAGAGGATACAGTTGAATCTGATCATAAACACTGCAAAGGAGAAAACAAATGCAGTAATTGAAGGGAACTAATGTCTTGAACTATAAAGCAAAATTTCATCTCTTCCCACTGTGCATAAAAGTAACTAACTGAAATTATTAATTTCCATGCAATCGTAAAGCTCAATTAAATTTCAGCAAAACTTGCTTGCACTAGCATACTAAAAAGAAATAGTATCTGATGTGCTAAAAACAATACGTTGGCCCAGTATAATAACATGTCACAAAATGCAACTTTAGTCAACAGGAACAATGCATGTAAGGGAAAAAAAAAACTGCATTGAACTTCAAGAAAGGTCCATGTCATCTTCGAATAATTTGAAATGAAAGGTTAACTAGATTTACTAGGCAGCATATTTACCAACTTACATGGACAGTTTACTTGAAGACAAAAGGCTTCACCTCGAGTCATTTGCCACTGCATCCAACAACAACAAACCAACAGAAGGTCAAACTTGTATATTATTTGTGATTTCAATTAAACTGCACACTGATCTAAGCATCAACAAAGATTCAGTACAGAACAATAGCAATATAAAGAGGCCTAGATACTCTCATCAAATGGACTGGAACCCCATAACGGTAAAGGATATATAGAAGGTATTAGATGAGCAACATATGTTAGCACAAACAAGCAGGAAAAATCAGCATCTTTAATATTTAAAACCTTTAGAACTGGTTCGCCTTTGTTAGAATTTGCAGATTGCTTTGCCATTCCCTGCATCTGTGCACGTGCAGCTCTTCCTGTTGCAGACTTTTCAAATTGCTCTTGCCTGAAAATATGACCACCACATAAAATTTCATTTGATATATTAAAGAAAACATTCAATAACAATCTGAATTCACTTAAAAGAGAACCTGAATTTGTTTGCCATGCTATTTTATGAGTAAGATTAAATAAGCCAAAAGCTACCTATCCAAGTGCTAGCCCTACCAAATGCCACCTGATATAATATGCCTCACCTTGTACAGACATGCATGCATTTAGTTCAATGTGTACGCATGTCCTTTCCACATGTTAACAATAATTGTAGCACTCATTGATACTAAAATTTATAATTGCAGTAATAACAAGGTGCCTAATGTTATAATCTTGGTTCCAAGTACACAGAACCCTGCTGGTATGTATTCTGTGATTCTAAAGAATTGCTTATACCAAAAATTATAATTGAATAATTTTTTTTGAAAAAAGTGAAGAGAATGGGTTGGTCGAATTGGAATACTTTGATCATCATAGCCTTTTTACATGAAGAATGTACATTCTTGTAACATGGTCTGTTGTGGAAGGTTGTGCACCACATTACATATGACATGTACCAAATGTTCAAGTATTAAATAAGATTTAATATTTTCACTTATGAAGTATCAATTAGATACCATAAAGACTTATCAACCAATGGCAGTAGAACTCTCCAAATCCTAGTTAGTCAAAAGGAAGAAGGCGGTAAAGATACCGAAGGTTATGGGGCTAGATATTGATATTTCAAGGGTGAACATCAACCATGTAGCAGAAGCAGATATTTGTCTGGTTTGAGATTTCACATCATCACATGCCTCTTGCTAGTTGCATCAAATTTGTGAACTTTGAAAATTATAAGTTATAGAATTTCAAGATTTAAATTCCTAAAACAAACAACTATTTCAGTATAACCACCATTTAGAGTTTAGATCATTCAATGAAGCTGTGATTATCCTAATAAACAAATAAACTTCGCGACTTTGTGGCTTTCAAATGTGCTTCAGGGTGATGTAAAATTGAATACATCGACACCATTTGACCATCACCAAGACTAGTGGGTATGAGTTGTACGACAAACAATGCCAAGATATTCAAAATATTTGGGTCCTTTACGAAATAACATATATGCATTCAACTTTATGTAATTTTGAAAGAAAATATAAATTTTATTGCAGTGATTACAATTAGAGTCTCTTATTAATTACTACAGTATATGTTTAGGATATGTGTCATTAGAGTTCCAGTTTAATTATGTTGATAAGTAAATAGCTACGTGGAGAAAGATGCTTATGATAGTCCAACAGAGCTACAAGTACTACGTTCACCAAATGGACTCCCTTCCTCATTACAGATTGCAGGGACAATGATAAGGACAAAGTTTCCCAAGTTTCCTAATCAACAAGCTAATTATGAGGACTTGATTTCACATACATGGATTCTGAGAAGAGTTGAAAGCTGTCAATACTGACCAAATACCTGATGAACATGTAGCAATGATAAGGCCTTCCAGATGAGGCTTAGGCCTCAATATTTTTACAACTACCCATCCAAGAATTCCTCCAAGTAAAAAGGTAAGCCCGATGTTTACTGGCATAAACCACCTGAAAAAGATGAGACAAGATTTACGAAATTCAATGGTCCAACTAAATTGTGTAGGCTTCTACCAAAAAACTTGCTTCTTGAGTAGGGTTCTCAAACAAAAACTAATACATATAATAAACATACAACTGTTTGACACTTACCAATCCACCAATGCAGCCATAGATGATGAGACAGCTTCTGCAACAGATTCTGCATTATTTGCCTTCTTATTGTTGTTCTGCCATGGGTTGGAAGCACATGCTTGTCTAGTAGAGACCATAGCAGCTTCACCCCTTGCTTTGCCTCTCATTTTCTTTCTGAACTTCTGTTTCTTCTGTATCATCAGTGGCAGCAGCAACTTCTGGCTCAACAGCTTTAGCTTTCTTTGGAAAAGGAGTGAACCCTTTTGTTTGCAGCTCAACATACAGATCAGCTCTCTTCCTATTACTTACAATGATCTCTCCCTTCATAACTGCAAGGATAAACCTAACGTTGTTTTCCAACTTCAACAACTCCATTTCACGTTTGTTCTATGTGAATTTGTGCAGAAAATACAAAAATTGCAATTAATAATTGTTTCCCTAAGAAATGGCTTCTTTTAATTATTGACTATCAATTCTACTCTTTTGCTATAAGCGTAAGTGACCTCACCTTTCTTTTCTCATAAAATTGTTTTAGGCCTCCCTCAACTTATTTCACTCCTTCAACTTGATTTAAATTATTCTTTCATTAATGCATTTCCCTATCTGGCTGTCCCTTCAACTTTGGGAATTTTTATCTTCTCGGAACCCCCTTTCCTTGCCAACTGTAGAGCTGTTTCTACACCTTCAGCACCTTCGAGCTCCATATTATTGGACCTCATAGGTAGGGTCCAAGGAAACAGATCAAAAGGCTGACGAGGTTTTACAGTAGGATATTTTGGATTGCTAGACTCCCGAAAATCACTATCGATGGTCTACATCTAGAAATGGTTACCACTTAGATGCAGTCCATCGATAGTGCTTTTCGGGAGTCCAACAATCCAAAATATACTGTAGAACCCATCAGCCTTTTCATCTGTTTCCTTAGACCTTACCTATGAGGTCCAAGAATATGGAGCTTGTCTCTATCAAGCAAAAGAAGTCTGGAAAAGCATGTACACACTGTCTCTCTCAAACTGACTTATTCCTTGTCTCTCTATCAAGCAAAAGAAGTATAGGCCTTTAGTACAAAATATTTGAGACTTAGAGAAACTGATGCTGAAAAGCAATAAATACTCCTAAACCTACAGATAAATTTATAGCGGCATCCATTAAATTTGAACATCACAGTAATTAGTGATTACAAGCATTTACATTCTTGGGAAATGGACCAGCAAAACATTATACTAACAACATTGCATAAGAAGAAAAGCACAAAACTGTAACACAACAAAAGACCAACTTACATCGTGTCTAGCTAGATCAAGGCGATAAAATGATAATTACGACAAGTTCATTGAGTTCTCCTTTCTCAGCAACTTCCTAAATTTCCTGCATATAAGAAACTTAATCAACACTTACATTTATGCTACTCGAACTGTTTGACTCAATTCACCACAAGGGCTAATCTGCTACATGCTTCCAAGGATTTAAATGCAGCATTGTACATTCTAATTACCTCTACCACTTCTTCAACTACATGACGTTTTCTGCTAGTGTAAAAGGCAAATGCTCACAGTTTGATTGTTCTTGCATTAAGCAGTTTATAAAAATCAATACATAATAAAGCATATAATCTACCAATAAGTGTGGATACTGATTAATACCTTTCTTTTCATTGCCCAAAAACAGATGTGATGGCTGAGGTGGCTGAATTTGTCCGCTGTCTGAGCTGCAATAGCCAATTTGAATGGAAAAAACAATGTCAATGAAAATGGAAAACAATACTAGAAACATTGTGTTGGAAACTTGGCAGATTATATCAACTACCATTTGACAAATCTGGATAAAAGGTCACGGTTTCAGACAGTGCAAACTTCGTCCCACTGAACTTAGCCATTGCACAAATTTTTTCAGTACGACGGAACTTCAAATCTAATGGAAATTCAACTATGTGATTATATTGACCAACTATATAAGATCAAATGTGTTATCTACAAGAAGTAAATTCAAGTGAATGATTTTTCTATTAAAAAAATTCAATTATATGACTTATTGTTCATTTGATAATCTCATTGAATTTAATGAGGAATCTAAATTACAACACCCAAGGAATTGCAATTAAGTTTTGTCAAAATGTAATTGTATCTAAATAAAAGAGATTCTAAAATATTATACATAAACTGCCTTAGAAAATAAGTTAAACAATAATTACTATACTTACCTGTGTGATTCTTAGTCCATTTTTTTTTGGAGAATCCTTAATCCAAAAAAATTCGGTTGCATTATAGATGCTCAATTAATCAGTGTTTATCAAATATATCACGAGACACCTAATGTGTATCTATAGTGAATTCATTCATAATAAAATGATGACTAAATTTTATGTTAATAGTCAAACTATTGCAACCTTCCACATTTTTCATAATTGAAATAAGTTGTGAACAAAATATGAAATTCATTACAAACATAAATGGAGTTAAACAAGTAATTAATATCATTACAAACAAATCAAAACACTTCTTTTGACCTTTGGAGTAGAAGAAATAGATAGATTTTATTTTATCTTTGCAAAGAATTCAAAAGGTAGAGTGTTGAGACATAAAGCGATCAAGTTATAAATCTGAAGTTTTCCAATTTTTTTTTTTTTTATTATTGACACAAGTAATATTTGTAACAAAATTTCAATTTAAAATATCTACCTGTACAGTATTAGTACTACTCATTTCACTTTTTAATATTTTGACGGATTGAACTTTGATTTAAAATGTGCCAATGTACCATGCTCTTTACATAAACTGATAAAAGCTTGAAAGAATGTGGGGTTTTATTATTTGTTGGCTTATAATTTGCCCTCTACCGATTGGATGTCCTTTGCTCGCTGCATTTTAAAACGGAAAAACATGGCAGGATAAGGACGCCCACAAACACACACATTGAGACAAATAACTTATGGCTGTACATGTGTGACATGAAATTGGGTGTGCAGAATTCAGAATTCTAACTAAATTAAAAAACCTATGCTCACAAAAAGCCATTTGCTACCATCAAAATTATATAATTTAATATTTTTGTTTGTCCACCACATTGTACCAAAAGTAAAAGGATTTGTCGTGTGGGAACAAAATACTGAATGGCTTCCATTTTTTGAATTAAGTCCCCTTCTTAGTTGTCTCTTTCCAAAACCAAAATAAAACAGCTTATAAAGTTTTTCATATGACAAATTATAAGATTTTCAACAATATTAGAAATATAAAAAAATTTATAACTTTTTTCGCAACATCTTACGTAATCAATTGTGATTAATACATCACTTTCACATAAGATTATTATTGACACCACTTTTATAGTACACGCTAATCATAATCCTTCAGTTCAATAATTATGAAATGTGTTATGCATCTAAATTTATTGTCATTTTTTATATTGTATTATGTATTACTGTGGGTTTGATATAAATTATTTTCTTATTTTGCTTAAAAATAAGTTACGTAGAATTATAGTTATACCAAAAAAGACAAAGTATTAACAACTGTACTTAAGCAAATACCTAAGGTCCATTTGTCAAACAAAATTAAAAAATTTTTCAAAAAAAATTATAAAACCTTTTTTTTTTTTTGGGTATATATAGCTTTTATGTTAAATAAGTGACAAAAAGATAAAACATGACTTATTTTCGAAAAAGCTAGTTTTGACAAAATTTTAAAACTAAGTCAAAATTTAAAAAGCTAAGAGTTTCGAAAATCAAAAAGGTTATCGTGGGTGGTTGATAAAGCTCCTAAGCCGCCGACAAAATGCATCTAGGTCAAGTGGATTAGTCCTCATAGTGGGTGGATAAAACATAATATTCATGGTTTGACTGTTGGAAATCTTGGTATAGCAGGAGGGAGGGGCTTCTAAGGAATTATGAGGGTAACTGGATATCTAGTTTTGCAAGGTTCATGGGTGTTACATGTAGCCTCACAACGAAGCTGTGGGTCTTGAAGGACAAACTCTCCTTAGCAATTTAACTTGGAATTACTTTCATTTCCGTTGAGCTCAATGCTGAGCTCATTGTTCATGATATTTGTAATTAACTTGTTTATTAATAACATTATAACGGAACCCTTCTCACTAATTGTAGGACCATGATGACGAACTTCATCAACTTGACAATCTAGCACATTTTCAAGAAAGCTAACCAATGTGTTGACGCACTAACTAATTTTGGCACCTCTCAGTATACTGGGGAATGAATATTGGACTAATTTTTATGGATATAATCAATGGAGAACATACCTGCATCTGAGTTCGGACATTCTCCAGTTCAGATTCCTGAAAAGAATTTAGACGGTGAGCACATAATTGCATAGAATTGTCATTTGTAGCAGACAAACAGATCATCACTCATTGTTAGATAATTAAAAACTCATTAGACATTAGAAAAGTGGTGGTATGATCAGGTACCTGTTCATGTAGAGCTTCTTTTAAGTGAGATACAAGCGCTACTCTACTTGCTTCAACTGATTTAAGTTTTTCAATACACTGTTTCAAAATATTTTCCTCCTCCTCCAGTTCTTTTGACAGAGTTTTTCGCTTTGGATCCTTTGCTGAGGAACAAAGAAAGCAAGCTATAAATACAGTTCGGATATGTTTACAGAGAAACATGTAATAACAAACCAGTCAAAAGAGATTAAGTCCGAGCCACCACTTCAATACACATTGTAGGTGGCCTACCGTTAGAATAGGTGAAATCAAAATCTTTCTCAATCCTCCTCACACGGTCAACTGCAGACTTGCATTTACTCATTTCTGCATCTTCATTAGGATGTTCACTGAGCACCAAGTGAAATGCTGAAACTATTTTTTCAGCTGTACCTCCAATGGACAATTTCTGGTTTCCAAATAAATAACACATTAGTGAGCCACATCTCAGACATGCAGAGTAAAATGGAAGAAGATTATGTAACTTCTAAAAAACTAAACAGAATAAAGCAGAAAGAGAACAAGGCCCTCATTCTAACCGTTCTAATAGAGCGTGAATCCCTTTTTACATTTTTGACTGAACGCGAACGTTTTTTGCTGAACTCCAAGGGTGGAGGCAATTCCTCTCCAAGCATTATATGTTTGAGGCTCCGTGCACGGGATCCGAAAACTCTCCTTTCTTCCCATATGGCAATCTAAAAATAATACAAGCACTAGTTTAATTGGTGAAACAATGTATGGCCTATGTCATCAGTTCTTCAAACCAAATAAAGCAAAGAAGGCATTACCAATCTAGAGACCACATTTTGTCCTTCATCATCTCCTGTCCCAGTAACACTTTTGAGTGCAGCAGGAAGAACCTTCCAAAACTCAGTAACAAACTCATTTCCTTTGCGTTTACTATTTTGTAGGATGTCATTTGCTAGATAAAACAGGGGAACTTTCTGAACCATCTGCGAACTATGGAACTGTTTATCCCATGTCGAAACAACCAGTTCTGCTTTGCTCCGGTGAAATATACACCAATGTGACAAAGCTATACAAAAGAAAAAGTCAAGACAAAACATTACATTACATGAAATAAAAACTAGATATGACGCTTCATAATGCTTAAGATATGGTGATACATACACTTAGCAAATCATTGATATAACAAATCAATATAAAATTCAACAAATACGCTATGAACGTTACACAACCCGAGAAAGCACTAGCCATATGGTCTATCACATATATAGTCCAGTTTGACCTAGTAAACACCTGAAGTGGGACTTAGCACACGTCCATACAACACACACCTATCCAATCCAATCCACATAGTCCGAAGTATCAAAAAGCAACTCAATGTTTCTTCAAGTACTGAATTTTCAATTATCTAACCACAGTTTACCCTCCAATGACAAATGTTACAGATAAAATTGTTCAGTTGACCACAAAGATTGTAAATCTTTATGAGTCAACTATATTTCCAAATTTAGCCCAAATAAATGCCCAACCACATAAAAAACAAACACACAAATCTATAAAGCAACCATTTTTATTACAGCTAAAGAATTTAACATGTTCATTCAAATTTAAAAAAAAAAATTTTGAAATTGAAATGAGCAAATAAAAAAGGATTGGATTTACTTTCAATGCACTGCTGGGTGCTGTTGACCTTGGAGAGTTTCTCAGCAAGAATCTGCTCATTGAAAACACTATTCATCACACCTCCCACCAATCCAATTACTTAACAAAAAAATAAATAAAAAATGGTCTCTATAATATAATTATAATTTTGAATTAAGAATTTGAAGCATGACATAACACTTATATATTCAAGTTGAGTTCATAAAAAATTTTAAAACAAAATTAAAAAAAGAAGAAGAGCTCATTAGGAAATTTGTAAATTCTTCAAAATAATTGAAAATATTATTTGTCATTCTCATTTTAGTTCATATTTCATATAAACAAAGTTTGGCTCCAACTATATTTAGAGCTATATTTTACAACTCAAACATACCAGGGCATAAAGCAGTCCTGGCTCCCTGTGAGGTGTAGATATAAGCATGAATTTGAGGAAAGCACAATAACACATGATTGACACATAATCTGTCTTGAATCAACAAATCAAATGCAAAAGCAACTATGATAGCAAATCACACAATGCAAAAAGAAACATTTAACCTAGGTATAGATATTTTGGAGCATACTTGAAAAGAATTGCCTTAGGATCTCTCTATAGGCTTTGGGCAAGGTTTTGAATGACCTGTGTTTGAATGTTCTTGATATTTTTGCTCTTGCCTTAAAAAGAATCTCCCTTTTCAGTTTTTCGAACTGTGTATTTCTTGTCTTTTAATTTAGTTTTTCATTTATAATCCAAACAAAAATCAACATAAAAGATTGAATGACGTAGTGGCATATAACATGTAATGACCAAGGGAGGTGTAGTGGAGGTAAACAAAACAATACAACAATTTGGAGGATGACTGTTTAATTATTTAAACTTTTACAAGAAGGCATTCAAACTGAACGTAATTGCACCCTGTTTGTAATTTAAATAAAGGAAAATTACATTTTAATTTTCTGTGGGTTGACCAACTAAAATAAAATCATTATGGTTCCATTTAAAATAAAAAATTCTGCATTTTGAGGAAAAACTTTTCATTACAAATTACCACGTTGTGGTTTAATCCTATCACAATTTAGCTCAATATATGCATTCAGATACCACTCCCATCTATATTATAAAAAAGAAACATGAATAACTCTCAGCCACTTGAAAACCATGAATAAGTTAGAATCATTACCAGCCACTTCAAAATCAACCAAATCCGGACTCTCCAAGCTTATTGGCATTAGAAAAGTTGAATTGTTGCTGCTTTTATTGGGCTGAAAGTAACTATATGACAGATAATTTGTTGCTGCTTTTATTGTGTTGAAAGCTTATTTCGTTGCTGCTTCCAACCTTTTCGTAGCATCATCATCTTCATGAAAGTAACAAGTGAAAATGAGTTAGAGCGACATTACTTTAAGATCCTTTGTTATAGATTTCAAAATTTAGTGGTGTGGTTTGCACGTAAACTTATTTTAAACTATGACCATTCTTAATTCGTAAAAGGTTATTTTGAAACTGCATAAAATCAAGGAACTAAGTTTTTGTCCCATAGAACAAATAAATGATATGTTTCAATGACGTGTTTCCCCACAGACCCACAACACATTACTTGAAGATATATTAGTTCACTTAATCAAAGGGAAACATGTTTGATCAGAGAATATAATGAAGTAACCATCAGAACAAAGAATGCTTTTTAGTTGCTTATAAATTTTAAAATAAACTTTGCAAAAGGTATCAATGGAGTTACCTTTTTTGGACCTTAGGCTGTCTCGTATAACGAGGAGGAGGTCTTGCATGCTCTTCATCAGATGCCTCGGGCCCAGCCTTGTGTCCATGTTTGTGCCCCCCTGTCCCACAAGGAGGTGGCTTTGATACACGTTTTGGCCGACCTTCTGCCATTGCAGATAACCCAACAGCCTGCTCAGCCTGAATATGGGGTGGGTCGATGGCTAAAGAAGGGGCAATAGATGTACTGTGGGAGGGTGGCTCTTGCTGCATCTCAGGTGGGGTTGGATGAAGACCCAGGTCAAAAGATGGAATGGGTGACAGCTCAGGAAATGACTGTGGGAGGGGTGGACGAATGTCAGACCCATGACAAGAATGTGGCGCGGGTCGAGGGGTGGTGGGGCGAGGAGCTGGATGTGGAATGGTGGGGCTAGATGATGGATGTGGAGTGGATGAAGGGATGGTAAGGGTAGGGGATAGATGTGAGGTGAACGCAGGGATGGTAAGGCTAGAGGATGGATGTGAGGTGAATGTAGGGATGGTAAAGCTAGAGGATGGATGTGAGGTGAATGCAGGGATGGTAAAGCTAGGGGATGCATATGGGGTGTATGGAGAGGAATCGGGAGTAGGGACAACCTGAGGGGTAGCAACAGGCGGACGAGAGGGACATCCGGGCGGAGTTGTGCTCGTACTTGGGCCCTCAGTAGTGCTTGGGCCCGCATGAGTAGCTGCCTCCTCATTCGGGGCCTCAGGGATGGGAGGTTGTACACGGTTAATATGATGCACTGCCGTCAGCACATCAGTAATGTCCTGGTGCTCCTCTGTGCCCACTGGGTGATGCCTCAACAAACGGTGGACAAGTGAAACCTGCACATGAAAAACCCACATTAGTACTGCGCAAATCATCAACAATGCCAATCGATAATAAAATAAATGTTGGTTTTGAATTGGATATGGTAGTAATAATTGCAAATTATAGGGAGAGCAAGTGCTAAGCAGAAAATGTAATAACATATATCATGTTTTGTAAACAGTAGTTTCGTGCTAACAAGTACAGTAAGATGTAGAAGACATGGAGAAGTTACCAGCATAGTCAACTTAGCACCGGGCCTATCGATGAACCTCCGAGTTACCCTGTTAAACCAGCCAAAGTACTCGTGATGTGGAGGCATCTCACCAAGCACTACTTCAAAACGCCGTTGAAGGCGATTACGCCAGTGGACTATATGCGCAGCATGTCTCCGCGTCCAATCCACACCGACCTTCCCCCTCAAATCAATTTTATGTAGGACTGTATCAGTGTCAACAAAACGGGGAATTTGTTGGATCATCCCAAATTGTCGAACGACACGATCCGGTGTATGTTTCTCTATTATGTGGAAACACACAAGCGGCACCGTTGCCGTCCACACGGCCCTCCCGGCAATGCACCACGGCGGAAGGTCGTCGAACTCAGCTTCATATGGCTGCCACACCACCTACAACAGCCAAAAAACAAGTACACAAGACATCAGGCTTTATATTTCAAAATTAACAAAACCAATAAAATTGTTCCTAAACGTGTAAAACAAGGCATTTTCATACCTGGCCTGGCAACATCGAAGCTAGTTGCTCGCGATACCTGTCCCTGAAGATGTGGGCGGGCCTATTTTTCTTGTTTGGGACCCACAACCACCTAGCACAATCAAGAACAATAGATCAATATCTACAACTTTCCTACGAAGATAATGTTATGATTAAATCTATAATGTAATGACATATAACAACTAAGATAATGTTATAGATATTTACTCAATTAATAATATCACTAGAACTTCAACAGTCCCTATAAAAAACAAAGCACATACAAGGCACATGACAGTCACAAAGTTGTAGAAGTTATTAGTTATCACGTAACAATATAAAAAATACTATTTTTTCACACCCAAGCACATTTTCACAACAATAATGGACTCTTCAAAAATTTTCCAATTCATCAAGGGTTGCCCAAAACTGCCTTTATAAAAAACAATTAGTTGCCCACCAAAAAAAAAAAAAAATTTCACCAACAAATAATAATTAGTTAAAAAGGTGTAGTGGGTGTTGGAAGAGAGAATGTACTCTGTCCAAAATAAAGGGAGTAGGGATGGGATTCAAGAAAGACTTACTTCAGGGCCAGTGGAGCACGCACTGGAGGACCGTAAGCACCCACTGGCGGGCCACACTCAACTGCCGGGCACAAATAGGGGAACCTGGCCCATGCCCAATACTGGACCAATAGTAAGCACCCACCGATCTGACTGGTGCCCCTATCGCTTGCCTTGCATAACTCTCGGTACAACCATGCAAGGCAAGCACTTCCCCAACTGTACACATGTGGGTTGCGAAGATCCTCCAACTGCTGTACCCACATTAAATGCACCCTATCGCCGGATTTGTCCGCAAATATTGTGTCCCCCAGTAGCGCTAGGATGTAGCATCGTGCGTACTTATGCACGTCATCCTCTTCAGCATTAGCTGGCAATGGACCAGCAACTTGCTCCAAAAGTCGGCTTATGAGAATCCTCTGCCCATCTAATTGCTTATGCTGCTCTTGAGTTATAGGTTGAAACCCAAGGAACTCCCGGCACACCACTGACCAAGTTTTCTGCGTGGTCCCTGTTATAGCGTCACCATCAACAGGAAGCCCGAGAAGAACCTCCACATCCTGCAATGTGATGCTGACCTCACCATGTGGCATGTGGAAGGTGTGCGTCTCGGGTCGCCATCGCTCCACTAAGGCCGTTATCAAGCCATGGTCAATCTCTCTACCCGGGATCCAGAGGAGTCCCTCCAAACCAAATGCCTTCATAATGTTAACAACTCGGTCGTCCACCATTGGCTCTCGATTGGAGAACTCTGAACTACGGCTGCGGCAGGTAAGGGTCCCTGGATCCTGCACAGAACAGAAACATGGATTAATATTTGACAGGTGCAGCGTGTACATTGTATGAATTAAATGCATGTACATAATGCATAAAGATTTAGTGTTGCATTTTACCTGCCCATTCCAAATAGCTTCAGACCGATGGTTGGGCTGCTGTGTCAACAACGTCGTGTCAATGGGTCCAGGCTCTGCATGGTTAATCCGTGCAACATTTGCAGCAGCCATACTGCACAAAAAAGGTAAGCAGTTAGCAACATTTGTAGCAGCCATACTGCACAAAAAAGGTAAGCAATGCAAATACAAGTACACAATCAATGACTACTAAATCAAACCCAACAAAGCACTACTCCATTCACAGAACAAACCAATTCAATCCAATGCCACAAAACAATAAGCATTAATACGTCCAAGCAAACCAGAGATCACTAACAAAGTATCATTATAACTAACTAAATCAATGCCAATACAAGTAAAGTACAATCAAATTCTTAGATTTTGCTAATAATTGTTTATTTGATAATATGTTTTGGGTGGCTGAAATTATGATATCTACAAAGAAAATAACCTTAATAGATTATCAAAAACAAAATTTTATCATAATATTGGTTCAATTAATCATTGTTAAGTTTTATTAATTTTTGTTAGTTTATGTTTTTTTGGTGTTTTGGATTGTTTCTATATTAAATTTATGATTGTTCCTATAATAAATAAAAATATAATTACCAAATGCATTACTCATTATTAGATTAGTTTAAATTGTAATTTTTTTTTAATAAGACTACTATAAAAATAATTATAACGCGCAACGCGCGGGTTTGCGGCTAGTGACATTAAAGACTTTATTCAATCTGGTAAAATCCCTAAGCCACCCATCAACTTCCCAAACATGAAGACTAATTGTCTCCCCAACTACCACAGCACCCCACATTCTTGAAATCCCTTTAGATGAACCATCAACAAAGCCTCTAATTTTGAAACAATTAACCACAGTTTTCCTTATCTTGCCTTCTCTGTTTAGATAAAAAAAAGACACTCTAAAAGACATCTTTGTTTAAATAAAAATACATCTTTTCTCTCACATCAACTGTCGTACCAATGTTCACACATAAAGCAAAGATTTTATTTATACACGAGTACTCTGACAACAGTAATAGTTTCATAAAAGGTTTTTATTTTTATTTTTTTTTGAGAAGAAGATCATGAAAGAGCTAACCAAATTTTATGAAGTCCTGAATTAGCATAATATATATATATATATATATTTTTTTTTTTTTGAGATAAAGAATTAACATAATAAGGTTTCTCATATCTTATACAAAACATTTAATAATTTACTTTTAATTTTTGCTTAAACTTGTAGTTGACTTTTTGTTAATGATATATATATATATATATAATGGTTATTTAGCTCATAAAATTTCTCATTCTCAAAAAAAAAAAAAAAAGCACATAAAATTTCTATATTTACTTTTGAATATATTTAGAACAATTAGTAAACGAAATACGAGGCCACAGAATCCAGTGGTGAAGGAAGGAACTAATTAGCAGGACCAATAAGAAGACGAGTTTGACCAACACCTTCCCACCAAGCCATGGAAATACAACACACTAAAGTGCCTCTCTCCTATTATACTGGCATTCTTGGTAAGCTGATTTCCTTTCCCTTTTGATATACTTGAGAGACAAAATAAACAGCTTTATGAAACTAATCAAGTATGTATATGAGGCAAATCATTGTGTGTTAAGTTCACCTAAATTATTATAGTTATGGTGATATGTAGAAGGGATTTTCTTGATGTTGAATTTTGATCTTCATTAAAACAGCATAATCATGACTGCTCTTGTTAAGTTCCGCTTATCAGACAATGGGTGCTATATGTGACTGGTGATACACACCTTTTTCTTGCTTGATCAACATTCATGAGATAATCTTGTAAAATCCTATTATTTGAAGTAGGCTACCCACAATAGCTTTCAAAATTCTTAGTACAATTAAAACAAGAATACAAAATTTTATAATCCTTAGTACTTCTTTATACATTATAATCAAGTGGTTAGTTTTATATCCAAAAGAAAGCTTAATTACTATTGATTCTTGTAGCAAGTTGCAAGTGGGACATTATATACAAAATTTTCTAAGCCTTACTACCTATTTATACATTATAATCAAACGGGACAAATTCTTTTTAACTGCCAGTAGTAAGAATTTTTCATACATAATTCCCCATGTCCGCATGCAGCCAAAAATTAAAAATAAAACATAAGGAAAAAAAACTCTTGGCATGTTTCACAAAAGTAATCAGGACACTTTTGTTTAGTCAACTCTAAAACTCATTTTTCTTGTAGAAATTCTATTTTCTTTATCACATCTGCTGGTCTGAATCTACTGTGAATGCTGTAATGTTTTTCCAGGTACTTTCCGGAAGGAATTGACATTTACTTTGAGAATGTTGGGGGAAAGATGCTTGATGCAGTGCTACTCAACATGAGAGCCCATGGTCGCATTGCTGCATGTGGCCTGATCTCACAGTACAACCATGACAAGCCTGAAGGAGTGCACAATTTAATGCATCTGATATACAAACGGGTTCGAATGGAAGGATTTGTTGTTACTGATTACTTTCACCTCTACCCAAAGTTTCTGGAGTTTATTCTGCCTCACATTGCTGAAGGGAAGATTGTGTATGTGGAAGACATAGCTGAAGGCCTCAAGAGTGGCCCATCAGCACTTATTGGGCTCTTTTCTGGCCTCAATGTTGGTAAACAGGTAGTTGTAGTTGCTCAGGAATGATTCACTTCATGACAAAAAGCTACAGGTCCCTTGGATTCTACTCCAAATAAACCTTGTACTTATATACCTTTTAAGAAGTGTTCATCAGGAAGTGTGTTTCCTAAATAGATGTTTTGTTCTTGAGGTCAAGGATTTCTTTTCCTAAAATAGATGTTTGTTATTGTGTTTCTTAAATATATTCTTTGTCATTGAGGTCACGAACTAGCAGATCCTATTGATCTTGCAAGCACAAATACACAGTCATGTGGATTGTGTTTTGATTTAAATGATCTAGGATTTTGATGAAATTTATACTTGTTATCTATACACTATATAAAGGGCCTAGGATTTGATATATCCTCTTCTTTATTTATTTATTTTTTTAAATCATCACTGAATTGTAATATAAAAAAAAAAAAAAAAAAAAAAAGAAAAAAGAAAAAAAAAGAAAAAAAAAGAAGAAGGTAGCAGACTTAAAGCACAAAATATGATTTTAAGACTAAAATTACCTTTCTAATGTGGTTGAAGCAATAGTCCTCGGTACATTAATCAAAAGTAATAGCTCATAGTAATGACGTTCTTTGTAATGTTTTATACTAATAGTTTTCGAATCTCACCTCTCCCTCCTCCACTATTTATCCTTAAAAAATAGCTTTGCAGATAGGACAGCACATTAGGCATTTGAGTGAAGTGTGATAGTAAGAGATGAACAGGGACAGACCATTGCCGCTTTGAGCAAGAAAATCCAAGGATTTCTCCTAGCAGCGGTGGCAGAAGCCATGACAATGGAGTAGGCTGCCTGCTTTGCATGGGAAGTACGGGTAGGTGATATCCAACTAGAGGAGATGCGTAATAGATGTTCATTGCCACTTGGAGAAGTCCTCTGATTTTCTTGCTCATGGAGGCAATGGTATGTCCCCATTCATCTGTTATTGACAGACCAATCCAAAGAATAGTGATAAAGTTATGAGTTTCAATTGGCATAGCTTTAAGGGTACTAATATCAGAGCTTTAATTTGCTAATTGAGTTTGGGAGAAAGGGGGGGGGGGGTGTTTGGTAAGTTCGTAACTAGGATCTACCCCACTCCACTCCTTGGCCATGTTTGTGTATCCACTCTCCCCCCTTCTACTTGTAAGGTTCTAATGTGGTGTATGCTTTTCTGGCAGCCATCTAAAAAGATGCAAGAAGATAAGTCTTCTTTGTTTCTCATCTTTAAGAACTCACAAGAGGCACATCAAGCATATGAAAAAGTCAAAGGCAGCCAAGAAAAGGTATATACTGTGATCTTTTTCAACTTACTATAGTTTACCTGCCTGGCATCCCTATCATATGTTTTTATTTTATTTTTTATAAATGATAAGTAATGGGATTTTATTGAAAAAATAGATTACTTCATGCTCGCAATGATGAACACAAAGTAAACTGAAATGATAACAATTGAATTATGCACAGAAGTCTAAAGATTCTTTGAAATCTAAAAGGGAATTGCTATTTGTAAGACCCCACACCCGAGACCACAGAACAACGTTGACTCCCATAGAGCCTTTGATCTTTCTGTATCTTAAAAAATGCAACTATTTCACTCTGTCCACAACCGCTACATCACACATAACGGGTCAAGGTTCCAAATCTATGATGAATGCTTCCCAAACCAATTCCTCCGCTCAAATAAACTCCTTGGTAACTACCCAATCCCAAAAGTTCGAAAGACTCTGCTTCATAAAACATATGCAACATCACAATGGATCAACAAATGATCCATTCTCTCCATCGCACCAACACATGCAACACCAACCAGCTGACAAGATTATCACACGTAAAAACTCTTAAGCTGCTGTCCAATCAAAGTAAAAACTCTAGAACTAACAATTTAATAACCTGAAATACAGTCTAAACATTAAAAAAAAAAAAAAAAAAAAAAATTCTTACAAGATATGTCTTACAAGATATGAATAGGCATAAATGCACGATCAAAGTTAAATTCATTTAATTTTAATGAATGGACATAAATTAGGGTTAAGATCGGTTTAATTTTGCCAAGGTTGGGGTGAAATTTTGCATCGAACCTAACATATTGGTTTTGTTTGCATTTCCAATTAGATCTACAAGGCCAAATATATGTATATATATATATATATAGTTATATACACACATTTTCAATTAGATCAATATAATATATATACTTGGGCCGAACAGGTAGTTGTAGTTGCTCAGGAATGATTCACTTCATGACAACAAGTTACAGGTCCCTTGGATTCTACTCCAAATAAACCTTGTACTTATATACCTTTTAAGAAGTGTTCATCAGGAAGTGTGTTTCCTAAATAGATGTTTTGTTCTTGAGGTCAAGGATTTCTTTTCCTAAAATAGATGTTTGTTATTGTGTTTCTTAAATATATTCTTTGTCATTGAGGTCACGAGCTAGCAGATGCTATTGATCTTGCAAGCACAAATACACAGTCATGTGGATTGTGTTTTGATTTAAATGATCTAGGATTTTGATGAAATTTATACTTGTTATCTATACACTATATAAAGAAAGTTCACATATCTCAAAGTGAATGGACAAGTGTTTTAGATGTTTACAGAAGAATCATATAAAAACAAACAATTTTAATAAATTATGATCAGTTTCATGAAGAGAGAAACATACACAAAGGTTGAGGAAAAAAAAAACTGTTTGATCATATGAAATAATTAAGGACGCACCAATAGTTCCTAAGAGAAAGTTTTGGTATAGCTATTGACAAGAATGTATTGAAAACCCATTGAAGCATTTCAACAGACATGTTGTAGGGAATAGTAAAAACCCACATTAAGCAAAGAAAATCACTAACCTCGATAGAGAGAGAAGATTGAAAAGGCTGAAGACAACGCAGATCGGCGCTGGAAGTGAGGTCGCCGGCGAGAGAGAACGTTCAGTGAGATTAAAGAGTGTGCGTCAAACTGGGGCCAGAGAGGTTGGGCTGTGTGAGTGAGCGAGAGAGAGAGAGGCTGAGGTGCGACTGAGAGAGGCTGAGGTGAGGCTGAGTGAGCTGTGCGAGGTGCGACTGAGAGAGGCTGAGGTGAGGCTGAGTGAGCTGTGCGACTGAGAGAGGGTGAGTGAGAGAAGACGAGAGAGGGTGAGTGAGAGTGGAGAGTGGAGAGTGACTGTGAGAGAGGCGTTTATTTTGAAAATGCCCTATTAAAAATCGACTTTCAGAGAGTCGAGGTCCATGTGGACCAGATTGCCACGTGGATGACAACGTCAACGCCAGATGGCGTGTACGTGGAACTCGAGTCTTAGAAACTCGAGTTCCATGTGGACGACACGTGGCAGCAAGCCACGTCAAACCATAGAAACCGAGCCTCAGAGGGTCGAGATATGAGCACTGAACTCGACCCTCTGAGGCTCGAGATGTTACTAATTTATATTCTTTGCAAACCGGGCCAACTAACTATATAGTTGGCTTATTATGGGTAATTACCCATTTCGTCCGTCACCTGGAGAGAGCTGGTGAGGACTAAATAAGCGCTGTAATACAACACGAGTACCATTCACTATATATATATATATATATATTTTTTTTTTTTCTGGTAAAAACCATTCACTATGTTACCAATGTTCATTCTCACGACCACCGCGTGTGCTACATGCCCTTTCTTGTTCACACTTATATTTTTTTTTTTAGAGAAATTCTAAAGCCATATTTTTTTTTGGTAGTGAATTAAAAAAGGTATAATTCTTATTAAAAAAAAGGTATAATTTAAATGAATTCAAAATTTTTATAATTTGTGTAGAGAAACGTTTTTTCTATAGTTTTTTTTTTAAAAAAAAATTGAGTAATAAATTGTTATTAATAAAAAAATAATAACTCACAAACAGTGTGGGAGTTTTACACTATTACTGACTAGCAGAGTTGAGATCATTTTAATTCACACCAGAGGAGTCAGTGAACCCTAGCTAGAATCCAGGTATAAACCTAAGTATTACTTGTGTAAACCCCACGCTACCATCATTTTTATATCTTTTCAAAGCACAGTAAAAAATGTATTGGCACGGAGGTGTCCTGAGAGGTGCTTGAGACCATCCAAATCTAACTTTGTTGGATTTGGTGGCTCTGATTTGACAAAGTTCATAGGCAAATTTGGTTAAGGCAAATATTTTATGATTTTATAATGTATAATTAGAAGGATAATTCAAAAAGTAAAAAATAAAGCTGACTTAAAAATTTGCTTGCAAAATCCAATATTGGATCAGATACCCAAAAAGCCCAATCGTACATTTCGGCTGGTATCAGAGTCATGTGACCCAAGGCCTGTCCGAGCCCTATAAAGCCAGAACCCTATACTCACGTATAGATAGTGACATGACCCTTAGGTGGGAGCCAGTAAATTTCCCAATCTCAGGTCATTGTAACTTTCCATTTCTTTTCTTTTTACTATTAAATAGTACATCTCCACAAAAACAAAAACAAAAAATATTTCTCTAACAAAACAGTATTTTTAATTTTTTTTCCCTACTACAAATACGTGGCAAATACCAATCCGCTTATTTTAGTAAATAAATAAATAATATAATTTGAGAAATAAAATCCAAGGATTAGGACTTTAAGGAGAATTTAGTAGCCCTATTTTTTCTATAAGTGAAAAATTCCTAGATCTGGAACATCCATTCTTTGGAAAAAAACAGTGCTGGGAATAACCCATTTAGATGCCTCTCTCTCTCTCTCTCTCTCTGTTCCTAAAAAAAAAAAAAAAAAAAAAAAGGCTTTTTTGTTCCAAAGCCGATTTTCTTCTTCTTGGATTTGGATTTTCTTAGACTTCTCTTTACACAGTACTTTTGGGTCCAAAACCCAACATGTCCCTTCTCTAACTCCCTAATCCTACCCATGTGACTTAACAAGTGAACAAGTCCCCACATGCCTGATATTCCAACACCCAATAGGACCCACAGGGAAAACGACAGGCGCATGTGGTGAAAACCGTAGAGGTGGTTTTGGGCTGACTGGTGTTGGGAAGCAACAAAAAAATTATTGAGTTTGAGGGGGAAGCTTGGGGAGTTGAGTCTCTCGTTTGCAGGGTACGAGGCAAAACCTTGGCATGTGCGTCACCTAGATAGGGCTGGTGAGAACTACATCCACGCTGTAATACAATACCATTCACTATCCAATACCGCGTGTGCTACATGCCCTTTCTTGTTCACACTTTTTTTTTTTTTTTTGAGAAATTCTAGAGCCATATATATATATATATATATACATATATATATATATATATTGTAGTGGATTAAAAAATTGGTATAATTGAAATGAATTCAAAATTTTCAAATTTCAATATGCTTGTTTTAGTAAATAAATAAATAATGTAAGTGATGTGCCAAGTGCAAACAAATAAGAATTTGGTACCTTAAACAAACTGCTAAAATTATTACACACACACACACACACATATATATATATATATATATATAATTAGTCGTTAACCCGTGCAATGCACGAGATTTTTTTTAATCAAATCTTAACATGTTCAGGTTTAAACATTACTCTAATTTCAATTATTAAAAACTAAATTGACTCTAATATAAGACGAAACATTTAATTATGATGAAACTATCAAAATTTCAATCATCATAAATAAAAAATAACTCAGTTAAATTTTGTTCAGAAATCTACATAGGTACTACTGGCCAAGAATTTTGATCTGACGGTATTTTGGTAATGAAACTTGTAGATAACATATAATCTTTTGCAAGAAAAAAAAAACTCGGTTTAATTTTGTTCGAAAATGCACCTTGGTCCTTTTGCCCAAGAATTTAAACTGGATATAAAAAAAATAAATAAATAAAAGCACTAGTAAAACAAAAAAAAAAAAAAAAATTGGTATAATTGACATGAATTCAAAAATTTCAATAAAAAAATTGTATAATTTGTGTAGAGAAACGTTTAGTCTACTGTATTAAAAAAAAAAAAAAAACTAAGTGACAGTTATTATTAATGGAAAAATAATAATTTTAGTAATGAATTTGAATTAAAATTAATAACAATATACTATTAATATTTACTATAAAAATATTGTAAATATGTTGTCCACGTATCAATAGGTTGCTTTTTACTTTTTGAACGTGTTGTGTGCCTACTATTGTAAGAATTTTGGGGATAGAGTAGGAAGTAAATGGAGGGGACATCTACTTACAGCGGTTGTGCAGCAGATGTCCCCAACATGCACTTGTACTGTCAGCTTCAAAGAATTACCTTCTTTGTTGCGAGAAATTATTAGAACCTCCTAGAGGACCACTGATGTGGTCTTTCTAGCTCCTGCCATCAAATAGAAAAATGACACCTATCCATTTTTGTTGACTCAACTTCACATCAGCACTTAACCCATTCCCTTAACTCTTGTAAGAAAATCAAACCAAGGTTAAAATTAATAGACCCAACCGGATTTAACCCAAGATCAACAAAACAATGATTCAAAATTTCTCTCTCTCTGCATCTTTCTTCCTCTCTCCCTCTAACTCTATTTCCCCAAGATCAACCGGATTGAAGAATTTCTCTGGTAGTTTTGGGTACTTGCTAAGGTTTAAGTTTAGTTCCTTCTGTGACCCTTCTAACTGGTTGGAGATGTTGCTGCAGTTGGTAGATATTCTAGGACAATTGGGTTGTTTTTTTCCTTTGCTCATCCTTCAGTAAACCAAACTAGGATGCAAAAAAAATGGGGGAATGTAACTGAAGATGCAGCTGCCATTTGACTAAAAAAAAAAGTGTTGGTTTTGCTGTTTTTCAACTCATCTGCTTGCTGCCAAGGTCCCAAAGATGGGCTCTGTTTTTTCCTTCATTGTTTTGGCATTGGCAACTGTAACATTGGGTTGTAATGTAACTTCTTGTGGCCTTCATGTGCTACCCAGGATGCTCATGGCCAAAATTTTTGTAATACAATAGCTTTACATCAATAAAATTTCTAACATTTCTCTAAAAAAAACATCACTAATAGGCTACCAAATGAGAAATTTTATTGTCAAAATGAACAAAATTTACAATGAAATCCAAACACCAAAAACAAAAAGATGAACCTCATCTATAAACACAAAAATTATTTTCAAATACAAACTAAAAGCTAACATAGCTAATATAGCCCAACATACAAACTAATGCAAAGATAACTGAGCTTCTAAAGAGCATTTACAACTTCAAATTAAAACAACCATACCAAAACCACATAAACAATTCACATAAGAACCAATTCCTCCAAGTTAGCAGCAAGCCTACAACCAAATACCACTAATACAATCTTACCCATAACCAAATACTACTTCCCCACATTAAAAATTGAAAAGAACTTAAAACACTTATATGCCTTCATCTCATCAACCCCTTTTAAGATCAAATGGGCATTGGTCTGAAAACCTAAAACCCAAAATTCCCATATCCCCCACTAGATCAAGTACAAAACTGACCATCATCTTCCTCTGGCCCTTCGCAAAGCTTAGAGATTGTGTCTATGGCTTTGAACTGATTCTCTATCGATTCGTTGAAAGCCAAGACCGTAACCTTTTCGCCATTGCAATTCTCTGCAAATCCTGATGGATTCTCAGCATTCGCTAAAGGAATTGGACCGTCCTTCTTCTTCTTCACTGCTCGTTCGGTTGTCGTCGTCGTCTTCTTCTTTTTCCTGCGCCTCATGCTCAAAAGCTCGGAAATTGGAGGTTCCTCCATATTTTGAAATTACCGGTATAGAGGAACCCTATGTTTCGTGTACCGGTTCTCACGTTCCCACCAAATTCGATACCGAAACCAACCGCCATGGAACTTATTGGCTTTCCCTTCGGCCCTCCACTGACTATGTCACTACTAGAGTTCCTATGGAGATGGTGATAGGTGAAAATAGAAGCCTTCCATGGGCTAACAATTCTGTAAATTTTAGTTTCATACAGAGAGAAACGGGAAATTTCTTCTCTAGAGAAAAATTGGGGAAATAGAGTTAGAGAAAGGGAGGAAGAAAGATGCAGATAATGTTTAAGGGATTAAGAAAAATTTTGAATCATTGTTTTGTTGCTCTTGGGTTAAATATGGTTGGGTCTATTAGTTTTAACCTTGGTTTGATTTTCTAACCAGAGTTAAGAGAATAGGTTAAGTGCTGATGTGAAGCTGAGTCAACAAAAATGGATAGGTGTCATTTTTCTATTGGGTGGCAGGAGCTGGGAGGACCACATCAGTGATCCTTCAGGAAGTTCTAATAAATTCTCCTTTGTTGCCGTTTGCTGAGCTTCCAAATAAAAATTTCAAGAAGCCTACACTTCGCTGACCTAAAATCCAAATTTGACACTTGTAATAAATATCTCTAAATTTGTTCACAGCATCTACTATCCTAAAATCCAAGTTAAATTTCTTATCCAATCCCTTCTTAAGAAACTCGTTTATACCCATTTTTTTGTTGTCTAGGACTATTTCATTACACAACAAAAAATAATATTTCAAGATTTCGTGATTATTCATATCCGTTTCTTCCATCTAGAGTCGTTTACCATTATACATGTGGGGCCGATTATCCAAAGAGGTGATGTGGAAATTGTAGGAAATGGGCTTGTGGCCCAACGGCCCAGTCCGAGGACGTTCACTTATCCGAGGATAGTTAAAGAAAGATATTGTGGGAATAGTATAAGAAAAAGGGATGGAAGTCATATATAGTGGCCCAAAACGCGTTCGAGGATAAGATCCACCTCGGATACCATGGTCCGAGGTGGATGTAACTATCTTACTATTCAGGGCACTCAGCAAAGTTGTATTAGAACTGGAAAGTGAATATAGAACAAAGGAGGAACCGGGAGAGATAACAAATATCTTCTAAAGCTGCTACCTCCACATTAAATGCTTCCCAGCTAACTCTCTAGCCACATTAATATAGAGGTGATACCTGAATAGTAACCAAGCAGCCTTATTGTTGCTGAGCGAAGGTTCCGGGAGGTGCTAGATGGGACAGAAAGGAGTTCCTAGAATAGAACCTACACATGTACGGTGAAAATGGAGTGAGGAACGTGGTATATAACCTGAAAATGGATGACATTAAAGGGGACTTTTGAAAAAGAAAAAAACAATAGAACCTAGAGAGATATCCCCTAAGACCTAGCCGAGGAGAGTTTTTATTGTTTGGTTAGTTTGAAGCATCCTTTGCTGCACAATGATCATGACATTTTCTACTGAATGGAACTAGTTCTTTCACCCATTCTCTAAAAATTTATTGTTTGGGCTTGTTGGGTTGGAAATCCATCCCTGTTTTAGGTCCAATCCAATTTGAGTCCCTACAATTGGCGCTGTCTATGGGAAGAGCTTGATCTATTTATAAGGAAAGGCAAGTGCAGCGGTTGTGATGGAAGGGGGAGCACTGCAGCAGCTAGCGGTGGGCCCACAGCAGGTGGATGTTAATCCACACCAGACAGAGTCCAGGGGGTCTTAGCATGGTAATCCGTTGGTAATCCTTGAACAAAGAGGGGGTCGTGAGGGAAGTGCGTGAACAACCCATATTGATAGAAGTTATTCTCGGGGGAAAAGCCATATTTCCCATGTAAAGAACGACGGGGACATGCAGCGTGAGATTAACAAATTGAAAAGGGAATTACGACATGAGCGACGAAGACGTATGGCTCACAACTCCGGGCAATCCTCTGGGGAGTCAGATGACACCAGTTACAGACAAAGGTCAAGAACTCCACCCAATGAGTCTTTTTCGTATGATGAGGAATACCACCATGAACGAAAATATAAAAGTCCGCCTCGCCAGGGCTTAGGGAACGACGCCCTAAACAAAGCGTTGAGTCAAGTTTCTAAATCGCCCTTTCACGCAATGCATTAAGGATGCAAATCTTCCTCGGCGGTTCCATCAGCCCGCGTTCACCATTTATAATGGTCGAACAGATCCAGTGGAACATGTTAGCCATTTCAGTCAAAGAATGGCCATTCATGCTAAGGGTGAGGCCTTGATGTGCAAAGTTTTCCCATCTAGCTTGGGTCTAGTGGCGATGAGATGGTTCAATGGTCTAAGAGCGAATACCATTGACTCCTTTGAGAAGCTCACCCAAGCTTTTGGTGCCCGCTTTATCACATGCAGGAGGGTTGTTCAGCCCTTGGGATCGTTATTATCCATGTCTATGCGGGAGGGGGAGACCCTGAAGGCCTATTCTGATAGATACTGAGAAATGTTCAACGAAGTAGATGGAGCCTATGATGATGTGGCCATTAATACCTTTAAGGAAGGCCTTCCAACCGAGCATGATCTGAGGAAATCTTTGACTGGTAAACCTATTACCAATGTGCGTCAGCTTATGGATCGGATTGACAAGTATATAAGAGTAGAGGAAGATCAGATGCAAGGTATAGGAAAGTCCAAGGTAGTCCCTCAGGAGATGAGGGATTTCAGGTCGGACCGGTACAATAACAACCGACCTCGGAGGGACTTTGGAGGGCAATTAGGAGCTGCTAATTCCCAGGTGGTTAATGCTGTGTTCCGAGAACCAGTACAACGGGTTCTAGAGAAGATAAAAAACGAACCATTCTTCAGATGGTCCAATAGGATGGTAGGGGATCCTGCGAAACGTAATCAAAACCTTTACTGCTAATATCACCAGGATCATGGACATACTATTGAAGATTGCAGAAATTTGTTGGACCATTTGGATCAGCTGGTCCGAGAAGGGAAGTTGACCCAGCTTCTACATCATTCTAGTGGCCGAGGAAGTCAAGCAGGTTCGACATTTCTGGGAGATGCCTCTTTAGGACCCCCTAGGCACGATAAATGTTATATTTGCCGCCCCGAGAAGAACCGAGTCTTGCCCCCCAGGGTAATGTCTGTGTCTCATTGTTCGAATGAGGGCTCCAATTCAATGCCGAAGAGAGCCAGACTGGGCACCTCATTGGTGTTGGGCTTTTCAGATGAAGACAATAGAGGAACCATACAACCACATGACGACGCTTTGGTGGTTACACTTAGGATCGGGGGGTATGATGTGAGAAGGGTGATGGTTGATGAGGGGAACGCAGCCAAGGTGATGTATCCTAACCTGTATAGGGGGCTGAATTTGAGACCCCAGGATCTAACAGCCTATAGCTCCTTGTTGGTGAGTTTTGAGGGTAGATCGGTCGGTCATTCCAATGGGTATGATTAGATTACCTGTGCAGAGTGGCTCAGACGTAGTGGAGGTGGATTTTATTGTGGTAGATGTTTTTTCTCCGTATACGGCTATTTTAGGTAGGCCCTAGCTGCATACCTTGGGGGCTGTTTCTTCTACTCTTCATCAAAAGGTGAAATATCCATCGAGAGGCCAGGTGTTAGAAATATTGGGAAATCAAGCCATGGCTAGGCAGTGCTTAATAGCGACTATTCAACATCGGCTAGAGACAGATACTTTGGCCATGGCCGAGAATGACTTATAGCAATCAAAGACTCTAGCGACCCTCTTCAACACATCTGCCAGTGAAGTGGAGTGTGAGAATTTGGAGAGGGTGAGTGTTAGGGATGATCCAGATAAGTTCTTTCAGGTTTGGGCACAGTTGCCTTTGTTGGAGAAGGAGCAATTGGTTGAGGTCCTTAGGAGAAACATTGATGTGTTTGCATAGAATGCTTACGAAGCCCTAAGGGTGGATTCAGACTTCATTTGTCATCATTTGAATGTTAATCCTTCTGTTACTCCGAAGAAACAGCCACCTCGGTGTCCGTCCAGGGTACATGCCAAGGCTATCAGAGACAAGGTGACCAAGCTCAAACAAGCAGGGGCTATCAGGGAGGTGTTTTACCCTCAATGGTTGGCTAATACGGTCGTGGTGAAAAAGAAAAATGGAAAATGGCGCATATGTGTTGATTTCATGGACCTTAATAAAGCTTATCCAAAATACCTTTTTCCCATGCCCCGTATAGATCAACTAGTGGATGCAACAGTGGGTCATCCTTGGATGAGTTTCCTAGATGCCTTTCAGGGCTATCATCAGATCCCACTGGCATTGGATGATCAGGAAAAGACCGCCTTTCTCACTCCCACTAGAAATTATCATTACAAGGTAATGCCCTTTGGTTTGAAGAATGCGGGGTCTACTTACCAGCGGATGATGATGAAGATGTTTGAGCCACAGTTGGGCAGGAGCATCGAAGTCTATATTGATGATATGGTTGTGAAGAGCAGGGTAGTGGCCCAGCATGTGACAGACCTCACCAAACTTTTGAGATTTTAAGGAAACACAAATTGCGACTGAACGCATCCAAGTGCTCATTCGGAGTAAGCTCAGGGAAGTTTTTGGGCTACATGGTGACTCACCGAAGAATTGAAGTGAACCCCGATCAAATTAGAGCCATAAGTAGCTTGCAACCACCTCGGAATCCCAAGGAGGTCCAGAGGGTGACTGGGATGACCGCTACTTTGAATAGGTTTATATCCAAGTCGGCGAATAGGTGCAGACCTTTTTTCCTTTTACTCCACAAGTGGAAAGGATTCGAATGGACCGAGGAGTACGCCTTGGCATTTCAGCAGCTTAAAGAGTATCTATCTCGGCCACCCATTATGTCTAGTCCTGAGGTGGATGAGGTCCTTTTTTCCTATTTGGCGATAGCCACTTATGCGATTAGTTTTGTTATGATACAAGTAGATAATGGCGTACAATGGCCAGTCTACTACGTGAGCAAGTCACTTCATGAGGCTGAGGTACGTTATCTGCCGTTGGAAAAGACCATTTTGGCAGTGGTGCACGCTACAAGGAAACTTCTCCATTATTTTCAGGCACACACTGTGGTCGTCCTAACTCAGTATCCGCTCAAAGCAGTACTTCGGAGTGCAGACTACACTGGCAGGATTGCCAAATGGGGCACAATTTTAGGGGCTTTTGATATTAAGTATATGCCTCGTACCTCTGTGAAGGGGCAGGTTCTCGCCGACCTGGTGGCTGAATTTGCTGAAGGCCCTGAAGAAATAGAGGCAAGCCCACGTGGCATGGATGAAAAATCAGTTGGCCTTATCTCCGCGCAACATGCGTCACCCTGGAAGGTGTATGTGGATGGAGTAGCAAACTAGCGGGGGTCAAGAATGGGGCTGGTTCTGATATCTCCTGAGAAGGTCATTATCGAGAAGTCTTTAAGGTTGGGATTCTCAACTACTAACAACGAGACAGAGTATGAAGCTTTATTAATGGGGATGGCAATGGTCAAGAAACTAGGTGGAAAAACAGTGGAGATTTTCTTGGATTCGAGACTGGTTGTGGGCCAGGTTAGAGGGGAGTTGGAAGCTCGGGACATAAGAATGCAGGAGTACTTGGGCCAGGTCAGGCGTATGCAAGTAAGTTTTGAATTTTTTGAAATAACCCATGTCCCTAGGAGCAGAAATGCCCATGCAGACTCTTTGGCTACCCTTGCTACCTCCTCGACGCAAAACATACCCCGAGTGATAATGGTTGAAGACTTAAACACACCCACCCCAATAACGGTGGACTCGCTTCAGGTCAATCAAATCAATTCGGCGTGCAGTTGGATGGATCCTATACTATTATTCCTCGAGAAGGATATACTGCCCGAGGACAGATCGGAAGCTGAAAAGATACGAAGAAAAGCTCCTTGGTTTTGGCTGTCCGAGGAAAAAAAGTAATACAAACGCTCTTTCTCTGGGCCATATCTGCTTTGTGTACACCCCGAAGCCTTAGAGGCACTTTTAGAAGAGCTACATGAAGGGATTTGTGGAAGTCACATTGGAGGAAGATCTTTATCTCACCGGGAAATTACTCAGGGGTATTGGTGGCCATACATGCAAAAGGAAGCACAGGAGTATGTTAGGAAGTGTGATCAATGTTAAAGGTTCGCCCCGAACATCCATCAGCCGGGGTGAGTTCTTAATCCTCATTCTAGTCCTTGGCCTTTTACTCAGTGGGGCTTAGATATCATTGGCCCTTTCCCTAAAGCAGTAGGAAATAGAAAATATCTGCTAGTTGGCATAGACTATTTTACGAAGTGGGTCGAAGTTGAGCCTTTGGCCAATATCAGGGATGTGGATGTCAAGAGGTTTGTCTGGAAAATTATCATTACTCGATTCGGGGTTCCTTAAGCTCTCATCTCGGATAATGGTCTTCAATTTGATAGTAAGGCTTTTAGAAAGTATTGTTCTGATCTGGGGATAAAGAACAGATATTCCACTCCTGCCTATCCACAGGGAAATGGGCAGGCCAAGGCTGTCAACAAGGTCATAGTGGGTGGGCTTAAAAAAAGGTTGGATGATGCAAAGGGAAAATGGGTGGAGGAGCTGCCACATGTCCTCTGGACGTATCGACCAACACCTTGGCGGTTAATAGGGGAAACCCCATTTTCAATGACGTACGGGGCTGGGGCTGTGGCTGTGATTCCTCTTGAAACTGGCTTTCCCACACTAAGGACCAGTACTTTCACTTCGGATGGAAATGATGAACTGTTGAAGAAGAATCTAGACTTGATAGACGAACGACGAGAGAATGCGATGGTTCAATTGGCCTACTACCAACACAAGCTAAAACAAGGTTATGATGCAAATGTCAAGTTGAGGCCGTTAGCCCCAGGAGATTTGGTATTGAGAAAAGTCTTGGGAACTACCAAAAATCCAACCTAGGGAAAGTTAGGGCCTAATTGGGAAGGACCGTATCATATCGCATCTGTAGCAGAAATTGGTGCTTATTACTTAGAGGATTTAGATGAAAAAACTGTACTCCATCCCTGGAATGTAAGCAATCTAAAGAGGTATTACTATTAATAAGAACAGCTCCGTTTTACTTCCTTTCACAATTTATCCTAATTTTGCAACTTGTGTTTCTCATTCTATTGAAGTATTAAACAGAAACTAAGTTATGTCAGGCCCTCAGACCACAAACTTAGTGAAAATTAATACACTATGACATCTATTGAAGTATTAAACAGAAACTAAGTTATGTCAGGTCCTCGGACCACAAACTTAGTGAAAATTAATACACTATGACATCTATTGAAGTATTAAACAGAAACTAAGCTATGTCAGGTCCTCGGACCACAAACTTAGTGAAAATTAATACACTATGACATCCATTGAAGTATTAAACAGAAACTAAGTTATGCCAGATCCTCGGACCACAAACTTAGTGAAAATTAATACACTATGACATCTATTGAAGTATTAAACAGAAACTAAATTATGTCAGGTCCTCAGACCACAAACTTAGTGAAAATTAATACACTATGACATCTATTGAAGTATTAAACAGAAACTAAGTTATGTCAAGTCCTCGGACCACAAACTTAGTGAAAATTAACACATTATGACATCCATTGAAGTATTAAACAGAAACTAAGTTATGTCAGGTCCTCAGACCACAAACTTAGTGAAAATTAATACACTATGACATTCATCGAAGTGTTAAACATAAACTAAGGCATGACAGATTGTTCAGACAACAAACTTAGTAGGAATCAATGCTTTTCAAATAAGGTCCATGCAACTAAAATTGTGTATCAAAGCAAACTCCATGAGCATCACTTAAAGCATTTTAAGGTGCTCAGTACCTCCCTAGGTTAAACATTTAGAATACTTTCTCAAACGTGGACACTTTTTAATGAATTAAAAGCAAGCCTTTGTAGGGCTGTGGAGTTCACTGTTATAGTTTGCTTTGGTTTCTAATTAGCATACAAGTTTTCCTTTATAGTATCAGATTTTATTCTTCTATAGCCTGGGATCATGTAAAAACAAAGAGTATTCATGCAGAAAATTATACAAGTGATAGATAAAGCAACAACATCTCATATAAATTTGGAATGGGAAATATACACCACAATTAAAAATATCCTTAAAAAAAAAATGAAAGGGAAAATAAAGAGAATTTAACTACGATAACTATGGTTTTAATTTTATTTGGAGCTTGGGTTGGGGGGCTTTGCCAGTCGCCTCGGGAGGAACATCTTTCTCTTTTTCCTTTGGAACTACTCTAGCAGGTAAGATGGTTGAAGCTAAGGCCTGTTCAAAGCTTTGAGAAGCTGTTCCATCCTTAGGTCCCTCTGCTGCTTTGTTCGAAGAAATATCTTTTGCCACTTCAGGTTGCTTCTGCTGATTGAGAAAGGGAGGATTCTGAGTTTATGCCTCTTTGGTCGAATCAGCAGTCGTGAAGGATGCCTCTTTTTGTTGAGAAGAAGAGCTTGAGGCTCGTATAGCCGGAGGGAAATAAACGTTTTCTGGCCTTTTCAGCTCAGATAAAGACTCAACCCCAGCTCGGTTGAGGGCTTCTTCCCAAGTCTGGGCACAGTATGCTCGACATACGACGGGCACCTCAACCCAGAAGCTATCCTCCGTCTCAGCAATGCCGACGTCGTATCTGTGCTGTTCGACTCTGTTTGTTTCTTTTTTAGCCTCAGCTTTTGCTTTCTCCGTCTCAGCTTTAGCTTTTTCAGCCTGGTCCCTGAGCCTCTGGGCTTCCTCCAGTTGTTTCCTCAGAGTTGATATCTGTTCCTTGGAAGCAGCCAGCTGGTCATTAGCATCGTGCAGACGTTTCCTCTGGTCCTCGACTTGCCTTTGGGTGCTCTCCAAAGCGGAGTCAGCACTCTTCCGAGCATGTTCTTCCTCGGCTAGCTTTTTCTTCAACTGTACATTGCTCTGTTCAGCAATGGTCAGTGTGTGCACAGCTGTTGCTCGCTTCTTCCTCTCGTCGTCTTGTTGCTGGTAGTAAGAATTAGTTATCTCCTCTAGCCTGAAAGTGGCTTGAACGGCCTAAAAGAAAAAGAGTTAGAGATGCAATACATAGAGTTGTGTGCGCGACATTTATAATAAAAAAAATAAAAATAAAAATAAAAAAGAGAAGAGAAAAGAAAGAAAAGAAGAAAAAAATAAAAGCAATAAGGGTATCATACCATGCCCAAATATCTTTTAGTATTCTAGAAGACCTTGTTCCTCTTTATGCCTCTCAGCTCCTTGGGAAGAAGTAGGGTTTCCTCTAAGGCCGAGGCGACGTGGCACCCAATTCCGCCGTTGAAGTCCCTAATCGATGCATCTTCCCTTAGAGGCTCACCACCGAGCATGGGTGTAAAGAGCCAAGCCTCGGGTTCCGAGGACTGAGTGGTTGTCCTTTCCACGACTCGGTAAGGCCCATGGGTAACTTTTTGCTGCTTCGCAACTCATTGGACCTCATCTTCACGAGTTGGACGAGGTCTCCCAGTCTCCATCACTTCCTTGTCTTTTGGCTCTCTCTTCCTTTTTGGATCATTGGGTTCGATCCCATGTGGTTAGGATGGTTGAGGAGGAGGAAGAGGGGATTTAGGAGGAGGGGGGAGATTGAGTTGAGTTGACTTCCCTGGCGCCCCATTTCAAGGCTGGCCTTCGATGACGTCCATCAAACTCCTTTGGCTCTTTCTTTGGATGCCCATTTCATCAGAAATCACCTCAGGAGATAAGGATTAATTGAATACTTCAAATTCGTCTACAGAATCCAACAACTCTACAACTCCCTCTGAAGTCTGTTCTTCTTCTTCTTGTTCTTCTCTTTCTTTTTCCTCCTTCCCTTCCTGAGGAATGGAGCGCGACGACGAAGCTCCTACAAAAGGAGTGGCCACAAATAACGGTTGAGTAAAAGGGGTACCTTCAGGAATCGGAACGCTCTCGGGAATAAGAAATCCTTCAAAAGCTACACTGATGCGGTGAAGCCGAGGATCTTTGGCCTTTATCACGCACTTGGGAGCTTGAAATGCTTTGGAAATAGGTTTGTACCTAATGATTATGTGTGCTGCTCTCAGTTGGCCGTCAAATAGGTTCACATACACCTCAGATCGTAAGATTTTATCTAAACTCTCCCTGTTGACTAGTCTGAACTGAGGTCTGGTAGCGTGCTTGTCTTCAAAATCATTAAAACAGGAGGAAAATTTTGTCAGAAATAAAGATAACGTGAATTAAAGAATACAATCCAAACTATATAGGCTTATAGCCAGAAACCCCACCTGGTTTTCCCTCTCTAGTTGGACAGGGTAAACCATTATGCCATTCCCTAGAAAAGATTAAAAAGTCATCTTTTAATCCCTTATTCGATGTAGGGAGGCATTGGATTAACCTTACTTCAGGGTGCCTAGACTTAAGATAGTAACCCTGACCCTTCAGATGATTAAGATTGTACATCCAGTTCACATCGTGATGGGTCAGACCTAAGTTCATCCTCTCATTTAGGGCTTCTATACTCCCTAGCACCCTGAATATATTTGGGGCATATTGTGTGGGAGATAACCTAAAGAATCTAAGATAACTTCTAGTGAGATTACCCATAGAAATAGTCATCCCTCCCTCTATAAAGGCAATTATAGGGATGACCACTTCTTCTGTTTTCCTATCGTTTACCCACGTTTCTGGGGAAGCATATCTCATACCCACTGTTGAGAGAATCCTATACTTAGCTCTAAATATTTCTATATCCTTTTCGGACTTAACTAGACTCTTGAACCTACCCATTTTCTAAAAGTCGTGAAGAAAAATTAGTAATAATGATTGAAGGCTAAAAAGGGTTAAGGAAACTTACAGGTTTTAAAAAAGGAGGTCCTCGGACAGACTCTCAGTATTTATAAGAGCGTGGAGAGGTGAGAAAGAGAGACAAGTTTAATGAATACACGCTAAGATAGTGTGATTTCTGTAACTGAAAAGAGAGTTGATTTGAAAAGCTCTTTATAGTGGCGCAAAAATTGTAAGTGGGAAAAATCCCGCTCATAAATACTGAAGGCCCTCCACCATTAGATTTACATCTTGCTGTTGAACATGGGAGACAAAGAAGATGTCATCATTTAATAATGGCGTGCTCCTGACGCTGACACGTCAGGAGCGTGCCTTGGGCAGGTAGAAAGGCGTTCTGGAGATTAGGAAAGTCCACAAAAGGGGTGAGGGCGAGATATCAAAATCTCCCTTTTCCCGAGGTGACAAAAAGTGAGATTTTGAGGGGCCATTGTGGGGCCGGTTATCCAAAAAGGTGATGTGGAAATCGTAGGAAATGGGCTTGTGGCCCAATGACCCAGTCCGAGGACGTTCACTTATCTGATGATAGTTAAAGAAAGATATTGTGGGAATAGTATAAGAAAAAGGGATGGAAGTCATATATAGTGGCCCAAAATGTTCGAGGATAAGATCCACCTCGGATACCATGGTCTGAGGTGGATGTAATTATCTTACTATTCAAGGCACTCCGCAAAGTTGTATTAGAACTGGAAAGTGAATATAGAACAAAGGAGGAATTGGAAGAGATAACAAATATCTTCTAAAGTTGCTGCCTCCACATTAAATGCTTCCTAACTAACTCTCTGGCTGCATTAATGTGGAGGTGATACCTAAACAGTAATTAAGCAGCCTTATGGCTGCTGAGTGAAGGTTTCGGGAGGTGCTGGATGGAACAGAAAGGAGTTCACAGAATAGAACCTACATGTGTACGGTGAAAATGGAGTGAGGAACGTGGTATATAACCTGAAATTGGATGACATTAAAGGGGACTTTTGAAAAAGAGAAAAACGATAGAACCTAGAGAGATATCCCCTGAGACCTAGCCGAGGAGAGTTTTTATCGTTTGGTTAGTTTGAAGCATCCTTTGCTGCACAATGATTATGACCTTTTCTACCGAATGGAACTAGTTTTTTCACCCACTCTCTAAAAATTTATTGTTTGGGCTTGTTGGGTTAGAAACCCACCCCTGTTTTGGGTCCAATCCAATTTGAGTCCCTACAATACATATTTTGCTAGACGAAAAAAAACAAAAATAGAATATTGGCTCTGTCTCAAAAGTGCACTAATAACATGATCATAGCGTAAATTAAAGTGTAGTAAACTGAAGGCATCTAGATTTTAATAATAAAAAAGTTCGTAGTTAACATATTTTGGAATGCATAAGATGAGATAAATTAGCAAAAAAATAAGAAAGGAGCATATGAAACAGGTAGATAGAGAACGTAGAAAATCTTTTTGCGAATAAGAGATATAAGTATAGAAATTTATAAATAATAAATAATAAATGAGATAGTAACCAAGATAAATGATATTGTAATCAGAATAATGAGTTTTTTTTTTTAGATCTACTCATATCCAATGCATAAAAAATGTGTAACTCTAAAAAGTTAAATCAAGTGTAATATAATTTGTATAATTTGTTTAGGTTTAAACATTTCTCTAATTTCAATTATTGAAAACTAAATTGACTCTAATATAAAATGAAACATGTAATTATGATGAAACCATCAAAATCACAATCATTGTAAAAAGAAATAATAACTCGGTTAAATTTTGTTCAGAAATCTCCTTAGGTCCTACTGGCCAAGAATTTTGATCGGCATACAATGACGGTATTTTGGCAATAAAACTTGTACATAACATATAATCTTTTGCAAGAAAAAAAAAAAAAAAAAAAAAAAAAAAAAAAAAAAAAAAAAAAAACCTCGGTTTCATTTTTTTCGAAAATGCACCTAGGGCCTTTTGCCCAAGAATTTAGACCGGATATTTTAAAAATAAATAAATAAATAAAGGAAAGAAGGGTATATTGGAATCCAACGAATCCAAAGCTCACTTCTCACTCACCGTAATTGGAAAAGAAATTATATATATTATATTTCCTTAGATGTAGTTTTTAGATTTTTCTTTAGTCCGGTTAACATAACTAGAGTCTACATCTTCTACAAAAACTAATTAATGAGCTTGTACTTTTACAAGGCAATTTTGTCAAAAACTCAATTAATGAGCTCCTACTTTCCGATAATAGAAGTCTATAAGAAGTCAACTTTGTCTCAACTGCGGGTTTATACACTTTCCATGAAGCTTCGGTTAATGCCATCATCTTTCGGATTTTTTATTTTTTATTTGGGAGAAACTATTATCCTTCTATAAACCGAAGGTGTTAGCTTTGGCCTTCTACTTTGGTCATGTCACATTGCTTCTTTTCGTGTACATAAGTGTAAGATGTGTAAGACACTACTACTTATGTACAATGAGGGGATTCTAGCTTTTTGCCCATATTTTTTAAAATATTTGGCAATATGTTTCTGTTTTGAAACTATTTAGGTCTGTACCCCTGTTTCAAAATTCGATTTTATTAAAATCGCCCAATAATCGATTGATAGAAAATCGACTATTGGGCGATCAAACTTAAAAAAAATAAATTGAAAAAAAAAAAAAAACTTGCATAGTGTTGAGGGTCATTTTTTGAAATAGGCAGAAGGCAGCCCAACCCAGAAATATGGGCAGCGGATAAGCGGCAGGCTAAGAAAGAAAAAACCATTAGGCTCAAGCAGCAGGAATAATGGATCACAGGCCCTTAATATGAATAAACGGGTCTTGAAGGAGTAAGTGGGCCTAAAAGGCCCGGAAAGAGAGAAAACAGCACCCATGGGCAGTATGTGGTATGAAAAAGTGAGAATGGGCCGCGGCAGGCCCAAAGTAATGTAAACAAAGAAAGTAGGGGATAATGGCAAGCCCATGAATCCTAAAGATGAGAATGAGGAAATTGGGCCAGGGAAGCCCAATTGAGTTAGTAAATGCCCATGGGATGCAAAGTTAGTAAATGGACCGAGGAAGTCCAAAGGAAGTAAATGGGCCAGATAAGCCCAAGTGAAAAGAGAGGGACGTTGGAGCCCACGAGCGAGAACACCAGTGGCCATATTAAGCCACTGGGAGAAAGAAAGGAATGACAGGCCTGAAAAGAGGCCCAGCATGAACAAATCACCGTGGCAGGAAAGGTCAAGTAACACGGTGGGAAGCTAAGGCAATTAAAGAATTGGGCTGAAGAGAACAGAAAGCGCAATACTCGGTAAAGTCCAGACCTTATGGGGGTGGGAAATCAGAGTAGCAGCTCGGGAAAAGCCAAGAACGGAAGACAGGTAATGCAAGCAAAGTGTCTAATACACGACAGATGCATGAACAACAGGCAAATTTCAGACATATACACGCGCAAGGCCTATGCACCACCAGCCTGTACCCAGCCAATACAAGACGTGGTGGGGTCGTGGGTCAGAGGTAATAAGGCATGGTTTGGAGGTGGGGAGAGGGGAAGGCCTGTTTTGAGGCTCCTGCTCAAGCTCTTTTGGGGGGATACGTCCTGTTGGGATGACATATCACCCAAAAGAGGCAAGGCTGAGTTGAAACCAATAGGTGCATGCCATGAGGGATAGAGAGCGAGAAACATCACCGCGGCAGGAAGAGGTGCCGCGGTAGACTAACAGACAAAAAGTTGTCTGTGTTTGTAACAGGGGAGCTCGCAGACGGAACAGTAATGGTCGGCAAGTACGCCCAGACCAGACAAAGGCGGTTAAGGGGTAGAATAGTAAAAATCGGTCACGGCAGGCACTATAAAGGAAGCCTCTGTCATGTACAAAAACAACAAGCACGAGAGCAATACAACACAACGTAAAGAAAAATACTCTGTAACATACTTAGAAAAACAGAGGAGCATAATACTAAAACTACCATTGTGGAAATCACTAAGAAAAGACTAGAAAAGTAAGAAAGAAAGAGAGAAAAAGAGCAAGTGTTAGTGGCATACACCGATAGGTCTCTTTCCTTCTCTCCCTCTCAAATCCCTTCTCCCTTCTATAATTATTTTGGGTATTGTCCATTCGGGTCTGCCTCCCTCAAACCCATTAACTTCCACGGCAGGAATTCTTTTTTCCCCGGAGGTTAATCACGTTGAGAAGAGGCGTTCTTCCTCTTTGCCCTTATTCCTGCGGACCGAACTGAATTTATTTACATATCTGTTGATTAATCTTCATTACTATTTGCCCTTACTATTTATTTGTCAAAGATTGTTAATGTTATTGTGGTTATGGATCATTCGGTCATTTCCTATTAAAAGAACTATCTGGTCATTCCAGAATACGTGATTCTGTTTTATCAATTATATCTGCCTGCCACAAGCTTTCTCTGAAACAGCTCTGCTTGCGGTAAGCACTCCTCTGGCAGACGAGGCATAGTTCGCGCACAAGCCGGCCAAGTTGAGTTCCAGTTGGCCCGGTCTCGACTCCTGCAACCTAGAACACTTGGGCCTACAATCACAAAGGGGCAGCCCAGCCCAACATAGCAAAAAAAGGCTCCCACACATAGAACTCGAGTTCCATGCAATTTTTTTTTTAGTTTGATTCCCCCAAACCTATAACTGCGTTTAGATAGACCTATAGTGGCGTTTTAAAGGGAACTCGAGTTCCATGCAATTTTTTTTTTTTTTTTTTTTTTAAGTTTAATCACCCCAAACCTATAGCTACGTCATTTAGATAGACATATAGTGGTGTTTTAAAGGGAACTTGAGCTCCATGAACTCGAGTTCCATCAAAAAAAAAAAAATTAGTTTGATCACCCCAAACCTATAGTTGCATTCAGATCGTGCTATAGTGGCATTTTAAAAGGAACTCGAGCTTCATGAACTCGAGTTCCACACAAGTTTTTTTTTTTTTTTTTTTTTTTTTTTTTTTTTTTTTTTTTAAGTTTGATCGGGCACAACTCGATTTTAAACTAATCGAGTTTTTCATTGAAACTCGATTTTGAGAAAATCAAGTTTCAAAACAGGGGCATGGACCTAAATAGTTTGGAAACATGGGCATATTGCTAAATATTTTTAAAAATAGGAGTAAAAGGCTAGAATCCTCTGTACAATGAAAGACTTTTAAGAGTGAAGAATAAACATGTATTAATTTTTAAAAGTGAAGTATAAACATGTGTCAATACACAATGAGCTTGTACTTGCATTAGTCAATTTTGTCAATACACAATTAATGTACTTCTACTTTCCTTCCACAAAAAAATAGTTGAATTTTTTTTCATGAGTAATGTAAATACTCTAAAGAAGCTAATTTTCTCTCTCCTTTCTTTTCTCTTCACTTCCCCAACTACAACAAACCAAAGGTGTTAGCTTTGGCCTTCTAGTTCGGTCATGTCACATTGCTTATTTTCTTGTACATAAGTGTCAGATGTGTAGGACACTACTACTTATATACAATGAAAGACTTTTAAGAGTGAAGTATAAACATGTATTAATTTTTAAGAGTAAAGTGTAAACACGTGTCCTAAGGGCATATGTTTATAATTTTTTTTTAGGTGTTTTTAATGTTATTTAGTCAAATTCAGGTTTTGTAAGTTTTCCTACATGCCTTAGGTTTTACAACAACATTGGGTTTTCTTTTTACTATTTAAGCGTATTATAGCCACCAAAAACAATTGAATTTTCAAATTAATAAATATGCTATGTATAAGTTCGAGTAAAAACGCCGACATTTAAATTTGGAGGTTGGTGGGAGTGATGAGCAAGCCAAATCTCTAAAACCTCAGTTTTTCCCGTAACTCATTTAACAGTTTTTAGAGCTAAGTTCGAAAAATCATATATTTCTCAATTCTAATTGGAATTGTCTTATTCTTGTGCTCAAATTGTATCCGAGACATCTACTAAATACCCTATTTTGTAAACACCATATTTCATTTCTCGATAGTGATGCACACCGTAGGAAACTAATTGATTTTTTTTTTGTTATTTTTTGATTGGTAGTTTTATAAAATTATATATTAAATAAGAAATTTTGGGCAATAACGCAGCTAATAAACTGAAACACACTAAGATAAAGGTAGGCCTTTGCCCCAAAAGTCATTAAAAAAAAAAAAAAAAAAGTAAGAAATGAGATATCCACGCTGACCGGGCAAAATCAGGAATTTCCTAGGATAATATTATATATACAATTCAAAAAAGAAAAAAACTATCGAAATTACATATGTCCAAAAGCAAGTAAAAAATTAACTTGTGTTCTTTAATAGAGAGAAATTAATAAATTATCATATCAAGTTCTTAGCAATTTTCTTTTTTAATATAAACAATCCATTTTGTATAATGAGTAAGATTAATATATATTGATGAGGTCGAGAATTTCACTAGTGAGCCACACGATACCTATGCGCTCGAATGTGAACCTGCACAACACAAAGAAGGAAAACCTAACAGAGAGCACCGGTGTGGTGCCGATCAAGTACCCTCCGAAGGTTAAGTCAGAAATATTCTCACAACTCTAGAGTGCTAGAGAGGGTAAATTATGCGTACCTTGATTTGCGAGGGTATTGGGGCTTTATAGTAGTAGAGGGTGGACTTCTCTTTCTTGGAGTAGAAGTCTTTTCCTTATAGGAATCCATTTGAGTGTAGATTGCGTCATCCTTTCCTTATAGGATTCTTACATTGAACGTGGAACACAAGTATCTCATACCAAGGGCCTTTCAACCTTTCTTATGGACCTTGGGCTTGCCGATATTTCACATTGGATCCATCTTTAGCGATTTGGCAGGTAATGGGCCCGTCCATTACCGGCCCACAATGAATGACCGTCAGGCCCATCTCTAGCCCAAATCCTTCCTCTTCAGTTACCCCCTTCACCCCATGGGTTCGTCGTACTTTGGTGGACGGGAGCATGGGGTGACGGTACACATTAATGGGGGTGACGGTTGAGAGGACTGTGGGTCGTCGGTTCCATGTCACTAAGGTTGATGGTACCAAGGTTTACCCCGTTCAACAATTTGTGCCGCCGACAAGATCTGGAATGCATTAAAGGCTCATGACACATGTCACTCTTCTACAGGCCACTGTGTGGGATCGAAGCGTTGCTTCGTCTTCTGTGCACTTTCCTTATAAATATCCAACCTTCGACTCTCATTCTAACACTTTCAACCAAAATTCAATTGTCAGAGCGCGATCCGTCGTCTTTGTTAGAGTACATCGTACAAACTTTAGAGTTCGTCATCACCAACTTTCATCTGTTCATGTACTGATTGGTAAGTACCCTTTTTACATATTTTCTTACCGTCGTATTACTTTTATAACTAGACACTTTACTTTTGTTATCCATTCTTAGACCTGTCGGAGTCTTAGGTACTGTCATACTTGTAGGCAATGTCTAGTGCATCAAATAATCAGTCGGTCATTCGTGACGGGGCGGGCTATGAAGAGGTATACCCGTCAGGTCACAAAAACCTAGACGATGTAAGCGAGAGGAGTTCTTCTTCATCTTCCCCGTCCTCAACAAATGAGGATATGGAGATGATCGAGATAGAGGAGGGTTCTGCCGATGACGAAGATCAAGTAGTTAGATCCGTCGTGGGGGCTGATGGACTTAGGGAGTTCATCATGCTTCCAGAATGGACGGTAAATGCCTTCACCTCCACCATTAAGGAAACTCATTTTAAAACCCTTAGGGCCAATTATCAAATCCCAGACTACATCCCCATCCGTCTACCCTGTTCATCAGAGAAATGTTATTACGAAGGGGTAGACGATGTAGAAGTGTACGAGCAGATGCTCAAGGCAGGTCTCAGATTTCCTTTGACCTCCTTGCACTGCGAACTCCTAAAATACTTAGGCTTATCCGTCAACCAGTTATCCCCAAATGCCTGGAGGGTCTTCATAGCAATGGAAGTCCTGTACGGGGCTATGTCCGACGGTGGAAGAAGGCTGACAATAAGGGAATTCCTCCACTGCTACCGTCCAGATGAGATAGATAAATCAAGGGGGATGTATAGTTTTGTTCCTAGGAGCCATGTCTTGAAAGTAATTTACGAAACCCTGGACTCGAATAGAGATTGGAAGAGCCGCTATTTTTTCATAGAGGGCGACGGTTGGATGTGTCATCCAGGGGAGACGGATTCCATGCCCGTCGACAAGGTTTGGGGCGTAATAAATCAGTCTGGTATGAGCCCGTCATATGACAACTACTAAAGCTTGTTTAATAATTTATTTATTTTTAACGTCCGTCTACTTTTGTGCAGTTCGACAGCGACCTCAAGTTACACTAGAGGAGTTCAGTTTTCTTGAGAAAATTTTCAACAAGTCCAAACCAGAAGAACGGACCTGGGCAAAACTCGTCAACCTCAACACCATCAATTGGTACTGTGACGGACCCGAGCCAACTCCAGTGGTGCTTAAGTACGAAGAGCGCACCCGTTAACGTAAGTCCGTCTATCTTCCTTGTTCAAATTTTGTTATTGCCTTTGACACCCGTCTACCTCTTCAGAGATGGACGATGCAAAAAGGAGGGCGGCGATCAGATTACAAGCCGCCAAAAACAAAGAAACTAGTGCGGACCCTATGGGGACGGGCACCAGCAAGCAGGCGGTTAAGAGGAAACAACCGTCAAAGGGAAACCGTGTCCCAAAAAAGCCCAAGGTTCCTTTGGAGCCCGTCATTGGCTTGTTGGTCGGAGGGGCTAAGACGGTTACCCCAGTGAAGCATGGGGCCGGTAAGGGCCTAATGACTGGTCCGTCTGGAAGCCAGAAAAAGCCACCCCCTCTACTCTGCGAGGATTCCAAATACGCCCTTGAGCGACTTTCATCCATCATAACAACGGAGGACTATGAGGATTTGTGCAACCATTCGAAGAAGGCTATGGGTGAGACGGCCCTCTTTAGCGTTGCTCAGGTAATTCATCCGTTGTTATACAGTCCGTCAGGTTTCTTTTCTTCATCTCATCATTTTTTAACTTATGTTTTTCTTCCAGGCCATGATTATGATGAAGGGGATGATGGGACGGTGTCTTAACCATGAGACGACCTTAGGCCGTGTTCGTCAGAAGGCCAAGGCGACGGAGGACGAGTTACTCGAGTTGAAGTCCTGGAAGGTCGTCCAAGACAAAAAACTCAAAATGGCTGAAACAGCAAGGGACGAATACATCAAGCTGACGGAGGATATGAAGAAAGCCTTGGAGGAAAAAGACAAGAAAGTCCGTCAAGCTAAGGAGATCGCGATACGGGAGTATCAGGATTCTAAAGCCCTTATAACTGAGCTTAGTCTTTCATACAACAACGGTTTTGATGACGCCATCTGTCAGGTGAAGGCTTTGAACCCAGAAATGGACTTGTCAACCGTCAATATTAATGCCCCAGAACAAACATCTGTCCAGCCTGCCTAATCAGATGACACGGATGACCTATTTTGTGAGAACCCTGCTAACCGTGAAGCTTTTAGGGATCTAAAGGATAACCAGTTAGCCATGGACCCGATGGTTGTTGGTCAGACGGTGGTTCTCCAAAAGTCTAGTGAGGATCAAGTCCGTCGTACCGAGGAGAAAGACATTCCTGCTGCGGACCTATAGTTTGTAATAGTTTAGTTTTTTTTTTTTTTTGAAAGAATGTGGAAAACAGTTTCATGATACCCGTCATGATGTAAATACTCCCTTTGAGGGTTTTATTTTAAGCAATACTCGGTCCGTCGACCTTTTTGATGTTTATGGAATATGTCTGTCTGTTTTATTTAATCCTGACGACGATTTTGCTTATCCTGTTTTATCTGTCCAACTTGTGAACTTTGTTTATCTTCGTCCATCTTGTGGACTTTGAATTTTCATTCGTTGGGATGATCCGTCCACTTTGTGGACTTAGTTTATACCCGTCCACCTTATGGATTTAGTCTACATCCCTCTATCTTGTGGATATTGTCTATATCCGTCTACCTTGTGGACTTCGGATTTTCATCCCTTTGGGATGATCCGTCCACCTTGTGGACTTACTTTACATCCGTCCATCTTGTGGACATTGTCTGTATCCGTCCACATTGTGGACTTTGAATTTTCATCCCATTGGGACGATCTGTCCATCTTGTGGACTTAGTTTTATATCCGTCCACCTTGTGGACTTTGGATTTTTCATCCCATTGGGATGGTCTGTCCATCTTGTGGACTTAGTTTATATCCGTCCAGCTCGTGGATTTTGGATTTTTCATCCCATTGGGACGATCCGTCCACCTTGTGGACTTAGTTTTATATCCGTCCAGCTTGTGAACTTAGTCTATATCCGTCCAGTTTGTGGACTTTGGATTTTTCATCCCATTGGGATGGTTCGTCCATCTTGTGGACTTAGTTTATATCCGTCCAGCTCGTGGATTTTGGATTTTTCGTCCCTTTGGGATGATCCGTCCATCTTGTGGACTTAATCTGTCCGTCTTGTGGACTATGGATTTTCATCCCTTGGGATGATCCGTCCACCTTGTGGACTTAGTTTTTTTACGTAGAAAAAACATAGTAGAGTCTGAATACTTCTCTTTATTGAAAGAAAATAATGCTGAGGAAAAGGTATCTGCCCCCTTGGGCTTAAAAAGGTACTTGTAGAAAAAATTGTTTGAAGTAGAGAGCAAAACTTATATAATCAAAAAATTGTCCGAGGTAAGAACTTTATAAAAAACTTAGTAAAACATAGTAATAAACTGGAAACTGGGGGAGAGTCGATGATCTTCATGTCGTCCCTACTAGTAGTACTTCCGTAGGTGCTCTGTGTTCCATGGATGTTGAAGCTTCTGTCCGTCCATGGTTTCGAGGTGGTAGGTCCCTTTCCTTTGCCAAGATGAGATCCTGTATGGTCCTTCCCAGTTGGGGCCGAGCTTTCCTTGCGCCGGATCTCTGGCGGCTCCCATTACCTTCCGTAGCACAAGATCCTCGATCTGAAAGTCCCTGTGTTTGACATTGGAGTTGTAGTATTTCGCCATGAGGTTCTGGTACCTAGCCAACCTTTGCTCTGTTGTAGCCCGGACCTCGTCTATCAGATCCATCTGGAGCCGCAAGGCCTCTTCGTTGTGATCCTTGTCGTAGTTCTCTACCCGATAGCTCGTGAGCCCGACCTCTGCTGGAATGACGGCCTCACTTCCGTATGTCAGTCTGAACGGTATTTCTCCAGTGGGTGTTCTTGTCGTAGTACGGTATGCCCACAAGACGCTCGGAAGTTCGTCAGGCCAGATGCCCTTAGCCCCCTCGAGTCGGGTCTTGATGATCTTCAGCAAGGACCGGTTCGTGACTTCTACTTGCCCATTGGCTTGAGGGTGTGCAGGCGACGAATAGTGATTTTTGATCCCCAGTTCTGAACAGAAGTTCCTGAATGCTCCGTTATCGAATTGCTTTCCGTTGTTGGAGACGAGCACTCTGGGTATCCCGTACCTTCATATAATATTTCTCCAAACGAAACTCCGGATGTTCTTCTCCGTGATAGTGGCCAGGGCCTCTGCCTCTACCCATTTGGTGAAGTAGTCGATGCCAACTACCAGAAATTTTAGCTGTCTTGCTGCTATCAGGAAGGGGCCCATGATATCTAGTCCCCATTGGGCGAACGGCCAAGGGGCCGTCATAGGCGTCAGCTCCTCGGTCGGTTGCCTGATCAGGTTACTGAACCTCTGACATTTGTCGTAGGTCTTGACGTATGCTTGTGCGTCTTTTTGCATCGTTGGCCAATAGTACCTTGCTCTGATCAATTTGTGCACTAAGGATCGTGCCCCTGAATGGTTTCCACAGATACCCTCATGCACTTCCCTCATTACGTAATCTGCTTCCTCTTGACCCAGGCACCTCAGGTACGGACGTGAGAACCCCCTTTTGTATAAGATATCGTTGATCAGTACAAATCGCAAGGCTTGGACTTTCAACTTCCTGGCCTCGTTTTTTCGGTCGGGTAGTGTACCCATCTTCAGGTATGCTATCAATGGCGTAGTCCAACTATCTTCATAATTCACCTCCTGCACTTTTGTTCCGTCATCAATAAGCGAGAAGAGTTTTACAAATGACAATACCTGTTTGGGAACGAGCATAAGCTCTGCCGAGGCTGCTTTCATAAGACGGTCGGCACATTCGTTCTCTTCCCTTGGGATTTGAACGAATCTTACTTTGAGGTTACCGATCCGATTCTTTACTTCTTCCAGGTACTTCTTCATCCTCTCACTTTTGCATTCGTAGATGCCATTGATTTGACTTGTTATTACCTGGGAATCGCAATGTACGATCATGGATTCAGTACCTGCTGCCTTCGCGAGGTCTAGTCCTGCCACCAAAGCTTCATACTCGGCCTCGTTGTTGGTCGTGGGGAAGTCCAGCCAAATCATGCATTCGATTTTGTCTCCGTCAGGGGTATTGATTACTACACCGACACCTCCTGCGTGCCTGTTGGAGGATCTGTCCGTGTGGATGCTCCATTGTGCCTTTATGTCTGCCCCCATGCCTTTTGACCTAGAAAATTCTGCAATGAAGTCGGCGACGACTTGTCCCTTAATCGCATTTCGCAGACGGTACTGTATATCAAATTCACTCAGTTCTACTGTCCACAGCGCCATGCGTCTTGCCGTCTCCGGGCTACTCATGGCTCTCCGTAGGGGTTAGTCCATTAGGACCACTATTATGTGCGCCTGGAAGTACGGTTTGAGCTTCCTTGCCGCAGTTACTAACGCGAAGGCCAACTTCTCCATTTGAGGATACCTTTCTTCCGCTCCTCGGAACGCCTTACTTATAAAGTAGACGGGTTTCTGTGATCCATCCTCCTCCCTAATTAGGGCCGCGCTGATTGCCGCTTGTGAAACCGCTAAGTAGAGGTAGAGTACTTCCCCAAGGTTAGATGGGCTGAGCAACGGTGGGGATGACAAGTACTTCTTCAAGTCCTCAAACGCTTTCTGACATTCGTTCGTCCATACGAACGACTTTCTTAATGTACGGAAGAATGGAAGACATTTGTCCGTCGCCTTTAAGACGAACCTATTCAGGGCCGCAATTTTACCATTCAATCTTGGCACATCCTTGATTGTTTTCGGTGGTTCTAACTCCATGATGGCCCGAACCTTCTCTGGGTTAACCTCTATACCTCTATGGGAAACCATGAACCCCAAGAACTTTCCTGTCGTTACCCCGAATACGCTCTTATTCGGATTTAACTTCATGTTATACGACTGGAGTGTGTCAAAAGTCTCCTGTAGGTCTTTCAGGTGGTCATGTTCCAGATTGCTTTTTACAAGCATGTCGTCGACATACACTTATATGTTCCTCCCAATCTGGTGCGCAAACATTTTGTTCATTAATCTCTGGTAGGTTGCTCCCGCATTCTTGAGCCCAAACGGCATCACTTTGTAGCAAAAAAGTCCCTGACTTGTGATGAACGAGGTCTTCTCCTAATCAGCCTCGTCCATCTTGATTTGATTGTAGGCGGAGAAGGCATCCATGAAGCTCAAGAGTTGGTGTCTCGTCGTTGAGTCTACCAATGTATCAATTCGAGGCAGTGGGTAGCTGTCCTTTGGGCAAGCCCTGTTGAGGTCCATAAAGTTGACACACATTCGCCACTTCCCCGTGGCTTTCTTGACCATCACCACGTTTGCTAACTAGTCGGGGTAATATACCTCCCGAATGAAATCCGCCTTGAGTAGCTTCCTGACCTCCTCGGCTATTGCTTTGTTCCGCTCTTCAGCGAATACTCGCTTTTTCTGTCTCACGGACGAAAACGTGGGGTTCACATTCAACCTGTGAACTATGACTGAGTGATCAATACCCGGCATGTCCTTGTGGCTCCAAGCGAAAACATCCTGATTATTCCTTAGGAATGTTATTAGGGCCTGTCGTGTGGGTTGACTGGCTAGTGTCCCCATTCTAGTTGTTCGTCCGGGTCTTGACTCGTCTAGAGTTACTTCTTCTAGTTCTTCTACTGGTTCTGTTGCGACCCGCTGTTCTTCTATGCACATGGTGTGCTGGTGCTCATCCATTTCCAGCATGGCTATGTAGCACTCGCGGGCGGCCACCTGATTTCCTTGCAACTCCCCGACCCCATACTTCGTGGGGAATTTAATCATCAGGTGGTACGTCGAGGTAACTGCCTTCCAGGCGTTGAGGGTAAGCCGTCTAAGGATAGCGTTGTATGCTGATGAGCAGTCGACTAAAAGGAATGTCACACCCCGAGTGATATGCTGAGGATAATCGCCTACCGTTACTGAAAGTGTGACCACACCCAATGGGAATACTCTCGTTCCTCCAAACCCCACCAGCGGGGCATTCGTTGGTATCAGCCGTTCCTTATCAATCATCATTTGCTGGAACGCAGGGTAATATAGGATGTCCGCTGAGCTGCCATTGTCAACCAACACTCGGTGTAAGTTATATTCTCCCACTCGTAGGGTGACGACCAATGCGTCGTCATACGGATGGTGAAGTTGTCGTGCATCTTCCTCTGAGAACCCGATGATGGGGCTATCTCTCCGCGCTATCTTTGGTACCGAGCCCGCCAGCTGAACATTCTGAACCATTCGGAGGTAAGTTTTTCGGGTTTTTTTGGACGACCCAGTTGTTGATGTACCCCCCACAATCATCCTTATGTCTCCGATTGGGGGTCTAGGACGTTCATTATCCCTTCGGGGCTGATGCTCTTGAGGTGGCTGGTCCGTCCTCTCTTTCCTGACAAACTTTTGTAATTTCCCTTGTCTAATAAGGGCTTCTATCTGTTGCTTCAAGTCATAGCAGTCTGTTGTGTCATAGCCGTGATCGCGGTGGAAACGGCAGTATTTGTCTCTTGATCTTTTGTTGGTATCTGATTTCAGTTTCCCGGGGAAGGTTAGAGCCCCCTCGTCCTTGATTTGCATGAGGACTTGATCTATCGGAGCCGTCAACGGAGTGAAGCTCGTGAACCTCCCTCCGGGTGGCTTAGAACGTTGCTCAACTCTTCGATCGTCTATTCTTGGCTTCTTCGACCCTTGATCTTTTTGTCCTTCTTCTTGCCGTTCCCTCTTCCTTGGCTTATCTTCTCGAGCCTGCAATGCATCTTCTGCATTCATGTATTTGGTCGCCCTGTAGAGTACTTCTGACATGGTTTTAGGGTTGTTCTTGTATAAAGAGAATAGAAATTTACCCTTTCGTAACCCGTTCGTGAAGGCTGCTACCAGTATTCTATTGTCAGCTTTGTCTATTGAGAGCACTTCCTTATTAAAGCGCGTTATATAAGCCCTCAGCGTCTCATCCTCCCGTTGCTTAATACTTATCAGGCAAGCTGTGGACTTCTTGTATTTGTGCCCTCCAATGAAGTGCGTGGTGAACTGAGCACTCAGTTCCTTGAAGGTGCTGATGGAGTTTGGTGTCAGTCGGCTGAACCATACCCTTGCGGGGCCTTTAGGTCTTGAATGTTTCCAGATGGTCCAGAGGATCCTTCATGCCGTCGTAGCTTTCTATATGTGGCATGCAGAATTTATGGGGGAGGGGGAAGGCGTTCACGGCCGCAGTGAAAGGCGAGTCAGTGCGATTGACTAAATCGTCTAGATCACTGGAAACTTGTCCCTTGAGCGCGTTCATCACCACCTCCATCTGTTCCCTCATTGCCTGTATCTCTGTGGCAATTTGTGGTGGTGTCGTATTCGTGAGAGATGGCATGCTCAAGTTCTGCCTCTCTGGTCTGCTCGGGGCATGGCTGCCTTCAGGTCTCTCCTGGTTTTTTCTTGCAGCGCTGGTCCCTTCTTCCTCTTCTTGCTGGTCGTTCTGTTCTGCATTCTTCTGACGTAACTGTTCTTCTAAGTCGTTGTTTTGTTTGGTGAGACGTTCTACCGCGACAGCGAGAGTTCGAACTTGTCTCTCGAGGGTAGTCATGGGTGGTTCGTCTCCTTGAACGTCGTTGGTGGTTGCCATCGAGCGAGTGAGTACCATGCAACCCTTAAGTCCGAAAAACGATAGTATGGCTTTTTGGATCTCTACTAATTTTTCCCACAGACGACGCCAACTGATGAGGTCGAAAATTTTACCAGTGAGCCACACGATACCTATGCGCTCGAACGTGAACCTGCACAACACAAAGAAGGAAAACCTAACAGAGAGCACCGGTGTGGTGCCGGCCAAGTACCCTCCGAAGGTTAAGTCAGAAATATTCTCACAACTCTATAGTGCTAGAGAGGGTAAATTATGCGTACCTTGATTTGCGAGAGTATTGGGGCTTTTATAGTAGTAGAGGGTGGACTTCTCTTTCTTGGAGTAGAAGTCTTTTCCTTATAGGAATCCTTTTGAGTGTAGATTGCGTCATCCTTTCCTTATAGGATTCTTACATTGAACGTGGAACGCAAGTATCTCATACCAAGGGCCTTTCAGCCTTTCTTATGGACCTTGGGCCTGCCGATATTTCACATTGGATCCATCTTTAGCGATTTGGCAGGTAATGGGCCCGTCCACTACCGGCCCACAGTGAATGACCGTCAGGCCCATCTCTAGCCCAAATTCTTCCTCTTCATATATATATATATATATATGAATGGTTTTTAGACCCCTTAACCCAACCAGATTAGCCTAGTTAATTAGTCAAGTGATTAACTTAGTCAAATTATGCAAATCTAGGTTATCACAATCAAATAACCATATCAATAATATAAAGCAGCGGAAAAATAAATGACATAATGATATGATGACCCAAGAAACCACATGGTAAAAACCTGGGGAGGATTTGACCTAGCTATCCTCAAGGTAAACTTGAATCCACTATCTTGAAAGAATCGAAGTTCATACAAAAGGACTTACAAGCTTCCCGCTTGACTTCCTAATGCTACCCACCAGTAGAACTTACTGACACGACCACGTGCAAGCTCCGAATCCACGGACTACTTCTTTCTTGGATTCTCCAATCAACTACATGCACCCACGCTTGTTATTCTTTAAGCTCCAATGGCAGCAACCGAGTTGATCATCAAGATATTGAAATAATCTCTACCTTGAAAACCCTAAGTTTATGTGAAGGAAAGCTCCTCAATGATCTCACAAGAGATTCACATAAACCGCAATGTATGAGCAACAATACAACAAGAGCAACTCAACAAAAACGTGGCTAGGGTTTTACCTTTTATACCTAGGGCAAAAACAGAAAACCCAAAACGTTTAATGAGTTAGTGCTGAGTTGGAAAATTCTGCAGAAAAACATTCTGGCCGACTTTTGATCGATCAAGTCTAACTTTCGATCAATCGAGCCAGGCCGAAATGCACCAATGCATCTGCAACCTCTCGGTTCCAACTTTACATAAAATATATAACTTTGAACGAGCCTAAACAAGACTAAACATATTATTTTGATCATGGTTTGCCAACATTACACATTAGAGTTCTAAATACATAAATTTCTAAATCTTTAGAACCTAACAATATATAATTCCTAAAAGAAAGGTTTAAGCAAATACACATTAAATAAGTACAAAAAAAAAGTAATAATCGAATAACCAAGTATACCTTATATTTGTTATATTATATGATATAATTATATATTTGTATCAGCTTTAATAATAGACCTAAGTGCATTCTTGTCAACGATTATTTATCAAACTTTTTATTTTGACAAGGCATGATATATACCTTGGGTAAAGGATAAAAACAAAAGAGAAAACATTAGGTCCAGGTGTGGCGTAAAACCAATGTTTTATGCCACGCCAATGAGAGCTTGACACGTCAAAAATGAAATTAAAACCCACTCCAAAAAGCCAAAGCTCACGCTATTCACAAAACAGAAAACAGAGAAAAGCAAACCCACTCCAAAAGCTCTGCTTCCTTCATCACGCCGAACCTCCACCACCGCACAGCCTGATCGCCGGAGCAGAACGAAGAAAGAAGACTAAGTTCACACTTAAAACCCCTCTCCAAACAGACTCCAAACAGAACGAAGAAAGAAACCTAGCCCTCAGAAAAAAGCTCCTCGCGGCTCCGGTTTGTTTCCAAGCTCCGACGAACTCTTCCTCTTCGAAATCGTTCTGCTCCGGCGATCTGTGTGGCGGTGGTGGAGGTTCGGCGTGTGAAGGAAGAGAGGAAGCAGGGAAAATAGCCTGAACCGGCGAGCGTGCGAGCCGGTTGTGGAGGTTCGGCGTGAAGGCTTTTTGTGAGCGTGAAGGAGATTGAAGGTAGCTGTGTGCGTGGGAGCCTTTTTTTCTTTTTTTTTTTTTGCTGTGTGGAGGTTCTGCGTGAAGGCTTTTGTATTATTCTTTTTTTTTTTTGAAGTGTCGAGCTCTCATTGGCGTGGTGTAAAACACTGGTTTTACGCCACGCCCGGACCTAATGTTTTCTCAAAACAAAAACCATCAATTGTCAGTTACTGCTCATGTCATGTGTACAAAGGTAAGTTAATGGCAGTTTGATATTTAACTTTCAACCTTTAACTATTTATTAAATTAAAAGAAAAAATCGAAAAACAAAATTCTAAATGTTAGAAGGATTAGAAGTCATTCGTTAACTTTCTTACTTTTATATCATACTTTCATAGCAGTTGTCACACTCACAGACTCATAGTACTGAAAGTCAAATGAAAAGTTGTTTAAGTGGGAGAAGCTGATCACACACGTGAGAACAATCGTGTGAACAATTAATGAGTCAAATGACACCTTGATAGTTACACTCAAATTCTCACACTCTTATTTTAAACCCAACTCTCTTTCTTCTTTTGTTTTTATTATTATTTTGAGATTAAATTGGGTCAGGAACTGGCGTAAAAGGTGTGATTTACGCCAGCCAATCCTGACCTGACACATCAGCAAATAATAAAAAAAAATTTTCTCTCTCTCTCTCTCTCTCTCTCTCTCCTCTTCCTATCTCCCTCACTTTTCTAGAAACATTGAAGGCTTGAAACAACGTTGAAGGAGCCACAGCCTCTCTTTTCTTCATATCTCCCTCTCTTCTACAAAATCCTCTGAAAGCCTGCAAATTTTATAAAAAAATCCCAGCAAAGGAGTTGTTCACGCGCCCAAACCAACCATCAATGGAACTCACAAAAAAATACAATGAGAAACCCATGGGTGACATGGTTCCAACTTTGCACCCTTGTTCTGGATCTTAACAATGCTTATAAGGCTTGATAGTAGAATCACAAACATGGTACCAACTATAGTTTTCACAGTGGCAGGACCTTCCCTAGTCTTCAGCTGATCCAAACTCTTTATCACAAGCTCTCTCAAAGGCCCAATCTTGACCAATAGAAGAAATGCCAAAACACCCTCAGCAAACAAAACCAAGAACAACAACTGAATCATTTCTCTCTTTCAACAAAGCAAGCCTTGATTTTTCTCTCTCCAATGCCAATTAATATTCACAAAAATTTATAAAAACCCACTTCACCAAAACAAGTTTTAAGCTTTAAAAAATGAGGTTTTTTCAAATCCATAGATCCACAGACCCATCCATTAACAAAAAGCAAGCAACTTTCTTGCAGAGACCCATTTGCTCTTTCTGATTGGAACAAGAAAAACACACACTAGAACCATATCAGCAGTAAACAAATGCAAAAGCCTTAATTTTCCTAAAATGGGTTGAGGAAATAAAGGAAACCCACTTCAAAAAACCTGGTTTTGTCTTAAAACAGTGAGGGGTTTAACGTCACAAATTTGTGCATTTAGTCATATATAGATAGAAAGAAAGAAAGAAAGAGCAGAGACCCATTTGTTCTTTTAATGGCTTTTTTGTGAAAATTGATTTGGTAATTTTGGCTTGGGGATTAACAAGGTTGTAAATAAGCCAATTGGTTTTTTCTCATTTGCTTTTTTTAGGCCAAAATTTATTAAAGGGGCCAAATGAAAAGAATGTAGAAACTGCTGGGTTGATTTTTTTTTTGGGTGGATCTGAGTTTGTGGCATGGGTTTCTCACTGTATTTTTTTGTGAGTTCCATTGATGGATGGTTTGGGAGCGTGAACAACACATTTGCTGGGATTTTTTTTATAAAATTTGCAGGCTTTCAGAAGATTTTGCAGAAGAGAGGGAAACATGAAGAAAAGAGAGGTTATGACTCCTTCAACGTTATTTCAAGCCTTCAATGTTTCTAGAAAAGTGAGGGAGATGGGAAGAGGAGAGAGGGAGAAAAAAATGTTTTTTTATTATTTGCTGACATGTCAGGTCAGGATTGGCTGGCGTAAATCACACCTTTTACGCCAGCTCCTGACCCAATTTACTCTCTTTATTTTTTTTAAAAACTTCTTCTTTTGTTTCTTGTTAAATACTTTGAATAAATTCTATTAGCCCTTACCCTTACAATAGACAATAATAGTCGTTAAAAGAGCATTGAAGACGTTGCTGTAACAATTGATTGATTACTGCAGCTACAACTACAAATAAAGTCGTAGTGATTGATTATTACTAGTTGAGAATTCAATAATTAGAGACTTGAGAATTTCTTAGACTCTACGGTTACTACAAAATAAAAAATAAATAAAAAATTATTTAGGTGTGTCAGTGTCAACGTATGTACTAAGCGATAAATCTGAATAAAGATTTTTTTTTAAAATGTATTTTTATTCATAGTTGTTTATGCATGCTATGTGAGCGGCAATTAGGCACTTAATAAAAGTGGTGCAGTGATGGACCAAGATTGGTCATAATCAAACTAATGTTAATGAGAAGTATGCAAAAAAAGAAAAAGAAAAAAAAAATCATAATATATAAGTAAATAACTTTGAAGGAAAGTACTCTCTGTACCGAAATAGTCGAACCATAAAAATGCATCAACCATTTGGTTGGTGGGTGCAGGAAAATAATGCATTGGTGTGCACTTCATACGGTTGGAGTGTGATTCTTTTGGGGAGTGGTATATAATATAATATTATAGTTGTTGCATTATTCTTTTTAAAATAAGGCTAGAGAATTTTATTTAGAATATTTTCATAATATATATAAGGGAATGAATTGTGTGATATTGGAGTAGTTCACTTTTATATATGATTTTAAAGAATTTTATGATGTACTGGAGTAGTTCACTTTTATATATGATTTGAAAGAATTTTACGATGTACCAAATTGTGTATTTTATGATGTACCAAATTTGTGTCACAGTATTTTAAGGTAAGAAGGTTTGTCCGTGTGCAAACAATTGTTAATTCACACTATTACTATTACTATTTGTGTTGGAATTCACAATGGATTCATAACATGAGTGGGAGTGTTGTGGATGCAACTCCAAGTTTGTGTTTCTGCGTTTGCACGTTTTGCGTTTTCTCTTCTTTCTTTTATTTTTTATTTATTTTTTATTTTATTTTTTTTAGCACATATGAATAGTAAATGGCATTGTTCATGCACGTGATTACACTGTGCGGGAGACAAAATTACTGTTCACGCACTGTTCATGAGACCTACAACCACTTTATTCAAGAAAAAAAAATTAAAAATGGGTCCCACGGTACTATTTAAACATTTAAAAATTATTTTGCTACAGTATTTTCAGTTTTCAGTTTCATCAAAAATAAGTTATATCCAAACTGACTCTAAGGCTAGAATATCTGTTGGTTCGTATTGAAAATTCCTATGCCAAAGTTCTAGAATGGGTGAAAATTTCTTGGAAGATCAACATTTGAACAACCTCTTAATGTTCTAAATCACTGCATAACTTTATTTTTTTTATTTCCGTTGCGTGATATGATAATTTATTAATTTCTCTCTCTTAAAGAACACAAGCTACTTTTTCACTTGTTTTTGGACATATCTAATTTTGATAGTCACTACAAAACAAGTGGGTCTATGGCCGTGTTTTTTTAGCCGGGTTTACAAAAACGTGGCTATAGCTAACCTATAGCCGCATTTCTGAAAAACGCAGCTAAAGACTTAACCTATAGCTGCGTTTTTAAAACACGACTATAGGTAAACATATAGCCATGTTTATAAGTGGTTTTAGCCGCATTTTATAGGGTAAGTCTATAGCCGCATTCATAAATGTGGCTATAGGTCTAGCCAAATATATATATATATTTTAAAGGAGGACCTATAGCCACGTTTAAAACACGGCTATAGGTTAAGTCTATAGCCACGTTTTAAACGCGACTATATAGATTAATCTATAGCCACGTTCATAAACGTGGCTATAGGTCTAGCCAAATATATATATATATATCATATTATATATAATAAAAGTTGGGCTTAGACGCCGTGGTTGCGCCAAGTGACTTCTCCAAATTGCAGAAATTTTCTTAGATTTTTAGATTTTAAGAAAAAATATATATAATTTTTCTTCTCCTATGATTTCTAAGTGGATATTGGACACTCAAGTAAACCTAACAATATTGGACACATAGTGCTAAAAAAAAGGAAAGATTTTGATGAACACAAAAACTTAATAATTTAATAATATATATCAATCTCTTCTTTGGATAAATCTAGACTTCTCTTAAGGGAAAAAAAACAATTTGGTAAAATTAGGTTTTTTTTTCTTATAAAAATTTTAAACGTCCCATAAAAAAAACGTTTAAATGATAGAATTAGAGTCCACACATAAATTATTGATTTTTTTTTTTTTTTTTGGAAACCACGTGAATTAAGGAGTTTGAATAGCACACATAATGGTATGTAGCATATAGTGATATATATTGAGTGTAATATTTATTTTTGTTGTTATCTAAATTTTTTTGCAATTTGGTTTCTTAAAAACTCTATATTAACGTAGACTTCAAGAAGTTTAGGGTATTTGATTTTTACTTGGTTTCCTTTTAGGTGGAGTGTATATATATTCACGGTTATTAGGTGTTTTTCTTTTTATTCTCCAACTTATTGTATGGTCTTTTGGTTTAGTCTTCCATTCTTCTATCTACGGCACCTACAAAGGTATGTATTTGTATACTATGATTTTTTTATTATTATAACCAAATTGAATACATTTTTGTTTAATTATTATAACATGTTTTACTTCTCAATTCTCATCATATCTCAATGCTAATGAAGTTATTTACTTCCCAATTCTCATCATATCTTAAAAGTTATTTTCAATTATCAATGCAAACTTACTGCCAAGGTTTTAACTTTTAGGTTTTTTTGTTAAAAAATAATATTGAAGTTTGTGCGTATGTATAAACCCTCTTTTTTCTTTTGTAGGGTGAAACTCACCCAAGTTTTGGTGTCTCCTCCCTATCTTTCAAAGACAAAAATTAAATTATCATGTGAGTTTCTCCACTTTCATTTTTTTTAAAGTTTAGTAATTCGAATTGTTCTTGACTATTGAATTATGGTTACCACCTAAATATGCTTTCAATTATTATTTTTGGATTGATTATAATTATTGAATTCAAGGTTTTTGCATTTATATATGCAATGGTGAGTACTTAAGCTTCAAAGCTTAATATATATAATGCAAACGCCCTGAATACTTTTTTTTTCTCAGAAAAAAAAAAAGAAAAAGAAAAAGAAAAAGAGTTATGTAGTTATCTATCATCTTCCATTACTAGACTTATATTTGATTTTTTTTATTATTATATAAAAACCTTAGTCTTACACAATATGCATTCATTAAGAAAAGAAAAGAAAAAGAGTTATATGGTTATTTATCATCTTCCATTAATAGACTTATATTTGATTTTTTTTTTAATTATTATACAAAATCCTTAGTCATACACAAAATGCATTCATTATATAACCCAGAGTAAAAGATTACTTTATTTTTATTATTTAATTTTAATTAAATTAATAAAAAATTTCTTTAGTTTGCAACTACACATCATATATATATATATATATATATATTGTGCGCGCCCAAAAGTGAAGCCTGTTGGGCTGGGCCTCGCTTGGGCTCACAATTTACTTGTATGATGGGTTTGAGTTTCCTACAATGGGTCGTCCTTTACACTGAGACTCAATGAGACCCCTTTCATCCTCTCAAGGGCCCGAATTGCTCTGCTCTCGCCCTGCTCACTATCTCTATTCCCTCTTTTACAGTAAATTTTTCAACCCTTGTCTTCCCCAAATTTCTCATATTTATAGTCGAAAAACAGTGGAGAGGTTATGATTAATTTCCAGTTAGTGTAACAAGCGGTCCAGTATTATCAATCATAGGTGGGTGGTTAGGTGGGAGTGGGAAGCGGTGAAAATGGCTTTGGAACTTGGTTCCCACCTCCGCGTCAGTTCTCGGCAGTGTGCCCCCCGAGGCACTGCCGGGTAAGTAAAGGACGGTGCGTTCTGAACGTCTCCACTACATCATTGCTCGGGAAAAGCTTAGGCCCGCAGCACGTGTGGCTCTGGGATGGGCTGCAAGGTAGAGAGAGGTTTGGCTTCATGGGCCATACGCCCAGGCCAAGGTCCAAGGCCCAGATGGGCCTTGGCTCGGGGATTGTACAATAGCCCCCCCTTGATTCGCTCCCCACTCTCGGGGATGAATCAAGGATCACAAGGGGCAGAAACCTACCTGGTCAGTCGAAGAGTCGGTACCCGGCCACTGAATGAGCGTATTAATGCGCGCCTCAAAAGACGCGTTAAAACTTGATTGATGGCTCATCCATTATCATTGTCTGACAGTTCGTGAACCGAAGCGTCATACTTGTGGTAGTTGAAGCGGCGACCCGCGTGCTCCCTTGCCAGCGGAACAATCAATGCTACTTATCTCGTTCCTACACCTATAAATAATCGCTCATGCCATTCATCCCCACTTTCGCATTTCTCACTTTTCTTTCTTTTACTCTGCCGAGCATCCTTCCCTCGTGGTTCATCTCCTTGCCCAAAATACTCTTCCTCTTTTAGAGCCCACAGTAAGTTTCTTTTCTTCTTCTTCTTCTTCTTTTTGTTTGCCCATTTCGTTCTATACTTCAATAAACTTAGCATTTCTTCTCTTTTTTAAAAAAAAAAAAACACTTACTCATAGAATGGGTTATTCTTACCTCCTTGATTCGCCGAACACTTTGGCTAGTTTTAGGGATGCTTATAATGTCCCTAGGGACGTAGATATTGCCTATTGTAATATGGATGATATTGACATCCAGAGGCGCCGAGGTGTAAACACGGTGTTCTTCCCCTTGATGGCTATTCTAGAGGATGGGCTTAGGTTCCTGGTTGACCCTCTAATTCTAAGCACCCTTAGATTTTACGGCCTTTGCCTCGACCAACTCCCTCCCAATTTTTACCGGGTAGTGAGTTGTGTGAGTAGGTTGAACCAGTTGTATGGGTTACAACTAAATCATTATGACATCAATCACATGTATAGTCTATGCGGCAACATTGAGTCTGACTACTATTTAAAGACTAGGGATGTAAGGGTACGGCTTATTTCGTGCCTGCCAGATTCAAACCGAAATTCCGCTAGAGATTTTGTTCGGGTGAGCGGCAATTGGTTTGCCGAGGAGCTCCCCTGTGCATTCTCGCCACGCGATGTTGGTTGGTGACAAACATTCATTTATTTTGGTCTCTTTTGATTTTGGTCCGGGTATGTAATCACTAACTAACTCTTATTCTCTTTGTGCAGAGAGCAAAAGATTCAGACCGGATCTTAGAGTGGTACACGTTCGGGACCTAAATTTCGTGCTCAGGTCGGAAATTTTTGTGCACTCGGACGGACAACTTCGAGCGTCCCATCTTATTCTCCGTGTACACCCCGTTTACTCAACCTGGCAGGCGTTCAACCAAGCCTTGTTAGTCGACAGCCCTCTCCTCTCCTATACAGACGTCCGGCATGCGAACTTCTTCCCACCAAAGCTAACTGTGGGTGAGGCCCGTGATCTTGGCCCCCGGTTCATTTGTTCGGACGAGAGACAGCCCTTGCGCGATGAGTCAACCGAGCGCGTGTCACAGGAGCGCCGAAAACGCGCCCACGAGCAACTTCAATCAGAAACTCCCGCTCATCCCGAGAACCCTATAAAGTTCAAGGCTCCTGTTCAGGAAGCAAAAGGTGCAGCCGCTAAACAAGCCGACTCCTCTGAAATAGGATCCGATCAAGGCAATGCCATGGTGGCCAGGAGGAAAATGACGATCGGCCGCTTTGTCCCTAGTGCCCAACCTACCGCGCAGCAGCAACTAGCCCTCGGCCAAGATGCTTCGCCTCTCGCTATCCCAGCAACCTGAGTTCGAAAGAGGCTGCGTATAACCGATCAAACTTAGAAGAGCCCGAGCAACGTGCCCCTCCGGCCCTCGGCGGGTATTGTTATTCGGGAGTCGGTAGCACAAATCGGGGTAGACCTGGCGTCTACTTCCCGGGCTTCGGTGGCATGGCGACCCTCCTTCCAACTTGACGGCAAGCCTCTTCCATCGACGGCCAGTGCCCGAGTATGGGAAAAAGGTTATGGGGGCCGTGTGGCACAGAGTCTGGCGTACGACATTCTCTTGCCCGAGGATTTGCACGCTTTTACGGAATCGACGTATGAGTCTTTGGGGAGGCGTTTGCAGTGGCACACCATAGCGGTAACTGTTTCATTTTTCTTTACCATTCTCGGTTTCCCATTTGCTCATGTACGTGTACTTTCCATTTTACCTTACAAAGTGAATATTGTGTGGTCAGGTTGCGTAAATGTCGTACGTTATGGACGGGAGGATGAAGGAGCTAGCCGAGGACGTTGAGCGGGAGAAGGCTCTAAAGGATGTCACTGAGGCCACGGCGAAGGAGAAGTCGAAAATTGCTGAAGAGGCAGAGAATAAAATTGCTACAGCAGCCGTGAAGGCCCAGGCTCTTGCCGAAAGGAAGTTCGAGGAGCTGGAATTGCAACTGGGAGGCACCGAGCTTAAATTGGCGGAGGCTCAGAGCTTAAATACCATGTTGGACGGACAGTTGGTCAATTCGAAGGCGGCGCTGGAGGCTTGCGAAAGCAAGTGGTATGACGACGGGTTCGCAGATGCTGAGAATTCGGCGAAGCCGGTCATTCGCCAGGCCCACAGGCTAGGATACGAGGGAGGTTGGTTCGCCGCTCTTCAAGCCTTGGGGATTCCCGAAGATTCTTCATTGAGGGATCGCGACAAAATCCCTTTCCCAAGTATCCCACACACCGAGAAGCCTGCACCCTTTGTCATCAATGAAGAAGAGACCTCCAGCATGAAAAATCTGGTGAATGCTATTGACTCTCACGTGGTGCCGACCGACATGGAGGAGACCAGCCACCCCCATGTTGGGGATCAAACCGAGGAGGACATCCAGTTACCAACTTCCTTCGCCGATCAGCGGCCTCCAGGGGATGCACCCTTCGCTCATGCCATGGATATCTAAAGCTGAAAGCCGATCCTGCTTTGTTTTTCCTTCTTTTTGAGAATTTTTGAGAGCTGAATTGCCTATGTCACCGGGCTGTGGTGACGGAACAATTTATTTTCGTTGTATTTTCTATATTTTAAGTTGCCAGGTTTTGGCAACCAAATGTTAGTTTGAATTTTGTGTCTTACCATGAATGCCTTATCGTGATGTGTTTTTTGCTTTGACCGAGTAATGAATCCTCGTTGGTCGCCTCTTTATTGTGATGTGTCTTACTATGGCTAAGGTTTCTACCTGCTCGGTGATAGGGATCGAACCGAGGGCCAAGCTTCTGTCCTTAGAATAGAGAGGCTAAGGTTTTCACTCGCTCGGTGATAAGGATCGAACCAAGGGACAGGCTTCTGTCCTTAGAATAGAAAGATTAAGGTTTTCACCTACTCGGTGATAGGGATCGAACCGAGGACCAGGCTTCTATCCTTAGAATGAAAAGGCTGAGGTTTCCACCTGCTCGGTGATAGGATAGAATCGAGGGACAGGCTTTTGTCCTTTGAATAGAACGATTAAGGTTTCCATCTGCTCGGTGATAGGGATCGAACCGAGGACCAGGCTTCTGTCCTTAGAATGAAAGGGCTGAGGTTTCCACTGGCTCAGTGATAGGATCAAACCAAGGGCTAGGCTTCTGTCTTCAGAATGAAACGGCTAAGGTTTTCACCTGCTCGGTGATAGGGATCGAACCGAGGGCCAGGCTTCTGTCCTTAGAATAGAAAGGTTAAGGTTTCCACCTGCTCGGTGATAGGGCTCGAACCAAGGGTCAGGCTTCTGTCCTTAGAATGAAACGATTAAGGTTTCCACCTGCTCGGTGATAGGGATCAAACTGAGGACCAGGCTTCTGTCCTTAAAATGAAAATGGCTAAGGTAGAATGGTGCATATCTGTTTGAGAAACATCATTGATATTATGAACAAAACATATACAAGAAGTTGCACTTAACTTTATGCTCGATGTACTGCCAATCAGTGATAGTACTTCTTCAGGTTATGGACATTCCATGGTTGGGGAAGTTGTCTCTCGTCTAGGTCTTCCAGGAAGTAAGCCCCGGTGCCGACCATCACAGTGACTCTGTAGGGTCCCCCCCACGTCTGTGCCAATTTTCCGGCATTAGTATCCCGTATGTTGCCCACGGCACTTCTAAGAACCAGATCTCCGGCGACAAACTCCCTCCTCTTTACGCTTCGATTGTATCTTCGGGCGAGCTTCTGCTGATATTCCGCAAGCCGTATAGTCACCCTTTCGCGGCACTCTTCCACCCTGTCCAAACATCCCACCATCATCTCATCGTTTTGGGCGGGATCGAACCCTGCCACCCGCGCACTGCAGAGATTCACCTCAGTGGGTATCACGGCTTCCGCCTCGTATGCGAAAGAGAATGGGGTCTCCCCGGTGGACCTTCTCGGAGTCGTGTGGTATGCCCACAAGACATTGGGCAACTCCTCGGCCCAGTTTCCCTTTGCACCCTGCAGCCTTTTCTTCAGCCCATTCACAATCACTTTATTTATGGCCTCGGCTTGACCATTGCCCTGGGGATATTCTGGAGTTGAGTACTTGTTTTCGATACCGAGACCACCACAGAATTCTTGGAATGCCCGGCTGTCGAATTGTAGCCCATTGTTCGATATAAGTGAGTTCGGCACCCCAAACCTTGTGATTATATTCTTCCACATGAATTTCTTCACGTCTAAATCTCGTATATTGGCCAAAGCTTCCGCCTTTGTCCACTTGGTAAAATAGTCCACGGCCACCAGGACGAACTTTCGACCACCCGTCGCCCGAGGGAATGGGCTGATGATGTCCAGCCCCCACTGTGCAAAAGGCCAGGGACTGCTGATCAGGTTCAGATGTCCCACGGGCTGATGGATTAGAGGGGCATGCTTCTGGCACTGTTCGCACTTCAACACGTATTCGGCCGCGTCCTTCTGCATTTGAGGCCACCAAAACCCTTGAGTCATTGCCCGGTGTGCCAATGAACGTCCCCCCACATGACCGCCACACATTCCATCGTAAAGCTCGGCCAAGAGCTCTCCAACCTTCTCTGGGCGCAAGCACAAAAGGTATGGCCCTCCGAAGGACCTTCGATACAATTCCCGGTCTTCCGACAGCCAATACCGGGGAGCCATTCTCCGTATTCTGCTGCCCTCCCTTTCGTCGTTCGGTAGTCGGTCGTCTGCCAGAAAATTGATGATGGAGTCGATCCAGCATCGTGCAGGGGCTGTGACGGTTGCGACATTGATCCCCGCAGTTCCCGAATCACTCAATACCCTGATGCTCGGCTCTGAAACAAGCTCGACTCTGATTAGCCACGATATCTCTTCGGCTACTGACGATGCCAGCATGGCGAGGGAGTCCGCGTGTCTGTTGTGCATTCGGGCCACCTGGAAAACCTTCACTATGTCGAACCCGGCCATAACATGCTTCGCCTGTTCTAGGTACGCTTTCATCCGCAGATCTCGGGCTTCAAAACTGCCCTGCACCTGATTAACCACCAGACGCGAATCTGAATACACCTCTACTTCCTGAGCCCCTAAGCTTGAAGCTGTCCTCAGTCCTACCAGAAAAGCCTCGTACTTTGCCTCGTTGCTGGATGCTTTGAAACCCAACCTGAACAAGTGCTCCAGCCGTATTCCTTCTAGGGTGATTATGACTACCTAGGCACCGGCCCCCGTGGAGCTCGACGTGCCGTCCACGAATACCTTCCACGGGCAAACCTCAAGACGGCAAACCATCTCCCCCTCCCCTTTAGGCGAAAACTCCGCGATGAAATCTGCAAGGACCTGACCCTTCACCGAGCTTTGGGGTTTGTACCGGATATCGAAAGACCCAAGTCGAGTTCCCCATTTTGCTATTCGGCCCGTGAAATCAGACCTTTTCAATAGTGACTGCAAGGGATACTTGGTCAGTACGTACACTGTATGAGCCTGAAAGTAGTGCGGCAACTTCCTGGTGGCGTGTGTTAGGGCCAAAACAAGCTTCTCCAAGGGTAAGTATCTCGTCTCAGCGTCAACTAGAGTTTTGCTGATGTAGTACACGGGTTGTTGGATTCCTTTGTCTCTCAATAGTACTGCGCTCACGGCGTGCTTGGATACTGCCAAATACATGAATAGCTCCTCACCTGGTTCTGGTGCCGTAAGCATGGGTGTCCGTGCCAAATAGTCCTTCAGATCCGCAAAGGCTTCGTCGCATTCCTCACTCCACCGAAATCCGATCCATTTCTTCAGCAGTTGGTAGAATGGTCGGCAGCGATCCGCGAACTTTGAGATGAACTGATTAAGGGCGGCTAGCATCCCGGTTAATACTTGCACTTCCTTTGGGTTGCTCGGTGGCTTCAGTCTTTTCACCGCTTCAATTTGGTCGGGGTTGACCTCAATTCCCCGCATAGTGATCAGGTACCCCAGGAACTTTCTGGCCCCTACGCCAAACACGCACTTCTCTGCATTAAGGCGCAGCTTGTGCTGTCGGAGAACCTCGAAAACTGCCCCAAGGTCCCCCATGTGCAGCGCCACCTGCTTGTTCTTCACCACCATGTCATCGATGTATACTTCAACTGTACGCCCTTGTGAAATGTACTCCCCCCTAGATCGAGGGTTTTACATGGAGTTGCCACTTATTTAATTTAAAAGGGAAAATAAGAAAACATTCAATAAAAAAAATAATTCTTTTGTATTAATGTATATTGCAATTTACATCAAATTTTGTAACAAAGATTTACAATGCTTTTTGTCCTAGATACAGTCTAAGAAAAGTAAATTACATTGCTTTAGTTCCTAGTTACATTCTAAAAAATGTAAAATTACATGTGCAAAAGCATAGTCTAGAACCCTTGATCTTGGTTCGGAGGCTAATTTACGAGATGGGAAGGGATTAAGCACCCATCTCGCCTGGTAAAACCGGTCTCCTAGGTTAAGGTGGCCAATGTTATGTCATGTCAAACAAATACAAACAATATGTCATACAATCATGTTAATTTGTAGAAATTGTAAACAAATATGTGTTAGGGGAATTAGACATAAAAATGAAACAAAAAAAATGAAACTTGTTAGATGGCAATTTTAATATAAAGAAAGCATTAAGGTAATGGCATGTTCATCCAAGAAATCAATGTAAACAAAGAATTCTTAACCTAGACATGTTCATCTTAGCATGTGGAGAAAAAACAAAGTTGTCATGTTATTTGTCATCAACATAATTGCAAAGAGAAACAAATAAAAAATAAAACATTTGAGCATATTTGATCATCCAAGCAATTATGAAAAGATGTAAAGGAAAATCCCTAGACATGTTTATCTAAAGAAAATCAAAATACTTAGACATGTTCGTTCAAGCATTTAAAAAAAAAAAAAAAAAAAAACAATTACATAGACATGTTCATCTAAGTATTGAAGAGAAAATTGTGTTTTAGCCTAGAAGTGCTCATCTAAGCATTCAAGAGAAAAATTGTGTACTAGCCTAGAAGTGTTCATCTAAGCATGTAAAAGGAATAATAATAAGACATATCGGCATGTTCATAAAAAAAAAAAAAAACAAACAAATAATGACATGTTAAACATTTATTCGAGCATATGTAGAAAGTTAAGAACATGATTAATTACTTACCAGCATAGAACATAAATTAAAAAAAAGGGAAGTGATCACTTAAAGGGCTAGGGAGAAAGCAAGGAAGTACTAAACTACAACCAAAGTAGGAACAATGGTTGCACAACAGCGTTTCTTTTCTGCTTTCTCACTAGCTCTGTAGAGGGAATTCGGAGTCCAGAAAATGGAAGAGGTCTTCTCTATTTATAGGAGGAGGGATGTCTTAGCTTTAAAGCTAATTTGTTAGCTTTCTTCTGAAGCTAAGGGGAGAAATGAGCTGAAATGGATTTGGTTTTGGATCTCCATTTGAATTTTGAAATGATGCTGCACCTGCTTCGTATTTTGGCTCTAACTTTCTGCTCAAAATTCAAATTGATTCAAGATGTGTTTTTTTGAAAGGAAATTCAATTATCTACAACTTTGTCAGCAATAGAGAAAGCCAAATTCCAACGTTATCTAGGCCAAAAATGTGTTTCAAATTGCTGCTGAAACTAGTAACGTTTTTTGAGCATTTTTTGAACATTTTCCCAGGATGTATCTGTTTCTTATCCTATTTATTTATTTTTTTTTTTAAAAACCTTTCTTCTGAAGCTAAAGGAAGGGATCAGTCTATTAGACAAGCTTGAACAAATTTGAGTTTGATCCCCACTTGAAATTTTGAAAGATGAGTGAAGATAATGCTGAATTTGTGTTATCTTCTGCACCCGTTTCGTATTTTGGCCATAACTTTCTGCTCAAAATTCCAATTGATTCAAGATAAGTGTTTTCTGAAAGGAAATTCAATTCTCTACAACTTTTATAGAAATAGAGAAAACCAAATTTCGATGTTTTTCAGGCCAAAAATACGATTCAATTTGCTGCTGAGGATAATGACGTTCCTGAGCATTTTTTTTTGAATTTTTCCTATCTCCAAATTTTTTCAAAAGAGCAGATAAGATGCCCTAAAGGAAAACATTTCTTTTTTTTATTTTAAAAATGAAATAAAAAATGAAATCCAATAAAAAATTACACTTAATTAATTTTAAATTAATTCTTGTGAGAACCAATCAAAATTAAGTGTTTAAGATAAGACGTGACCGGACCCATGGTGTAGGTGAGCCATGATCATTGAAAATTGTTTGTATGATAACTTTTGATCAGGTGGTCCGATCAAAATCCATGACATACCATTATGATCGTTAGAGCATCAAGATTTATTTTGTATCACAAATTTGAAGATCTACCGGTTGGTTAAATGCAAGTTGTAAAATGGGATGTTTACAGCCCTATCTTGTCTCAGAACATCCTTGTCATCATACGTTGATATGTGGCCCCGGTGTTCTTTAGCCCGAAGGGCATCCTCGTGTAGTGGTAATTGTCCTCCGGGGAGATGAACGCCCGTTTTCTCCTGATCCTCGGGCGCTAGGGTGATTTGGTGATACCCTTGGAAAGCATCCAGAAAGCTCATCCTCGGGTGCCCACACGTGGCGTCAACCAGCTAATCAATCTTTGGCACGGGAAATGGCTCCTTCAGGCAGGCCCGGTTCAGATCTGTGAAATCCACGCAAACCCTCCACGAGCCATTCTTCTTCTTCACCACCACGATGTTTGCCAGCCAATCCGGGAAAAAGATTTTCCTAATCACCTCGACATCCTTTAATCTTTGAACTTCCGCTTTCACAGCCTTGGCGTGCTCCCAGGCCGATCTCCTCGGTCTCTGCTTCTTAGGAGCGAATGAGGGGTCGACCTCGAGTCTGTGGACGATAAACTCGGGATCTACTCCGGGCACCTCGTATGGATTCCATGCAAACACATCTACATTTTGCACGAGGAGTAACAACATTTCTACTGTTTCCCGGTCCTCCATGCTCTCCTCTATTTGGAAGTACTTGTCTATATCCGACAACACCTTTACCTTGAGCATACTCTCGGCGCGCGTGACCCCCTTCTCCTCTGGCGGGCTCTGTAATTGCTATAAAGTCGTCCTCGACGACGAACATTTGGGGCCGGCCTGATCCTTCTGGTCAGTTTGCTCCTTCTTCCAATCGACCATGGCGATCAAACATTGCCTGGCCGCTCACTGACTTCCTTATATCACCGCGACACCATAATCGGTGTGAAACTTGACCTTCATGTGCAGAGTGGATGGGACAGCCCCCATTGCATGTATCCATGGTCTTCCTAGAATTGCCGTGTAGGGGGAGTATGAGGCAACTATAATGAAGCTTACCATTACCTCCTTGCCCCCCATGTTCACGGGCAGAGAGATTTGCCCCTCGGGAACCACCATTTTCCTGTCGAACCCAACCAGGGGAGTGTTGTACTTCGACAGATCCTCATTCCTCAACCCCCCTTGAATAGGTCCGGGTACATAACCTCCACCCCGCTTCCCTGGTATATCATTATTCTCTTCACAACGAAGCCGTCAATCCTTGCCGTGACTATCAATGCGTCGTCGTGCGGCTGAATGGTTCCTTCCAAATCACTGTCGTCGAAAGCGATCGGCTCTCGGGTAGGTCTGATCTTCTTCGCGGGAGGCAGCACGCCCGTACTTCCCTCCACCGATATTACTGTCAACACCTCCTTCCCCTTTGCCGTTGAAATGCCCCTCGGGGCGACGTGAATAACATCAATTACCCTAAGAGGGGGCGGAAGGGGATTCCCTCTCGGTAGGGCGCCCTGCCCTACTCCTCGATTCCCGGCATCCGACACGAACTCCTTCAGGTGCCCAGCCTTGGCTAGTTGCCCGAGATGATCCCTCAATACTCGGCACTACTCAGTCGTATGTCCCCTGTCTTTATGGTAGATGCAGTACAGGCTCTGATTCCTCCTAGAAGGGTCGCCGACTATCCGATTCGGCCACCTGAAATACGGTTCATGTTTGATCTTGTCCACAATTTTATGCACGGGCTCCTTGAATGTCACGTTCACCTTCCCTACTCGTGCTTCTGGTTCTTGAACCCTCAAATTCATTCGCGCCCTCGGTTGAAAACCGCTCTGCCGAGGACGATCCGTCATCTGCGCCTTGCCTTTGCTCTGTATTCTGTCATCTTCCAGCCACTTGTATTCTTCAATGCGCCTCATTAACTGCCGCATATCCTCGGGAGGTTTCTTAGTTAACGATTCCCTCAGCCCTGAATCCTCGGGCAATCCCATTCTGAAAGTGCTTGCGGCGGTCTTCTCGTTCCCTCTGCCGATCTCGTTGTAGAGCTCCCAGTATCGGCTAGCATAGTCACGAAGGGTTTCCCCTGCCCTCATCTTCATAGACAGCAGCGCGTCCACGGGTTGCTGCTCCCGGTTGGATGTTACGAATCGGGTCCCGAACTCCTATATCAGCTCGGTGAAACTGTGGATGGAGCCCTTATGCAACCCGTTGAACCACCTTAAAGCTGTGGGACCGAGGCTGGAGGGAAAAACTTTGCACATCAGAGCGTCATTGCGGGTGTGTAGAGACATCATTTGGATATAGCGGCTGATGTGCTCCACTGGGTCCGTCTTCCCACCATATGAATTGAAAGGTGGGCGCGTAAATCTTTCCGGCATTGGCGCCCGTTCAATGTCGGCTAAGAACAAGGACCGGGCTGCCCTGCGCAGTGCATGGCTCATCGCATCCATGGCCGCATTCTTCGACCGTCTTTCCTCTGGGGACCCCGACCTTCGATTTTCATACTCCCGTGAACGAGAGCAATTTCGTCGTTGGCGAGATTCCCTTGAATGGGAACGGTCTCGGCGTCGACGATACTCCCTTGATTGTGAACGGTCTCGGCGCTAACTTAACTCCCCCGAGTGTGAACGCTCTCGGCGGTGGTGGGATCCTAATTGATTCAACCCCACTCCATGTCGTTCTTCCCCGGCATCGGGCCCCCTCCCCTGGTTGCCTTGATCCATTCTGCGGCGCTCGTTTCTTGCTTCCAACTTCAGGTCTTGTACTAACCTACGCAGCCGTTCAAGCTCCTCGTCCCTGGCGTCGAGCTGCCTATGTCGGGAAGCATGGGATACCGTTCTCCCCGTTTGATACGACCATTCTCCATGGCCGGACCGCTCTTCCAATTGCTCGTAAGCCGGATTCTCGCGTCTCTTCTGCCTCTGTTCCCGCCAGGTAGAGCCCCAAGAAGACCCTGTTGAGCCACTCTCGGCATTACCTCCAGACATCTTCCTGCACACGAGTCTCGGCGAAACCACTGCTTAGTAGGATGTTCCCACAGACGGTGCCAATTGTGCGTGCCCAAAAGTGAAGCCTGTTGGGTTGGGCCTCGCTTGGGCTCACAATTTACTTGTATGATGGGGTTTGAGTTTCCTACAATGGGTCGTCCTTTACACTGAGACTTAATGAGACCCCTTTCTTCCTCTCAAGGGCTCGAATTGCTCTGCTCTTGCCCTGCTCACTATCTCTATTCCCTCTTTTACAGTAAATTTTCCAACCCTTGTCTTCCCCAAATTTCTCATATTTATAGTCAAAAAACAGTGGAGAGGTCATGATTAATTTCCAGTTAGTGCAACAACCGGTCTAGTATTATCAATCATAGGTGGGTGGTTAGGTGGGAGTGGGAAGCGGTGAAAATGGCTTTGGAACTTGGTCCCTACCTCCGCGTCAGTTCTTGGCAGTGTGCCCCCCGAGGCACTGTCGGGTAAGTAAAGGACGGTGCGTTCTGAACGTCTCCACTACATCATTGCTCGAGAAAAGCTTGGGCCCGCAGCACGTGTGGCTCTGGGATGGGCCGCAAGGTAGAGAGAGGTTTGGCTTCATGGGCCATACGCCCAGGCCAAGGTCCAAGGCCCAGATGGGCCCTGGCTTGGGGACCGTACACACACACACACACACACACACACACACACATATATATATATATCATATTCTATCATATTATATTATATATAATAAAAGTTGGGCTTAGATGCCGTGGTTACGCCACATGACTTCACTAAATTGCAGAAATTTTATTAAATTTTTAGAGTTTTAAAGAACTAAAAAGGAATAGTATACTTCATTCTCCAAAAAAAAAAAAAAAAAAGGAATAGTATACTAGCAAGACTCTAATTCATTCTTATCATTAAGTAGTTTATCTCAAAAAAAAAAAAAAACAAAAACACTATCACTTGCTTCACGTAACTATCATTAGGTAGTTTATCTAAGGAAAAAAAAACTACTTCTTTTTTTGTATTAACTTAAATGTAAACAAACAAACAAACAAACAAACAAAAAAAAAAAACAAAAAACAATCTAGCTAATAACCTTAACTATTTTTTTGGGATAAAATATACCTAAACTTTTTAATTAGGTAAGCTCCTTTTTCTTTTTGTTCATATCAAATTATCAACTTCTTCACAACTTAAAATTATCTAATATAAAAGTGAGGGTATACTATCATGAATCTAATTCATTCTTATCATTAAGTAGTTTATCTCAAAAAAAAAAAAAAAAGTGTTTCACGTCTAAAGTAAGTGTATATCTATCAAAAAAAAAAAAAATACTGAAAAAAAAAATTACTTCTTCACGTTAACTTTAACGTAAAATATATATATATATATATCTAATAACAATCTAGATAATAACGTTAACTATTTGTTTGGGATAAATTATTTAAAAAAAAACTAATATGTAATTAAACCTAAACTCCTTGATTGGGTAAACTCCATTTTCTTTTTGTTATATCAAGTTATCAACTTCTTCATAACTTAAAATTATCTAATATAAAAGTGGGGATATATATACAGTTGGGGTATTTTTTTTCCCTTTTCCTATTGTACAGTTTGTTGATATTATTTAAATACGTTTTATGTATTTGTTGCCTTTTGGTTTCATAACCAGTGAAGACAATTATGTATGAATTCTATAGCCATATTTCTTTTGTGCTGTTGAGGTTAGGTTTGTAATCTAGATGTAGAACTTTGCAATTTTTTTTTTTTTTCATTTACACTAAGTTTATATATAAAACTATGCGTTGCATGGAAAAAATTAGAACAAAGGTTTTATTTCTCGAATAGTTCTATCTTTTAAAAGTGGAAAATTTTATGTTACTTTGTCTAAAGATTTTAATCATTAATATTATTGTTAACAATACTGCAAATCACTTATGTGGGGGGTGAAATGCTCAACCTAACGTATTGGGCCCAAGACCCTATTTGAGGACTGCTGTTTGTCCGAAGAGATGAAAATACTTGAGAAGAAGCCCATGTAAAAGAAACATGTCTGGAGAGGGGCATGGGTCATAGTCCGAGGAGACACTCAATTGTCCGAGGAGGCCATTATCCTCGGATCCGAAGAAGCTTGGTCCAACAGGCATCTGGGAAGCTCAAATGATCCTCCTGACAAGTGTTATGAAAGAGATGAATCTCAGGCGCGCATGAAGATAGCAGGAACGGCGAAATATCTAGAAGACAGACTTTAACCACCACATTAAATGCACTGCACCCACTTCTCTGGCCACATTAATGTGGAGAAGACCCCTGAACAGTGCAATCTCAGCTATCGCTACTCACACAAGGCTAAAAAGGATACATGATGGGACATGCACTCAAATGGGCGTCTAGATGATGAACAAGTGGACGATGAAGATGAAGGGAGGGGGTACTATATAAGAGGGAGAGGCCTTTGATAATAGGGGATCGGAAAAAGAAAGAGAGAAATGAGAAAACTCCATTACTGTAGCTCTAAGAATTGTAACCCACATTCATTCAATACAACTCCTCTTCGGACGTCTATGTTTGCATCTGTCCGAGCACGATTGAATGTTAACTTACTCACAAGCACTGCAATCCAATACTGTTTAATTCACTACTAGCCTAGCTCTTTCACCCACTCTCTACAAATTCATTGTCTTGGGTTCATTGGGCTCACAATCCATACCTTTTGGGCTTGGGCTACAAAAATTGACCCTACAACTTATATTGTAGATTCATTAGATATAAAATTCATATGCAAATAGTTTGATACATGTAACTACAAATGATATTATAGCACAATTGGCATGTTAGAAGATAATTTTGTATTGAGGTGCTATCATTTTATATTTGATGTACTCATGCAATTTATTCCTTTTGTTTAATAATTACTTATTTGGTATAATAATTATATATATTCTATAAATTTTAACATAAAACCGTGCAACGCACGGGCTTTTAACTAGTATATTTTTAAAGGAGGACCTATAGCCATGTTTTAAACGTGGCTATAGACTTACAAAAAATAAAATAAAAAAAACCATTGAATGGGTTCAGCACTTCAACGAAAACAAAAATATGGAATATGCCATAGAATATTCTATGGTATATTCTACAATATTCCAATTAAAAAAAAAAAAAAAACGGATGGTTTCAGCACTTCCGTAAACAAAAATATGGAATATGCCCTAGAATATTCTATGGCATATTCCAAAATATTCCATTAAAAAAAAAAATCTGAGATTTCAAAATATGAAATCTCAAACTTAACCTCTCGTATGGTCCTAGCGAAAGGAAAAAAAAAAAAAAAAAAAAAAGCTCTCTCACAATCATTCAGAAAAAAAAAAAAAAAAAAAAATCAAAAAGCTCTCTCATATTAATCTCAAAACTCTCTCAATCTCTCTCTTTCTCACTAATGCTGTATGAATGGGTTTGTGAAAATATGAGGTTTTGTTCATTGTTGTTTGAGTTTTGTTTATTTTTGTTCCCTTTAACTTTCTGTCTCTCTTTGCAATATATCTGAAGATTGAGTCTCTCTTTGCTTTAGATTTGAAGATTTTGAATCAATGAAGCTAAAGTGCCTCAAAAAATTATCTCTCTTTGCTTTATTTTTCTTTGACCCATGGCCGAAAATTATTTTCCTTTGTTTGATTGTGTTTTGATTAATTTTGGGTTTGAGCATATGGACTCTTTTTGGTTGTTTTTCTGTTATGGGGATTTTTGTATTTTTGAGCTTGTGCTTTTGTTTTCCTTGAATAGTTTGTGTGTTCAATTTGGGTTGATTTCATTGAAGGAGATGTTATGTTTGTGTTCTTGTACTGTTTTCTTGTATTTTAGAGCATGTTGTGTTTGATTAATTTTGAAATTTTCTAGGTTTTTGTTTGAATTTGAATTTGCTGGGTTTGTATTTTTGTTTTGAATTTCTTAATTTAATTAAAATTGAAATTTTAAAGTTTGAAAGTATTAATTTTAAAAATTAAAATTAAAATTAAAAAAAAAAACTTTTGATTACCAAAAATTAATTTTTGGTAATCATAGTTTTTTTTTTTTTTTTTTTTTTAAGGGTATATAGCCGTGTTTTTTAAATGCGGCTGTAGATTGAGGACCTATAGCCACGTTTTAAACGTAGCTATAACTTTCACCTATAGCCACGTTTTAAACGCAGCCATTGGTTTTGGCCTATAGCTACGTTTGAAAAAGTGCGGCCACGGACCTCTCAGGCCTATAGTGACGGGGTTTAGGCCACGTTTGAAAACACGGCCTAAAAAAACACGGCTATAGGCCAAATCGTCCTATAGCCATGTTTTTTTTTAGCTATAGCGCTTTTTTAAAACACGGCTATAGAATGTTTTTTTTGTAATGAGTCAAACCATGTTCGAAAATACCTTTAGGTCCTACTGGCCAAGAATTTTGACCAGAATACAATTTCTATTTTTTTGCGTGAAAACTTGTGGATAGCATATATAAAGGTCCAAGAATCAAATAAAAAAATCTTTTCCAAGAAAAAAAAAAAAACTCTATTAAATTTTGTACAGAAATGCCCAAGGTCCTATTGGCCTAGAATTTTGACCAAAATACATTGTTGGCATTGTTGATGCCTAATTTTGTGAATCCATATCCAAAAACCCATGAGGAAGAAAGCCTAGTAAGTTGCAAAACGCAAATTTGCCACAGAATACAGCTTTGCTGCAGAATACAGTTCTCTGGCAGAATGACTTCGGCAGATGAAGACAAATTGGGCCCAAAGACCCACCAAGAAGACTGAAGAGCAAGAAATTTCCAAAGAAAGAAGCGCAAGTCAAAGCAATCTACAACAAAACATAAATCTGCTGCAGAATACAAATTTGCTGCAAAATACAAATCTACTACAGAATACAGATCTGCCGCAGAATACAGTTTTTTGGCAGAATGACTTCGGTAGATAAAGATAAATTGGGCCCAAGACCCTTTTGATCTAGTCAACATTATTTGGCCCACAAAGGCCCAAATCCTTTTGTATAAAAAAGATAAGCGTGAAAACTGATATGAAAAAGCACGGTGGAAAGAAACAAGGAACGGCAGGAAGTGTCAGCAGCAGGAATAATAATCTGGTATGGCAAGAAATGCCAAGCCACGAAGCAAACACCAAAACTAAAGGGAGGCCCAATGATCCAACAAGGCCCAACCCCCCAAGAAAGGGACAAGTCATAAACGTTGGAGATGCAACCCACACCAGAAAAAGCCAAAAAGCGCACGGCAGGATATGCACACCCATTCTCAGATCTCGGCAAACGTATGAAACAACAAGAAGGTAAAGCACGCGTACGACCCAAGCATCACCAGCTTGTACCCAGCCAGTATGGGAAAGGGTGAGGTCATGGGTGAGGGCACGATCTGGCGGTGGGGAGAGGAGTGGAAACCCATTCTTGTGGTTCTTGCTCAGCCTCTTTCGGTGGGAATAGTCCTGCTGGGATGACATGCCACCTAAAAAAGGTAAGGGTGGGTAAGAACCACTAGGTGCATGCCATGAGAGACCGAGAGGGAGAGGGTACACACTAGACGAGTAAAAAATGAACCTTCGTTGTCTGAAAGCCATAGGTCAATGGTGGTAGTCAAAATCATTAACTCGGTAAGTTGTCGGCAAAAGGCTCCCATATCAGACAAGGGCCATTAAGAGGCTAGAACAGTAAAATCGATCACAACAAGCTCTATATAAGAAACCCGTGGCTGTGTACAAAAAAAAAAAAAAAAAAAAGGGAAAAAAGAAGAGGAAGAGGAGAGAAAGAATTGAAAGAAAGAAAAAGAGAGAAAAGATAAACAAAAGAACAAAGAAGGAAGAAGAAAGAAAAAACAGAGTGTTTTTATGGCAGCCATGCACCCAAATGGGTTAACCCCCTCTCTCCCTTAATAGCCTTGCCCTCTATTAGAGGCAAACAATTTATATTCGGGTACACACCATTTAGGGCTGGCCTCTCAAAGCAACTAATTTCTCCTCTGAAGTTATTTGTGTTGAGGGAGCAGTTTTCCCTTCCTTGGTTAGAGCCCCGTGGTAATACTTGGTGTGGTAGACTCATTCCTTTAATTCTACTAACCCCGTTCTACCCCCTTGTTTATGTTTAATTCCTTGAACGTGAAGCCTTTTAAGTCATTTACTCTACTTATTGTGGCAGGAATAGTGACTGTACTTTCTTTACATTATCTATATTATATCTGCCTGCCATAACCTCTTAACAGTGACTCTGCCTGCTGTGAGCTTATAAACAGACTTTAGTAGACGTGGTGTGGTTTGCGCACAAGCCGAGCCAAGGAAGTGGAAAAGTATTTTCTGCAGTAAAAATGAAGAGTAGTCATTCACACGGCAAAAAGCTTTAAAGCACAGTAGAAAGCTTTAATGTATAGTAGATAGCTCTATTGCACAGCAGAAGGCTTTACGGCAGAAAGCTTTATTGCACAGCAGACAGCTTCATTGCATAGCAGAAAGTTTTGCTGCACAGCAGAAAAGTCAAACCTGTGGCAGAAATCGGAGAAAAGTTCCTTCTGCTGCAGAAACATCAATCCTGTGGCAGAAACTAGAGAAAAGTCTTCTGTGGTAGAAACAGAGGACAAGCCGACTATTGATGCCCATTTTTGCAAATCTGTACCCAAAGGCCCACAAGGAAGAAAGCCTAATGAGAAACAAGGCCCAAAGACCCACCAAGAAGACCAAAGAGCAAAGAAAGAAGTGCAAGTGAAAACGCAAATCTGCAGCAAAATACAAATCTGCCACAAAATACAAGTCTACCACAGAATACAACTTTACCACAAAATACAATTCTCTAGTTGGATGGCTTCAGCAGATGAAGATAAATTGGGCCCAATGCCCTTTTGATCCAGTCAACATTATTTGGCCCACAAAGGCTCAAATCCTTTTGTATAAAAAAGATAGGCATGAAAACTGATATGAAGAAGAATGATGAAAAGAAACGAGGAGCAGCAGGAAGTGTTAGCAGCAGGAAACGCATGAAGGAAAGAAAAGCTAAGCTAAAGGAAATGACAAACATAGCAGGAAACATGTGAAGAAATAAGACAGAGCCACGCAGCAGAACAAAACAAATCTGCTACCGCAGGAATGGCATGGGAACAAAAGAAAACAAAAACAGAAGAGCCGGGGCACCACCAACCTGTACCCAGCCAATACAAGGGAGGTGGGCCCACGGTCAAAGAGATTTAGAGGGCGTGATTTGGTGGTGGGGGGAAAAAGGGGTCTATATTTGGTTTCTTGCCATAACTTCTTTTTGGAATATATCCTGCTGGGATGGTATCTTACCCAAAAGAAGTAATAAATGGTTGGGACCATCTGATGCATGCCATAGAACTAGGTAGTGAGATAGCCCAATCCTGATCTTTGAACCTAGAGGTAGAGGTATACAGCAAGAACAAATAAAAGAGAATTGTGTCGTGCAGCAAACATGTTCTTAGCAGATGGCAGTGGTCGGGGCAACCAATGGATGAGTGGGTAATCTTGAAAAGATGCCCACAACAAACCAAAAACAGTTGGTGAAGCCTTAGGGGTAAAAGGGAGAAATCTCATTAAATCAGTTTGCTATAAAGGGAAGGTAACCACGACAGAAAAAGGGGAGGACCGAGGTAGAGGAAAAAACAGGGGAAAGAGTGAAAAATAGGGGATCAAAATAGAGAAGCACCCAGAGAGAGAGACCCAAGAAAAAGAAAGACCCAAGTGAGAAAAAAAACTTACGGCAAGATAGTAGGTAGAAACTAAGAGTAAAAAAAAGAACAGAGAGAAAGAAAGAAAGAAAGAAAAAGAAGAGAGAAAACGCGGCAGGAATATGGGCATGCATCAATAGACCATCTTTTCCCTCCCTCTTAGCAAACCCATTGTTTGAAGTCTCCAAAAGTAGCAGTTAGTAGCCATTTAGGCATATTCTCCAAAATGCATAGCTTTTATGGCAGAAGCCTATGATAAAGTTGTTCAAGTTGGATTTTGGGTTCCTTCTTGGTTTACTTAGTCTATGAGCATATTCAATACTTGATTTTGATTGCAAATATATTTGATTTCTCTCATTATAACTTATATCTGCCGTATTTAGTCATCCTGCTGTAGCACGTTTTTATCACGTCTGCCGCATCAGTTGTCCTGCTATGGTGTCTTTACTTGCTGTACTAGTTATTCTGCCGAAGCACATTTTTATTATATTTACCATGTTAATTATTATATAAGCTAAACCTTTCCTACCTAAGCTTTCTTTTTTATTTGTTATTACGTGTTTTACTGTTGACACAAACTAATCATTATCTTGCCATAAGTATATATATATATACACATATATCTTTATTTACGAATATGTGTACATATTTGAGAATATGCTAATCCATTTAAACTAACATTTATGTGATGGGTATAGAGCAACCATTTAAACTAACTCGTATGCCATAGGTGCATTGATTGCCCAAGAAGATGGAGGTGGCATAGAGCAACCAGTTTACTACATCAGCCATGCTCTAAAAGATACAGAAAACTCGTTACCCAAGAGCAGAAAAGGGCATGCTTGATTATTGTGTATGCTTCGCAAAGGTTACGCCATTATTTCTTGGCTTACGAGGTGCGGCTGATGACTAAGTCCCATGCCATCAAAGCCTTGTTATGACAACCGATTCTCTTTGGCAAAATATCTCAGTGGTTGTTACAATTGTCACAGTACAACTTGAGAATGGGGACACCTAGGGCAGTGAAAAGCCAGGCTATAGTAGATTTATTGGTACAGTTTCCAAGAGAGGAAGAATTCCTACTAGATGATGAAGTTCTAGGGGAAGTAGACATGGCAAAAAAGGTCAGAGAACAATGTGTAATGAAGTTTAATGGCTCTTCTACCACCCAATCAGGAGGAGTGGAAGTAGTTTTTTACCATGAAGAAGATAAGGCAATGGCGCCATCGTTTAAACTGGAATTTCCCTACTCAAACAACATGGCAGAATGTGAAGCCTGCCTAACTGGGCTGGCCACAGCTCTTAAAATGGGAGTCAAGCATTTAAGAATATTGGGTGATTCAAACTTAGTGGTCCGCCAAACCAAGGGGAGCTTCTCCCTAAAGGAACCCAGCCTAGCCCCGTACAGAGCAATGGCCCAGAAAATGGATGAAAAGTTTTCAACTTTTGAAATAGAACATGCTCCAAGGAACGAAAATCAGTTTGCCGATGCGTTGGCTGCACTTGGTTCGTAAATAATGTTCGAAGGGGATAGCACTAAGATAGAAGTCAGCAAGAGGAAAGAGTCTATTATTGAGATGTTGAAAGAAAGGTTCCAGGAGGAACAGTGCGAAGGGGACTAGCGGATCCCCATAAAGGAAGCTTTGATGAAGGAAGGAGATGCCACAGAACTAAAAGTGTTGAAGGACTATGCCCTGGTAAGAGGAGAATTGTACCGCAGGATGCCAGGTGGGATATTGTCCAGGTGCATAGGGCAGGAGGAAGCCCAAAGAAAGTTAAAAGAAATACATGACAAGACTTGCGAATCCTGCAGGGAGGTTAGCCCTTACCGCAGGCTTTAAAGGGCAGGCTTCTGTTAGCCAAGTATGGATAAAGATGCAGATCAAGTCCAAACCAAGTGTGGGACCTACCAGCTTGCGGCAGACAGAGAAGAAAGTTACACTGTGTTTGTCAGCGGAGACTGGAGAAGCACATTCACTCAGTACCTGACAGAAGACATCCTGCCACAAAAGCACAGTAAAAGATACAAGCTTAAGAGGTTGGCAACATGTTACTTTTTGCATAACATGGTCCTTTTCAAGAAATGGTATGATAGGAACCTCTTAGGATGTCTGGGTCCTTGAAGAAGCAAGGGAAATGATAAAATATATGTACTCAAGAGAGTGTGGCGAACACCAGGGAAAGAAAAAGCTTTACAGATGCCTGCTGCAAATGGGTTACTACTGGCCTACCATGAAGAAAAATGCAACAAGATTTACAAAAAAAATGCACCTGCCAGACGCTCTTTGGGCTTATAGAAATTCACCAAAGTCAGCCATAGGATCTTCACCTTTTTCCTTGGTCTGCGGAACAGAGGTAATGAGCCTGGCAGAAGTAATGACTCCATCCTTGAGAGTTATGCAGATGTGGTAGAAAGAAAAAGAAAAGGAAGTCTTTGCGGCAGAAAGATGCAAGGACTTAGAGGGGCTTGATGAAAGGAGGGAAGAGGCCTAAGAGCGAAGCTGCGGATATAGACAAAAGATGATTAAAGCATATGGCAGAATGACAAAGAAAATGTTTAGAATGAAAAGAAAGTGAAGATTTCTTATGAAAGCATCCTCATTGTCCCTTGAAAGAAGAACATCTATAGTGGCACCACTTGTGGGCACCTTAAAATGAGTGGCAGACTCAATCATTTCTGCAGAAAGATCAATTTTGCAGCAAAACCAGAATTTATGGCAGAATTAGAAACAACCCGCAATGCAAACAGCAAAGGCCCAACATCCTTCTCCATAGAAACTTCATCTTGGCAAAGAATCCATTATCAGCAAATGAAAGATTACTCCACTATGATGAGGGCTTGCAATGTTAGCTTTACGCTTTGTTTTAAGAAAAAGAAATGAAGATATGTGAATGCAAAGAGAAGAAGAAGGCACAAGAAAATGGAGTGAAGTCACCCTTTAATCTACACACTTAAAGGAAGCTTTCCTCTTGTGAAAGAACTCTAATTGAAGAAAGTAATGTGGCAAAGTTGTTTTGATGAAACTCTTTTCAGTCGTCGGCTTAGATGCGAAGGTAGTAGAAGACAACACTTTCTCTATTTTTAGAGAATGAATGAAGCCCAAAGTGAAACAACCTTAAGTGGCTAAAAGAAAAGAAAAATGAAGACTATAAGAAGGATCCTTGCTCCGCAAAAGTGTTGTTCGCGAAGTTGGCAAAAAGAAGAGTTAAAGAATCCAAAGAGCCAATTTTGAGCATTCTGTAGAGATGAGAAAATGTAAAACATCATAATGAAGAAGAACCTAACAAGAAAGGATGAAGAGATGAAGAGATGATGCTAAAGAATACGTGGGGAAAGTAAGCAGTCAAGCCTAATTCTTCTGCCGCAGAATCTACTACAAGCTTCACTTCTACAGTATAAATGCTGCTCTAGCAGAAGCAGAGTAAGAGGTGTATTGACGCAGAGAAATAAGTGCATGTATTGCGGCAAAAAGTGTCTACATATTCTGCAGAAGCAGAAAAATGAGTATTTATCCCTACAAAAGCAAAGAAATGAGTACGTGCTGCTGCAGAAACGTAAAGAAATAAGTATACAAATTGCCACAGACATAAAGAAATGAGTACCATTGTAGAAGTTCAAGATCACAAGGAATTTCCAAGAAACAAACCAAGAAACAAGTGAAGAAATGATGAAGAAAAGGATGCACACATCATCATCATCAACAATCCCTTTGAATGAAAACCATATGGGAAGAAAAGAGTTAGTAAAGTGAGAAAAAAACCATTAAGCCCAAGCAGCAGAAATAATGAATCACAGGTCCATGAAATAAACAAATGAGCCTTGAGAAAGCAAACGGGTTTAAAGGAGCCAGGAAAGAGAGAAAGCAAACCCATGGCTATATGTGATGTATAAAAGTGAGAATGGGTCACAGTAGGCCCAAAGTAATGCAAACAAAGAAAGTAAGGGGTTGATGGCAAGCCCATGAACCCCAAGGATGAGTATATAGTAATTGGGCCAAGAAAGCCTAATGAAATTAGTAAAAGCCCATGGGAGTAAAGAATTGAAACGAGCCGAGGATGCCCAAAAGAGTAAAATAGGACAAAGGAGTCCAAAAGTGATAAAATAGGCCGAGGATGCCCAAAAGAATAAAATGGGACAAAGGAGCCCGAAAGAAATGAAATGAGCCAATGAAGCCTGAAACTGCATAGTACAAGCCCAATGATAGTACTGGGCTAATGGAATTTAGCAAAAGGAAAACATACAGCAGGCCCAAAGAGGCCCAGCAGGCACAAGTCATGAAGAGCAAAAGGAAAGCATACAGCGGGCCCAAAGAGGCCCAGTAGGCATAAGTCATGAAGAGCAAAAGGAAAACATACAACAAGCCCAAAGAGGCCTAGTAGGCACAAGTCATGAAGGGCAAAAGGAAAGCATACAGCAGGCCTAAAAAGGCCCAGCAGACCCAGCACCACCCTTATGAAGAGCAACTTTTTGGCTACCCTTTAAGGGTCATGAATGTGCCGAAAGAAAGAGAATGATTTGCCTAAGGAGAGTAAAGATTGAAACAACAAGCCCACGAAGAAAATAAGAGAGGCATTTGCATGTGAGTTATGAAACAACCTGCAAAAGAGAATCACATGAGTTTTCGCATACAAATTGCAGGAGCAATCCATATGCTCAGGGGGCTGAATGTTGATGCCCATTTTTGCAAATCTGTGCCCAAAGGCCCATAAGGAAGAAAGCCCAATGAGAAACAAGGCCCAAAGACCCAACAAGAAGACCAAAGAGCAAAGAAAGAAGTGCAAGTGAAAACCCAAATCTGCAGCAAAATACAAATCTGCCGCAAAATACAAGTCTGTCGCAGAATACAGTTCCCTGGCTAGATGGCTTCGGCAGATGAAGATAAATTGGGCCTATTGCCCTTTTGATCTAGTCAACATTATTTAGCCCACAAAGGCCCAAATCCTTTTGTATAAAAAAGATAGGCATGAAAACTGATATGAAGAAGAACGATGAAAAGAAACAAGGAGCAGCAGGAAACGCGTGAAGGAAAGAAAAGCTAAGCTAAAGGAAATGACAAACATAGCAGGAAACATGTGAAGAAATAAGACAGAGCCACGCAGCAGAACAAAACAAATCTGCTACGACAGGAACGGCGTGGGAACAAAAGAAGACAAAAACAGAAGGGCCAGGGCACCGCCAACCTATACCCAACCAATACAAGGGAGGTGGGCCCACGGTCAAATAGATTCAGAGGGCGTGGTTTGGTGGTGGGGGGAAAAAGGAGTCTATATTTGGTTTCTTGCCATAACTTCTTTTGGGAATATATCCTGCTGGGATGGTTTATTACCCAAAAAAAGTAATAAATGGTTTGGACCATCTGATGCATGCCATAGAACTAGGTAGTGTGGTAGCCCAATCCTGATCTTTGAACCTAGAGGTAGAGGTAGACGGCAAGAATAAACAAAAGAGAATTTTGTCGTGCAGCAAACATGTTCTTAGCAGATGGCAGTGGTCGGGGCAACCAATAGATGAATGAGTAATCTTGAATGAATGCCCACAACAAACCAAAAATAGTTGGTGAAGCCCTAGGGGTAAAAGGAAGAAATCCCATTGAATCAGTTTGATATAAAAGGAAGGTAACCACAGTAGAAAAAGGGGAGAACCGAGGTAGAGGAAAAAACAAGGGAAAGAGTGAAAAATAGGGGATCAAAATAGGAAAGCACCTAGAGAGAGAGACCCAAGAAAAAGAAAGACCCAAGTGAGAAAAACAACTTACGGCAAGATAGTAGGTAGAAACTAAAAGTAAAAAAAAGAACGGAGAGAAAGAAAGAGAGAAAGAAAGAAAGAAAAAGAAGAGAGAAAACGTGGCAGGAATAGGGGCATGCATCAATAAACTATCTTTTCCCTCCCTCTTAGCAAACCCACTCTTTGAAGTCTCCAAAAGTAACAGTTAGTAGCCATTTAGGCCTATTCTCCAAAATGCATAGCTTTTATGGCAGAATCCTATGATAAGGTTGTTCAAGTTGGAGTTTGGGTTCCTTCTTGGTTTACTTAGTCTATGAGCATATTCAATACTTGATTTTGATTGCAAATATATTTTATTTCTCTCGTTATAACTTATATCTACCGTATTTAGTCATCCTGCAGTAGCATGTTTTTATCACATCTGCCACATTAGTTGTCTTGCTGTGGTGTCTTTACTTGCTGTACTAGTTATTCTGCTGAAGCACCTTTTTATTATATTTACCGTGTTAATTATTATACAAGCTAAACCTTTCCTATCGAAGCTTTCTTTTTTATTTGTTATTACGTGTTTTACTGTTGACACAAACTAATCATTATCCTGCCATAAGTATATATATATATACACATATATCTTTATTTACGAATATGTGTACATATTTGAGAATATGCTAATCCATTTAAACTAACATTTATGTGATGGGTATTTTCTTTGGGTTTTAGATTTGTTTATGTGCAGGAAATGGAAAAGTATTTCTGCAGTAAAAATGAAGAGTAGTCGTTCACACGGCAGAAGGCTTTAAAGCACAGCAAACAGCTTTAAAGCACAGCAGACAGCTTTAAAGCACAACAGAAAGCTTTAATGCACAGCAGACAGCTCTATTGCACAGCAGAAGGCTTTATGGTAGGAAGCTTTAAAGCACAGCAGAAAGCTTTAATGCACAGCAGACAGCTCTATTACACAATAGAAGACGTTACGGTAGGAAGCTTTACTACACAGCAGAAAGCTTCATTGCACAGCAGACAGCTTCACTGCATAGTAGATAGTCTTACTACACGGCAAAAAGTTTTGCTGCATAGCAGAAAAGTCAGATCTGTGGCAGAAACTGGCAGCGGCAGAAACATAAAAGTCAATCCTGCGGCAGAAACTAAAGAAAAGTCTTCTGCGGCAGAAACAGAGGATAAGCCTACTTTGCTGCGTCTTCTCTTGGACTTGGACTCAACGTTTGCGCGCAAGCCAGACCAAATTGAGTTGCAGTTGGACCGGTCTTAACTCCCTTACTCAGAATACTTGGGCCTACTACCACGAGAGGCAGCCCAGCCCAACGCACACAAAAAAGGCCTTTACATTAAAATGACGACTCCGCTGGAGAGTTGGGATTAAGATGGGGAGAATGAGGTATTTCTCCCTCGTAAACATGTTTCCAAGTCCTTACCAAAGTAAGACATGCAGATGTTCTTAAACCTTCCAAGCTATACTCTCAGGAAAGTATCCAAAACGTCATAGAAGTCCTATAGCAGAATTCTATGGCGGAACATCATTGCAACATTACAGCAAAACAATGTTGTGGAATTCTATGGCAAAATATTACAGCAACGTTACAGTAGGATGGTACCGTAGCAAAATTCTATGGCAAAATAGAGCAACGTTACCGCAGGGCATTACTGTAACAAAATTCTGTGGCAGGACACAACAATGTTAAAACAAAACAGAAATATCCTAAGAACTCTACAATAGAAGGCCTTTATAATACTTGGTCCTATCCTTTAAATGCCACATGTTCTCCTTGTCATGCATGTGAGACATGTGGCAAGCCAATTATTGAAACTACAACTCTCCTAAAAGCTTTCTAAGCCACTTATCACCTTTTTGCTCTCATTTCTTTCAAGAAAACACTCGAAGCTTTCTAAACTCTCTCCATCTCCACCTTCAGGTTCAGCACTTAGAGGAGAAAAATCCCTTCATTCCCTCACAAGGTTTCGATCATTTTCTTTATGATAATGATTCTAGCTTTACTTCCCCCTCAAAGAACCAAAAGCTAGAAACAAAAAAATAAAGCTATAAAAGCCAAAGGAAAACTTTCATCATTACTATACTGCTGCGAATAACTATTTCCTCCATGAAGTATCCCTTAGTAGACTCCGTAGAAATTTTGTAGCAAAAAGTACAGATCCTTCGGCAAACCGCTCACAGCAGAATCTGTTGAATTTCAGAGGCACATAATATTTCCTCTATGAAATATCCTTCAGCAGACTTTTCCAGAAGTGCAGAATGTCCCTTCGTAGAAGTTTCATGGCAGAAAGTATAGATCCTTCGGCAGACTGCTCACAGCAGAATCTGCTGAATTTCAGAAGTACAGAATATTTCCTCCGTGAAATATCCTTTAGCAGACTTTTCCAAAAGTGCGGAATGTCCCTCCGCAGAAATTTCGTAGCAGAAAGTACGAATCCTTCGACAGACCGCTCACAGCAGAATCTGCTGAATTTCAGAAGTATAGAATATTTCCTCCTCGAAGTATTCTTCAGCAGACCTTTCCAGAAGTGCAGAATGTCCTTCCGCAGAAATTTCGTAGCAGAAAGTACAAATCCTTTAGCAGATTGTTCACAGCAGAATCTGCTGAATTTCAGAAGTGCAGAATGTTCATCTGCTGAATATTTTATAGCAGAAAAATTTTAGAAGCCAGAATGTAGATCTCTCTGCAGATTATTTACCGCAAAATTTGTTGAGTTCCAGAATGTTCATCGGCAGAATATTTCGTGGCAGAATCCCAAAAATGCAGAATGTTTATCGGCATAATATTTTGTTGCAGAAAGTTCCAGAAGACAAAGTGCAGATCTTTTGGCAGACTGTTGACAGCAGAATTTGCTGAATTTTAGAAATGTAGAATGCTCATCTACAAAATGTTTCATAGCAGAAAGTTTCAGAAGCCAAAGTGCAAATATCTCAGCAGACTGTTCACAGCAGAATATTATGCGATAGAATATTCTATAGTAGAATTTTGTATTCCAGCAGCAAATATATTAATATCAATGAAGGGAGGAGGGAGAAGTAATCGATTTGATAATATCGAAACATCCGCTTTGAACTAAAGTATACATTGAAGGCATGTGACAGGGTGGTGAAGTGTCCAAATTAAATCTAGACCATGGGATGAAGCCAACCCCTCAGTAATTGCGTACTCTCCATAAAGAAGCCCAAATCTACAAGCTGCTTGTGAACTGCTCTTTGTCCATTATTGGGTCTAGCAAACCGATTCAACAACCTTGAAGAGTTGAGAAGTTTTCTGTGAAGCACCTCAGAGGATTTATGCCTAGAATGGCATTAATGATCATTATCTTTATGATGTTTCTAAAAAAGAATGTATCAAATTACTTGTTCTACAAACTATGCAACTCCACCATCACTCTTCAAGTCGTGAAGCTCATTGATGCCCATGTCTCGTCCTAGAAGAACTCTGAAACAAAGTGCAAAAACAATTGCTCACACACATCCTGCCGTGAATAAAGTTGCTTATCTTATTGCTGCAGAAAACTATTACGTGGTTTTTTATTGAAGGTGTTCTGCTGCAAGGGGATTCACAAGAATAAAGAAGCATGATGTCCCAGAAAGATGTGGGTACGTCATGGGAAAATTCTATATTAGAAGCCGCTGACTTTTAGCTATTACTAGCCAATCATGAAGCAAGAGACGTAGCAAGCTCCATCTAAATATGCCCATACTCAAAGCAAGCAAAGAAGAAACCCATGAAATATGGGTCTTGGTAGCAAAAGATAGCAAAAGGGTCATGGTTATGAATTATTGGCAAAAGCCCATAATGGGGGCTACACTCAATCAAACCCGTAAAGGAGCCATGATCGCAAGTCTTTGGAAAGAATCTGCAGAAGAGCTAAAGCCACAATCATATGTAGCAGAAAAAACATGGGAAGCAATTGTGCTTGTAGTGGAACGAAGTCAAAGCATGCTTGGGAAGTAACTTTTTCCCAAAATTCTCTAGCAACAAAGAATTTCTACAATATGGCAACTTGTAGATCCATGGCATCTAATTTTTTTTTACTAAATAATGCATGAACCACATGATGGAGCATCAACACCAAGAGAAGGTGATACGAAGCTTATCCAGTTGCCTCACATGCTGGGGGCTAAAGCTCATTTTGCGACAAACATGGGAAGCCTTCTGCTGAAAGCTAAAGGCTTATTCTCGTATACTGGGGGCTGTCTCATTCTGCAACAAAGTTTGGGAAGTCTTCTTCAAAAAGCTAAAGACTCATCCAGTTGTCTCACATGCTGGGGGGGCTAAGGCCTATTCCGCAGTAAATTTAGAAAGCCTGCCGCAAAGTGCTTAGAGTAACAATATGAAGTAGCAATATCATGTATCTTTTACAAAAGCTTGGTGTGTTGCATGGTTCAAGAAAGTTTGGAGGAGGAGAGTAATGAAGTGAAAAACAAAGAAGTTGTGGCAGAAATTGATGTATAGGTTGTGGTAGAAGAAGAAATGGAGGAAGTTGACCTGGGGTCTGTTTCGCAAGGACCAAGGCCCATCTCAACTTGTGCAAGTTTGACAGAAAAAGAAAAATCAGAATTGATACTATTGCTGAAAGAATTCAAAGATGTCTTCACATGGGGTTACAGTGAAAATGCTAGGATGGGATCCTGGGCTAATAGTGCATACATTGAATGTGGACCCCAAGGCCAAGCTAGTGGCCCAGCCTGCCAGGGTGTTCCACACTGCCTGCTAGGGTATTCCATGCTGAGATAAAAGGGGCAAAGCTTTGAGGAAAGAAGTACAGCAAGCAGCCTTCAAAAGTCTACAGCAAATTATGATGAACCTTCCTGCTATGCGAGCCTCAATCCGCAAAAAGCCCTTGTTACTCTACCTAGCCACTAACTCGTATGCCATAGGTGCATTGATTGCCCCTAGAGATGGAGGAAAAATTTTCAATCTTTGAAATAGAGCATACTCCAAGGAACGAAAATCGGTTCGTGGATGCGTTGGTCACATTTGGCTCACAAATAATTTTTCGAAGGGGATAGCACCAGGATGGAAGTCAGCAAGAGGAAAGAGGCTATTATTGAGATGTTGAAGGAAATGTTCCAGGAGGAATAGTGTGAAGGAGATTGGCAGATCCCCATAAGGGAGGCCTTGATGAAGGAAGAAGATGCCGTAAAACTAAAGGTGCTAAAAGACTACGCCCTAGTATGAGGAAAATTGTATCGCAGGATGCCAAGTGGGGTCTTGTTCAGGTGCGTAGGGCAGGAGGAAGCCCAAAGAAAGTTAAAAGAAGTACACGATAAGACTTACGGATCCTGCGGAGAGGTCAGCCTTTACCACAGGCTTCAAAAGGCAGGCTTCTATTGGTCAAGTATGGGTAAAGACATAGAACAAGTCCAAACCCAGTGCGGGACCTGCTAGCTTGCGGTAGACAAAGAGGAAAGTTATGCTATGTTCATCAGCAAAGACTGGAGAAGCCCATTCACGAAGTACTTGACAGAAGGTATCCTGCCACAAAAGCACAGTGAAAGATACAAGCTTAAGAGGTTGGCAACATGTTACTTCTTGCAAAATACAATCCTTTTCAAAAAAAGGTACGATAGGGACCCCTTAAGATGTTTGGGCCCTGAGGAAGCAAAGGAGAAATGATAAAAGAAGTACACTCAAGAAAGTGTGGCGAGCACTAGGGGAAGAAAAAGCTTTACAGATGCCTGCTGCAAATGGGCTACTACTGGCCTATCATGAAGAAAGATATAGCAGAATTTGTGAAAAAAATGCACTTGCCGGACGCTCTTTAGGCTTATAGAAATTCACCAAAGTTAGCCACAGGGTTTTCACATTTTTCCTTGATCCGCGAGACAGAGGTAATGAGACCAGCAGAAGTAATGACTCCATCCCTGAGAGTTATGTAGATGCGGTAGAAAGAAAAAGAAAAGGAAGTCTTTGTGGTAGAAAGATGCGAAGACCTAGAAGGGCTTGATGAAAGGAGAGAAGAGGTCCAAGAGTGTAGCCGTAGATATAGACAAAAGATGATTAAAGCCTATGGCAGAATGATAAGAAGAATATGTTAAAGAAGAAAAAAAAAAGCAAACACGAAGGAATCAATAGTTGCTATGGCAGAATGACAAAGGAAATGTTTAGAATGAAAAGAAAGTGAAGATTTCTTGTGAAGCATCCTCATTGCCCTTTAAAAGACGAACATCTATAATGGCACCACTTGTAGGCACCTTAAAATGAGTGGCTGACTTAGTCACTTCTGTAGAAAGATTAATTTTGTGGCAAAACCATAACTTATGGCAGGATCAAAAACAGCCCACAATGCAAACAGTAGAGGTACAAGAGTATTGATGATCTTAGGGGCTAAAAGGTCCTCTACTATTACAACAATATATTTGCCCATGTTAGTAGCAGCTTCGAATAAGGAGGCCTTCCATAAATACATCATCACTGAAAGAAACTTGTCTTTTCACAAGGCCCAACATCTTTCTTTGCAGAAACTTCATCCTGGTAAAGAATACATGCGTTCTTCAACATAGCAGAAAGTATTATTAGCAAATGAAAGAGTACTCTACTATGATGAGGGCTTGCAATGTTAGCTCTACGCTTTGTTTTGAGCAAAAAAAATGAAGATGTGTGAATGCAAAGAGAAGAAGAAGGCACAAGAAAAAGGGAGTGAAGCCACCCTTTGATCTACACACTTAGAGGAAGCTTTCCTCTTGTGAAAGAACTCTACTTGAAGAAAGTGAAGTGGCAGAGTTGTTTTGATGAAACTTTTTTCAATCGTCCGCTTAGATGTGAAGGTAGTAAAAGACAACACTTTCTCTATTTTTAGAGAATGAATGAAGCCCAAAGTGAAGCAACCTTAGGTGGCTATAAGAAAAGAAAAATCAAGACCGTAAGAAGGATCCTCGCTCCACAAAGTGCTATTTGCGAAATTGGCAACAGAAAGAAGAATCAACGAAATCCGAAGAGCCAATTTTAAGCATTCTACAAAGATGTAGATCATCATAATGGAGAAGAACCCAACAAGGAAGGATTCCATGACATCTGTGTCTTCCGACCATTCTTAGAGAGCAACTACACTTATGGAAGAATGAAGAGATGATACTAAGGAATACGTGGGGAAAGTAAGCAGTTGTTGAGGGTCATTTTTGTAAAGCCGGCCCAATCCAGCAAGTCCGGCAATGAGAGTGGCAGGCACAGAATAAAACTATCAGGCCCATGCGGCAGGAAGAATAGAACACAGGCCCATAACATGAATAAATGGGTCTTGAGAAAGTAAATGGGCCCAAAGGGCCCGGAAAGAGAAAAATGACACCCATGGGCAATGTATGGTATGAAAAAGCGAGAATGGGCCGCGGCAGGCCCAAAGTGATGTAAGCAAAGAGAGTAGGGGTTGACGGCAAGCCCATGAGCCCCAAGGATGAGTATACAGTAATTGGGCCGGGGAAGCCCAATGAAATTAGTAAAAGCCCATGGGAGTAAAGAATTGAAACGGGACGAAGGAGCCTAAATGGGACAAAGGAGCCCAAAAGTGATGAAACGGGCCGAGGATGCTCAAAAGAATACAATGGGACAAAGGAGCCCGGAAATAATGGAATGGGCCGAGGAAGCCCAAGGGAAGTAAAAGGGCCGCAGGCCCAAAAGGAAAAAGAAAAGGGATAAATAAAGCCCATGAGTAAAAAACACCAGCGAACTTTCTTGAGTCACTGGGAGAAAGAATGGAATGGCAGGCTTTAAAGAAGGCCTAGCAGGAACACATCATCATGGCAGGAAGTGCTAAGTAATGAGACAAAACGTGGACATAAACCAAGGAATGGGCCAAGAAAGATGTGAAACCCAGTATTAGCAAATGCCCAACCCCAAAGGAAAGAAAACGCTCCAGCCCACAAGAAAGAATGAAGAAGTATGGCAGACACATGCAAGCAAAGCTCCAGAGCACAACAAGCACATGGGCCGCAGGCAGGCCCTTTTCAAACGTACTTGACAGGAAAAGCATGCACAAAGCCCAGGTGCCACCAGCCTGTACCCAGCCAATATGGGTCATGGTAGGGCCACGGGTCAATGGAAAGAGGTAAAGGGGGGTGCGGTTTGGTGGTGGGGAGGAGGGAAAAGGTCTATTTCACGGTCCCTGCCCAAACCCTTTTGGGAGGTATGTCCTGCTGGGATGACAAACCGCCCAAAAGAGGTAAGATTGGGAAGGGAACGTTAGGTGCATGCCATAGGAAGAGAGAGAGAGCATTTAAGCCACGGCAGGGAATAGTGCCACGGCGGACAGAAACAGAACTCACCTGTCTTTGTCTGGCAAGGGTAAATAGTGTGCAGACGGTGGTCGACAAGCATGCCCAAACCAGACAAAGGCCGTTAAGGGGTGAAATGGTAAAAGAACAACCACGGCAGGCCCTATAAAAGGAGCCTTGCCGTACCTTGTAAAGGGGACCGAAAAACAGAGGAAGAAAATCATAAAAAGAAAACTAAGAGAAAAAAAAAGGAAAAGAAGAAAAAGATAAGAAAACAACTTGTGAGGATAAGGGGCATGCACCAATAGATCTTTTCTCCCCTCTCCCCCTCGAAATCACACTCTCTAAGGAATAATTAAGCAAGTGAAAACTTTTCTTCGGACATCCAACATTTAGGTCTGATTCCCTCAAAGTCATTAATCCCCACGGCAGGATATTCTCCTGGGGGGTTAATCTCATTGAGAGGAAACGTTCTTCCTCTTTGGAAGATTGTCATCACAGGCTCGTTTTTTTTACTGGATGATTATTTTTTATTAAGCTTCCATTATTGTTCAATCCATTGCCCTTTCTTTAGAAAGCCATTATTATTGTTACTATCACTGTTGTGATGTCCGGTCATTACTATTATTAGCTGCTGCGTTCCGTTGTTTTATTATTATTATCATTATATCTGCCTACCGTAATCTTTTTGCAATAACTCTGTTTGCCGCAAGGGTGAGCCTGGCAGTCTAGGCTAAGTTTGTGCCAAGTCGGCCCAAAGTGAACTTCAGTTGGGCCGGTCTCGACTTCCTTACCCAGAAAGAAAAAACAAACACTCGGGCTCATCACCGCAGGAGGCAGCCCAGCCCAAAAAAAAATACAAAAAAGGCCCCCACAGCAGTCAAGCCTAATTCTTCTACTGCATAATCCACTACAACCTTCATTTCCTACAGTATAGATGCTGCTCTAGCAGAAGCAGGGTAAGAGGTGTATTGACACAGAAAAATAAGTGCATTGCAGCAAAAAGTGTCTACATATTCTGCGGAAGCAAAAAAATGAGTATTTATCCCTACAAAAGCAAAGAAATGAGTACGTGCTACGGCAGAAACGTAAAGAAATAAGTATACAAATTGCCGCAGACATAAAGAAATGAGTACCATTGTAAAAGTCCAAGATCACAAAGAATTTCCAAGAAGCAAACCAAGAAACAAGCAAAGAAATGATGAAGAGAAGGATGCACACATCATCATCATCAACAATCCCTTTGAATGAAAACCATATGGGAAGAAAAGAGTTAGTAAATTGAGAAGAAAATCATTAAGCCCGAATAGCAGGAATAATGGATCACAGGCGCATGAAATAAACAAATGGGCCTTGAGGAAGCAAATGGGCCTAAAGGAGCCCGGAAAGAGAGAAGTAGCAAACCCATGGGCTATATGTGATGTAGAAAAGTGAGAATGGGCCACAGCAAGCCTGAAGTAATGCAAACAAAGAAAGTAAGGGGTTGATGGCATGCCCATGAGCCCCAAGGATGAGAATAAGGTAATTAGGCCGGGGAAGCCCAATGAAGTTAGTAAAAGCCCATGGGAGTAAATAATTGAAACGGGTCAAGGATGCCCAAAAGAATAAAATGGGACAAAGGAGCCCGAAAGCGATGAAATGGGTCGAGGATGCCCAAAAGAATAAAATGGGACAAAGGAGCCCGAATGGGACAAAGGAGCCCGAATGGGACAAAAGGAGCCCGAAAGTGATGAAAGGGGCCGAGGATGCCCAAAAGAATAAAATGGGACAAAGGAGCCCGAAAGTAATGAAATAAGCCAAGAAAGCCTGAAATAGCATAGTACAAGCCCAATGAGAGTACTGGGCTACTGGAATTTAGTAAAAGGAAAGCATACATCAGGTCTAAAGAGGCCCAGTAGGCACAAGTCAAATAATAATGTGTAGGTGATCAGCAGAAAGAGATGCAAAGCTTTCAACAAACTCACTTTGGGGTGACAGCAACAAAACCACCACCCTCATGAAGAGCAACTTTTTCAGCTACCCTTGGAGGGTCATAAATTTGTAGAAAGAAAGAGAACGACTTGCCTAAGGAGAGTAAAGATTGAAACAGCAGGCCCGTGAAGAAAAGAAGAGAGGCATTCGCATGTGAGTTGTGAAACAACCCACGAAAGAAACTGCATGAGTTTTCGCATACGAATTGCAGGAGCAATCCATATGCTCAGGGGGCTGAATGTTGATGCCCAATTTTGTGAATCCATATCCAAAAGCCCATGAGGAAGAAAGCCCAGTAAGTTGCAAAACGCAAATCTGCCGCAAAATACAACTTTGCTGCAAAATACAGTTCTCTGGCAGAATGACTTCGGCAGATGAAAATAAATTGGGCCCAAAGACCCACCAAGAAAACCGAAGAGCAAGAAATTTCCAAAGAAAGAAGTGCAAGTGAAAGCAATCTATAGCAAAACACAAATCTGCTGCAGAATACAAATTTGCCGCAAAATATAGATCTACCGCAAAATACAGTTCTTTGGCAGAATGACTTCGGAAGATAAAGATAAGTTGGGCCCAAGACCCTTTTAATCCAGTCAACATTATTTGGCCCACAAAGGCCAAAATCCCTTTGTATAAAAAAGATAGGCGTGAAAACTGATATGAAGAAGCACGGTGAAAAGAAACAAGGAATGACAGGAAGTGTCAGCAATAGGAATAACAATCCGGTATGGCAGGAAATGCCAAGCCACGAAGTAAACACCCAAACTAAAGGGAGGCCCAATGATCCAACAAGGCACAACCCTCCAAGAAAGGGACAAGTCATAAACGTTGGAGATGCAACCCACACCAGAAAAAGCCAAAAAGCGCACGGCAGGATATGCACACCCATTCTCAGATTTCGGCAAATGTATGAAACAACAAGAAGGTAAAGCACGCATATGACCCAGGCATCACCAACCTGTACCCAGCCACTATGGGAAAGGGTGAGGTCATGGGTAAGGGCACAGTTTGGCGATGGGAAGAGGAGTGGAAACCCATTCTTGTGGTTCTTGCTCAGGCTCTTTCGGTGGGCACAGTCTTGTTGGCATGACATGCCACCTAAAAGAAGTAAGGGTGGGTAAGAACCACTGGGCGCATGCCATGAGAGACCGAGAGGGAGAGGGTACACACTGGACGAGTAAAAAAGGAACCTTCGTTGTTTGAAAGCCACAGGTCAATGGTGGTAGTTAGAACCATTGACTCGGTAAGTGGTCAGCAAAAGGCTCCTATATCAAACAAGGGCCATTAAGGGGTTAGAACAGTAAAATTAGTCACAATAGGCTTTATATAAGAGACCCGTGGCTGTGTACAAAAAAAAAAGGGAAAAAAAGAAGAGGAAGAGGAGAGAAAGAATTGAAAGAAATAAAAAGAGAGAAAAGAACAGAGAAGGAAGAAGAAAGAAAAAACAGAGTGTTTTTATGGCAGGCATGCACCTAAATGGGTTAACCCCCTCTCTCCCTCAATAGCCTTGCCCTCTATTAGAGGCAAACGGTTTATACTCGGGCACACACCATTTAGGGTTGGCCTCTCAAAGAAACTAATTTCTCCTTTGAAGTTATTTGCGTTGAGGGAGCAGTTTTTCCTTCCCTGGTTAGAGCCCCGTGGTAATACTTGGTGTGGCAGACCCATTCCTTTGATTCTACTAACCCCGTTCTACCCCTTTGTTTAAGTTTTATTCCTTGAACGTGAGGCCTTCTAAGTCATTTACTCTACTTATTGTGGCAGGAATAGTGATTGTACTTTCTTTACATTATATATATTATATCTGTTTGCCATAATCTCTTAATAGTGATTCTGCCTGCTGTGAGTTTATAAACAGACTTTAACAGACGTGGTGTGGTTTGCGCACAAGCCGGGCCAAGGAAGTGGAAAAGTATTTCTGCAGTAAAAATAAAGAGTAGTCATTCACACGGCAAAAAGCTTTAAAGCACAGTAGAAAGCTTCAATGTACAGCAAACAGCTCTATTGCACAGCAGAAGGCTTTACGGCAGAAAGCTTTATTGCACAGTAGACAGCTTCATTGCATAGTAGAAAGTTTTGCTGCACAGCAGAAAAGTCAAACCTGTGGCAGAAATCAGAGAAAAGTTCTTTCTGCGGCAAAAACGTCAATCCTGCGGTAGAAACTGGAGAAAAGTCTTTTGCGGCAAAAACAGAGGATAAGCCCACTTTGCTGTGTCTTCCCTTAGACTTGAACTCAACGTTTGCGCACAAGCCGGACCAAATTGAGTTGCAGTTGGACCGGTCTCAACTCCCTTACTCAGAATACTTGGGCCTACTACCGCGGGAGGCAGCCCAGCCCAACGCACAACGAAAAGGCCCCTACAGGCATCTTTGCATGAAATCATGTAGATAATAGATATAGAGATCAGAGAAACAAATGGAACAATCTTTTGAAAGAAAAAAAAAATTCAGTTAATTTTTTTACAAAAATGCCCCAAGGTTTTGCTGGCCATGAATTTTGACAGGAATACAATGTCGGCGTTTTTGCATAAAAACTTGTAGATAGCATATTTAATGAGTGTGTTGATAGCGTTTTGCGCCCACATTTTGCGTGTTTCATTGAAAATTACTTGGGTCCCACGTTACTGTTCACGAATCCCACAAAAAGATGAAAAACACAGATGAATTATTTTGTACCGTTCACGTTATTGTACACAGTACTATTCAACTGAAACTACAGTACTTTCAACCCAAAAAATCAGCTAGCTTATAAATTATTTTGCTACAGTACATTCAGCAATAAGTTTTCAGTTTTTAGTAAAATAAGCGGTATCCAAAAAGACCCTTAGAGGCCAAAATTTTTTACCGGAATACAATGTCGCTATTTTTGCACAAAAATTTGTAGATGACATATGTAGAGATCTGAGAAACAAATGGAAAAATTATTTGCAAAGATGGCGCCATAGAGTACTTTTTGATGACTGCCTCCATGAATGTCAATTAGGGAGGCAGCCTACCAATATTGAAAGAGGCAAACTTTCTACAATAGCAGCAACTGTAAACAGTCAATTTGAAACTGAGCTTAATTGTTTTGATGTAAAATTAATATGGCCAAAAATAGATTGGGAAACTTGTGTCCATGCGACACATTATGCGGGTCTCCATAACGCTGATTCTACTACTGGGGAAATCCATATAGATGAATTCGCCTGGAGTCATTTACTGAGGGTTAGTCTTATTTTCTTTTTCTTATTTTGTATCTTCTCTTTTTTTTTTCTTTTTTTTTCTTTTTTTTTCATGTCTTCTGTTTGGTATTCATGTTCATGCTTAGTTGAAACAAATACAAAACTCACGTATGAATCCAAATAACACAATAGAAAAGAATATGGTAAATGAAAAAGTGAAGACTAAAAACTCTGCATTCTGTCTTGTATGGATGGTCCGTTCATCGCTGTTCTTGTTATCTAGGCTTCCTTGTTTTGTGGTTTGGTTGACGAGGAGATTATCTTTCTTTGTAAAAATGATTTAAAGAGAGAAATGCTTTAAATTAAGAATGGTAGTCTATTCGGCAGAAGATGCTGTCCCATTTCTATTCAAAATAATAATTTTGGTTATATTTGTGTAGATAGTTTTGGATGGGGAAATTTATTTTTCGAAGGTAAAATTTTTCGACGTTGAGGATGAGTCGGGCTGGCGACAGTGAAAGAGTGAGCTTGAGAGAGTGACGTTGAGAGAGTGAGCTTGAAAGAGTTTTGAGAGGGAGCTTCAGATGAGAGTGACTGAGAAAGACGCACTGTGTGAGAATAAAATGTTAGGACATATGTGTTTTCACTTGTTAAGAACATATGTACTTATTTATGTAAATTGGCTAATCCTTTTTGACAAAACGCACTCTACTTGTAATTGGGTAGTTCTAGGTGTTTTTAATACTTCAAGAAACAAGGTTTCAAGATCAAGTGTTGAAGTCATCAAGTCTAACCAAGAAAAACAAGCTGAAGTGCAAATTCATTAATTCTCGACACCTTCTCGATAGCTCCTCGACACCTGCTCTCTGTCGAGAATTACGAAAATCAGAATTCTGATCTGATTTCTTGGATTTCGTGAATATGTCTTTAGGCCTTCTTTTCTCCTAACCCTAGACATATAAAATGACTATTTTAAGAGCCGTCAAAGAAGACACAAGTTGCATAAGCATTGAGCAAACTCTATTCAAGCAATTTGTGATCAAAGACGAAGTTCTTGACCTAGTTCATCTTTTTTGAAGAAGTTGTTGTGTATTTGCACCTTTGGGTTTTGTGACCAAGCATCTTCCTGATCTTCATCGTGTATGATGAACTGAAGAACTTTGTAGCCAACCTCTCCTTCTAAGTTGGTGTTTAAAGTCGCATACTGGGATCCGCGCATTGGTTAGTCACGTACTTGGGAGCCGTGCATCAAAAGGGGGAACTGTCACTACAGATCAAGTCCAATTGGGTATTGGGGTAAAGGTTCAACTGTAGGTTGGTAAGGTACTTGGGATTCCTTTACTTGTAACCGCTTGATTTGATAATAGTGGAGTTTCGGGAGTGGTGACCTGAAAATCACCCGGTGGGGTTTTTGCCGCAAGGGTTTTCCCCATTCGTAAACAAATCACCGTGTCATTTAATTTCCGCTGCATATTTTGTTATTGGTGATTTGTTTGTGCTTCTACACAATTGCATGTTAAATTGATTAATTAATAACTTGACTAATTAATTAATTGGTTTAATCACAAGTGGTCATTCAGTTTGTGGTCTATCATAAAAGAATGGAAAAAAATGAACCAACTTGTATTATTTTAATCCGGGCTGGAATAAATTTTTTTTTTTTAGCTCGCAGCTACAGTGCACAACCATAGATAGTTGTGCACTGTAGCAATGAAGCTAAAAAAAATACCTTTAGCTCCACTACTATATGGTTGTTTTTGTGTTTTGGTGGAGCTAGAATAGCTATATAGCTATTGAAGAGGAAGAAAATTGGAGGTGACGGATCCACTTAGATGGACTGGACAAGATAAATGGGCTAATAGTGAACGGATCCTATGTGAACAGACATAGGGTTGACGAATCAAAGGGCCACGTGGCGCTCAATTGGTCATTATGTGGTCTCCAAGAAACCTTAAATGGAAACGACTTGTGTCTCACGATTAACCCTAATCCATAGAGTCCCAATATGAATATAATTCTAACAGAAAGAGGATTCTGGAATATATGCGCATTAATGGAGATCTTCCCTATAAGGAAAAGACTTATTACGCAAGCATAAGAGTTTGGCTCTACATTACTATAAAAACCCAAAGACCCTCAAAAAACAGGTACGCATAATTCACCCTAACTCTAACACTCTAAAGTTGTAAAAAGGTTTTCTGACTTACCTTTCGAAGGGTTTTTGGCCGGTACCACACTGGTACTCTTCTAGGATTTTCTTCTATTGTTGTTTTGCATACATCGTTCCGAGCACTTAAGTACCGTGTGACTTACTGTTGATTTTTCGGCATCATTAGTTGGCGCCATCTATGGAACTGTGATTTGTAAGCCATAACATCTCCTCTAGGACAAAAAAGTTGCATGGTACTCACTTGATCGATGGCAACCACCACCAATAATCAAGGCAACGAACCACGACCTACTGCCTTGGAAAGGCAAGTCCAAACCTTTACAGCAACAGTGGAACGTCTTACCAAACAGAATCATGACCTAGAGGAATAGCTGCATTAGAGGAATGTAGTGATGGATACTCAAGAGGAAGAACAAGAAGGCATCAACGCTGAGCGAAGGAACTATGAAGGGCTAGAAGGAAGCAATGCCCCAAGTAGGCCAGAACGACAAGACACAAGTCAACCCTCCATTACGGATACAGTCCCATCTCACATAGTCACCGAGATGTAGATGATGAAGGAGTGCATGGGCCTTATGATGAACGCCCTCAGAGGACGGGTGTCTAGCAACCTCGATGACTTAGTCCACCGGACAGACTCACCATTCATAGCGTCCGTCATTTCGTTCCCCTACCCACCGAAGTTTCATATGCCATAGGTGGAAAACTACGACGGATCCAAGGACCCCTTAGATCACCTAGAGTCCTTTAAGACCCTAATGCACCTACAAGGGATACCAAATGAGATCATGTGCAGAGGCTTTTCCACCACGCTGAAAGGCTCCGCGAGGATCTGGTTTAGTAGGTTAACGCCCAACTCCATCAGTACCTTCAAGGAGTTGAGCGCCCAGTTCATCTCACACTTCATCAATGGACATAGGTACAAGAAGTCTACTGCATGCTTAATGAACATCAAGCAATGATAGGACAAGACGCTGAGATCTTACATAACCCGCTTTAACAAGGAGGCTCTTTTGATTAACGAAGCATTCACGAATAGGCTACGGAAGGGTAAGTTCCTGTTTTCTTTATATAAGAATAATCAAAAGATAATGTCGGATGTGTTTTACAGGGCAACCAAGTACATGAACACGGAAGACGCATTCTTGGCCCGAGAAGAAAAGCCCAAGAAGAGAGAAAGACAGTATGATATACGGTAGGACAAGGGACCAAAGATGGCAAGAACAGGGGATCGACGGGAGGACAGGAGTCCAAAACCCCCCACGAGGAAATTCACAAGTTTCACCCTACTGATTGCCCCGATCGACGAAGTCCTGATGTGGATTAAGGATGAAAGGGCCCTGACCTTTTCCGGCAAGCTGAAGGGAGACCTTAACAAAAAGCCTTGAGACAAGTATTCTGATTCCACCACGATCACGGCCATGACACAACTGACTGTTATGACCTGAAACAGCAGATCTAAGCCCTTATCTGACAAGGAAAATTGCAGAGGTTCATCAGTAAGGATAGGATGGACCTAGCCCAAGAACAGGCCCCCCGACGGGAGAACAAATGCCCCAGACCCCCCGTAGGGGATATAAGAATAATTGTAAAGGGCACGACGGCTATTGGGCCATCCAAAAAAGCCAGGAAAACTTACCTCAAGATGGTTCAGAATGTCAAGTTGACTGGTTCCATACCAAAGATGGCACGGATGGACAGCCTTGTCATTGGATTCTCGAAAGAAGATACCCGACGTCTTTACCACCCGCATAACGATGCACTCGTAGTCAGCATATGAGTAGGAGATTACAATATGCACCGAATTCTAGTTGACAATGGCAACTCGGTTAATATCCTCTACTACCCAGCATTCCAACAAATGAGAATTGATAGAGAAGATTGATTCCAATGAACGCTCCACTCGTTGGATTTGGAGGAACACGTGTTTTCCCCCTTGGTGCAGTCACATTATCCGTGACGGTGGGCGACTACTCTCAACAGATCACTAAGGACGTAACATTCCTTGTGGTCGACTACTCGTTTGCTTACAACGCCATCATAGGGCGGCCTACCCTCAACATATGGAAGGCTGTAACCTCAACCTACCACTTGATGATCAAGTTCCCTACGGATTACGGAGTAAGGGAGCTACGCGGAAACCAAGTGGTTGCACGTGAATGTTACATAGCAATGATGGAGATGGAGATGGATGACCACCTCCAGGTCATGAACATAGAAGAACATCGGATGACCACAGAACCCGTGGAAGAGCTCGAAGAGATACACCTCGATGACTCTAGAAATGATCAAACAACAAGGATTGGTAACCTCGCCAACCCGACAGTTCGCCAAGCGCTAGCAACTTTCCTTAAGGATAACCGGGACGTATTTGCTCGGAGTCATGAAGACATGCCAGGGATAAACCCCTCCATTATGGTGCACAGCCTGGATGTGTTGACTACCTTTACACCCGTCCATCAGAAGAAGCGAGTGTTTGCCCCAGAATGAGACCAAGCTATAACAGAAGAAGTCCGCAAGCTGCAAGAGGTAAACTTCATTAGGGAGGTCTACTACCCCGACTGACTAGCAAATGTGGTAATGGTCAAGAAGGCCAATGGAAAGTGAAGGATGTGTGCATATTTCATAGAGCTCAACAAAGCATGCCCTAAGGACAGTTACCCCCTCCCGCGGGTCGACGTTCTAGTGGACTCTACAGCTCAACATCAATTGTTAAGTTTCATGGATGCCTTTTCGAGCTATAACCAGATTAGAATGGACGAAGTAAATCAAGAGAAGACTTCGTTCGTCACTAGCCAAGGCCTCTTCTGCTATAAAGTGATGCCATTTGGCATCAAAATGCGAGTGCAACGTGGCTCATGAACAAGATGTTCTCACAGCAAATTGGGAGAAATGTCCAAGTTTATGTTGACGACATATTGGTAAATAGTTGAAAGGAGGAAGACCACTTGGGAGATCTTAAAGAAACGTTCGACACCCTTCGCTCCTATAACATGAAGCTTAATCCAGGCAAGTGTGCCTTCGGAGTTACGGCGGGAAAGTTCCTAGAATTCATGGTATCCCAAAGAGGTATCAAGGCCAACATGGACAAGATCCAAGCCATAATAGAGATGGCACCCCCAAGGAACGTCAAAGAAGTACAAAGCCTCAACGGCAAAATAGTAGCACTGAACAGGTTCGTGTCAAAAGCAACGGACAAATGTCTCCCTTTCTTCTGCACAATGAAGAAATCTTTTGAATGGACGACCAAATGCCAGCAGGCATTTGAGGACCTGAAGACCTACCTCACATCTCCTCTATTCCTGAGCCCTTCCTAGCCAGAGGAGTAATTGTTCCTCTACTTAGCGGTATCCTCAGCGGCCGTTAGTGCAGCATTAGTTAAGGAAGAAGGCAAACTACAGAAGCCCGTGTACTATACAAGTCATGCACTCTAGGGCGCAGAAGAAAGATACCCATCAATGGAGAAGCTCACCTTCGCTTTAGTCACTGCGGCCTGCAAGCTCAAACCCTACTTCTAAGCTCACACAATGATCGTCCTAACAGACAAACCCCTAAGGCGAGCAATGAGTAATCCTAAAGCTGCCAAACGAGTGGCAATATGGGCAATTGAATTGAGTGAGTTCGACATCAATATCGCCCCCGCACTACCATTAAGGGACATGTGGTAGCCGACTTCATTGTAGAGTTCACTGACGTAGAAGGACAAGGGGCAGAAGAGGTCCCACAATGGAGCATCCACATAGACGAGTCCTCTAAGCAAGCAGGCAAAGCTGGTGTGATACTTCATAGTTCGGAAGGGGATATGATCGAATGCATGGTCCGTTTGGATTTCCCTACGACTAACAGTGAAGTAGAGTATGAAGCCTTGGTAGTAGGACTAGACCTTGCCAAAGCCACAGGAGCTGAAAATATGGTCCTTTACTACGATTCCCAAGTAGTGATAAGTCAAGTTAACGGAGAATACAACTGCAGGAATGAATGGATGAAGAAATACCTGGAACAGGTGAAGGACTGAATCAACAATCTCCGAGCAAAGTTCATTCAAATCCCAAGGGAGGAGAACGAGCACGCCCACCGACTCGCTAAAGCTGCGTCTGCAGAACATATGGTCATCCCCAGTCAGGTACTATCCTTCATTCAGATTTCACCATAAATAGATAGCGTTAGTGTGCAGGAGGTAGGATCCGAGAACTATTGGACAACACCAATAGCCTCTTACCTGAAAGAAGGCATGCTACCTAAAGGGAAGGAGGCTGCCAGAAAACTGAAGGTCCAAGTTGCCCGCTTTATCCTGATCAATGACATTCTTTACAAAAGAGGTTTCTCTCGACTCTACCTAAGGTGTCTCGGCCCTAAAGAAGCAGACTATGTTATGAGAGAAGTTCACGAAGGAATTTGCAGGAACCACTTGGGATCGCGCTCGTTGATACATAAGCTAATCAGGGTAGGATACTATTGGCCAACCATGCAGAAGGATGCCCATGCATATGTCGAGGCTTGCGACAAATGTCAGAGATTTGGCAACCTCATCAAGTAACCAACAAAGGAGTTTACCCCTATAACGGCCCCGTGGCTGTTCGCTCAATGGGGGCTAGATATCATGGGTCCATTCCCAATAGCAGTTAGGCAGCTAAAGTTCTTAGTGGTTAACATTGACTACTTCATCAAGTTGGTGGAAGCGGAAGCCTTAGCCACTGTTACAGAGAAGAATATATGAAGTTTCGTATGGAAGAACATCATATGCAGGCATGGCATACCCAGAGCACTCGTTTTAGACAATGGGAAGCAGTTTGACAACGACGCATTCAGAGACTTCTACTCTGAGCTAGGGATCAAGAACCACTACTCATCGCCCGCCCACCCGCAAGCCAATGGACAGGTTGAAGTTACAAACCGATCCTTACTTAAAATTATCAAGACTCGGCTCGAGGGGGCAAATGGCATATGGCCGGATGAACTACTAAACGTTTTGTGGGCATATAGGACCACAGCGAGGACACCTAGTTGACCGTCCATATGGGTAGCATGATGAACTCCCTAAGTCCATCAGGACCCACGATGGATTGAACAAGGGGCTCAGCATCATTCAGGCCTTCACTATAGTCATCCTCTGGCCTTTCCATCTCCAAACCCTCATCCCTTGAGGAAGGAGAACTAGCTAACAGACTCCTTTCTTCACTCAAACTGTCAGGGTCTTAGTGACCTGACAGGAACACTTCATCGTAGCCCGCCTCGTCGCGAACAAATGACTGGTTACTTAACGCACTAGACATGAACTACACGTGACGATAAATCCTAAGACTCTGACAGGTCTATAATGGATGACGGTAGTACCAACTTTAGAAATAAAAAGGTGCATAAAAATTTAAGAGAGAGTGCTTACCAGGTTGGAATTGAACGATAAAAGGTGTTGATGACAGATGCAGCAACCGAATGGTATGTTCATCTGACAGCGATGATGGGTGCGCTCTAATCGTAGATTTCAATAGAAAGTAAAGGAATGAGAGGAAGAGAGTTTGGTTTATATAAAGGGAACAACACGGAAGACGAAGGGACGCTTGGATTCCAATGAGTGACCATTCAATAAACGCCACATGTCCTTCGTCATTAATGATCTTAGGATAGCCTATCAAGGCTAGGGATATTCCTCAAGAGGCCGGATTGAACCGTCACCCCACGGGTCCTTCCACTCAAAAGTCATGGACCTATGGGGTGAGAGGGCAACTAAAGAGGAAGAAAATTGGAGGTGACGGATCCACTAAGATGGACTGGACAAGATAAATGGGCTAATAATAAACGGATCCTATGTGAATGGACATAGGGTGGACAGATCAAAGGGCCACATGGCGCTCAATTGGTCATTATGTGGTCTCCAAGAAACCCTAAATGGAAACGACTTGCGTCTCACGATTAACCTTAGTCCATAGAGTCCCAATATGAATAGAATTCTAACACAAACAGGATTCTGGAATATACGCACATTAATGGAGATCTTCCCTATAAGGAAAAGACTTATTACACAAGTATAAGAGTTTGACTCTACATTACTATAAAAACCCAAAGACCCTAAAAAAACAGGTACGCATAATTCATCCCAACTCTGGCACGCTAGAGTTGTAAAAATGTTTTCTAACTTAACCTTCGAAGGGTCTTTGGCTGGTACCACACTGATACTCTCCTAGGGTTTTCTTCTATTGTTGTTTTGCAGACATCGTTCCGAGCACTTAAGTACCGTGTGACTTACTGTTATTTTTCGGCATCATCAGCTATTTAACTCCACCGCTGCAAGTGCTCTAAAATATTAAACACAACAGCCAAAGCAATTTCGTGAAAAGAAATCTATCCACCAATCTCACACAGTCAATATCAATTCGCAAATACTGCCCAGGAATCAAAGATCAAGTGCATGTTTGGATTGCAATGAAAAGGAAAGCAGATGCGTGTCTCTATTTTTTGTGTAGGTCTTGAAGCTCCCACAATTTTTCGTGTCAACATTTTATTTTATTTTTTTAATTTGATTTATATGTTTTGATTTTCCCCCACCAAATACACATTACAAAACCGATACTTATTCAAAATCTCTTCTCTTCTCACACGCTAACATCACCTTCCCCTATACCCAAAACTCACCCTTTCCTTCCCCCAAAATAAAAACCCAAAACTCAAACTCTCTTACCCATGTTAAGCATAGCTGAAAATTATGGTTGTCCAACCTATCAAATCAAGATTCTCTATGTGATCAAATGCTTTGCGGCAATCTCCTACGCTTCTAGATTTGGAGTACATAGTCATCAGTGAACTGCCAACAGAGACATCTAAATCTAAGCCCAACTTTGCAATATAGGCATGCAGTTGAGTCCCAATGCCTGATCTATTCAAAAGTGCAACAGCTCCCAGCATGATGAAATTGTGATATAGTCCATGGTGAAATTAGCTATTAGCATATCACGGAACAGCATAAGGGCCTTTTCAATGTACCCATTTTGGCCTTTTCAGCATATCACCCTTTCCACACCCAATGCCTAGGTACGCTTGCTTTCCTCTTTCTCTTTTCTTTGAATTTAAGTTTTTCAATTGAAACCAAACAGAGGAAAGGCAGCCTACTTAATGATGAAAACAGAGGAAATATTTCTCTTTTTCTTTTCTTTTTTTTTTCTTTTTTTTTTTTTAAATTTGGAAATATGATTTAAGTTTTAGTATTGTGGTCTGATTGGTTTTGATTTAGGAAGAACAGATGCTTGACATTGATTGGTAAAGCCTTTGCTTTTTTTAATTAGGGTTATTTTAGGCAAGGTACCGATGGTTGCTTTTCTTTGATTTTATAAATTCCCCAGTTTAAATTATTTAACAAATTTACCATCTTTGGCTCATATATTTGTTTCACGTTGATCTTTGGTTCTTTGCAATTCAATTTTCAGTAGTTTTAGCTGTGTTTCTCTTTATATCTGTAATTGAGTTTGTGCACACACTTAGATAAGTCTTTGGGTTTGGAACTCTGTAACTGAGTTTAGTATAATCAATTTGATTTTTTTTTTTTTTTTGTGTGGAAACTGAGCTATGGGTTTCAATTTGTTTAGTTGTGTTCTATTTGTGTGTATATGTGTACATACTATGTATGTATTTAAGCTTCGCTAAAATTAATGCTATGTGTTTCATATTGTTCTGTCGGTTTTGTACTCCGTGACTAGGTTTTTGTGTTTGTGTGGTTGGCTTCAATGTTTTGCTTAATGAAATGATTTGGGACATGAAATTTTTTGAACTCTGATTTTAGTTTTTAACAGCCTTGATTTAAAGTTTTGAGAACTTTTGATTTGTTCACTTGATTGTGGTTTACTTTTATGCCAAAACTGATATAACTACACTAAACTTGATTCAAAGCTTTTTCTGAGTTGTGCTTAGAAAAGATGTATTTTCTTTTATGCATGTTGTAGACATTCATTATGTTGAGGTTAGACATTCATTACATTGTTCAGATTGTGTGTTGCAACACAATCTAAATTTTATATGTTAAGGATCCTATGCTACCTTAGCGAAATTGGTGTGGGTAGATTTTTTGTAGGCCATGTGACCCAAGTGTTTAAAACTTTTTTCAACACAAACAGAAAATTGTAAAGTGTAGCTTAACATTGTTAAAATTTTAGAAGCATAAAGTTGTAAGTCAAACTTAATGTTGATTGAATTGTAGTTTTAACTGTGTTTCTCTTTGTATCTGTAATTGAGTTTGTGCATACACTTAGATAAGTCTTTGAGTTTGGAACTCTGTAACTGAGTTTAGTAGTGTGTTTTGACTATAATATTTTTTGAAGTGAGTCACATCTTCAATATTTTAAATAGATATTAAAATGGTGATAATCAATTTGATTTTTTTTTTTTTTTTGGTGGAAATTGAGCTATGGGTTTGAATTTGTTTAGTGGAAACTAAGCAAAATTGGTGTGGAGTACGTTTTTGGCTCTTGTGGAGTTATCAGCTTACTTTCATCACACAACATTCTTGATAATCTTAGCGAAATTGGTGTGGAGTACGTTGAGGTTAGACATTCATTACATTGTTCAGATTATGTGTTGCAACACAATCTAAATTTTATATGTTAAGGATGCTATGCTACCTTAGCGAAATTGGTGTGGGTAGATTTTTTGTAGCCCATGTGACTCAAGTGTTTAAAACTTTTTTCAACACAAACAGAAAATTGTAGAGCGTAGCTTAACATTGTTAAAATTTTAGAAATGCCCATGAGCACAGTGTTGTTTAGTTTTTCAGATTTGAATATTGTTTAGATATTTTGTCTTCAAACACATGAGCGTATGGACATGCAAGGTGTGATGCAGTTGACACATTGATTAGGTAAGATACATTCAAATACTTGCAAGGCTGCAAGACTATAATTGAAAGCAACTGCCTAAAACAACATGGAATTCTTAAATCAATTAAAGGATTTAGTTTAGGCTTTTGCTTTTAATTTCTGGGTTCTTTTGCCTCTATAAATTACTGGTCACTATGGAAAATATGAGTTGAAGTTAGCTAACAGTAGCAACTATGGTGATGCAGGTGATTGTTTTTTCACTGGATAGAAACATTGAAATTTTTATGCTAATCTCGTTAATTCTTAAAGAAAATAACATATATAGGAAGAGTTCTCATTTTTTTTATGAGGGTAAGCTGCCTGCTCTCACAATCAAATTGTTTGATGATGTGAAGGAGATTAAATAAGAAAGGAAGAATTAAGACCAAACAAGTAGGGTATCTGAATATTGTAGTCATAGAATTGAGAACATCTGTTTCCGTATCATGTTGATAACCTTATGTACATTTTGGAAGGTACATATTTTACTTTGGAAGTGAAAGGAGAAATTGGAGTTCTTTCTCAAGTGCAAATTTCTTGATTGATGCCTCAAAAAACTGTGTTTGAAGTGGTTCTGACGAGAGCAGATTTCTCTTTTGATTTGATAGGCCACAAATTGAATGACCCCTTGTGATTCAAACTAATTAATTAATTTAGCCAAGTTATTAATTAATCAATTTATCATGCAAACGGTGGCAGCACAAACAAATCACCAAAACTAAATATGCAGCAGAAAAATAAATAACTCGGTGATTTGTTCACGAATGGGGAAAACCCTAACGGCAAAAACCCCACCGGGTGATTTTCAGGTCACCACTCCCGAAACTCCACTATTATCAAATCAAGCAGTTACAAATAAGGAATCCCAAGTACCTTACCAACCTATAGTTGAACTCTTATCCCAATACCCAATCGGACTTGATCTGTAGTGATAGTTCCCCCTTTTGATGCACGGCTCCCAAGTACGTGACTAACCAGATGCGCGGATCCCAGTACGCGACTTCAAACACCAACTTTAGAAAGAGAGGTTGGTTACAAAGTTCTTCAGTTCATCCTATGCGATGAAGATCTAGAAGATGCTTGGTCACAAAACCCTATGGTGCAAATACACAGCAACTTCTTCAGAGAAGATGAACTAGGTCAAGAACTTCGTCTTTGATCACAATTTGCTTGAACAAGGATTGCTCAATGCTTTTTCAACTTGTGTCTATGTTGACGGCTCTTAAAACACTCTATTTATATGTTTAGGGTTAGAAGAAAAGAAGGCCCAAAAACATATTCATGGATCCCAAGAAAATCAGATTGAAATTATGAGATTTTAAATCTCGACAGATATCAGGTGTCGAGGTAGCTATCGAGCAGGTGTCGAGCATTAAAAACTGTGCACTTCAGCTTGCTTTTTCTTGGACAGACTTGATGACTTCAACACTTGATCTTGAAACCTTGTTTCTTGAAGTATTAAAAACACCTAGAACTACCCAATTACAAGTAGAGTGCGTTTTGTCAAAAGATTAGCCAATTTACATAAACATTAAGACATATGTTCTTAACATGTGAACACATATGTCCTAACAATCTCCCCCTTTGGCAATCCGTGACAAAACCACAACAAACAAATGAACATATGAGAGAAGTCATAAATCACTCAACTTATGTTCACTTGTTGAATACAATAAAATCTATTCTAACACAAACTCTTGAAAAACTTTGCAAGAAGAGAGTTTATGGCAAGTAGACTTTGACAACCTGTATTTCTGAAACACTTTTAAACAAAACTCATCAAGGCATCTTGTGTGAACAGAAATAATTAGATTGCATACAAGTATAAAGAACATGTGTCTAAAGATAGAAAAGAAACAACACATGAAAAGATAGGTGAAAAAGAAACATACATCCACATATAGAAAGAATAAGTACAATGTATGTAAACTGGTCACAAGACCTCATATACAAGATCAATGTATCTAACAAGAAAAGAAAAGAAAAGGTACAAAAAGACCTCACTACATCCCTCAAAAATATGAACACTCCCCCTATCAAAAATGTCCTATACTAACTCTCCCCCTAAGATGACTACTCTCATAGTCCAAAACTACTCCCCCTTTTTGTCACGAATGACAAAGGGTAAAGTGTCATATAGACATCTCATCAGTAGAGCTAGGATCATCATTATCACCATCATCATCATCATCCTCAGAATCAGAATCTGAAGAGACTGGAGGAGGTGGTGGAGGAGAAGCCTTAGAAGCAAAACCGCCCATGGTCGCTTGCCGTCGTGCAATACGACCAACACGAACGTTCACCTGATATAACTCAGTGGTGAGTGTATCAAGGCAAGCATCCATGCGCTGCAGCTGCTCCATAATATCTCCAAGAGATACATCGCCTGAAGAAGAAGGAGGAGCCGATGTAGATGGAGCTGATCTGGATGGAGCCGAACGCGAGGGAGGAGTGGAATCCGGCTATCGCGACCTAAACTGTGCCTTACTACGTTTTACGGTAGCGGCATCTATGGCAGATATGTGTGTGAAGTGGTCGGACACAGGGAAAGGAATGGAAAAATGGCGTAGAATCCTCGTGATAGCGGAAGGAAAGATGAGCTTATCACGAGACGCCGCATCTAAATGAACATCTATGATAGAGAAAATGAAGTGTGAAGGAAAATTTATCGTAAGATGCTGAAGTGGAGATAACAAAAATCGAGCACGAGGCTTTGTGATAGAGTTATAGTGAGAGAGAGGATGAAGTACAAAAGTCATCACCATGTTTAGGAATCTAGGACCTTTAGCAAAAGGTCTACATGATGTATACTGATGCTCACCCCAGTCAGAAGGGCGCTCACAAAAAGCGGAAATGAGCTCATCCTTGGACACAGTCCTCAGTCGCTCACATGTAGGATAGTCAGGAAACTCTATCCTAGGGACCCTAAGTACATCCGCAACTAGCTGCGGTGTGACAGGGATGCGCATACCTCGAACGCGAGTGAAAAAAAGAGGTACTGAACGATCGATCCCGTGCATGTTGGAGTAAAACTCTTGAATCAGCACGAGAGGACAGATGACCGGGACGTCACACAGTGACTCCCATCCCCTACTGTGAATGACAGAGGGAAGGTCAGTGTCGGCGAAGTCCGCCAGAACGACTTGGCGTTCCGAATGAACACCTCGTCTATAAAAGTTCTTAGTAAATGCCTTGTGGACATCTCCATCACGGAACCGAAGGTTAAGAGGAGCAAAATTAGAAGAAGAGAAAGCTCCAGAATGCAGAGGGTTCCAAGCTGGAGTGGATTTACGTTTGGGTGCCATAGACACTACTAACGTAAAAGAATGAGAACGAGATAGAGAGGGAGACAATCAGAAAAGTCCCAAACAGTTCAAATATGATAATATGTTGAACAAAAAGTACGTATGCATGGGAATGCATGGACATGTGACATGCAAATTTAAAAAGCATCATGGGCTCAGCCCAATCCAAACCTAGCAGCACACATACAAGAAACACAGATCTAAATGCATGAAAATATCATTGTAATGCACATGGAATGCAATGTATGACATTTTAAAACATTTGAGTGAAAAACCAACCCAAAATTTCAAGAAAAACTCATCAATTTTGAAAAACCCCAAAATTTTCAAAAACTTCAAAACCTAAGATCCAATTCATGAAATGCATGAAGAATGAGGGATAAAAAGATCATACCAAATGATTTGAAGCAGGGAAGGGCCGAAAATCACGTTGGATGAAGGTTTTGAGTGAGAAAAAATGGTTTGGGAGAAGAAGAGCCTCGGACAGATCGAAGAGAGATCGAGAAAGTGAGAGAGAAAACGCGACAGATCCTTAAATAGGCACCTCAGTAATTCTCGACAGCTGAGGTGTCGAGAGTTATCCAGGATGCTGTCGAGGAAGGTGTTGAGAAAATGGTCTTCGACAGCTGAAGGTGTCGAGGAGGTGTTGAGGTACAAGACCAATTTCAAAGACCAGAAGCTCGATCGATCGACTAGGTGTCGAGGAGGTATCGAGGAGACAGGAGAAATCTCAATCGATCCATCAGGTGTCGAGACAGGTGTAGAGATTGCGATTAGAAAAAGGCTTAGAAGCTCGACAGATGATCAGGTATCGAGGAGGTGTTGAGGAGGTGTCGAGCCAGCTTATAAATCCAGTTTTTCGAGAAGTGAAAAACACAGACATAAATGCAATCAAGACAAACATCTCAACCATGATCCAACCAACATAAAATGCTCTAAAAAAAAATCATCTCTCAGAGAAAATTTTAGCACATGGATCTCCCAAAAACTCACACACACACACTAAACAAGTCTAACAAATTTTAAATTTCAAAAATAAGTCATGACAGTTTAGTGAGCATACAAAAGCACATGTAAAATCTTTGTGATGGCCAAATCACATTGTACTTGCACATGTATCAAAAGTAGCAAAGAATATTGCGTGTTGTGTGTGAAAAACATCGCAAGATTGCATATGTGTATACATGTTAAGACGATCTGAGATATGAGAAAATAACTTTAACTCACATACAATCATAACTGTTTGATGGGGACTATCACCTTCGAGGTACATCCTATAACTCCCACATCTCCTAGAATACACGCTTACAACCATATTTAAAGCATTTTTAATCTTTTTGCTTTTTATTTCTTTGCATATTTTCTTTTTAAGCATATCATGCATGGGCTTATGAGAAAGAAAAGAAATACCCATTGATATTTGACATTTCAATTTTGCTATGCCTAAGCACACAAATGTCATTGACATCACACTTTTGCTATGCCGAAATATACAGATGTCATTAATGATTGGCGGGCAACAGTGGTGAGATGGTTATTTATGCCTTTCTCTTAGGATTTTCTAGTCCTACCCGTCAAAAAGAGTGATAAAAGTGTTAAGTTTAATAAATAACCTAATCTTACTCATCACAAACAAGAGCCACAAAGCTCACTTGCTTAGTTGTGCATAAAGATGCTCATCTAAGCTACAAGAGATACAAAGTTTAGAAAACTTTGTTTCATTGGCCATCCAAGGTACACAAGTACCAAAGTACACAAAACACACACTGTTTTTGTATTTTTCAATTTTTCAATTTTTTTTTTATTAAAAACAAAATAAACAAAAATGAAGGTAAACACACAAAAACATGTTAAGCAAAGCAACAACAATGCATAAAACTAGACTGACTCAAAAAAAATGTAAAACACACAAGCAATGCAACAAACAAGAAAAACAAGAAGGGAGAAGAAAGTGATGAAATTACTTTGAGTCCTTTTTCTCCCACACCTTGGAAGAGCCTTTCCTTTGATTGAATCCTTGAACCGGCAGTGAGGGGGAAGAATTGAAACCATTCAAGTTCGAAAGGAACATGAGGGCTTAGAAGATCTCCAAGAGGAGCAAGAGAGGATTGAAGCTGATTTTGGCTTCCAGATGCTATCATGCCGTTGCTCTGTTGGGTGGCTAGCCACTTGTAGCAATTTGGTCGAGTATGACCGGCAGCTCCACAATGATGACAGAGATGCTGCTTCTTTTGTTTAGGCTTTTAAGAGTTAGCCTTCTTAGCCCTAGGGTTTTTAGCATCTTTCTTATCTAACTTAGGGGGTGCTCCTAAGATGGATTTACCCTTGTCTATGTTCTCACTAGCTAATTCAGATTTATCATCAATGTTCTCAATTTTAATAGCATTAGCAGGAGGAACAAAAACAGTAGAACTAGTAGAAGCAGAATTAGAGAAAGAAAGACCATACCCTAAACCTGTTCGATCTGAAGCAGATTTCTGGTTACTGAGCATCTCATCAAGTTTTGCACTTGAAGTCCTCTCTAGTTGAGCTCTGACTTGAAACAGCTCTGCTTCAAGCTTCTTGGTCTTCTCAGTCAGGAAGTTATTTTCAAACCTCAGTGCTCCAATAGTTTGATTCGCCTCATCAAACTTTGTGGACAACTCTTCTCGATCAAGTTCCACATCACTGAGCTTCTTGGTGGCCAGCCTATACAACTTCTCATGTTTCTCAAAGAGCTTGTAAAGGTTCTCATAGGCTGAATGGATATCATCTTTGTCATCCATCTTCTCACATTCAGTGTCCACCAATTCTTCTTCTTGTTCCACTTCTTCAACAATCCCTTCAGTAGGATTAACTGTGGCAGTGAAGGCATTCAAGATTTCCTCATCCTCATTGTCGGAATCATCTTCAGGCTCAGTGTCACTCAGGGTTGCAGCAAGAGCCTTGCTCTTCCCAATGCTCTTCAGATATGTAGGACACTCATTCTTCATGTGTCCAAACCCATGACACCCAAAACACTTCGGTCCTATCGGAACAGTGTACTGACCGCCATCCTTAGCATCCTTTCTTCCTTTTTCTTAATTCTTGAACTGAGAAGAACTGGATTGCCTGCGGTCCTTGTCAAAGTTCCTCCCATTGGCATTCTTCATAAACTTCTTGAACTGCCTAGTAATGTAGGACTTCATCTTGGAATCTTCATCATCGGAAGACTCATCTGTATCACTGCTCTTTGCCTTTAGGGCCATGCTCTTGCCCTTGTTTGACTTCCTATTCTTGATAACCCTAGCTCGTAGGTCTGCAAGTTCCCAACCAACTCAGTCAAAGGAATTTTGTCAATGTCCTTTGATTCTTCTATTGCCGTAATCTTGGTATGAAATCTCTCAGGTAGAGATCTGAGCACCTTCCTTACAACCTTGGGTTCAGGGATGGTTTCCCCAAGATTGAAGGCTGAGTTCACTATGTCCTTAAGTTTGGCATAGAACTCATCAAATGACTCATCCTCCTCCATCTTAATTTCTTCAAAGCTAGTAGTGAGCCTCTGTAGCTTTGAATCTTTGACAGCCTTTGTTCCTTCATAGGTTGTCTGAAGGATGGTCCACGCCTCTTTAGCAGTTTCTATTGAGGATATCTTCTTGAACTCCTCATTTGTGACTGCGCTAAATAGGGCATTTAACGCTCTGCTATTGAAGTTTGCTGCCTTGATCTTGGCTTCATCCCAATTGACCGGCGCCTCTTTTGGCTTGGTTCAACCAATCTCAACAGCTTGCCACACCTTCTCATCTAAGGACTGCAAAAAAGCTCTCATGCGTACTTTCCAGTAGGCATAGTTAGTCCCATCAAATAAAGGAGGTATAATTAGAGATTGTCCTCTATCCATGACAACAGGGGTCAATGGATCAATCACAACAAAGATTAAACCTAATCAGAGTGTGCCTGCTCTGATACCACTTGATAGGCCACAAATTGAATGACCCCTTGTGATTCAAACTAATTAATTAATTTAGCCAAGTTATTAATTAATCAATTTATCATGCAAACGGTGGCAGCACAAACAAATCACCAAAACTAAATATGCAGCGGAAAAATAAATAACTCGATGATTTGTTCACGAATGGGGAAAACCCTAACGGCAAAAACCCCACCGGGTGATTTTCAGGTCACCACTCCCGAAACTCCACTATTATCAAATCAAGCGGTTACAAATAAGGAATCCCAAGTACCTTACCAACCTACAATTGAACCCTTACCCCAATACCCAATCGGACTTGATCTGTAGTGATAGTTCCCCCTTTTGATGCACGGCTCCCAAGTACGTGACTAACCAGATACGCGGATCCCAGTACGCGACTTCAAACACCAACTTTAGAAAGAGAGGTTGGTTACAAAGTTCTTCAGTTCATCCTATGCGATGAAGATCTAGAAGATGCTTGGTCACAAAATCCTATGGTGCAAATACACAGCAACTTCTTCAGAGAAGATGAACTAGGTCAAGAACTTCGTCTTTGATCACAATTTGCTTGAACAAGGATTGCTCAATGCTTTTTCAACTTGTGTCTATGTTGACGACTCTTAAAACACTCTATTTATATGTTTAGGGTTAGAAGAAAAGAAGGCCCAAAAACATATTCACGGATCCCAAGAAAATCAGATTGAAATTCTGAGATTTTAAATCTCGACAGATATCAGGTGTCGAGGTAGCTATCGAGCAGGTGTCGAGCATTAAAAACTGTGCACTTCAGCTTGCTTTTTCTTGGACAGACTTGATGACTTCAACACTTGATCTTGAAACCTTGTTTCTTGAAGTATTAAAAACACCTAGAACTACCCAATTACAAGTAGAGTGCGTTTTGTCAAAGGATTAGCCAATTTACATAAACATTAAGACATATGTTCTTAACATGTGAACACATATGTCCTAACATGATTATCAACTGTTATCTCTACATTTTTATGCGCGTGGCTTTCCTTGCGTCATTCCATTCTATTTGGTGTAGTTTTGGTTTATTATTTAGTCTTTTCAATTGTTAATGTTGATTATAATTTCTCTGTAAGTGAACATAAGCGGAAATGCATTTAGAATATATCACTAAATCAATTACCTATTTAAATAATCTTAATTTTTTGGTGAGTTTTTTAATTCTTGGTAATTCATGTTGACAATGACACTGATTTTGGGTTTTTGCTCATTTAATTGACTGTCTAATACCATCCTATCTTAGCAACTCAATTCATGAGAAAGTCAGGAAAATTGTTGGAACTACCTTGCTTGAGATAGTTTGACTTTTTTTTTTTCCCCTTTTTGGATTTTTTATTTTTTTGTTTGGAAGACTGCACAAATTTTGATAACACTACTAAGCCACTAAGCCTTTATGAACTGCACTTAAGCATGCCTTTAGTTTTGGTTTGGCATAAACTTGAAACAAATGCCATAAATATCTAGATTTTTGTCTTTTGTATTCTTAATGTTTGAATAAAACCATATAGTACAATTTAAACATGTTTCACATAAGCTTTTGAGATCTCAGGTCATGTTGTATTGATATATGGCAAAAGATAGTACCATTTTCCACCTTAACACAATTCATACTGGTATTTTATTTATAACTTGGATATATTGAAGTTTTTTCGTGTGTGAATAATCTATTTTGTTATTTATTTCTGAATTCATGATGAAAACCAATGAAATACTTATTTTCATGAAGATTATAGAAATGTTGGATTTTTTTAATAATTCAATAGTTGGGGTGGGGTTATTATGAAATTTATTGACATTAAGAGTGTTTGGTTTTACATTGTAAATCTTTGATGAATTGTGTTAGGACATATGTGTTTCACTTGTTAAAGAACATATGTCATTCTTTTATGTAATTAGCTAATCCTTTGACAAAACACACTTTATTTGTAATTGGGTAGTTCTAGGTGTTTTTAATACTTCAAGAAATAAGGTTTCAAGATCAAGTGTTGAAGTCATCAAGTATATCCAAGAAAACAAGCTGATAGTGCAAATCAATTAAAGCTCAACAGCTATCTCGACAACTGCATCTATTGAGCGTAAGAAAGTTGTCTCAAGCCCGTAAGCTCAACACCTGCTCGACAGCTTCTCGACACCTCCTATCTGTCGAGATTTAAGAAATTCAGAATTCTGATCTGATTTCTTGAGATCCGTGAATGTGTCTTTGGGCCTTCTTTTCTCCTAATCCTAGACATATAAAATGATTGTTTTAAAGGCCGTCAAACAGTTCACAAATTGCACAAGCATTGAGAAAACTCTGTTGAAGCAAATTGTGACCAGAGACGAAGTTCTTGCCCTAGTTCATCTCTTCTGAAGAAGTTGTTATGTATGTGCACCTTTGGATTTTGTGACCAAGCATCTTCTTGATCTTCATTGTGTAGGATGAACTGAAGAACTTTGTAGACAACCTCTCTTTCAGTTGGTGTTGAAGTCGCGTACTGGGATCCGCGCATTGGTTAGTCACGTACTTGGGAGCCGTGCATCAAAAGGGGGAACTGTCACTACAGAATAAGTCCAATTGGGTATTGGGGTAAGGGCTCAACTGTAGGTTGGTAAGGTACTTGAGATTCCTTTACTTGTAACCGCTTGTTGTGATAATAGTGGAGTTTCGGGAGTGATGACCTGAAAATCACCGGTGGGGTTTTTGCCGTTAGGTTTTCCCCATTCGTAAACAAATCACCGTGTCATTTAATTTCCGCTACATAATTAGTTTATTGGTGATTTGTTTGTACTACCACGTGTTTACATGTTAAATTGATTAATTTATAACTTGGCTAATTAATTAATTGGTTTAATCACAAGGGGTCATTCAGTTTGTGGCCTATCAAGTGGTATCAGAGCAGGCACACTCTGATTAAGTGTTAATCTTTGATGTGTGATCCATTGACCCCTGTTGTCATGAAAACTCTTGATTTTTTTGATTTGCATGATCTTATGTTGAATGATGATGATGATATTCAAGATACCTTTTGCAAGCTTTATAATTTTTTTATGAAATCTCTTGAATGTTCTACAAAATTAAAAGCTAAATTTAAAAAGGTCAAACTTGAAAAAGATGATTTGATTGCAAAATTGGATGAACCCAATAATTTGAATAAGAATTTTAAAAATCAAATTTTATCTCGGGTGGACAAAATTAAGAGTTTGGACGAGCAACTAGTTGAATTTAAAACTGAAGTTGAAAAATTAACTAGTGCCAAAGTTGTTGTTGAGCCTAACTCAAAAGAAAAAGATTTTTATATTCCCCCATCTAAAAGGAATAATGAAGAGCTGAAAGCTAATATTGCTAGGATAGATAAAAGTAAAATTTTTGATGTTAACGCTGAAGTTTCTAAACCTATGTCTAAAACTCCTAGGTTGAATAAAAATTCTGAATTTGTCCCCACTTATCATCATTGTCATATTGTTGGTCATATTAGGCTAAATTGTCCTAAGTTGTCAACCTCTAAGGTTAGACCTCATTCTAGGAAGCCGAGTAGCTCTAAAACTACTCATGTTTGTCACCATTGTGGTGATTCTAGTCACATTCGCCCTAATTGTTTCAAGTTGTATCCTCATAAACGAGTGTGCAATAGGCCTCATCCTTTGTCTAAAGGCTCTGTGCCTATTCTTGGTGAGTTATTAAAAACTTTGAGCTTTTTGACTCAATTTCAGGGGAATTCTAATTCTTCTATGTCCTTTAGTAATCATACTAGGACACGTGTCTTTTCATCTTCACGGCCAAAGACTCATGCTGTGTGGGTGATAAAGGATCCTAAGACTTAATTGTCTTTTCTGTTTGTCCTCTACTTTAATTCTTTCTATCTAAAGTAGGACTCCCTTTGCTTGATTTCTTATCTACTTTTGGAATCATGCTTTCTTGCATCTGCATCTTTCTATCATGCCTTCATGCATAAGCATCTTTCTTTCATGCTTTCATGTTTGTTTGTTTTCAGTTTTGGTTGTTTTTTTTTTTTTTTTTTTTTTAAATTGAAAAATCAGAAAAATACAAAAACAGTGTGTGTTTTATGTACATTGGTACTTGTGTACTTTGGATGGCCATTGAAACAAAGTTTTCCAAACTTTGTATCTTTTGTAGCTTAGATGAGCATCTCTATGCATAACTAAGCAAGTGAGCTTTGTGGCTCTTGTTTGTGATGAGTAAGATTAAGTTATCTCTTAAAACTTAACACTCGTATCACTCTTTTTAATGGGTAGGACTAGAAAATCCTAAGAAAAAGGCATAAATAACCATCTCACCACTGTTGCCTGCCAATCATAATATGACACCTGTATGCTTCGGTATAGCAAAAGTGCAGTGTCATAGACACCTGTATGCTTCAGCATAGCAAAAGTGCAATGTCTATGCTTAACATGTTGGGTATTTCTTTTCTCTCTTATATATGCCCATGCATGATATGCTTAAAAGAAAATATGCAAAGAAAATAAAAAGCAAAAAGATAAAAATACTTTAAATATGATTGGAAGCGTGTTTTCTAGGAAATGTGGGAGTTATAGGATGTACCTCAAAGGTGATAGTCCCCATCAAACATTTATGATTGTGTGTGAGTTAAAGTTATTTTCTCATATCCCAGATCGTCATAACATGTATACACATATTCAATCTTACGATGTTTTTCACACACAACACGCAATATTCTTTGCTGCTCTTGATACATGTGCAGGTACAATTTGATTTGGCCATCGCAAGTGTTTACATATGCTAATGTATGCTCACTAAACTGTCTTAACTTGTTTTTGAAATATAAAATTGGTTAGACTTGTTTAGTGTGTGTGTGTGTGTGTTTCTAAGGATCCATGTGCTTAAATTTTTGATTGAGAGATGATTTTGAGAGCTTAATATGTTGATTGGATCATTGGTTGAGCTGTATGTTGGATTGCATTCATGTCTGTGTTTTTCTCTTCTCGAAAAACTGTTTTGAAAAGCTGGCTCGACACCTCCTCGATACCTTCTCAATACCTATCTATCTGTCAAGCTTCTCAAGCTTTTTCTTATCGCAATCTCGATACCTCCTGAACACCTGGTGCATTGATCGAGAAATTTCTATCTCTTCGATACCTTCTCGACACCTGGTGGATCGATCGAGCTTCTGTTCTTGGTTCTGGTGTTCATTACTCGATACCTCTTCGACACCTGTAGCTGTCGACGTTCATTTTCTCAACACCTTCCTCGACAGATGTCTCGACACCTCTCGATACCTTATTTGTCGAGTTTTACTAAGGATGCTATATAAGCCCTATTCGCAATCCGGTTCTCATTTCTCGATCTCTCTCGATCTGTCCACGACTATTCACCTTCCAAACTCAGTTTTCTCACTCAAAACCTTCAACCCACGTGATTTTCGGCCCTTCCTTGCTTCAAATCACTTGGTATGATCTCTTTTTCCTTCATTCTTCATGCATTTCATGTTTTGTGTAAAGTTGTTATTTACAACTATGTATTTTGTTGGCTTTTATTTCGTGCCAAATTTGATTGTAATTTTATTCAATCGTTTATACCCTGTATTTATTGTGGGATTTCATTGTAAGGGTTGTGTGTTAGAGAGAGAGAGTGTGAAGACTCAAGCATTTGAAGACTGAAGATTTCTTGTGGGTGTATCGTGATTTAGCTTCTCGCGAAGTGACACATGTGCCCTGCACATGCTGGAATGCGAAGAGTCAGGCCAGGTGGAGACAGCTGTGTCTCGCGAGTATCTCGCGGGTAAGGCCTTCCCGCAAGACACCCGCGATGCATTCTGTTCTGCCAGCCTGTCCAGTCTGATTCACACCTTCTGTACCTACACTATTTATACCCACATTACCCACAAATGTTGGTGAGGCCATTCAGAGAGAAAAACCCTAGATAGGTTTTCTACAACACACACACACCTATCTTTTTAGATAGAGCTACTCCTCCTTAGTGAGAAATCATAGTAGTCTCTTCTCCATCCCTCTCCCATTATCATAGCTTGAGAGGAGATTTGTACCCAAACATAACTCACATCTATTCAGAGTGTAAAGAGTATTTTGGAGTTGCTGGAAAGCATTGGAAGAAGCCAAGGATGGCAAATGCAACATGGAGCTTGTTGCGAGATCTAGAGAACTAAGACAAGACACAGTTCCGAGAAGCCTTGTTGGAGTAAGAGCTTGGAGGGCTTAGGTACATCGGGTAGATTAGGCTTGGAGGGTCTCTTGCTAACCCATGTATCCCAACTGATTGTCTAGTGGATCGATTTCCGCTTGGAGGGCGGCGGAGAGGTTTTTCGCCGAGTTCTTCGGTTTCCTCTTCGAGAACACGTCTTGGTGTTTTTCTGTGTTTGCATCCTTCTTCCCTACTCTTGTTATTTCATTTTTACTGCTGTGTTGCTTTAAATATTGATTAGAGTAGTTGTCTTGCTTATATGCTTGTATTTACACTATTCCGCACTTAATTAAATTAGTGTAAAATCAACCAAGCCGTAATTTTAATTGGGGGTCTAAATTGCTCTTGTGTTTTCAACACATTTTCGAGCTTTCAATTGGTATCAGAGCAGGTACACTTGTTTTGGTTTCATTACCTAAGTGTGATCCTTGACCCCGTGTGTGTTTTGCCATGGATAATGCTTTGTATGCTTCTATGGATATTGTTGATTGTAACATGCCACGTGTTTGTGAAAATGCCTCTATGAATGATAATCCTCATGATTGTGATGCTATGTTACATGAACCTTTGGGTGTTGTTGATATTTCTAACACCAAACTCTTAAAGAAAAATGCTAAGAAGTTTCAAAAGAGTTTAAGCAAGTTATTTTGTGAAAATGATGATTTGATTGCTAAACTCAATGAATCCATCAAATTGGTTGAAAAATATAAGAAACTTGCTGAAAATTCTCTTGAAAAGCTAAAAGAGTTTGAGTGTTTGAATATGGACTTGGATGCTAAACTTGTTTTGTCTAACAAACTTGTTGATGGTCTTAAATCTGAAAATGAATCTCTTAAGATGCATGCCAAGTGTTTGATTGCTGAACCTATTATTAAAAAGGATGAAAATATATGTTGCAATCATGTTGTGGTACCCGATTTTGTACCTAATGTGTGTTCTACCTCAAAAGACAAATCGATGTACATTCCTCCACATAAAAGAAATCAAAAAGTGGAGAGAAAGGCTATTAAGTCAAAGCCTCTGTTTAGATCCAATCATAGGGAATTGAGTGGATCTAAGTTTGTTCCAACTTACCACCATTGCGGTGTGATTGGTCATATAAAGCCTCAATGTTCTAAGTTGAAGAGAGAACAAAACCAAGTTGCTAGATCCATTCCTAAAAAGCCTAATGGACCTAAACACATTGTTTGTCACCATTGTGGTGCTTTTGGTCATCTAAGACCTCATTGCTCTAAGTTTCATGCTCTTAAAAGAATTAAAAGAAAAGAGAAACTTGAGCCTCTTGCAAGTTGTGCTTTGCATGATAAACCGGATTTGAGTGAAAATAGAATGTTGTTAAAGAAAATGTTTAATGCTCTTAACTCCTTGACTATGTGCATCTCCGGTTCTCATTCTTCCAACCCTCGTATCGCTTCTCATGAGATACTCATCCCAAACAATTGTTCCGTTTGGATGAGGAAGGGTTCCTATGGTTGAGCTTTTGCTCTTTTGGTCCTTGATCTAATTCTTTCGATCTTTGTTGAACCCTTCATGCATTGAATGTCATATCTTCATGCATTTGTGCATTTTGCATTTATTTGTATGCATTGCTTTTGTTTTGATCTTACTTTTATGTCTTTGTTTTGTGTGAGTAAAAAATCCAAAACCACATAAAAAGTGAAAAATTCAAAAAGTTTGATCGTATATGTTTGAGCACATTTCACATGTGAGTTTGGCCTAGTACCTTCGTACGAATGGCGTTGTGCATTTACGAGCTTAGCTTGTTCTGTATGCACATTTATCTTTGTGGGAGAAATCTTGAAAACTATGTGTGACTGTTATAAATAGATCTTCAAGCTTGTCATGAATGATTGGTCAATAGTCTTGTTGGTCTTGATACTTGCATAGACTTGTGTCTATATCTCTTCCCACTTTATTTTTATGTTTTTGCAAAAAGATCTCACTAAATGTAAATCTCCAAATGAAAAGAGATATTAAGCTGCAAAAGCCTGTCGCACACACTAATATTCAACTAGGAAAAAGGGAAAGCGACTCTTCTTAATGTGTTTTGTATGGTGCTCAAAAAACCAAAGGCTAATCATCAATGTTGAAATATCATAAATTTCAAGCACCAATCTCAAAATGAGATGTTTTTGTCCAAACAAAATAAAATTGACCAATTGTTATGCCTTATGCAGAAGCCAAATGAAAAGCTTCTAAGTTATGTATTCAATGTGTGGGAGGTCATATATACTCATTTCTATAATGGAGATTGTCCACTTGATTTCGTATTAGTTGTGTATGACTCGATTGAATTGATCATTGAAGTTTCACTCTAGTCTAAGGACTATTCCACACTTGATCTTCACACACAACACACAAGACTTTTGTTCAATGAATGTCTATTTCATTTGTGTGATTGTACATGTTCAAATGTGATGTGTGTGTGCTCAACCATATGTGGTTCAAACTAAAAAGATTTTTGTTCTATTTGTTTGCTTTTGGAAGTGATTTGTATCACCTATGTTTTTCAAAGTTTTCAAATTGTTTTTGTGTGAAAAACATGTTTTCTGGGTATTTTCATGACTTATTTCATGTTTAAGTTCAGTCACGAGTGAAAGGGTCCAATTCTCAAGTTTTTCAGTTTTGGACAGAAAGTTTCGCGACTGTTTTGCGGCTGTTTCACGAGTAAGGCTTACCTGCGAGATACCAGCGAAATTCTCGCGGGATTCTAAGTAGCGAGATACCAGCAAAAATTTCCAGATCAGCTTTTTAAAGGGCTTTTCGTAGGTCTTTTATTTTAAACTTCTCCCATCTTCTCCCAAACCCCCAGTTTAATGTTTCTACATCAAAACCCAACTAAATTCAAATGTTTTTTATTCCATAAACATCTCTAAGGTAAACTTTAACTCTTTTCATTGATTTTGGTCCTTAGATTACGTTTTTGGGGGTTTTATGTTCATAGTTGGGATTTTCTCAAATGGGAGTTGGAAAACTTATTTTCTGTCAATCTTTTTTATTGGGATTTGTTTTAAATGATAATTTACTTTGGATGTTGGCCCCTTGTGGCAAAAATAACTTGTATTTAGGCAAGATTTTCATATGTTCTTGCATTGTTTATCATACATGTGTAGTGTGTGCACTCCAAGTGTTTGATAAAATGCCCAAATGACATTTTCTCGTTGTTTTGGACTCCAATGAGTACCAAATTTTGGGGATCACCATAATTATTCATGTTTATCATGTTTTGATCATTGGTGGTGTGTTTTGTACACTTTGCCCCTTGAGTGCCTTGCTCATGCATTGGTCATGCATCTCACATGCACACTAGATGCACACTAGTTGCACCTTTGCTGCACACACTTGAACACTTGACATGTTTTTGCTTTCACTCATGCTAGTTAAGTCTTTTTAGACCTTTTAACACATTTAACATGTTCTTGTGTCTATGTCATGCCTAGGTCCATATCATGTTCCACCATCCTTAGCATGTCATGTTCTTTATGCTTTGTAGCATTTTAAAAAAAAAAATGTTTTTGTCTTATGTTTAAGCTTCATTTTCTCATTCATCTCGCATCCCTCATGCATCATCTTCATATTTTCTTCTTTCCCTCCTTCCTTTTGATTCATTTGTCTATTCGTGACAAAAAGGGGGAGAATATACCGGAGAGTATACTGGTGTGTTTCGTCATTTCTATATGGCTCATGTGCACACTCTTAGGGAGAGAAATTCTACCTTGTGCACATTTGTAGGGGGAGAAAGCCATAGGGGAGATGCATATACCAAGGGGGAGAAGATTTTTTTTTTAGAAAACCTGGATTAACTTTATGCTTGTTTTCTCATTACTTTATGGTGCTTTGATATGCTTTATTGCTCTCATTGCATCGTGCTTATGTGTTGGACATGTTTTTACCCTTATGCTATTGTGCTTTATTGGTTGCATGTTCGGATGATCATTTACTTTACTATATGATCATTGTAGTCATTTCCATATGACTGTCATCAAGCTACTCATATGTTTCACAACATGTTTACTTGATCGTAGTTTACTTGTTACATTATACTTGTCTTGTTATCACCTGATTTACCTTGAGAGTCTAATGTGTTTTGTGCAAGTGTTTCAAGTTATAGGTATATATGTTCCAAGTTCATCACAGCTCCTATAATTCATGATAGGGGGAGTGATATGATAGGGAAGTACTTTATATTCATGTACCCATGTTACTTTTGTAAGCTTTAAGGGTTTGTTTCATTGCATGTTTGTAGGTTTTTATGGTTTGTGCCATGCATATTCTGTACCTTGTTTATGCAGCCTTTATGCTTATGTTCTTGAAGTTTAATGTCATACATTTTACTTCAGTACATCACTCTTATACCCTTGTAGGATTATTCCTAGATGCATATACGTTCTATGCATTGGTTGAGTGATGAACACTCTTGTGCCCTTGTAGGATTGTTCCTAGATGCATATATGTTATATGCATTGGTTGAGTCACGAACACTCTTGTGCCCTAGTAAGATTGTTCCTAGATGCAAATACTTCATGTATTTCGCATTGGTTGAGTGTTGGATTTGCAAATGATACTCTTCAAATGAGCTTATCATCTTGCATGTCCGGATGTTCATTCCTTGTGTGAATGAGCATAGTGATTATTTTTGTTTAAGTGATTGCTTGTGTGATCTTGCCATGGTCTATTGTTTTTATTCCATTTTGCTTGATCACATTATATTTGCTCCATATGCATTTCAAGTTTTCTGCATACAATGATATTATTTTGTTGTTGTGTTTCAGGAGTTACTTGTTCATATGTTTCAAAAGCTTATCAGAATCTTGAATTAGGTGTGAGTGAGTTTTGCCTTTGTTCCCAAACTCACGTTTAAGTCTAGAGTCTGTTTTAGGGTTTTGTTACGGAATAGCCAAAGGGGGAGATTGTAAAGTTGTTATTTACAACTATGTATTTTGTTGGCTTTTATTCCGTGCCAAATTTGATTGTAATTTTATTCAATCGTTTATACCCTGTATTTATTGTGGGATTTCATTGTAAGGGTTGTGTGTTAGAGAGAGAGAAAGTGTGAAGACTCAAGCATTTGAAGACTAAAGATTTCTCGCGGGTGTATCGCGACTTAGCTTCTCGCGAAGTGACACATGTGCCCTGCACATGCTAGAATGCGAAGAGTCAAGCCAGGTGGAGACAGCTGTGTCTCGCGAGTATCTCACGGGTAAGGCCTTCCCGCAAGACACCCGCGAGGCATTATGTTCTGCCAGCCTGTCCAGTCTGATTCACACCTTCTGTGCCTACACTATTTATATCCACATTACCCACAAATGTTGGTGAGGCCATTTAGAGAGAAAAACCCTAGATAAGTTTTCTACAACACACACACCCATCTTTTTAGAGAGAGCTACTCCTTCTTAGTGAGAAATCATAGTAGTCTTTTCTCCATCCCTCTCCCATTATCATAGCTTGAGAGGAGATTTGTACCCAAACACAACCCACACCTATTCAGAGTGTAGAGAGTGTTTTGGAGTTGCTGGGAAGTATTGGAAGAAGCCAAGGATGGCAGATGCAACATGAAGCTTGTTGCGGGATCCGGAGAACTAAGACAAGACACGGTTCCGAGAAGCCTTGTTGGAGTAAGAGCTTGGAAGGCTTAGGTACATCGGGTAGATTAGGCTTGGAGGGTCTCTTGCTAACCCATGTATCCCAACTGATTGTCTAGTGGATCAATTTCCGCTTTGAGGGCGGCGGAGAGGTTTTTCGCTGAGTTCTTCGGTTTCCTCTTCGAGAACACGTCTTGGTATTTTCTGTGTTTGCATCCTTCTTCCCTACTCTTGTTGATTTCATTTTTACTGCTGTGTTGCTTTAAATATGGATTAGAGTAGTTGTCTTACTTATACGCTTGTGTTTACACTATTCCACACTTAGTATTAAGTTAGTGTAAAATCAACCAAGCCTTAATTTTAATTGGGGGTCTAAATTGCTCTTGTGTTTTCAACACATTTTCGAGCTTTCATTTTGAATCTTAGGTTTTGGTTTGTTTTGAAAAATTTTGGGGTTTTTCAAAATTAATGAGTGTTTCTTGAAATTTTGGGATGGGTTTTCATTAAAAATGTGTTCAAAATGTCATGCATTGTATCACATTTTCATTAGAATGGTATTTTCATGCATTTAGATGTGTGTATTATGTTTATGTGCTGGTAGGTTTAGATTGGGCTGAGCCCATGATGACATTTCTTTTGCATGTCACATGTTCATGCATCCCCATGCATCGTACTCTCTATTCAATATATTTGATATATTTGAATTGCTTTGGGACTTTTCTGATTGTCTCTTTCTCTCTCTCTCTCTCTCTCATTTTGTTTACGTTAGTAGTATCTATGGCATCTAAGCGTAAATCTACTCCGGCTCGGAACCCTCTGCGTTCTGGAGCTTTTTCATCTTCTGATTCTGAGGATGATGATGACAAGGACGATGATGCTTCGAATGATGATGATGGAGATGCTAGATCTACTGATGAGATGTCTACTTAACACTCTACCCTTTGTCACTCGTTACAAAAAGGGGGAGTAGTTTTGGGATATAAGAGTAGTTATCTTAGGGGGAGAGTTAGTATAAGACATTTTTGTTAGGGGGAGTGTTGATACTGTTGATACTTGAGGGATGTAGTGAGGACAGGGATGGACCCAGAAGGGGGGCAAAGGAGGCCCGGGGCCCCCCTGGGCCCAAAAAAAACAGCTAAAATTTTCTTTAAAAAAAATCGGGCCCCCCTTAGTTTTAGCTCGGGCCCCCTCCCAAAAATATGAACCCCTGTTTGGCTGCCCATCAGATTCCGGCCAGCCCATGACCCATGTAAAAAAGAAAAAAAAAAACAAACAAAGAAACTCAGCAGTCCAAAACTAACCCAAACGGAGAAAGCAAAAAAACGAAGGAAAAAAAGAACAAAAAAGAAAAGAAAGGAAAGTGAACTTGAGAGCCCATAAGATTCCAGCCAGCCCATGATCCATGTAAAAAAAAAAAAAAAAACAAAACAAAACAAACTCAGTCCAAAACCAACCCAAACGGAGAAGCAAAAAAACGAAATAGAAAGATCAGAAATAGAGAGGCGAGAGTGACAGAGAGACCCACCCCGATCTCATGATGCCGCCGCCGCCCACGCAGTGTCGCTGTAACGAGAGCAAGACGCCGAGACCCATCTTGTCAAGAGCGAGAGCGAGACGCTGTTGATCTTGCTACCAGTCACGCCGCGAGACCCACTTGCTGCTGCCGGTTGCTCAAGAGTCAAGACCCACTGCCACTTGTCGCCGTCGCCGGTTGCTCAAGAGTCAAGACCCACTGCCACTTGCCGCCGCCGCTCACAGGTATTTACTCTTAGAGTTGCCTTCAAAACTTAATAAATATAAAATGTTTGTGATATGATCTGAGAATCTGAGATTCACAGAAATTGTGCTTGTTTGTGTTTTTACTGATGAATTGAACTGATGTAATGTTGGTGATTGACTGATTGTGAATTGAATCTATGCTGCGGCTGCTACCTGTGATGTTTTTTTTTTTGGCTTTTTGGCTGTGACTCTGTGACTCTGTGTAACTGTGTTTGTGACTCTCTATATAGATAAGAGAGATAGAGAGAGAGAGAGAGTAGAGTTTGTAGTTGTAGGGATTAATTTTTCCTTTGTTGACTAGTAGTTGGGCATAATAGGGACAACCAGACAAGTGGAGTTGGGGGTTGGGCAACGGACAAAACAAAAGGTAAAGTTAAAGACAACTTTACCTTTTTTTTTTTTTTCTGTAAGGTTAATTGGTGTCGGCAGTGGCCAGTGGGATTCAATGGGTTAGTGGGTTAGTGGGTTAGTGTTAGAAAGAGGGAGACAATTAGACAACACAAAGACATAAATAAAGGCAGACAAACACAAAGATATAAATAAAGGCAGACTAAAGACAAAAAGAAAAAAACAAATCATATATTATAATTTATTGAAAATTGTCACACAAATTTAAGAAAATAATGGTGATTCTTATTTTATTTGTAGATCATGAAAAAATCAACTACAATGCTTGATTTTTTCAGAAGAAAAGGTTCAACTTCAAATTCTTCCGAAGTCAACATGGAATTGCCAACAACTAATGTTGCTATTCCAATTCCAGAAAATGTGGATGTTCCAATAGTGTTTCGTGTATTTTGTTTTTGTTAGTAGATGATTGTATCTTAATATATTAAGAAACAATGATTTTTGGGTATTTCTCTTGGTTGTTAGTTTATTAATACTATATGGATGTGTATTTGAAAATTTTTTTTTCGCTTATCTCTGATCCCCCCAACTTAAAATCCTGCGTCCATCCCTAAGTGAGGATATGATGTATATTTTCTTTTCTTACATTTTAGATACATTGTTCTTGTATATGAGGTCTTGTGACCAGTTTTACATACATTGTACTTATATTCTTTATATATGGATGTATGTTTCTTTCACCTATCTCTACATGTGTTGTTTCTTTTCTGTCTTTATACACATGTTTCTTATATTTTTATGCAATCTATTATTTCTGTTTCACACAAGATGCCTTGATGAGTTTTGTTTAAAGTGTTTCAGAAATACAAGTTGTCAAAGTCTACTTGCCATAAACTCTTTTCTTGCAAAGTTTTTCAAGAGTTTGTGTTAGAATAGATTTTATTGTATTCAACAAGTGAGTATGAGTTAAGTGATTTATGACTTCTCTCATATGTTCATTTGTTTGTTGTGGTTTTGTCACGGATTGCCAAAGGAGGAGATTGTTAGAACATATGTGTTTCACTTGTTAAAGAACATATGTCATTCTTTTATATAATTGGCTAATTTTTTGACAAAAAGCACTTTACTTGTAATTGGGTAGTTCTAGGTGTTTTTAATACTTCAAAAAATAAGGTTTCAAGATCAAGTGTTGAAGTCATCAAGTCTGTCCAAGAAAACAAGCTAATAGTGCAAATTCATTAAACCTCGACAGTTGTCTCGACAGCTGCATCTATCGAGCGTAAGAAAGCTGTCAAAAGCCTGTAAACTTGACACCTGCTCGACAGCTTCTCGACACCTTCTATCTGTCGAGATTTAAGAAATTCAGAATTCTGATCTGATTTCTTGGGATCCATGAATGTGTCTTTGGGCCTTCTTTTCTCCTAACCCTAGACATATAAAATGATTATTTTTAAGGGCTGTCAAACAGTTCACAAATTGCACAAGCATTGAGAAAACTCTATTGAAGCAAATTGTGACCAGAGACGAAGTTCTTGCCTTAGTTCATCTCTTCTGAAGAAGTTGCTGTGTATGTGCACCTTTTGGTTTTGTGGCCAAACATCTTCTTGATCTTCGTCGTGTAGGATGAATGAAGAACTTTGCAGCCAACCTCTCTTTCAGTTGGTGTTAAAGTTGCGTACTGGGATCCACGCATTGGTTAGTCACATACTTGGGAGCCGTGCATCAAAAGGGAGAACTGTCACTACAGAACAAGTCCAATTGGGTATTGGGGTAAGGGTTCAACTGTAGGTTGGTAAGGTACTTGGGATTCCTTTACTTCTAATCACTTGTTGTGATAATAATGGAGTTTCGGGAGTGGTGACCTGAAAATCACCCGGTGGGGTTTTTGCCGTCAGGTTTTTCCCATTCGTAAACAAATCACCGTGTCATTTAATTTCCGCTGCATAATTAGTTTATTGGTGATTTGTTTGTGCTACCACGCGTTTGCATGTTAAATTGATTAATTAATAACTTGGCTAATTAATTAATTGGCTTAATCACAAGGGGTCATTCAGTTTGTGGCCTATCAAATTGGTATAATTTGGTGTTATACTTGATACTAATTTGGCGAAAAATTAAGTAGCATGATGAAGTTGAGAAAAGAGAAGAGCCTAAAAAAGGGAGGAAATACATTCTTGAAAAGCATTGGATAAAGCTTGAAGATGCAAGCACAATTGCATATTTATTTTATTTACTAGGTCTTTTGTAATACTTATTGAACCAAATGTAAGAGCACATTATGATTATTGTAATATATTACTTCATAATATTTGTATTTATCTTATTTTTAATATTACTTCATAATATTACATGTTTCATCTTATATTAGAGCCAATTTAGGTTTCAATAATTGAAATTTGAGAAATGTTTAAACCTGAACATGTTAACATTTGATTTAAAACAATCCCGTGCATCGCACGGGTTAGCGACTAATTATATTAAACTAAAAACTCAAAGTATTAGCACTGCCATGGCAAAGCCTAAAGTACACAAATTGAAAGTTATAAAATTAACTTTTTCTCTTAGCTCTTAGATTTGAAAAGTTAAAAAAAAAAAAAAAAAAAAAAAAAAAAAAAAAATTCTTGATATTAAAAAAAAATTATTAACTTTCAAGATCTTGATCATATCATATTGTGCTCTAGCACATTGGAGCTAACATGTGCATGATTTTTGCCACATGGCCGAATCCATTACTCCCATACTATTTGGTTAGGGGAGAAAAGTTGGATTTCCATATCACATGGCTGGCTATTATTGGTGAGAAAATATAATGTCAAGGGTGGCCAAATTATAATCGGGAATAGAAAATGTTGTAAAATTTACTAAAATTAAAATAAAAAAAAATTACGGCCTCCCAATCTGTTTCTCTCTCTCATAGATGCATAAGGGCTTGATTGGTTAGAGGATTTTTGTTTTTGTTTTCAAAACAATATAAAAACAAATTTTTAAAAATTGAACTTGAAACTAGTTTTCAGATAATAATTTTTATATTTTACGTGTTTGGCTCCCACTTTTAAGAATAATTTTCAAAATACTAAAAACAAAAAATAATTGTTTGGGAGATCATTTTTTTTTTTTTGAGATTTATTTATTTTTAAAAAATATTTACAAAAAGTAACCTGTAAAATATGTACATTACCATTTTTTTTTTTTTTTGTGTGGATAATGATAAGGGAATAGTGCTCATCTAAATTTTTTTTTTTTAATGATTAGTTTCAAATTTGAAGTGCGGGAATTATTTTTGTGATAAAGATAAGCCCCTTAATTTAAGAGATAAAAGAGTTTGGTCAAATCATATATTATAATTTATTGAAAATTGTCACACAAATTTAAGAAAATAATGGTGATTCTTATTTTATTTGTAGATCATGAAAAAATCAACTACAATGCTTGATTTTTTCAGAAGAAAAGGTTCAACTTCAAATTCTTCCGAAGTCAACATGGAATTGCCAACAACTAATGTTGCTATTCCAATTCCAAAAAATGTGGATATTCCAATTCCAGAAAATGTGGATGTTCCAATAGTGTTTCGTGTATTTTATTTTTGTTAGTAGATGATTGTATCTTAATATATTAAGAAACAATGATTTTTGGATATTTGTCTTGGTTGTTAGTTTATTAATACTATATGGATGTGTATTTGAAAATTTTTTTTTTCGCTTATCTCTGATCCCCCCAACTTAAAATCCTGCGTCCATCCCTGAGTGAGGATATGATGTATATTTTCTTTTCTTACATTTTAGATACATTGTTCTTGTATATGAGGTCTTGTGACCAGTTTTATATACATTGTACTTATATTCTTTATATATGGATGTATGTTTCTTTCACCTATCTCTACATGTGTTGTTTCTTTTCTATCTTTATACACATGTTTCTTATATTTGTATGCAATCTATTATTTCTGTTTCACACAAGATGCCTTGATGAGTTTTGTTTAAAGTGTTTCAGAAATACAGGTTGTCAAAGTCTACTTGCCATAAACTCTTTTCTTGCAAAGTTTTTCAAGAGTTTGTGTTAGGAAAGATTTTATTGTATTCAACAAGTGAGTATGAGTTGAGTGATTTATGACTTCTCTCATATGTTCATTTGTTTGTTGTGGTTTTGTCACGGATTGCCAAAGGAGGAGATTGTTAGAACATATGTGTTTCACTTGTTAAAGAACATATATCATTCTTTTATATAATTGGCTAATTCTTTGACAAAAAGCACTTTACTTGTAATTGGGTAGTTCTAGGTGTTTTTAATACTTCAAAAAATAAGGTTTCAAGATCAAGTGTTGAAGTCATCAAGTCTGTCCAAGAAAACAAGCTAATAGTGCAAATTCATTAAACATCGACAGTTGTCTCGACAGCTGCATTTATCGAGCGTAAGAAAGCTGTCAAAAGCCTGTAAACTTGACACCTACTCGACAGCTTCTCGACACCTTCTATCTGTCGAGATTTAAGAAATTCAGAATTCTGATCTGATTTCTTGGGATCCATGAATGTGTCTTTGGGCCTTCTTTTCTCCTAACCCTAGACATATAAAATGATTATTTTTAAGGGCCGTCAAACAGTTCACAAATTGCACAAGCATTGAGAAAACTCTATTGAAGCAAATTGTGACCAGAGACGAAGTTCTTGCCTTAGTTCATCTCTTCTGAAGAAGTTGCTGTGTATGTGCACCTTTTGGTTTTGTGGCCAAACATCTTCTTGATCTTCATCGTGTAGGATGAATGAAGAACTTTGCAGCCAACCTCTCTTTCAGTTGATGTTAAAGTTGCGTACTGGGATCCACGCATTGGTTAGTCACATACTTGGGAGCCATGCATCAAAAGGGGGAACTGTTACTACAGAACAAGTCCAATTGGGTATTGGGGTAAGGGTTCAACTGTAGGTTGGTAAGGTACTTGGGATTTCTTTACTTGTAATCACTTGTTGTGATAATAATGGAGTTTCGGGAGTGGTAACCTGAAAATCACCCGGTGGGGTTTTTGCCGTCAGGTTTTTCCCATTCGTAAACAAATCACCGGGTCATTTAATTTCCGCTGCATAATTAGTTTATTGGTGATTTGTTTGTGCTACCACGCGTTTGCATGTTAAATTGATTAATTAATAACTTGGCTAATTAATTAATTGGCTTAATCACAAGGGGTCATTCAGTTTGTGGCCTATCAAACTGGTATAATTTGGTGTTATACTTGATACTAATTTGGCGAAAAATTAAGTAGCATGATGAAGTTGAGAAAAGAGAAGAGCCTAAAAAAGGGAGGAAATACATTCTTGAAAAGCATTGGATAAAGCTTGAAGATGCAAGCACAATTGCATATTTATTTTATTTACTAGGTCTTTTGTAATACTTATTGAACCAAATGTAAGAGCACATTATGATTATTGTAATATATTACTTCATAATATTTGTATTTATCTCATTTTTAATATTACTTCATAATATTACATGTTTCATCTTATATTAGAGCCAATTTAGGTTTCAATAATTGAAATTTAAGAAATGTTTAAACCTGAACATGTTAACATTTGATTTAAAACAATCCCGTGCATCGCACGGGTTAGCGACTAATTATATTAAACTAAAAACTCAAAGTATTAGCACTGCCATGGCAAAGCCTAAAGTACACAAATTGAAAGTTATAAAATTAACTTTTTCTCTTAGCTCTTAGATTTGAAAAGTTAAAAAAAAAAAAAAAAAAAAAAAATTCTTGATATTAAAAAAAAATTATTAACTTTCAAGATCTTGATCATATCATATTGTGCTCTAGCACATTGGAGCTAACATGTGCATGATTTTTGCCATATGGCCGAATCCATTACTCCCATACTATTTGGTTAGGGGAGAAAAGTTGGATTTCCATATCACATGGCTGGCTATTATTGGTGAGAAAATATAATGTCAAGGGTGGCCAAATTATAATCGGGAATAGAAAATGTTGTAAAATTTACTAAAATTAAAATAAAAAAAAATTACGGCCTCCCAATCTGTTTCTCTCTCTCATAGATGCATAAGGGCTTGATTGGTTAGAGGATTTTTGTTTTTGTTTTCAAAACAATATAAAAACAAATTTTTAAAAATTGAACTTGAAACTAGTTTTCAGATAATAATTTTTATATTTTACGTGTTTGGCTCCCACTTTTAAGAATAATTTTCAAAATACTAAAAACAAAAAATAATTGTTTGGGAGATCATTTTTTTTTTTTGAGATTTATTTATTTTTAAAAAATATTTACAAAAAGTAACCTGTAAAATATGTACATTACCATTTTTTTTTTTTGTGTGGATAATGATAAGGGAATAGTGCTCATCTAATTTTTTTTTTTTTTAATGATTAGTTTCAAATTTGAAGTGCGGGAATTATTTTTGTGATAAAGATAAGCCCCTTAATTTAAGAGATAAAAGAGTTTGGTCAAATATGTGGAGTCCACTATTTTCAATTTATTTACAACTATGTCATTAAAAACATTTTCTGTATCTTGCAAACACCCCTTTAGCCGTTTTCAAAATTATATTCAAAATTAAGAATATAGGATACAAGTTTTTAAAAACTGTATTTAGCAATTTTTTTTTATGGGAGTATTTAGAAAATATTAATCAAACAATAAATTCAAGCGTGTAACCTACTATTTTATGGATGGCAAAATAAGAATCTACACAGTGTATTTCAATTCAGGCGTAAGCTATTCTTTGTTAAGCTTTAAGTGCAGTTTCTCACTCCCTCACCGAAAACTTCATAGTATAATCCAAACAAACAAATACTTCAAATTAAAATTTAAAACACAAGCTTCCGTAATTTCATTTCCAAAACCCTGAGAAAGAAAGAATTCCACAACTTCATTTTTCTTCTTCCTATTCTCATTAAACCCACCCCATATTCCCATCAAAACTAATTCCATTTTCCCCAAATTCTCACCATGTGAATTCTTTTTTTCCCTTTCCTTTCATTTCTTCCAATTTCGTAACCCAAATCAAATCAAAAGCCTCAAAATGGAAAATTCAGAGAAGGAGTCGTCAATGGCGACATCCAAACAGTACGGTTTCTCAAACGGACATTCGCCTCGGAGTCCCAACCACTCGTCGTGGTTCGAAATCCGGCTCTTCTACGTTCGGATCGCGCCGTGCGTGATCGGCAGCGTCCCCGACCACCTCACGCTTCGCCACCTCCGCCGCGAGATCGGCGTATCGCTTGAGATCAACAATTCGCGCATTCCACCCTCCGAATCGACCTCTCTCACCTCCGCCGCGACCGCCTCGATAAGGAGTCCTCGGAGGTCACCTACGTCAGCACCGATACCGTCCGCGTCACCGGCGGTGTCGAATTCGAGGTCTACGAGAACCAGGAGTTGGTTCTCTGCGAGTCGTTGGAGCCAATTGGCTTAATGGGAGCGTCGGCTCCGACAATCACGCGAAAACCGGCTGGACCATGGACTGTTATATGGCTGCGTCGATTGGTTCTCTCCCTCTCTCTCTCTCTCTCTCTCTCAAATTTGTATGAAAAATTAATAATACATGATTCATTCTCGTTTTCCCTACCCACCAATTGGTTCTTCAAGAAAATTGAAAATAAACTTAACTTTCCATATAGATTTTAATTATTATTCTAACTTTAATTTATGTATCTAAAGTCTAGAATATTCAGAGTCAGATTCTAGGGTTTCTTGTTCTCCATATTTTTTTTTTTCCATGGAAATACTATTTTAGCCTTGTGGGTAGTTATAGTTTCTTACTTGATATTTAGTTTCTCCAAAACAAAGCCCTTTATTTTATAGACATGAAGCCCAGGGTTTGTGAAATGGAATATATGCACAAAAATAACGGGGCCATAATTTTGTTGCAATTTTTTTTTTTAATTTTACAATTTAGCTTTAATTTTCTTAAGATTTTATTTTTTTGTTCTAATGAATTAAAATTAGAATTTATCAGATTTTACATATTCTCTCTCTGCCTTTGTATTGTGTTTTGTGTATCGACTAGGGAGCGAAGTTGTCCCACATTGAATAGTAACGAGAAAAGTGAGTTATTAATATAACATAGTTGAGTCAAAACTCATAACCTTAAGCTTTTGGCTTAAATGGGGCCAATATTTTTTATTTATTTACTATCTATAAATTAATTAAGTAGTTGATTTCCTGTAATCGTTCAAGTTATTTCATCATGATGCTTATGTATGCTTTCTAAATTACCTTATTTCATTGTTGCAGCTTATAGATTTCCAGTCATGTCTTGGTGCACAATTGAGTCTGATCCCGGTATGCTTTTGAGAATAGTTCTTTTTTCCTTTTGTTTTAAAGATTTTGCAAGATTCTTTCAAATGAAACAGACGAGCCTTGTAGCTCAAACTGTTTAGCACCTTTTGATGTTTTCAATAGAGACATCTAGGTTTCCCCTGTGGACATTTTATCAGCTAGTTCCACTTAATGCATTAGATTTATGAAAATATAAGAATCGTAATGTTTATTCACTAACTAGAAATCTTAAAGCTTTTTGTCAATGATAGTCAATTCTCCAGTCCTTGAGGAAAAAAAGAAAATCTCTAGAAGAGGAGAGAGCATTTGTTGAATTTCTGATGGCCCCCCCCATCACCCTTGGCAAACTTAGCCTCATAAAGAAGCAGTTTAAGTTCTGAGTCTTCTGCTGGAGGAATTGGATTTGTTGAACTTTACTGCAACATCATTTCCTTTGTTTTTGTACACATTCTGTTTATTCATAAGAATTTTATAGAATTTCTGACAAGGCTCTTTCCTAGAATTTCTTTTTGTATAAAATTTCAAATGATGCTTTTATGTTTGTGCATATGTTTTTTCTTGGTTTTCACGGGGACATTGTTTCTTCAATTCGTACCTTGCATTGCAGGTACTTTTACAGAACTTATACAGCAGATGCAAGTTAAAGGCGTGCAGGTAAGTGTCTTGGATATAGATGATATATTTGGTTCAAGCTCAATCAATTTAATGGTGCTAAAAGTGGCCAATGTTTTTGAAAGCTCACCCAAGCTCTTGTCCAAATAGATTTGCCAACCTACTACCTTTTTTGAGTAATATTTCAGTGCAGGGTTTTTTTTTTTGATAGGTAAGAATAATTTATTGAAAAGATGCTACTTCATGAAAAGAGACACGAAGTAGCCTAAAGAATTACATCATGAAAAAATATCTACATATGAATTGACTTTTTGAAAGATGGAACATAATTACTATCTGTAAGACCCAAAGCAAAGGGCCACTCATAAAGAGAACTAATTCAGTGTGCTGGTGTATTGTCTGGAATATTAATTTGGACTGGCTCTACGCAGCAGAACAAATTTGTATAAACTGGAAGTATTTAGTGAAATGTGTTATGATAAAATGAAAAATGAGTTATTTACATAGGGAATTTTACAAGATTAGGGTCTATGTTCCATGAAACAAGAGCTTGCTTTTAGTATGCAGTGTTGACCAGTCCAAACCAAATGGTCAAATAAATTCTGAATACATGCCAACTTAGGCCCCTTTTCCGTGAGCTTCTTTCTTTTAGAAATGGAAGTTCTTGCCTAATAGGGTTTCATGTGTTCCATATGAAAACTTGAGTATGAATCACCTTGTGTCATTGTCCTTTCACATATGCCTTTATGGAAGCCTGCTCTACTTGGAGAATTATTTTTAGCTGCTTCAGTGATCAGTGGGGAAGATGCTCATTTGTCTTAGATAATCAAGGTATGGATTAAGAAAGGAAATATGTAATGGATACTAATCCATAGTGCATCTTGGTTGTTCTTTTGCTGAGGAAAGGTGATAGAGCATTTGGAAGGGCATCAACAACCAAATTTGGATTTTAAGTGATTTGGGGTTCCTAAAAATTTCTCCTTGATTGGAGAGGGACTTAGGTAATAGTCACAGAATTTGAAGGGTTTAGATGGCCACATCCACCTAAAAGGCATTTCAAAACTCACTTGAAGTTGTTTCTCAACTTTCAACATGGCACTGCCGCCATTACCATATTGATACCATCTCATTACCATTGCCCAATACACTGCCATTGTTGTCTCCCACCCCACCCCCCCCCCCCCCCCCCCCCCCCAAAAAAAAACAAGTTATTTATTTATTTTTTCCACTCAGGAAAAATAGAGGCCAGTATGTCAAGGCATGCTGTGGCAGAAGCTCACATGCTGTACATTGCGGTCTTCCATAAGCAAACTTTCAATGAGGTGCATCATAAGCACAAAATAAGTTGAACTTTGATCTCAGTTGCTTAATTATTTGCTCTCATTGTTAATACTACTGACACCATTATTTATTGCACTAGGCACCATCCACGTACCGTGTTAGTTGAACTTTGATTTCAGTTGCTTCATTTAAGCATGCTGTAAAATCATGATCCCAAAATAAGTATTAATCAGTTTTACACTTTTACTGCAGTCTTTGAAGTTTTCTTATTCTGCAGCACCATTGCTTTTGGTTATCAGGGATTCTGTGGGTAACTTTTTTATTTTTATTTTTATTTTAAATGTTCATGATAGGTTGAGCTTTTATCTCTCTGTTTTCTTCCTTTGGATGCAAAGGTTGTACATCTTGTTGAGACAATTCTTTGCACCCATCAACTAGCTGTTGGTGCATGCGATATGTGTGATATATATTTGCAACTGGTAACGGTTTTAGAAAGAATAAATTTTAGTGTTAGTGCGATTAAAGCAAAGGAGGTAAAACCTTATTAGATAATCATGTTAATTTTTCCATTAAAAAAAAGGTAAAAGATAATCATGTTAATTAGAGAGAAGAATTTATAGGTATCGTGGAACAGAGTTGAAGAAATGTGGTCCACATGGGTAGAAGAGTAAAGGCCAAATTTTTATTTTTATTTTTTTTGAGAGGAGAAACTGAAGAGAAAAAGATAAAGAAATAAATTAAACTAGTCACTAACCCGTGTTCATCAAAAAGTTCAATATTAATATTAGATCATTTGTGGAGAAGATCAACATAGTAAAAATAAATTATATGTAGGAAAGGTAAAGCATAATTTAATAAAATTTTTTTTTTGAGTTTATTTAGTTGCTAACTTGTGCAATGCACCGGGGAGTTTGACATTAAATATTTATATATGGTAACTTCCCTACAATTCAGATTCTTTTCCAAATACATATTAAAAAACACAAAGTCACCTTAAATCATACCCAAAAAATTTACTGAACCCACAAATTGTTCCCAATTATAAATTTAAATTTGCAGATAAAATCCCAAACTCTAATCTCAATGCACAACCTTAGAGACCATTGTGATTCAATTAATCTCCTTTCTACTGTATAAACCTATCTCATTTGTAAAACCTAGACTTGTTTTCAAAAATTAAATACCAAAACGTTAAGACCAATTCCAAGTTCAATACCAATCCCACCTTCAGTAGTCTACCAAATGAATCAAATTCTCTAACGTATGACCCCATATTTATCGACAATTCTTATCCGAATATATATTCAAAAACACTAAGTCACCTTTGAATTATTTTGCAGAGAAAATTCTAAACACTAATCTCAATGCACAAACCAACCACCAAAAAAAAAAAAAAAAAAAATCAAACCTACTTCTCAAAATGCCCTAAATTTTCAAATACACAATCTTTGAGTCCATTGTGATTCAATCCATCTCAGTTCCACTATATAAACCTATCTCATTCGCAAAACCTAAAAATGTCTTCAAAAGTTAAATACCAAAATTTTAATACCAAGTCCAACTTCAATACCAATCCCACCACCAATAGTCTACCAAATCATACACAACCAATGTAAAATTTCACCAGATGATTTTATATAATCCTGAAATTTCACCAGGAAGCTAATTAATAACATTATAACATCTCCAGATCAACAAATAAACATATAAAGGAAATAACATGGGTTCAAATGCACCACTTCATATACTATCAAATTCTTTCCCAAGCAATTAGTGAAAATGAAGTCAAAAGTTCCAGTACATATCTTTCCAATTTCCATTGATCTGCAAAACAAAGTGACACCATAAAATCTTCAACCAAACCAAAAAGACCCAGATAAAAGGAAAACCCACACTTTAATTGGATTGGTAATATTGGGCATCAAATTTTTAGACATCACATGGTTTGAAGTTGACTATTTTGTGTATAGCATGGCAAAATCACAACGGGATACTCGATATCTCACACCAGAGAGGAGCTAGGTCCGAACTGGCTGATGTTTTTTTTTTTTAAAACCAACATAACGAACCTATTAATACTAATAGCATCAAGAATTGTTTTAAATTATATTTTAACTTTTTTGATTTAAAAAAAATTAAATTTTCAACAGAATAGTTTAGGAACTCATAGGAAAACAAATATTTCAGAAGCCTCACATGCACTCTCAACCTTATCATTAACTTCCCAAAGAAGCCTCATGCCTTACCTTTCCTTCTCTCTGTCTTCCTCTTCCTTACATGGCTTTCTCTCTGAACTCCAAGATAATTCCCACTTTGGTCAGATTCCCTTCTGGATTTCTTGATGTAATCTGAAATTTTAAAGATGAAAAACATATTAGATCAAGTTAAACTCAAGCCTTAACAAACCACAATTCAGACGCAAACACAAACCATTTGCAACTTAAAGCCAAGTCTCAGATGGTACTGACTACAGAAGTGAAGTGTAAAGACAGGGACCGAAGTAGAGAAGGAAGAAACTGAACTGCAAATGGGTCTAGGGTTTTCAGTTTTTGGGTTTCTTGCATATGGTCTTGTAGTCGGGTTTTATAAAGAGTATTGGTGTAAAGTTTAAAAAATGAAGAAAAAAATGAATGACATGTAAAATTGTGGAGGGTGCAAAGCTTACATGGCAAGCTCTAAGGAAGTCAACAAAAAGTCATAGTCTTCGGTTTTATAGTATATATAGATAATAGTAAAAATACTGTGATATCATTTTTTATATTATCATGTATGGATTAACAAGTTCAAAGCTTGACATTAACTCAGTGCTTGGGTTTATACAATAGCATAACAATGATAAATTAAAGATAGAATTTGAAATGAAATACTTGGTTTGAATTCCAGTAGCATATTTCATTTTAGAATACATGTTTTTTATTTATTCAATATTTCTTATAGATTTTACTCCAAAGAAAAAAAAAACCAACCCACCCATAAAGGGGAGTTAGCAGTATCTTTTCTTGTATTTGATGATGATGATGCCTTGACGTCTCTTCACAGGTAGAGGAGCTATATTCATTGGACCTTGATTCTCTGAACAATCTTAGGTTAGTTCTCTAACATCTCATTGCCCTTTTTTTTTATCTCTTTGCAGGCATGCATGTGTTAGCTGAAATATTTATGCTCGAAGTTTTTGTGTCCCCCCTCCCCCTCTCTCTCTCTCTCTCTCTCTCTCTTCCCCCTTTAAAATGTAGGCCTGTATATGGGTTGATTTTTCTTTTCAAATGGCGTCTGGGGGAAAAGGATGACCATGTTGTAATCAAGGACCCAAACCCTAATTTGTTTTTTGCAAGCCAGGTCAGTTTCCCCTTTCTTTTTGGATAAGTAAGGTCATTTTTCCAGGGATTCACTTTTGCGCTTAATAAGTTTGCCAATTTTCCTGATCTCAAGTTTATTTTGATCACTGATTAGGTAATCAATAATGCTTGTGCAACTCAAGCAATCTTGTCTATCCTCTTAAATTGTCTGGATATTGATATTGGCCCAGAGTTGTCAAAGTTAAAAGATTTTACAAAGAATTTTCCACCGGAACTAAAAGGTTTGGCTATCAATAATAGTGAAGCTATACGCACAGCCCATAATAGTTTTGTGAGGCCTGAGCCTTTTGTTCCAGAGGAGCAGAAGGCAGCTGGAAAAGACGATGATGTGTACCGTTTTATAAGCTATTTACCTGTTGATGGAGTTCTGTATGAGCTTGATGGATTAAAGGATGGACCCGTTAGCCTTGGTCAGTGCTCTGGTGGGCAAGGTGACATGGATTGGCTGTAGATGGTACAACCAGTTATCCAGGAATGCATTGAAAGGTATTCCCAGAGTGAGATTAGATTCAATCTCTTGGCAGTCATCAAGAACAGGAAGGAAATGTATACTGCAGAACTCAAGGAGCTCCAGAAGAGGAGGGAGCGTATCTTGCAGCAACTGGCTGCCTTACAGCCAGATAGACTGGTCGGCAATAGTAATGTTGAAGCACTGAACAAATCTCTTTCAGAAGTGAATGCCGGGATAGAAACTGCTACTGAGAAGATCTTAATGGAAGAGGAAAAGTTCAAGAAATGGAGAACAGAAAATATCCGCAGGAAACACAATTACATACCCTTTTTGTTCAACTTCCTCAAGATTCTTGCTGAAAAGAAACAGTTGAAGCCTCTTATTGAGAAGGCCAAGCAGAAAACAAGCAGCTCTAGGTGAAGGGTATTTCTGGTTAATTATAAAATTAGTTCTGTGAATTTATTCTGGCTTGAAAACATCTGAAGCATGTGTTTTCATATTTTCCCCTGGTTAGCTTAAGACACCTGAATTTCTTTTTAGGTGAACCTATTCCAAAATTTACTTGCATTCCCCAGGTAATGAAATATGCTCGAGTTACTTTGTTGACATTTTTAGGACGTGATTGTGGGAATGAGAGACACAAATCCATGATAGAACTTTGTCAGTACATAGGTTCTTGTCTTGAATATCATCTTTTATTTTGGAAAGCAACAGAAAATTGTATTGATTAGGATTTTTTTATTAAAAAAAAAGGTGCAAGATATTGGCGACTTCCTTTGGTTAGTGCAAAATCAACAAAACTTGAGATACTTTGGCTGGATGGAATGCAATCCCAGTTTTAATTTCAAGCACCCTGGAAAATTAAGAGTATAAGGTCACTAGTAAGCAAAAGGACTTCTTGAGAACTACTTTTTACATGCATGTAAAATTCACAAGAGCAGTGTTAATGTAGAGGCCAGAATTTGAGGTTGAATGTTTAGCTGATTTGGTCGTGCTTTATTACAATTGAACCGGAGATATTCTTACTGCCCGTTAGATCATATTGGGCCAAAAATCACATTGGCGTTTTCAAAACATGATTTTGGGTATTATTTGGTAAAATTTTGAAAGCGTGCTTTTAGGCCCCATAACCATAAACGTGATTTTTTGCATTCTTGCTTAGCGCCCTTGAGCAGCAATTCCAAATTGTAACAAAACACAATAATATTACCATCGGAATTTACCCTGATATTCTAATGACAAAATGCAATCTATTCTTGGAGAACCTAACAGTGTAACTAGTTGCAGACAACTTGCCGGTGACATCTTCGTCTCTCAATTTTTTTAAAAAAAAATTATTTATTTATAAAAGACGGTAGAGGATTGGGAAGAAATTGAGAGTAAGAAGCAGAGAAAAGTGTTTAAGGAGTACTGCCAAAGAAACTATATATTATCGCAAAAAACGTAATCTAGGGTATCCATGGTAGAATAATGAGTTTGGCGTGCACCCCTAGGGCATCTTTCTCTCTCCCATGGACACATCTCTCTTGGATTTTCCCATATCTGTCTTAATATGACCAAACTGACTCATGTTTCCAAACTTCATAGTTTTGTGCCAACTCTAAGCATTAAGACTGAGAGTTGGAGCTAAGACCTTTCCAGTTTGATACATTCCGCAGTGTGCATTTTATATATTTATATACAAATACATATAAGTATATATACAAATATACATATGTCCATATATTTGAGAATATGTACGTTAACCCCTTGTACATTTGCTTGATGAATATTTAGTGTTTATATGCAGATCTGTATTAGAAGAGGAGAAGTGAAAGCCCATCAGAAAGTAGAGTAAGGCACCTCTGCATACAAAATTTGTATGGGCATGTTGCCCTTAGTATTTAGTACCTCCAAATTATCCTCTTCGAAATCAAGAAAGGGGACCATAGTCCGTAGTCCAGAGTGGCTTCCACCTTGTCAACAATGTTGTGGCGACAGCTTCTTTGGTCGTGAGAAATGAAAGGATGTGGCAGATCAAAGAGTCCGGCAGAATGCTAATCCTGTCTACCTCAGCATATTTTCCACGTTTTGACACAGATTCAGTGGCCATCAAATCAAGGTTTATGGTTTGCAGCTCAGCTCAGATTATTTCATTTGTCAGTTCAAAAATTTGTAAATCTATTGTTAGTCACTACTAGTAGTTATGATTCCGATATGATATCAGTTGTAATCCAAAGTATAAAATTTGTAACAAAATAGCTATGAGGTTTTTTCACCAATCAACTCTTCCAACTCACAACAAATTTGTACTGCGTGCCAAAATTTTCTTACTTTCATTTCATACACTAGAAAGCAGAAATCATATATGTAATCCAGAAGCACGTTCCAAGGAAAAAAAGAAAAGAAAAAGATATTTATCTGCTTAAATTCACTTCCTTTAGTCTTTTTCAACTTTTGGGACAGAGGATTGGATCATAGTTTTTGTATTTTTATCATTTTTTTTCTCTTAATATATACATTTCCCATAAATTACTCACACTTTGAAACCTAAAATATTGACTTTTATAAACTAATTATATAACCAATTCAAATTATTAAAAAAAAAAAAAAAAAAAAAACGTGTAAACATGCAAACTTCTACTATCAAATATAAATTTATATGCATTCAACCACTCAAATTTTAACTGCCAAAAATTAATAAAAGACGTATAATAAACAGCACTTTAATATACTAAAATATATGATTATTATAAAAATAAAAATAAAAAACAACATTACATAGTATTATATATAGATAAAGTTATAAAACATTCAGCCAGAGTAGTGAACAGAATTTAAAATAATAATAATAAAAACAAGTTGAAAAGTGCTGTAAAACAGTAACAGAGAGAGAGAGAGAGAGAGAGAGAGAGAGAGAGAGAGATACCAGTGCCGCCTTGGATTGGAGCAGAAGCTTGGAGCATAGCAGACGAGAAGTCACGTGGGACTACGAACATCATTTTAATTTTCCACCGCTTACAACGTATCATTTGGGCCGTGGGTGAGTGAAATAATAATATAAAAAAAAAAGTGAAAAAGTATTATTTAAATAAAAGAATGTGTATTATAAATAACTAATCGTTAACCCGTGCGATGCACGGGATAATTAAATAAAAGGATAATTAATCAACATCACGTTAAGGTAAAAGAATTAGTGAGAGACTGATTTACCCACCAAGAATTTAAAAGAAAAAAAAGATTGATATAATAAAATCTAAGAAATTTAGAAATAGAAAATTGGGTTAATAATATGCATATTATAGACATTTTGCTAGTTAGCGTTTAAAAAAAAATGGATCTGTCATAATTAAATAAAATACAATGGGAATAAATATTTAACTTCTATGCTTTTCATTAGTTTAGAAGTGTTGTCTAACGTAGAATGTTATTGGGTTATAAAAAATATTTTTATAAAATATTAATACTATATATATATATATATGCTTATATTGTAAATGTCTCACTGTAGGTGCATAGTTATTGAAACCTACAAAGTAATTTACAATTCTTAATTTAAAGCAAAATTCCCAAAAGTTATATATACACACACTCAAAACTGATATAAACTACAAAGATAAAAACAAATCTTATTTAGTCGTATTAATAACAATATAAACAATTCAAAACATGGAATATTATCAAATTTATAACACATAATTCTATTATCTTTTACGTTGAATCCAAATAAATAATTAATTGAAATTAATCTAAACAAATAATTAATCAACCAAAAATCAAAGTTTTAATTAAGAAAACAAAAAATCACATAAACCTAAAATAAAAATTCTCAATAAAGAAAAAACATATAAGGTAAAGAATTAAGATCAACCTACTAAGACGCAAATACCAAAAACCCCAAAACTTAAACCTTCCAAATTTTATAGAATCCCCAAATTCTACTTCAAAACCGAACAAAACCCTTCAAATTCAAAAAATTCATATATAATATACCAAATAAAAATTTACCATACCTTGGGTTGGAAGACATAAATTGCAGTTTTGATTTTTCTCCAAAAAATAGAGATGCTTCATCTGCTGTATACAAAATAAAATAATTATTAGAAATTTCAACCCTAAAACCAAACCCACAAAAACACTATCAAAATATAGAGATTAACCCAAATACTTAAAAGAAAATAAATTCTAAACATAACAAAACAATAAGATAGAATGAAAATTTCAAGCATATATGAAAGCAAATAAAAAAGACAAAACCTACGTTTTTTTTTTTTTTTTTTTTTAGTTGAGTCTCTCTCCTTATTTTTTTAATTTTAAAGTAAAGTTAAATTTAGGATTTTGAGATGGTAATTGCTAGAGTTTTAAGGAGAGAAGAGAGAGTCTTACCAGGAGTCTAAATAATATAAACAATTCAAAATATAGAACATTATCAAATTTATAACACCTAATTCCATTATCTTTTACGTTGAATCCAAATAAATAATTAATTGAAATTAATCCAAACAAATAATTAATCAACCAAAAATCAAAGCTTTAATAAAAAAAACAAAAAATCACATGAACCCAAATAAAAATTCTCAATAAAGTAAGAACATATAAAAATTTACCATATCTTGGGCTGGAAGACATAGGTTGCAGTTTTGATTTTTCTCCAAAAAATGGAGATGCTTCATCTGCCATATACAATATAAAATAATTATTAAAATTTCAACCCAAAAACCAAACCCATAAAAACACTATCAAAACATAGAGATTAACCCAAATACTTAGAAGAAAATCAATTCTAAACATAATAAAATAATAAGATAGAATGAAAATTTCAGGCACATATGAAAGCAAATAAAAAAGACAAAACCTACTTTTTTTTTATTTTTTATTTTACATGAGTCTCTCTCCTTCTTATTTTTTTAATCTTAAAGTGAAGTTGAGTTTAGGGTTTTGAGATGGTAATTGCTAGGGTTTTAAGGAGAGAAAAGAGAGTCCTACTAGGAGTCTCTCTCTTTTTTTTCTTAATCCTAAAGTTTTTTTTTTTTTTTTGGGTGAGTCCTTTAAAAAAAAAAAAAAAATTCAAACCTAAAGTGAGTCATTTTTTTTTTTTTTTTTTAATTCTAACGTGAGGTATCTTAAAAAATTATAATTATCTATATATATATATATATATATAGATAATAATAATAATAATAATAATAAATATAGATGATGATTTTTGTGATAAGTTGATGTAGAATAGAATTTACAATTTAATTTTTGTAATTATTTAATTTTGGTATTTTTATGCAAAAAACGTTATTTTAGGTCTAGGTGATTTATTTCCTTGTTTTTAGGTTCTTTTAATGTTTTTTTAGGTCAAATTTGGTTCCTATTATGGTTAGGTATTAATTAGGGCTTATTTTAGAATATATTTTCTTGTCTATCAAGTTTTATGTAGCCCTTAAATAGGCTTCTAAGTTTGTATACGTTTTTCAATATTATTGATATTAATAAAAATTCAAACTTTTGTCTATTATTTTTCTGGTGGATTCTATATAAGATATAAAACCTAAAATAAAAAGAATCTAAAATAAAAAGAAAAAGAAAATAGTGATGATGTGGAAAATTGTGAGAGTTTCAAAGGTTTCGGTTTTATATATATATATATATATATATTTGATGCCGCTGTTTTTGTAAATTGGTTGTGTAAAATAGAAAAAGTAAATTTGTATTGTAAAAAGAGAAGGATAATTTTGCACCCACTGGTTTTCCACTTTATTCAATATTCCTTAGTATTGTAAAATAAATGAAATATCAAGGCAATATAAAGATATGTAAATATGAAAATATATATTAGCTTCTTTACTCAAGTGGTCACCCATACAATGTTAAAATTAGCAATGAATGCATGTATTTGTCTCTCTACAACTATCTCAACTTCACATACATTCCCCTCAAAAAAAAAAACTTCACATACATTCCCCTCAAAAAAAAAAAAAAAAACTTCACATACATATAGAGGAAACGTCAATTGATACTGTATGCAAGCGCATCAGAAATTTTCCTCGTCCTCGGCAAATTTCAACAAATACTTCAAAATTGAAGGCTTAAGATCATCTTTTACTTTGGCTTTGGTTTCAAAAACACCCTTCATTATTCGTGTGTAAAGCCTTTCAAGCTGTGGAATGTTGTAGCTAGCTGTATGCTCCACAAAAAGCAGCTTGACAGATTCCACTTGGTTTGAAATATTATCACCATCAGACATTATGTCATCTTCTGCAGAAGTTTCATGCTGATTACCATCCGCAGAAGAGGTTTCTGGCCTTTCAGGATTATTTGTGTCATCTGTCTGATCGGGTTCCTTAGATGACTTTGCCTGCAGTTGCGAATCTTGATGATGCCTTGACTTATCTTCTGCTGTTGAAGCTGTAGCTAGTGTAGCAATATCAGCATTCGTCTTTGGTTGTTTCATGAGTGCCCCATCATAACTTTGATCCAGATTAACCTCTAGTTGGTGGACATTATGAAGTAGTGCACTCGCTCTGCTAACAGTACTTCCCAGCTGCACAACAGGGTTAGATGATGGGAAAGTAAAAGTATAACCAGCCATATCATCTGGCAAATGCATAGGACCACCTTGGGCAGCAATCTTGTCACAGTATGCAACCAATGCAGGGTCCATTTGTGAAAGCATCCCATGCACCTGAGGTAGAAACAAAACTAGGGAATAAGTTTATGACATATAAGCGAGCACCCAGAACTCAAAAAGGAATGAACATATAAACTTACTGCATCTTGAAGTTCATAAGCTCTACTAACAATCCTAGTGCCGTTATAATCATTTCCGTTGTAAGCCTTGGCATTGGATACAATGAGATCTACTTCTTGCAAGAATGTTGAACACGTACTATACTGCTTAGAATCCACACGCTGAAGTAGAGTAGACATGTCCATAGGGTTCTGGATGATTGAACGGTTGTTTGGAGCATCCTCATCCTCATCCAAGACCGGATAATGGAAGGCACTAAACCGTTTATCATATAAAATCCGGTTGCAAACATCTCTAAGGCACATCCGCAATCGGCGAAGGGCATGCTGCTCAGCTTCTACCTTGGCTTTTAACTCAGATACCTTTGGACCACTTGGCAATTTTGGTGCCTTGGGAAGTACAGGGAGCTGGGAGGCTGACTTGGGCGATTTTTTTGTCATGCCCTCTGACAAAGCAGCTTTAATTAAGTGGTCAAAAAACAATGATTTGTCTTCGGTGGCTGGTTCGCTGACTTGGTAGCTGACCCCAAACAAGAAAACAACAATAACAAACATTAGAGTACAAAATTAACTATAGGCATGAAAAGAACTTCTGATATGATATAATTGACTTATGAATAAAAGTTCTCAAGAAAATAAAGTTTCATAAGAAGATGTACTGCACAAATTTTAGGTTCAATGTATCGGGTTTAGAAACTATTAACATTAGCCAAAAACGCTAAGTTGAGTAAAAACCATAGTGCACATCTAGTAAGCATTTGAAAAATATGCATCAAAAGAGAAGAATTAAAGTTTTCAGAGTCAGAATCTCCAATATAAGACTATTGAAAGAATTGAAATACATGATTTTTTAACATGAAAATTACCAACATTTAAATAAGTACCAGATTACTATTTGAAAATAGCTTTCAAAAAAAAAAAAAAAAAAAAAAAGCGAGAGAGAGAGAGAGAGAGGAATGCATACACTGAACGGTGAGAAAATACTGAAGAAGGCACATCTTCAATTTTAGCAAGTGGAACCGAGGATGTTCCAAGTAACAATATAGGTAAGTCAGAAGGCAGTTCTTCCAGCAAAGTCTGCAGGACAGCCCTGAGCTGCTCGTGTGCCTGCAAGTGCAATGTGAAGTCCATCAAAATTAGACAGCAGAGAAGCAACACAGAGTAGTAGATCAAGGATATTTGAAGCACATTAAAAAAATAAATATGAATAGAGCATGCAAAAATGGTATATTTAGCACGAAATCCACATCAGTTATGCAAAAATCATCACTCACATTATCCCACCAAAGGTTGAACTGAGGCAAATAGAGTATTGATGGAGTAGTTCTCCTTGCTTCGCCAAATATATGTACTAGTGCCTCCTCTGGTGTCTTTGCACTGGGATCTGAAAGAAGAGATGGAAGTCCTAGGGAATGAACAGGAAATTTCTCCATTTCATGTAAAATTGCTGGCCCAATATTATCCAGCCCAGTACCTTCACCACCATAAATCAGAAGTCGGGGCCTATAGACAGCAGCAAAGCTATAGGAGAGCATAGAAAGCTTGGTCAACTCTGATGACATTGCAATTGGAAGAAATATATCTGATATAGTATTCATGACTTTCTGAAGATGTCTTTGTAGACATGGCGCAACTACTGAAGATAGTGGCCTAGAGTGCACAACAGCACCACGGTGAGCAGCTGGGGTAATTGTTGACATGGCCTCAATAAAGTGATACTTCTTAACCTCTACTGAATCAACATCAATCACAAATTTGTCATCACTTGTGTAAACCTGAGGATATTTTTCACGAAAAGCACAGATTGCAGCTTCAGTGCACAGAGCTTTTAAATCAGCTCCACAGTAGCTTACACAACAAGCTGCAAGTTCCAATTTTAGTTCCTCAGAAAGAGGATGTTTCCATTTTCGAGTGTGAATGTCCAATATTTCAGCACGTGCCTCACAACCAGGCAAAGGAAAGTTAAATTCACGATCAAATCGACCAGGGCGTCGCAAGGCTCCATCAATGGCATCAATCCTGTTGGTTGCTCCAATTAAAACAACTTGTCCACGAGAATCAAGACCATCCATTAAAGCAAGCAACGTAGACACAATAGAATTATGAATTTGCTCTTGTTTGCTAGACCTCACAGGAGCAAGTCCATCTATTTCATCAAAAAAAATGATGGAGGGCTGATTCCTTTGTGCTTCCTCAAAAAGTAGTTTCAATTGTCTTTCGGCCTCACCAACCCATTTGCTTAGAACATCAGCTCCCTTACGCATGTAAAAACTCACTTTCTGGCCAGCCTTTGAGGCAGCACAGGCTAATGCTCTGGCAATTAATGTTTTCCCAGTGCCAGGAGGACCACATAACAATACTCCTCTTGGTGGGGTGATGTGATAACTTGCAAAGAAATCTGGATATAATAAGGGAAAGAAAACCATTTCCTTCAAAGCATCAATATATTTAGAAAGCCCACCAATATCATTAAAACTAACACTCTGATCATCAACCTGTAAAGGTTGAATGTCTGCCCCTACCTTAGAGCTCAGGCCAGCAGTAAAAGCATCACCTTGATTCTGATGATCCCAACCTGATACATATGCAGCAACATCATTCAATCCCCATACTGTACTTGTCCTATGCATCTCTTCTAGTCCCCCAAGAAGCCAAGGAAGTCCAGATCTGCTCCCACCACCTCCCCCACAGCTGGGGATTACTGCAGGGCCTTGGTCCAGCTCATCCACAAGAAGAGAATCATCAGAAGAATCTTCAGCTGGACACTTATGAACTCTTGATCCACTACCCTTCCTTACACCCCTACCAACCTTATAATTAATTCCCATTCCTTGGTGTAATACTCTTCGAGGAGATCTTATTGGTCTTGGACACGGCATACCTTCTTCCTGCATAGACAGTCTTTGTATATCTGCACGATTTCGCAAATCATATCTCCTCCTTCCCTCTTGTTCTTCTCTTCCCTCTTCTTCATCATCACCATTGCCCTCTCCTTCACCATCATCCTCATCATCTTCACCCTTACCTTCTAATTCCATAGACAGTTTTTGAACATATGCACGATTTCGGAGATCATATCTCCTCCTTCCTTCTTGTTCATCATCACCTCGGACTGCAACCTCTCCTTCATCTTCACCTTCTCCTTTATCATCATCTGAGACGGCATCAATATTATCAACAACTTCATTCCCAATATTAACCTTGTTATGACCTTGACCAGCCTTCTCTACTGAAGTACCTTCTAACTCCATAGACAGTGTTTGTATACCTGCATTTCGGAGATTGTATCTCCTCCTTCCCTCTTGTTCAACATCACCTTGGATTGCTTCCTCTCCATCATCTTCACCTTCAACTTTATCATTGTCTTCATTTTGACTATCATCTACATCTGCGTCAATATTATCGTCAACATCATTCCCAATATTATCCATGTCATGATATTGATCAGCCTTCTCTACTAAAGTACCTTCTAATTCCATAGACAGTTTTTTTAAATCTGCACAATTTCGGAGATCATATCTCCTCCTTCCCTCTTGTTCATCATCACCTTGGACTGCATCCTCTCCCTCATCTTCACCTTCAACTTCACCTTTATCATCATCTGCATCAATGTCATTATCGTCAACATCATTCCCATTATTATTATTAACCATGTCATCATCTTGACCAGCCTTCTTCTTTACTGAAGTAGTAGGAGTACCTAGCTGCTCATCATCAGACACTACAAGCAACCGTTCTTCTTCTCTTGCCATTGCGTTAGGTATTGTTGGTTTAGTCTCCTCCATATTAATCTTCCTACTACGATTGGGAGATGGTAACTCATCATCATCGTGACTCATAGTCATGGAGGGTCTCATTAAGTCTTCTTCTTCTTCTTCTTCTTCATTCTCTGTTCCAGAAGAACTCTCAGTGTAATCCTCCTCATTATTGGGAGTAGTGTGGACACACAGCATTTTGGCAATCTCAGATACGGTAGTCCTGCTGGTCTTGCTCTTGCTCCTGCTCTTGTGCTTCCTGATATTACTTGTATAGTACATATACGTCCTTCTGTACAGCTTTGGCCGCCTCTGCAGCCTATTGCTCGTTCGCACCGCCATTGCCTCTCCTCCTCCTCCTGATTTCTTCAAGCAAATTCTTTACAAATCCTGTGAGGAAATCAAAAGGTTTATGAAAAGTGTGAGAAGTTCTAAGTAACATTTTTATGGAATTTTTTTTTCTTCTATCAGAAGAGTTATGGAATGTTGGGATTATAAACTAAATATTTAGCAATATACAAATCAGATAGAATTTCCGTTCTCTTATTTCTTTTAAACCCAACCAGTTTACCCAAAAAAAACAAAAAAAAAATCAACTCCTACCATTACCAAATCTCACAAAAACAATAAAAATAAATAAATAAAGTTTATGAAAAGTTTGAGGAGTTCTAAGTAACGTTTATGAATTTTTTTTTTTTTTTTTTTTTTTTTGGGGAATGTTGGGATTATAAAATAAGTACTTATCAATATACGTTTAATTTTTTTACCAATCAGACAGAATGTTAGGATTATAAAATAAATGAAAAGTTCTAACTAACATTTTGGCAATCTCATTTCTTTCAAACCTACCACAACTCACAAAAAACAACAACAATAACAACAAAAGCCACACAAAGTCTCATCGGAAGATTCACACATGCATATGATTTTATAGCTTTCTCCAGTCTTTATTCAAAAAAATACAAAAAAATACAAAAACAAAATCACAACTCAAACCTCAACAGATTGAGATTTTCCACCGCCCATAACTTCTATCTCGGCATCATGGGTCCTTTTTTTTTGTTGCTGAAACGTAACCTAACAAACAAGAAACAGCTACACAGACTAGCTGCCCTAAGCAGAAAGCAAAACAAAAGACAAAACACCAAACAAAAATAACTTAAGGCCTCTCTGATAGCACTAGGCTAGAAAAACTTTGAGGACGATTCACTGGACGTAAAGAAGCCGAAAAAAGATTGAGAACCCCACTTAGCGAGCGAGTAAGCAGCCGAATTCCCCTGCCTATTCACCCACAAAAAGATAAACTCTAAACCCGTCGCATTCTCTATCAAGGCTTTGATATCATGGGTCTGTCTGCTCAGACATTGAGCTCGTCCATGGAGAGAACTGGGAAGTCTTTCATGGGGATGTGTGAATTGTGACTTGTGAGGAAGTGGGAAAATCAAGTTATTTTGCAACTAGACCAAAATGCCCTTTAATTTTTCTCTAATGCCTTCATCTAACCGATTAGCTTTTATGCCTTTATCTCTGGACTCACTAACTTTTTTTTTTTTTTGTCCTTAGGAGTAGAGATTCCCGTTTCTTTTTTTCTTTTTCTTTTTTAAGGTTAATGCTATGCTACCATTATTTTTAAAACAAAAATATAATGAAAACAGTTTTTTCAAAACAAATTTTATAATATTTTTAAAGTGGTCAATTAGATGTGACAAATTCAATTATTCATGAAATTGAAAAGAAAAAAAAAAAAAAAGAAATATATATACATACATACATATATATATATATATATATATATAAAGTATATTACAAAACAAAAATGAAAAACTTTTGTTATATGTTGGGAAAAGTAAATATTAAAAGCAAAAAAATGAGACTATTTGTATAATTTTTTTTAGGCTAAAAACAAAACTCACCCTCTAAATTTCTTCAAAATTCATTTTAGTCCTCTAAATTTCTAATTTATTCAGTTGAAAACTTTCCGTCGAATTTTGTTAAAATTTTTTGAAAAAAAAAAATCTGGAAAATATTCTTTAATCATTAATTCAATTGAATTTTTTTAATTTAAAAAAGTTGAAGAAAAATTTAAAAAATTGAAAAATTAACCACAACATATAACAAAAGTTGATGGAAAAGTAATAATTGAATAAACTTGAAAGTTAAATGATTGAAATGAACGAAAGCAAAATTAGAGGATTGAAATGAATTTTGGTGAAATATAGAGGGTAAGTTTTATATCTTAGCCTTTTTTTTTAATAGGAAAAGGGGCAATTCTATCGAAGTTATAGAAATAAAGGGGAGAAATTAAAAAAGTCAAGGAGTTCATCCCAGACCAAGCAAATATTCAGATCAAATTCAAATTAGTATAACAAATTCAAGTAGTATTTTACTTTCTTTTTTCTCTTTTTATGAATATAGGCGTGCAAAGTTTTTGAGCACTTGACTATTACCTCAAATATGGGTGAGGCAGGCTAAAGGGTTAAGGGGGACAATTCCTAACCCCACACCCTTAAGGGTCCGTTTGGTTAGAGATATGGAAAAGTGGGAGGATAAAAAATGGGGAGGGAATATAAGTGAGAGGATAGAAAAAAAATTATGAACAACGTGAACCAAAAAAAAAAAAAAAAAATATATATATATATATATATTATTAAGTTGGTTGAAACAAAGTCAAATGCCAACAGTTACCTGAGATTACTATGTTTAACATTACAAAAAGATGGGCAAAAATGTAATTGATTGGGTTGAAATAAAATCAACCAAGTTTTCTCTCAAAATTGGAGAGATAGGATTTTGGTGGGCCAGGGGAGAAAACACCTGGACCTTACCAAAATTTCATTCCACTCCCCCTCCTAATCAAACACCTCTCTCACCTATTTTCACTCCTTCTTTCTTCTTCTTCTTCTTCTTCTTCTTCTTCTTTTTTTTTTTTTTTTTTTTTTTTTTTTTTCATTCTCCCTATTTCACCTCCAACCAAACAAGGCCTAAAAGCCTTTTCTCAACCAAAAAACCAATCACAAGCATCTTCCAAACTTAGTATAAATACTCACCATCAGCCCACAAAAGGGAGATCACTTTTTTCCCTTAGACTTGAAACTTTGACACAAAATCCCAGTTAGCTAACAAGAATTTTTACGATTCCAAAGCCTAGGGGTGGAAGTACTAGTACAGAGAAATCTTCCCTATCTTCCTCACTACCCCTCTTAATTTGCTATTCTTAGTATCAGTGGGTCGAAATTTTGGACCTGTGTATATTTTCTAAACTTTCTTGTATTTTAGTTTATTCTGATTTCTTTTTCCATAAAACACCATTAGCCTTTGTTTGCTATACATTGTGAATTTTGGGCTTGACTCTCCACAAAGATTAAGTGCCCATTTGGGGTGCACTTATAAACCAGTTTATTGCTTATTTTCCTTGCTATTTTATGGGTCCCATGTGAGTCACAACAGAGGAAAGGGGATTTAAACCCCAAATGTCATGGACATAATAGGAAATGTTGTCAAAGTTGGAATCCTACATAGGATAATGGGAGGTCGGTGGACTCGCGGTTAATAAGATCATACATTTTTTAGAAAAACAAAAAACACACTAGTAATGATTTTGCTTGTTGAATAATCACATAAATTATGAAGAATTCATTCATTAAAAAAAAAAAAAAAAAGCAAAGATTTGCATAAATAAGATTTAATTCCTAATCCCTGTAGTTGTTAGAAATGAGATAATTGTATTCTTTTGAGCTTAGCTATTGTGTCACTATAAAATAAGCATTCAAATTTACTGATTTGAAATTTAAAGTGAAATTTGTTTTTGATATTTTTAGTTTACATAGAGGTATTTTCAACACTTCAACATTGTTTAAGGCCCATTGGATTATTTCTATCCATTAGGTTGATTGGGCTTTTGTTTTTTTAAACCAACCAAAAGTAAATTTGGGTTTTTAGTAGGATCTTTCATGAATGTTGGATCGGTTAGATTTTACCGATCCTACTTACAATCCTGAAAAATGCATGATCTTAGTTGTCTTACTAATATATCCCTACTTTAGAGAGCAAAATTAAAAGGCCACAAAAATTTTATGAGTGTATTTTACATTTTAGCCTTTCTCATATATAGTAAAACCATTGACTACCTGTTTTTACTCCTTCACAAATCAATGAATTTTACTACAAATAGAATTATTAATTATAATTAACTATAAATCTTTTATCATGTTTTTGAGCTTGTTCATAGATATATTATTATATTTGAACTTAGCTCGTTTAATGGTCAAGCTTAAATTTGATTTATTTGTTAAACAAATGAACATAAATAAGATAAAATGCAAGATTCTTTTTCCTAGTTACAATTTAAAGACAAAGTAAAAGAAATATATAGGAAGGATGTAATATAAGTCTTAGGTTGTGTCAAGTTCGAATTGATAATTTTTTCAATTCGTCTGACCCAAAGCAACCCACCATATTTTTAAGTTTATTTTGTTACCCTTATTTTAATTTTAAGTTTGATTTATTTTTGTGAATTGGTTTAGATGAAATTTGGAATATATTTAGGCATATTATGTGAATTGTAATAATATATATTGAAAAAAGAGTGCTTAAATAGTTAATGGAATTCCAAACAATTCAAGAGATTAAACATATATAAGTATAAACACTTGACCCAATCTAACTAGAGCCATGTATGTTTATAAGAGATTAAATATATAAATTTCTTTTGAAAATTTCTTTTACTCTGCCACTAATTTTATCTATGTATTCTTACTTTTTCTAGATAATTTTTTTTTAATGTTCATATCTCATGAATATTTGAACTTAGGAGTCCTATTTCTTTTTTAAAAAGTTATTTTTTGGAGGCTAAAGCATAATAATAATAATAATAATAACTAGTCGCTAACCCGTGCGATGCACGGGATAGTGAGAGACTGATTTGCCCACCAAGAATTTAAAAGAAAAAAAGATTGATATAATAAAATCTAAGAAATTTAGAAATAGAAAATTGGGTTAATAATATGCATATTATAGAATCCCCAAATTCTACTTCAAAACCAAACAAAACCCTTCAAATTCAAAAAATTCATATATAATATACCAAATAAAAATTTACCACACCTTGGGTTGGAAGACATAAGTTGCAGTTTTGATTTTTCTCCAAAAAATAGAGATGCTTCATCTGCTGTATACAATATAAAATAATTATTAGAAATTTCAACCCAAAAACCAAACCCACAAAAACACTATCAAAATATAGAGATTAACCCAAATACTTAGAAGAAAATAAATTCTAAGCATAACAAAAAAATAAGATAGAATGAAAATTTCAGGCACATATGAAACCAAATAAAAAAGACAAAACTTACGTTTTTTTTTTTTTTTTTTTAGTTGAGTCTCTTTCCTTCTTATTTTTTTAATTTTAAAGTGAAGTTAAGTTTAGGATTTTGAGATGGTAATTGCTAGGGTTTTAAGGAAAGAAGAAAGAGTCCTACCAGGAGTCTAAATAATATAAACAATTCAAAACATGGAACATTATCAAATTTATAACACTTAATTCCATTATCTTCTACGTTGAATCCAAACAAATAATTAATTGAAATTAATCCAAACAAATAATTAATCAACAAAAATCAAAACTTTAATAAAAAAAACAAAAAATCACATGAACCCAAATAAAAATTCTCAATAAAGTAAGAACATATAAAAATTTACCACACCTTGGGCTGGAAGACATAGGTTGCAGTTTTGTTTTTTCTTCAAAAAATAGAGATGCTTCATCTGCCATATACAATATAAAATAATTATTAGAATTTCAACCCAAAAACCAAACCCATAAAAACACTATCAAAATATAGAGATTAATCTAAATACTTATAAGAAAATCAATTCTAAACATAATAAAACAATAAGATAGAATGAAAATTTCAGGCACATATGAAAGCAAATAAAAAATTTGTGATGGTAATTGCTAGGGTTTTAAGGAGAGAAGAGATTTTGGTATTTTTATGCAAAAAACGTTATTTTAGGTCTAGGTGATTTATTTCATTATTTTTAGGCTCTTTTAATGTTTTTTTAGGTCAAATTTGGTTCCTATTATGGTTAGGTATTAATTAGTGCTTATTTTAGAATATATTTTCTTGTCCATCAAGTTTTATGGAGCTCTTAAATAGGCCTCCAAGTTTGTATACGTTTTTCAATAATATTGTTATAAGATATAAAACCTAAAATAAAAAGAATAAAAAATAAAAAGAAAAAGAAAATAGTGATGATGTGGAAAATTGTGAGAACTTCAAAAGTTTCGGTTTTATATATATATATATAATAATAATAATAATAATTGTAGGGATAATTTTTGATGGGCCAAGTATGTACTTTGTAGGCTCAGCCCAATGAAACCCCTAATAATAAATTTGTAGAGAGTGGGTTGAACAACTGGGCTGGAAATGGATTTAGCAACGATTCAAACAGACAGACAAGGAACAAAATGGTGCTCAGACTAGCATTCAGTAGGGATCCTCTTGAATCCGAAGAGGTTAAAAGTTTACAGACTTCAATGAATACCCTTTTTCCTCTTTTTCTTTTTGTGAGGCCTATTCCCTTTATATATACTCCTTCCTCCTCATCTTCATCGTCCACTTGTTCTTCATCTAAGCGTTCACTTGAGTACTGGTCACATCAGAAGTTTACTTTAGTCTGTCATGAGTGGTGGTAGTTGAGGTTGCACTGTTCAGGTGTCTTCTCCACATAAATGCGATGAGGAAAGTTGTTGCAGTGCATTAAATGCGGTGGTAGCAGCTTTTCCTTTAAGATATTTTATGCTCTTCTCACCCTCAAGCGTGCCCAGAGCTCACTCTTTACCATGGAATTTGCTGGGAGGGTTGTTGTGGTTTTCAATATATTTACTTGATCAAGTTCTCCAGCGATCCGATGAGTGTAACCTCTTCGGACCAACAGGTTGTCTTCGGACGCAGCATTCCTCCTTTCTCCAGTGCATTTTCACTAAACGGGCTGTGCTGATCCCTTTTACCTCTTCGGACAAAAGATGATATTCAAATCGGCCCCTAGGCCCAATATGTGGCGTTGGGCTTTCTTACCCACAATAGCCCCTCAAAATTCTAATTTTTCCCTCGTATCCAAAGGGAAAAAATGGGATTTTGATCTTTTGCCAAATAAAAGCATTGAATCTCTGAATCCACATGTGCGTAGGTGCATAAATTTAGGCACTTCTTTATTGCCGCTGTTGTTGCACCGTTTCCGAGGCGCCATTAATTGCTCTAGGCGGCGTCTTGTCTATGGAATCCAACGGCACGCTACAAATCCAACGGACGCGATTTTTCTCAAAATTTGGGCGGGATAAATCCCACCACTTTGCCTACCTCTATATAAAGCCCCAGAGGGGGTTATTTTCCCTCACTTTGCAAGTTTCAAACTTCTTAGCGAACTCAAGCATCCACGCTCACAAAGCTTCTCCTGTCATCAACTCCAACTCATCCCAGAGTCAGTTACGATCTTCCTACGAACCTAAAGGCCGTTCTCCAATTTGATTTCGCGTAAGTTCCTGACTTAAGATTTTCGTATTCTTTTCAGTTTGCCTCTTCGGCCATTGGATATTCGTTCCCCAACCACTGTTCTGTATTGTTCCCCGCTATCTTAACTGAAAATGGGTAGGTTCAAATATCTGGTGGATAGTCCTTCCCAGATAGAGAAGTTTAGGGCGATGTATCGCATTTCCCAGGACGTGGGCTTAAGATAATGCTCTACGGAAGGGTTACTATTAGATCGAGAGGAGGGCAAAGTTGCAATCCCAATTATCGCCTTCCTGGAAGGAGGGATGACCATCCCCATGGGTCAAGTCACCAGAGATTATCTCCGAAACCATAGACTTTGCCCTGAGCAGTGTACGGCTAACATGTTTAGGATTTTAGGAGTAGTCGACGATCTGAACCATCATATGGGGTTGGGGCTCACCTGGCTTGACGTGGTACACATGTATGAATGTCGTACTAAACGAGGGTCGGGGTACTATCTTAGATCCTGATCCGATGAAGTCAGACTCCTCTCTTGTCTTCCCAAGTCTAACAAAGGGATGAAAGACGACTATCTGATCGTCTCGAGCGCATGGCATGACGGGCTTCATTGCCCCACCTAGCCAGGAGAGCCAGGTGGGATATCCCCTATATAGGTTTCCCAACGGTAGACTTAGGGTTTTTGTTTTAAATAATCCGGCCTTCTCTATCACGTTTTAAGTTTTCTGACAGTTCCATTTTGATGTTACAGATAGGAGACACGTTGCTCCTCGACTGAGCCTTACAAACACCGCAGCACTTAATTTCCTTCTTCGGTTAGAGATCTTCGCAAGTGAAGACGGGCAGTTTAGGGCAGTGCATCTTATCCTTGGCTATACCCCGAAGACAAAGGATTTCCAGCCAGTTAGCAACGCGATAACACTTGGAGACCACCGCCTTAATCGCATCGACATTGCTCGGAAGGATTTTTTGGCTCCATTTGATCTCGCCCCTGTGCCACATCCAAACCCATAGGGCATTCCATTGCTCGTCCGGCCTGTTCAGCAGGTTCCTTTTCCGCAGGCAGAAGAGGGAGAAATAGTAACTTCTTCAACCCCTTCGCTTGATGAGCAGATTGACCAGTTTAGGTTCGAAGGGGAAGCTTCAGAGGAAGTTCAAATCTTGGCCGCCGACGAGGGGATTGATAGGTAATCAGCTGCTCCCCTACAGAGGATAGAAGTGCCTGACGACTCCTTTGAAGAAGACATGTAGAGTTTAACGGACTTAATGAAGAATAGAAGGCCGAAGGCTGTGACCAAGGGCACTGGTACATCCCAGCCCACGGTCAATCTTCCCCCTCCTCCCCCTCCTCCTCAAGCCCCTACAAATCTCGGCCTAAAGCCCCTGCCGGATCTGAAAAAGAAGAGGGTTGTAACGGAGACTGAAGAGAGGGAGGTGGCACCTCCGAAGGAGCCCAAGCAGCAAAAAACGGCCCACGACACGAGAGGCAAAAGGGCTTCGTCTACTGAGAGTAGGGAAGAACCCTTGGCCGCAGACGTGCGGCAAGGAACTAGGGTATGGTCCCCGAAGCTGACATTGGATGGTGCAGCCATTCCATATGATGCCTCCCTCAGAAACTATGCTAGAGGAAAGGCCAGACACATTGCAGAGGCACTGGAGCAGCCTCTGCTCCTTCCGAAGGACATGGAGTCCTACCGGCGCTTTAACCAACAGGAGCTCTTTCTATCCCTCAAAAGGGATATAGCCATGGTAAGAGAAGTGACACTCTCTCATAGCTCTTGTGTGCATTCACAACTAACATAAAATTCTTTGTTTGCCATGCAGATTGCCCAACAAATTTACGTGGCTGAAGAGTGGAATAAAAAGAAACACATTGAAGTGCAAGCAGAGGCTCATTCTCGGGAGGAGGTCGAGAAGGCATTAGGCAGCATAAAAGACGAGTGCGCCCGCGTCTTCGAGCAATTGAAGGAGGAGACGAAGGCAAGAAGGAGCTTGGAGGCAGGCTTGAAGAGTGCTGCAAAGCAAGCCGAAGACCAACGCCAGAAGCTGTACACTACTGAGATCAATCTGGAGACAGAGAAGGCGTTGGTGAAAGAACTTCGGGCCGAGCTTGACAAAGCTAAGGATTTTGCTAAATTGGCCAAAGAGGATGCTCAATTGGCCAAGGAAGCAATTGAGGCTGAAAAGTAGGCTGCCTATATGCTGAGGGTGCAAGAGACCCAAAAGAGGTTGACCGAGGAGTTTGCAAAGGTCTGCAGGGAGTACTGCGACATCACGTGGGGCAAAAACCTTGATATGGCTGGAGTCCCCCCAGAGTCTGCCTTGAGGCAGCCTGGGAGTGTTTACTACCACCTTGACATCTACGACCTGCCAGATACCTTGGAAGCTTCATCGGTTGGCCAGAACCTTCCAGTCCCAGCTGAGGCAAGCCAGGCACCTTTTTAGACTGGTGATGCGGGCGATCCGTCAAAGACTGACCCAGTGCCTCAAAAGAAGGCTTAGGTGTTTAGGGGATACTTTCTCTTTTCTTTTTTTTTCTTTTTTTTTTTTGTACTTGCAATAGTTAGGCCCCATTGTCTTTTGCCTTGTAACAAAGTTCATTCCCTTTAATTAATGAAATGGCTTACTTTTTGTTTTTACTGCTATTATGTTACATGTTAGGATGCATCATCGCAGCCAATAACATCAGTTTGATAAAAAGGAATCACTTGACACCACGATTTTGTCTTAAATGTGATAGTTGGGCTCAAATTTAAACACTTGGCAAAATTGTAGGCCTAACCATCATACTATGCTGACGATCTAGACAATCATACTTAGGAAAAACTGTTCGCGAGGGGGGGGGGGGGTACTTAATAAAACGAGGCTATCTTGAGTTTAAGCATTTGTAGGAACTGTAAACAAGTGTCAACTAACCCAAATCATCTGGTCCGAGGACTACAGTCATGACTAAATTTAAGTTGAAACACTTATGAGAATCGTGAATGAGTGTTAACTAACCCAAATCATCTGGTCCGAGGACTACAGGCATGACTGAATTTAAGTTTAAACACTTATGAGAATCGTGAATGAGTGTTAACTAACCTAAATCATCTGGTCCGAGGACTACAGGCATGACTGAATTTAAGTTGAAACACTTATGAGAATCGTGAATGAGTGTTAACTAACCCAAATCATCTGGTCCGAGGACTACAGGCATGATTGAATTTATGTTTAAACACTTATGAGTTATTAGCATAATAAAATGGTATCATGACCAAAGGAAGAATCCATCTAATAATAGTATCTTTTCAGGTTATTTACATTCCATGGCCTGGGCACTACATGACTATCCAGATCTTCTAAGAAATATGCTCCAATGCCAGCCCTTGAAGTGATGCGGTATGGCCCTTCCCAATTTGGCCCTAGTTTTCCCTAAGTTGGATTCTTTGCAGTACCTACCACTTTCCTCAATACTAGATCGCCTGGCTCTAAAGGTCTAAGCTTTACGTTGGCATCGTAGCCCTGCTTGAACTTTTGTTGGTAATGCACCAGTTGGACCATTGCATTTTCCCTCCATTCTTCAATTAGATCCAAACTCTTTTCCAGCTGCCCATCGTTGCCGATCGGATTAAAAGAGCTAGTCCTGTATGTTAGGAACCCAGTCTCCAGAGGTATAACAGCTTCAGCCTCATACGTCATTGAAAAGGGGGTCTCCCTAGTTGACCTGCGAGGTGTAGTTCTGAATGCCCACAACACGTGAGGCAATTCTTCCACCCATCTACCCTTCGCATCGTCTAGTCTTTTCTTCAATATGTTAACTATGACTTTGTTAACAGCTTCTGCTTGCCCATTTCCTTGGGGATAGGCAGGGGTAGAGTATCTGTTTGTGATTCCCAACTCGCTACAGTAACCCCTGAAGGCTTTGCTATCAAATTGAAGCCCATTATCCGAGATGAGGGTATGGGGGACCCCAAACCGAGTGACGATATTTTTCCAGATAAATTTCTTTACATCTACATTCCTGATATTTGTTAGAGGTTCAGCTTTGACCCATTTGATGAAATAGTCCGTGCCAACCAGAAGGAACTTCTTGTTTCCTACTGCCTTAGGGAAAGGGCCCACGATATCCAATCCCCATTGAGCGAATGGCCATGGGCTGGATAGTGGATTAAGGGTGCCACCCGGCTGATGTATGTTCAGTGCAAACCGCTGGCATTGGTCGCACTTTTTTACATACTCATGGGCCTCTTTCTGCATATTCGGCCACCAATAACCTTGAGTAATGGCTCGGTGAGTTAAGGATCTACCTCTAGTATGGCTTCCACAAATCCCTTCATGCAATTCTTCTAGTAGTAATTCAGCCGCTTCAGGATGCATGCACAATAAGTATGGCCCCAAATAGGAACGCTTATATAGTTTATGGTCCTCGGACAACCAGAACCTAGTAGCTTTCCTCCGTACTTTATCTGCTTCCCCTTTTTCTTCGGGCAATACATCATCCTTCAAGAACTTGATGATAGGGTCCATCCAGCTTAGGGCGGCCCTGATATGATGAACCTGGACTGCCTCTTTTCTTAATTCCATAGGTCTTTGCATGTCCTCAATGAGGATAACCCTTGGTAATTCTTGCGCCGAAGAGGTGGTGAGCGTGGCTAAAGAATCAGCATGTGTGTTACCGTTTCGAGGGACGTGCCACAGGTTAAAAGATTCAAACTCTGGCTACAGTGATTTAGCTCGACTCAAGTATCCCTGCATTCTTTCATCTTTCGCCTCAAATTCCCCTTGCATTTGACCAACGATTAATCTTGAGTCCGAGAACATCTCAACTGACTTTTCTCCCATCCTTCGTACCATCGTCATCCCCATCAATAAAGCCTCATACTTTGCTTCGTTGTTCGTCGCTGAGAAATCCAGCCTCAATGCTTTTTCGATGACAATTCTCTCTGAGGATATCAGCACTAGCCCCACCCCTGAACCTTTCTGATTTGATGCGCCGTCTACGTACACCTCCCAGGGCAAAGGGCTCCGTAGAGAAACCATGTCAACAGACCTTCCATCCAGGCCCAGTGTTGGTGTTCTTCTAAATGGGGTTTTGTGAACTCGGCGACTAAGTTCGCAAGGATCTGGCCCTTCACTGATGTGCGAGGCATGTACTTAATATCGAAAGCCCCTAGGATCGTGCCTTATTTGTCGATCCTTCCAGTGTAGTCGGCGCTTTGGAGTATTGCCCTGAGTGGGAGTTGGGAGAGGACTATAACAGTGTGTGCTTGAAAATAGTGAGGCAGCTTCTTCGTACCTAGCACTACAACCAGGATGGCCTTTTCCAGTGGCAAATAACGAATTTCAGCTTCATGCAATGACTTACTTATGTAGTAGATTGGTTTTTGTACACCGCAGTCTGTCCGGATCAACACCAAGCTTACGGCATTAGGAGCTACAACAATGTAAGCAAATAAGACCTCATCTGGCTCAGGACTGGACATGATTGGAGGTCGAGCTAAGTAGTCTTTAAGTTGCTGAAAAGCAACAGCACACTCCTCTGTCCATTCGAAACCCTTCCACTTGTTGATCAGTGAGAAAAAAGGTTTACACCTGTCAGCTAATCTGGAAATAAACCTATTGAGGGCAGTAGTCATCCCTTCAGCTTCTGGATTTCCTTGGGGTTCCGAGGAGCTCGTAAGTTGTTGATGGCTTTTATCTGATCAGGGTTAACTTCAATCCCCCTGTGAGTCACCATATATCCCAAGAACTTGCCTGATCCCACACCAAACGAACACTTGGACGCGTTCAAGCGTAATCTGTGTCCCCTTAGAATTTCAAAAACATCCCTGAGATCCCCAATGTGCCCAGCAATAACCTCACTTTTTACCACCATATCATCTATATAAACCTCCATGGTTTTACCCAACTGTGGCTCAAATATTCTGGTCATCATCCTCTGATGGGTAGCCCCTGCATTTTTCAGGCCGAACGGCATTAACTTGTAGTGGTAATTCTCCACAGGGGTCACGAAAGCTGTTTTCTCCTGATCATTGAAAGCTAGGGGTATTTGATGGTAACCTTGAAATGCGTCCAGGAAACTCATCCAAGGGTGCCTAACGGTAGCATCAACTAGTTGGTCTATCTTCGGCATTGGAAACGGATCTTTCGGACAAGCCCTATTAAGGTCGGTGAAATCCACGCACACCCGCCACTTTCCGTTTTTTTTTTTTTACCACCACTGTGTTAGCCAGCCATTCAGGATAAAAAATTTCCTTAATAGCCCCTGCCTGCTTGAGTTTCATCACTTCTTCCCTGACCGCGTCTGCATGTTCCCTTGATGGACGCCGAAGCGGTTGTCTCTTGGGGACGACGGTGGGATTAACGTTCAGATGGTGGCAAATGAACTCTGGGCTTACTCCTGGGGCTTTTGTTGAGTCCCATGCAAATACATTGGCGTTGGCTTTGAGAAACTCTATCAAGTCTTCCTTTTCTTGAGGAGGCAGCATGGATCTAACTTGAAAGAACTTCTCGGGGTCGTTATTAACAACTACCCTCACTAAGCTTTCACATTCTGCCTCTTCGGCTGGGGTTTCGGTGTCAGCCCCGAAGGTTTTAACTGCTATAAACCTACATCGCTGCGATTCGAGGACTCGGCCTGAGGTTAGTGCTGGATAGCTGCCACTAGACATTGTCTGGATGTGGATTGATCTCCTCGGATTTCCTCAACTCGCCCTTCGGACGGATATTTAACCTTCTAATGAAGTGTGGAGGATACGGCCCCGAGGGTATGAAGCCAGGGTCTAGCCACAATCGCGGTGTAGGGTGAGTAGGCATCTACCACTATAAAGTCTACTTCCACCGTTTCAGATCCAGTTTGCACAGGTAGTCTAATCTGGCCTTTCGGGATGACCACTTTACCATCAAAACTCACCAAAGGGGAACTGTAAGGCGTCAAGTCTTCGAAAGTTAAGTTCAGCCCCTTATAGAGGTCTGGGTACATTATTTCTGCAGCACTGCCCTAATCCACCATTACTCTCTTCACGTCGTATCCCCCTATTCTGAGAGTAACCACCAGAGCGTCATCATGCGGCTGTATAGTCCCGATTTTGTCATTGTCCGAAAAGCACAAAACTGGTTGAATCTCCATCCTAGGCCTTTTCGGCTTTTTATTAACGTTCTCCGAGGGTAGCCGAGCAACTGACAATATCCTGGATAGGCAAGACCCTGTCCTCCCTAGTGCGGCAAAGATAACATTTATCATTCCCAAAGGTGGTTTCACAGGATCCTCTCTCCGAGACCCCGCGTTTCCCTGGCCTCCTTGACCATATAAGTGGTGTAAAAGTTGCTTCAACTTGCCCTCGCTAACAAGCTGATCCAAATGGTCCCACAGGCTTCTACAGTCTTCAGTAGTGTGCCCATGGTCAAGATGATATTGACAGTAGAGATTGTGGTTGCGTCTTTTAGGGTTTCCGACCATCTTGTTCGGCCACTTGAAGAAGGGTTCATTCTTGATTCTCTCCAGGACTTGGTGTACTGGCTCACGAAAAATAGCTGATAGGCCACAAACTGAATGACCCCTTGTGATTTAAACTAATTAATTAATTTAGCCAAGTTATTAATTAATCAATTTAACATGCAAATACGTGGCAGCACAAACAAATCACCGAATAACAAAATATGCAGCGGAAAATAAAAGACACGGTGATTTGTTCACGAATGGGGAAAAACCCTAACGGCAAAAACCCCACCGGGTGATTTTCAGGTCACCACTCCCGAAACTCCACTATTATCAAATCAAGCAGTTACAAATAAGGAATCCCAAGTACCTTATCAACCTACAGTTGAACTCTTACCCCAATACCTAATCGGACTTGATCTGTAGCGACAGTTCCCACTTTTGATGCACGGCTCCCAAGTACGTGACTAACCAGATGCGCGGATCCTAGTACGCGACTTCAAACACCAACTTTAGAATGAGAGGTTGGCTGCAAAGTTCTTCAGATCATCCTATGCAATGAAGATCAGGAAGATGCTTGGTCACAAAACCCTATGGTGCAAAGTACACAGCAACTTCTTGAAGAAGATGAACTAGGTCAAGAACTTCGTCTTAGATCACAATTTGCTTGAACAAGGATTGCTCAATACTTTTGCAACTTGTGTCTATGTTGACGGCTCTTAAAATAATCCTTTTATATGTTTAGGGTTAGAAGAAAAGAAGGCCCAAAAACACATTCACGGATCCCAAGAAAATCAGATTAGAATTCTGACTTTTGTAAATCTCGACAGCTAGCAGGTGTCGAGGTAGGTGTCGAGCAGGTGTCGAGCTTTAAAAATTCTGCACTTCAACTTGCTTTTTCTTGGACAGACTTGATGACTTCAACACTTGATCTTGAAACATAGTTTCTTGAAGTATTAAATACACCTAGAACTACCCAATTACAAGTAGAGTGCGTTTTGTCAAAGGATTAGCCAATTTACATAAAATGTGACATATGTTCCTAACATGTAAACACATATGTCCTAACAATCTCCCCCCTTTGGCAATCCGTGACAAAACCACAACAAACAAATGAACATATGAGAGAAGTCATAAATCACTCAACTCATATTCACTTGTTACATACAATAAAATCTATCCTAACACAAACTCTTGAAGAACTTTGCAAAAAGAGAGTTTATGGCAAGTAGACTTTGACAACCTGTATTTCTGAAACACTTATAAACAAAACTCATCAAGGCATCTTGTGTGAAACAGAAATTAAATAGATTGCTTACAAGTATAAGGAACATGTGTATAAAGAGAGAAAAGAAACAACACATAAAGAGGTAGGTGAAAAAGAAACATACATCCACATATATAGAAGATAAGTACAATGTATGTAAACTGATATACAAGACCAATGTATCTAATAAGACTAGAAAAGAAAAAGATACATCAAAAGCCTCACTACATCCCTCAAAAAGTATGAACACTCCCCCTATCAAAAATGTCCTATCCTAACTCTCCCCCTAAGATGACTACTCTCATAATCCAAAACTACTCCCCCTTTTTGTCACGAATGACAAAGGGTAGAGTGTCATGTAGACATCTCATCAGTAGAGCTAGCATCTCCATCATCATCATCTGAAGCATCATCGTCATCACCATCATCATCATCATCCTCAGAGTCAGAATCTGAAGCCACTAGAGGAGGTGGTGGAGGAGAAGCCTCAGAAGCAAAACCACCCATGGTCGCCTGCCGTCGTGCGATACGACCAACACGAACATTCACCTGATACAACTCAGTGGTGAGTGTATCGAGGCGAGCATCCATGCGCTGCAGCTGCGCCATAATGTCTCCAAGAGATACATCACCCGAAGAAGAAGGAGGAGCCGATGTAGATGGAGCTGATCTGGATGGAGCCGAACGGGAGGGAGGAGTGAAATCCGGCTGTCTCGCCCTGAACTGTGCCTCACTACGTTTTACGGTAGCGGCATCTATGGCAGAGATGTGTGTGAAGTGGTCGGACGAGGGAAAAGGGATGGAAAAATGGCGTAGTATCCTCGTGATAGCAGAAGGAAAGATGAGCTTATCACGGGACGCCGCATCTAAATGAACATCTATGATAGAGAAAATGAAGTGGGAAGGAAAATCTATCGTGAGATGCTCAAGTAGAGAAAGCAAGAAACGAGCACGAGGCTCGGTGATAGAGTTATAATGGGAAAGAGGATGAAGTACAAAACTCATCACCATGTTAAGGAATCTAGGACCTTTAGCAAAAGGTCTACATGATGTGTACATATGCTCACCCCACTCAGAAGGGCGCTCACAGAAAGCAGAAATGAGCTCATCCCTGGACACAGTCCTCAGTCGCTCACATGTAGGATAGTCAGGAAACTCTATCCTAGGAACCCTAAGCACATCCGCCACTAGCTGCGGTGTGACAGGGATGCGCGTACCTCGAACGCGAGTGAAAAAGAGAGGTACTGAACGATCAATCCCGTGCATGTTGGAGTAAAACTCCTGAATCAGCACGAGAGGACAAGTGACCGGGATGTCACACAGTGACCCCCATCCCCTACTGTGAATGACAGAGGGAAGGTCAGTGTCGGCAAAGTCTGCCAGAACAACGTGGCGTTCCGAATGAACACCTCGTTTAGAAAAGTTCTCAGAAAATGCCTTGTAGGCATCTCCATCACGGAACCGAAGATTATGAGGAGCAGTATCAGAAGATGAAGAGGCTCCAGAACGTAGAGGGTTCCGGGCCGGAGTGGATTTACGTTTAGGTGCCATAGATGCAACTAACGTAAAAGAATGAGAAAAGAGATAGAGAGGGAGACAATCAGAAAAGTCCCAAACAGTTCAAATATAACAATATCTTGAACAAAAATGGACGTATGCATGGGAATGCATGGTCATGTGACATGCTAACATAAAAAGCATCATGGGCTCAGCCCAATCCAATCCTATCAGTACACAGACAAGAATCACACAACTAAATGCATGAACATATCATTCTAATGCACATGGAATGCAATGCATGTCATTCTAAACTCTTTTTATTGAAAACCCAACCCAAGATTTCAATAAAAACTCAATGATTTTGAAAAACCCAAAGTTTTCAAAGAAAAACCCAAAACCTAAGTTTTAAAACATGAAATGCATGAAAAACAAAGGATAACAAGATCATACCAAGTGATTTGAAGCAAGAAAGTGCCAGAAATCAAGTTGGATGAAGGTTGGAGAGAAGAAAACTGCACAGGAAGACCAACCGCCTCGGACAGATCGAAGAGAGATCGAGAGAAATGAGAGAAAAATCGCGAACGAAGCTTATATAGGATCTCCAGTAAATCTCGACAGCAGAGGTGTCGAGAGGTATCGAGATGCTGTCGAGGTAGGTATCGAGATAATATGCCTTCGACAGCTAAGGTATCGAGGAGGTATCGAGGTACCAAACAGCTCATCCAACATAAGAAGCTCGATCGATCGACGTGGTGTCGAGGAGGTATCGAGGAGATAGAGATTTTCTCGATCGATCCACCAGGTGTCGAGGAGGTATCGAGATTGCGATAAAGAAAGGGCTTAGAGGCTCGACAGTTGACCAGGTATCGAGGAGGTATCGAGAAGGTGTCGAGCCAGCTATGAAATGCAGTTTTTCGAGAAGTGAAAAACACAAACATGAATGCAATCAAGACATGCACCTCAACCATGATTCAACCAACATATAAATCTCTCAAAAATCATCTCTCAATGAAAATTTAAGCACACGGATCTCCCAAGAACACACACACACACTAAACAAGTCTAACAAATTTTATATTTCAAAAATAAGTCATGACAGTTTAGTGAGCATACAAAAGCACATGTAAACCTTTGTGATGGCCAAATCACATTGTACCTGCACATGTATCAAAAGTAGCAAAGAATATTGCGTGTTGTGTGTGAAAAACATCGCAAGATTGCATATGTGTATACATGTTATGATGATCTGAGATATGAGCAAATAACTTTAACTCACACACAATCATAACTGTTTGATGGGGACTATCACCTTCGAGGTACATCCTATAACTCCCACATCTCCTAGAATACACGCTTGCAACCATTTTTAAAGCATTTTTAATCTTTTTGCTTTTTATTTCTTTGCATATTTTCTTTTTAAACATATCATGCATGGGCTTATGAGAAAGAAAAGAAATACCCATTGATATTTTGACATTTCAATTTTGCTATGCCTAAGCACACAAATGTCATTGACATCACACTTTTGCTATGCCGAAGCATACTGATAGGCCACAAACTGAATGACCCCTTGTGATTTAAACTAATTAATTAATTAAGTCAAGTTATTAATTAATCAATTTAACATGCAAATACGTGGAAGCACAAACAAATCACCGAATAACAAAATATGCAGCGGAAAATAAAAGACACGGTGATTTGTTCACGAATGGGGAAAAACCCTAACGGCAAAAACCCCACCGGGTGATTTTCAGGTCACCACTCCCGAAACTCCACTATTATCAAATCAAGCGGTTACAAATAAGGAATCCCAAGTACCTTACCAACCTACAGTTGAACCCTTACCCCAATACCCAATTGGACTTGATCTGTAGCGACAGTTCCCCCTTTTGATGCACGGCTCCCAAGTACGTGACTAACCAGATGCGCGGATCCCAGTACGCGACTTCAATCACCAACTTTAGAATGAGAGGTTGGCTGCAGAGTTCTTCAGATCATCCTATGCATGAAGATCAGGAAGATGCTTGGTCACAAAACCCTAAGGTGCACAATACACAGCAACTTCTTGAAGAAGATGATCCTAGGTTAAGAACTTTGTCTTTAGAGCACAATTTGCTTGAACAAGGATTGCTCAATGCTTATGCAACTTGTGTCTATGTTGACGGCTCTTAAAACACTCCTTAAATATGTTTAGGGTTAGAAGAAAAGAAGGCCCAAAAACACATTCACGGATCCCAAGAAAATCAGAACAGAAATCTGACTTTCGTAAATCTCGACAGCTAGCAGGTGTCGAGGTAGGTGTCGAGGTAGGTGTCGAGCTTTAAAAATTCTGCACTTCAACTTGCTTTTTCTTGGACAGACTTGATGGCTTCAACACTTGATCTTGAAACATTGTTTCTTGAAGTATTAAAAACACCTAGAACTACCCAATTACAAGTAGAGTGCGTTTTGTCAAAGGATTAGCCAATTTACATAAAATATGACATATGTTCCTAACTTGCTTGAACACATATGTCCTAACACATACAGATGTCATTAATGATTGGCGGGCAATAGTGGTGAGATGGTTATTTATGCCTTTCTCTTAGGATTTTCTAGTCCTACCCGTCAAAAAGAGTGATATGAGTGTTAAGTCTAAGAAATAACCTAATCTTACTCATCACAAACAAGAGCCACAAAGTTTAGAAAACTTTGTTTCATTGGCCATCTAAGGTACACAAGTACCAAAGTACACAAAACACACACTGTTTTTGTATTTTTCAATTTTTCAATTTTTATATATATATATATATATATATATTTTTTTTTTTATATGAAAAACAAAATAAACAAAACTGAAAGTAAACACACAAAGACATGTTAAGAAAAAACAAAACAATGCATAAAACTAGACTGACTCAGCAAAAATGCAAAACACACAAGCAATGCAAAAAAAAAAAAAAAAAAAAACAAAAAGGGAGAAGAAAGTGATAATATCACTTAGAGTCCTTTTTCTTCCACCCCTTGGAAGAACCTTTCCTTTGATTAAGACTTTGAAACGGCGGTGAGGGGGAAGGATTACACCCGTTCAAGTTCGAAAGGAACATGAGGGCTTTCAGAAGATCTCCAAGAGGAGCAAGAGAGGATTGAAGCTGATTTTGGCTTCCAGATGCTGTCATACTGTTGCTCTTTTGGGTGGCTAGCCACTTGTAGCAATTTGGTCGAGTATGACCTGCTGCTCCACAATGATAACAGAGATGCTGCTTCTTCTGTTTGGGCTTTTGAGAGTTAGCCTTCTTATCCTTAGGGAGTTTAGCACCTTTCTTTTCTAACTTAGGGGGCGCTCCTAAGATGGATTTACCCTTGTCTACGTTCTCACTAGCTAATTCAGTTTTAACATCAATGTTCTCAATTTTAACAGTATCAGCAGGAGGAACAAAAACAGTAGAACTAGTAGAAGCAGAGTTAGAGAAAGAAGGACCATACCCTAAACCTGTTCGATCTGAGGCAGATTTCTGGTTGCTGAGCATCTCATCAAGTTTTGCACTTGAAGTCCTCTCCAGTTGAGCTCTGACTTGAAACAGCTCTGCTTCAAGCTTCTTGGTCTTCTCAACCAGGAAGTTGTTTTCAAATCTCAGTGCACCAATAGTTTGATTCGCCTCATCAAACTTTGTGGACAATTCTTCTCTATCGAGTTCCACATCACTGAGCTTCTTGGTGGCCAGCCTATATAACTTCTCATGCTTTTCAGAGAGCTTGTAAAGCTTCTCATAGGCTGAATGGATATCATCTTTGTCATCCATCTTTTCACATTCAGTGTCCACCAATTCTTCTTCTTCTTCTTCAACAATCCCATCAGTAGAATTGACTGAAGCAGTGAAAGCATTTAGGATTCCGTCATCCTCATTATCGGAATCATCTTCAGGCTCAGTGTCACTAAGGGTTGCAGCTAGAGCCTTGCTCTTCCCAATGCTTTTCAGATATGTAGGACACTCATTTTTCATGTGTCCAAATCCGTGACACCCAAAGCACTTTGGTCCTGCAGGAACAGTGTACTGACCGCCATCCTTGGCATCCTTCCTTCCCTTGTCTTGGCTCTTGAACTGTGAAGAACTGGATTGCCTGCGGTCTTTGTCGAAGCTCCTTCCATTGGCATTCTTCATAAATTTCTTGAACTGCCTCGTAATGTAGGACTTCATCTTTGAATCTTCATCATCGGAAGACTCATCTGTATCACTGCTCTTCGCCTTCAGGGCCATGCTCTTGCCCTTGCTTGACTTGCCTATCCTTGATAACCCTAGCTCGTAGGTCTGCAAGTTCCCAACCAGCTCAGTCAAAGGAATTTTATCAATGTCCTTTGATTCTTCAATTGCCGTAATCTTGGCATGAAATCTCTCAGGTAGAGATCTGAGCACCTTCCTTACAACCTTGGGTTCAGGGATGGTTTCCCCAAGATTGAAGGCTGAGTTCACTATGTCTTTCAGCTTGGCATAGAACTCATCGAACGACTCATCCTCCTCCATCTTAATTTCTTCAAAGCTAGTAGTGAGCCTTTGTAGCTTTGAATCTTTGACAGCCTTTGTTCCTTCATAGGTTGTCTGGAGGATGGTCCACGCCTCCTTGGCAGTTTCTGTTGAGGATATCTTCTTGAACTCCTCATTGGTGACAGCGCTAAATAGAGCATTCAGCGCTCTGCTGTTGAAGTTCGCCGCTTTGATCTTGGCTTCATCCCAATCAGCCGGTGCTTCTTTTGGCTTTGTCCAGCCAATCTCCACAGCTTGCCACACCTTCTCATCTAAGGACTGCAAAAAAGCTCTCATGCGTACTTTCCAGTAGGCATAGTTAGTCCCATCAAATAAAGGAGGTATAATAAGAGATTGTCCTCTATCCATGACAAACAGGGGTCAATGGATCAATCACAGCAAAGATTAATAACTAATCAGAGTGTGCCCGCTCTGATACCACTTGATAGGCCACAAACTGAATGACCCCTTGTGATTTAAACTAATTAATTAATTTAGCCAAGTTATTAATTAATCAATTTAACATGCAAATACGTGGCAGCACAAACAAATCACCGAATAACAAAATATGCAGCGGAAAATAAAAGACACGGTGATTTGTTCACGAATGGGGAAAAACCCTAACGGCAAAAACCCCATCGGGTGATTTTCAGGTCACCACTCCCGAAACTCCACTATTATCAAATCAAGCAGTTACAAATAAGGAATCCCAAGTACCTTATCAACCTACAGTTGAACTCTTACCCCAATACCCAATCGGACTTGATCTGTAGCGACAGTTCCCACTTTTGATGCACGGCTCCCAAGTACGTGACTAACCAGATGCGCGGATCCCAGTACGCGACTTCAAACACCAACTTTAGAATGAGAGGTTGGCTGCAAAGTTTTTCAGATCATCCTATGCAATGAAGATCAGGAAGATGCTTGGTCACAAAACCCTATGGTGCAAAGTACACAGCAACTTCTTGAAGAAGATGAACTAGGTCAAGAACTTCGTCTTAGATCACAATTTGCTTGAACAAGGATTGCTCAATGCTTTTGCAACTTGTGTCTATGTTGACGGCTCTTAAAATAATCCTTTTATATGTTTAGGGTTAGAAGAAAAGAAGGCCCAAAAACACATTCACGGATCCCAAGAAAATTAGATTAGAATTCTGACTTTTGTAAATCTCGACAGCTAGCAGGTGTCGAGGTAGGTGTCGAGCAGGTGTCGAGCAGGTGTCGAGCTTTAAAAATTCTGCACTTCAACTTGCTTTTTCTTGGACAGACTTGATGACTTCAACACTTGATCTTGAAACATAGTTTCTTGAAGTATTAAATACACCTAGAACTACCCAATTACAAGTAGAGTGCGTTTTGTCAAAGGATTAGCCAATTTACATAAAATGTGACATATGTTCCTAACATGTAAACACATATGTCCTAACAATAGCATTGACTGTCTGAAAGTTCACTGAACCCTGTCCGGCCCAATCCTTTCTCAGCCTGTTATGGTTCTGTATGTCCGACTTGAAATCCCTCCTCTCCTGAGGGATAACCTTATCCTTTCCCTTACTCTGCTGTTGGTCTTCTTCAACTCTTTTGTACTTGTCAATTCTATCCATCAACTGGCGTACACTGGTAGCAGGTTTACCCGTTAGCGATGTCCTCAAGAGATGTTCAGTGGGGAGGCCTAGCTTAAAAGAGCTGATGGCCACCAAGTCGCAGTCTTCCTCCATCTCATTATATGTTTCCCAGAACCTATCTGAATATGACTTCAAAGTTTCGCCCTCCCTCATGCTGACGGACAATAGGGAGGCCATGGATTGTAGAACCCTTCGGCACGTGACAAAACGTGACCCAAATTCCTGAGTTAGCTCTTGGAAAGAGCTAATAGTGTTTGCTTTCAGACTATCAAACCATCTCATGGCTATTGGTCCCAAGCTGGATGGGAAGACCTTGCACATTAGGGCCTCGTCCCTGGAGTGAACGGCCGTCCTCTGGCTGAAATGATTCACATGTTCCACTGGGTCTGTTTGGCCGTTGTAGATGGTGAATGTAGGCTGGTGGAAACGTCGTGGAAGTCTGGCATTCTCGATGTTACGTGTAAAAGAAGATCTGGAAATCTGATCTAGAGCTTTGCTCATAGCATCGTTCCCTACGCCCCTAGGGAAGGGGCTCCGAGGGTTCCTCTCACGATGGTGTATTTCCTCATAGGGAAAGGACTCACTAACTGGTGTTCGAAGTTTCTGCTTGTAGTTAACATCCTGTTCGTTCTCAGAATCTTCATCAGAGTACGAGGAAATACGTTTCCTCTTTGCATGACGCAGCTCCCTCTTTAGCCTTTCAATTTCTAGCTGCATACCTTGATTTTTCTCTGCATGGGACATGTGGCTCTCTCCATGCGACTGGTTTCGATCGTCATGTGTGGTGTGTACGCTACCTTCACGATCCTGCCTCCGTTCTAGGTTAAGAAAAGGATCGGTGTACTGAGATGCCCTAGACTTCACTGGTCGTTGCCTCGGTTCAGCCATTTATAAGGTGTTGCTTCCACCTTTGCTCAAGCTGTTCCCACATACGGCGCCAATTGTAGGGATAATTTTTGATGGGCCAAGTATGTACTTTGTAGGCTCAGCCCAATGAAACCCCTAACAATAAATTTGTAGAGAGTGGATTGAACAACTGGGCTGGAAATGGATTTAGCAACGATTCAAACAGACAGACAAGGAACAAAATGGTGCTCAGACTAGCATTCAGTAGGGATCCTCTTGAATCCAAAGAGGTTAAAAGTTTACAGACTTCAATAAATACCCTTTTTCCTCTTTTTCTTTTTGTGAGGCCTATTCCCTTTATATATACTCCTTCCTCCTCATCTTTATCATCTACTTGTTCTTCATCTAAGCATCCACTTGAGTACTGGTCACATCAGAAGTTTGCTTTAGTCTGTCATGAGTGGTGGTAGTTGAGGTTGCACTGTTCAGGTGTCTTCTCCACATAAATGCGGCCAGGAAAGTTGCTGCAGTGCATTAAATGCGGTGGTAGCAGCTTTTCCTTTAAGATATTTTATGCTCTTCTCACCCTCAAGCGTGCCCAGAGCTCACTCTTTGCCGTGAAATCTGTTGGGAGGGTTGTTGTGGTTTTCAGTATATTTACTTGATTAAGTTCTCCAGCGATCCGATGAGTGTAACCTCTTCGGACCAACAGGTTGTCTTCGGGCGCACCATTCCTCCTTTCTCTAGTGCATTTTCACCAAACAGGCTATGCTGATCCCTTTTACCTTTTCGGACAAAAGATGATATTCAAATCGGGCCCCAGGCCCAATATGTGGCGTTGGGCTTTCTTACCCACAATAATAATATAAATAAAATAAATAACAAATGGTTGACATTACCTTCATATTTGCGCCTGACACACATGTTGTAGCTGTGTAGGAAAGGGGGAAAAATAAAAAATTAAGGATGAATGAAGAAACCAAAGGATGGGGAGAAAAGAGATGGTAAAAATGGTTGAAAGGGTATTTAAGTAAAAGCATGTAATATTTGTTGTTTTCTATGCCGGCTGACACATCATTAAGGTGGTGTTATTTTTCTTGATTTTCCAATTAAAGTAGGGCTATTTTAGTAAAATGATGCTGACTTAAATACTGCCCGTGCAGGAGTCTTTTGGCTAAATATTGCCAAATTTGGAATTTATTTGCGTTATGAGCATTGTTCCAACTTATTTAGGGAATTGAGGAGAGAGATTGAATTTCGGCAAGAGTGTTGCCGAAATACTGTTGCCGAAATTCCAACAAAAGTATGAGAGAGAAAGAGAAAAAGTAAGAGAGAGAAAATGTTGAATTTCGGCAATGGCATTACCGAAATTCCTGTTGCCCAAACATGCTGATCGGGTGCCCAAAGGAAACCAATTGTGGCAATGGCATTGCCGAAATAGGGGAAAAAAAAAATTTGTGGCAATTGTGGCAATGCCATTGTCGAAAATGGGAGGGAAAAAAAAAGTGAATGCCGAAATCTGGGTAGGAATTAAAAAAAATATAATGTGCTATGTACACAATATTTTTACAATATTTTCACAACAAATCACATGTAACTAGTTATTATTAGTTCAAATTTGAATTTAACACTGAGATTACTTTTTTAATCCAACAATAACAATCAATAACAACCTAACACTTAGAATTTGTTGTAAAAATGTTGTAAAAATTGTGTGCACTTATCATTTCTCAAAAAAAAAAAAAAAAGTGTAATGAATTTGTGGCAATGGCATTGCCGAAATAGGGGGAAATTTTTGTGGCAATTGTGGCAATGCCATTGCCGAAAATAGGAGGAAAAAAAATGTTGCAATTGGTTTGTGGCAATGGAATTGCCAAAAACCAATTGCAACAATATTGGGTTGTTAGTTTAAATGAGTGGTAGAGTGTGATTATGAAATTGAAAATAGCATAATAAAGATATAGTTTTTGCTTGGAAGTTACTGCATGCGACACCCCTTATCAAGGTTCAATTGATTAGAAGGAAAGAATAATCCCTTAAACATGTATATTAAAGAGAAACTTTGACCCATAAAAATATATATATTAAAGAGAAATTGAATAATTGTATTTTTAAAACAAATAATTATAGAAAAAATAAAATAAAGAGTATATGTTAGAAGAGATCAAAATCTCATAGAAAAATTACCACCAAAACCAAATCAAGATCTAAAGAGGAATAGCATTACAAATTGAAAACAATTCCTATACTATCTAACAAATACCATTAGAACCTGACTTATTTCAAATACACCAACACCACTTAAAGGCAATATTTCAAATACACCAACACCACTTATAATTGCCAAAATTTTTTTTTCCCTATTTCAGCAATGCCATTGCCACAAACCAATTGCAACAATTTTTTTTTCCTCCCATTTTCGGCAATGTCATTGCCACAATTGCCACAAAAATTTTTTTCCCCTATTTCGGCAATACCATTGCCATAAATCCATTACACTTTTTTTTTTTTGGAGAAATGATAAGTGCATATAATTTTTTACAATAAATTCTAAGTGTCAGGTTGTTACTGATTGTTATTGTTGGATTAAAAAAGTAATCTTAGCGTTAAATTTAAATTTGAACTAACAATAACTAGTTACCTGCGATTTATTGTGAAAATGTTGTAAAAATATTGTATACGTAGCACATTATATTTTTTTTAATTCCTACCCAGATTTCAGTAAACACTTTTTTTCCCTTCCCATTTTCGGCAATGGCATTGCCACAATTACCAAAAAAAATTCCCCTCCTATTTCGGCAATGGCATTGCCACAAACCAATTTCAACAATTTTTTTTTCTTCCATTTTCGGCAATGGCATTGCCACAATTGCCACAAAAATTTCCCCCCCCCTATTTCGGCAATGTCATTGCCACAAATCCATTACATTTTTTTTTTCAAAATGATAAGTGCACAAAATTTTTACAACAAATTCTAAGCGTCAGGTTGTTACTGATTATTATTGTTGGATTAAAAAAGTAATCTTAGTGTTAAATTTAAATTTGAACTAATTAATAATAACTGATTACCTGTGATTTGTTGTGAAAATGTTGTAAAAATATTGTATACCTAACACATTATTTTTTTTTAATTCCTACCCAGATTTCGGCAAACACTTATTTATTTATTTATTCTTGCCTCCCATTTTCGGTAATGGCATTGCCACAATTGCCAAAAAAAAAAAAAAATTCCCCCTATTTCAGCAATGCCATTGCCACAATTGCTTTGCTTTGGGCACTCCACACTTTGAGCACTTCATACACCCACTCGGTCAGCATTTTTGGGCAGTAGAATTGCGGCAATGCCATTGCCGAAATTCAACATTTTCTCTCTCCCATTCTTTCTCTTTCTCTCTCATACTTTTGTTGGAATTTCGGCAACACTGTTGCCGAAATTCAATCTCTCTCCTCATTTCCCTAAATAAGTTGGAACAGTACCCATAACGCAAATAAATCTCAGATTTAGCAATATTTAGCCAAAAGACTTACCCGTGCAGACTTAATGGGTGCTGTCCAGCACCCGTTAACAAAAGCCTCTAAAAAAAATGTTGGTATAACTTAAAAAGGGTCTAGTATTTGAAAAAGCTGTCAATACTTTTTCGATTTTTGAGAAATTTTTTTCTAAAAATAAAAATTATTGTGTGCCCTTAGGGCACACATTAGCAAAATCCAACTTAAAAAGGTATAAATAGTCCTTATATTTTGGGGTTAATATTAAATTATAGTAATGTTAGCGTTTAATGTGTCTTGAGTACATTTAGTTTGCAACATAAGTAATTTCCATTAGCAAGCTAACGGTAAGGACCAAAATAGAACGCATTTTTTTTTATTTATTTTATGAACTAAAAGTGGTAAAATAGAAATGTAAGAACCAAAATAGAAATGACCTCAAAATGTAGGGACCAAAAATGCATTTACGCCTAACTTAAAAACTAATGTATTTATATATTATTAAATAAATCTTAATTGATTCTAAAAAAAAATTCTTAATTAAATGATTTATGATGCCACTGATTAAATTTCAACCATAAAACTAAATTTAGTCCCGTTAAATAAATTTCCAATGCTCCTATTCCCCACGATTGCGTTTGGACATAAAGTTTCTTTTTCGCTAGTGAAAGCTGGAATATCCAACTTCTCCTATGCAGTAGAATTGTCGTCTCTTTTCGAAGGAGATTTTGTTCCTTTGGGTAACAAGTTTACCTTAAGGCTAGTGGGTTCCTTTTTTTGGGGTACTAGGAAACACAAACCTACATTCTCATGAATGATCTTACAAAACAGTGGAACAGACTCTTGCTCTCCAGCAGAGAATGACCTAAGTTTCGTCTGCAAAAGGATTTAGCAATAACTGAATATATCATTGCAACCAAGTTCCTAATAAATAGAGCTTTGAACATTGATGCTATCGCTGCTACGTTTAAAACGTTGTGGTGATCCAAGCATGGTTTCAAGGTCAAAAACCTTGGAAACCATATTGTTCACCTTACAGTCAATAATAAACTTGATGTGGATATTATTTTATCAAATGAACCTTGAAGTTTTGACAAGAATCTTCATGGTGCTGCTGTAAACACCTCATTTTGTATCCCTTACAACTCGGGCCCCCGTTCCCCAATGATAGTAGTGCTTTAAGGCCGAAGGTTGGTTTAGGGCCCAATCAGATGAGAATTGACTTGAGGAAATATTAATGGAAAATATAACTTATTTTCAGAAGGAATAAAAACTATTTTTGGAAAAGAAAGGCAACAGGAAACCCTAAGTGTGCACATGCATACATGTGTATGTGTACGTACACTCAAGCCATGCGTACACATGCTTATGGCATGCGGATGCAACTAGGGTTCAAAATCTATGTATGGAAATATTTTTGCACATAATTCTGGTTAGGAACAAATTTTACATCGTCTAGGAGCCGCCCCACACCCCTATTTTACCACTATATAAAGCCATAAAGACACTTTTTAAAGGAGGACGAAAATCGAGGCAAAACACACAAGATTCGCTAGAAAATAGTGAATCAAAGAGAGAGTTTTTCACAAAACATCCTCAAGTCAAATTTTACTTGACTGAGACCTTTTTTTGGTCTTGATCTTCGAGTTCTAAAGTTTGCTAACCTATTTTGATTTGATTATGAATAGATTGACTAAGGGAAATGGTCAAAATCAAGCTTTAAAGAGTTCAAATGTTGAGGTAAAGGTTCTAACTTTGGCTCTTCACTTTTCTTTGCTTTTGTGTTTATAATATGTTTTCTTTGTTTTAATATGTTTGTTTAGTTTAGGTTTTACTTTGTGGTTATGTTAGAAAGTGTGAGAGACGGGGAAAATAGGGTGCTCTCAAAAAAGAGATTCGGGTGCTTTTAAGGGCACATTTCTTTTTGAGTAAGTGGTGTGGAGTCTCTACTTATTTTTTATATAAAAAAATTAGAAAAAATATAAATACAAATTACATATTCAAAATACTTCATTGTCATTGATTGAATAAAGAAAAGTACAACTTTGGTAAATTAACCTTACAAGACTTTGGGTCCTAGTTACAATCTATGCAAAAGAATACAAAGCTTTGGTCCTAGTTACATTCTACCAAAATTAAAAGACAAAACACTAATCTACTTATCCAAAAATCCTAAGCTCGAGGGCTAGGTTACAAAATAGGAAGGTGTTAGACACCCATTCCGCCCAGACAGAGTCTGGTCTTTTAGATTCTAATGACCAATATACCCTTTTTACATGATGTTAAATGATATGTTGAACACACATGACAGACACTTGACAAAAATTAATTTAAATCAATTTGCCTTATGAGTGATGTCCTCCTTTAAAAAGAATATTCGGATTTTTTTTATGAATTAAAATAATAAGACTTTGTTAAAAAGAATCATATTTATTTTGTGTAAAGTAAAAAAAGATGATTTTATCAAGAAAAATTAGATTTGTTGTTGGTAAAAAAAAAGGTGAGATTTTGAAAAGAATTAGATCTGTTTTGCGTAAAGTAAAAAAAAAAAAAAGATTTTTGGTTTATGAAAAACTAGATATGTTGTTAGAAACAAATAAAAAAGGCTTTTGAAAGGGAATCCACATTCATGAGACAAATTTATGATGCATGCATCACATATTAAAAAAACAAAACTTAACCTAACTCTTAATTCTTCCTTTGAAATTTGAAAATCTGCATTTTTATAACAAAGAAAACATTTCAAAAAAAAAGTCAGATCTGAAAATACAAATCCGTTTTGAATCTTTATAAATTTCTTTTTAATCATTGTAGATTTTGAAGTCAAAAAGAAAGAATTGAAATAAACAATCATCTAAGGTATCTAAGCATAGCAATTGTATATTAAGAACAAGACATAATGAAACATACTAAGCATATTCATGCATCAAACAAAAACAAACTAATTAATGGAAAAAGAAAAGAAAGAAGAAGAACAGAATACCTCTTGCATGAGGGTGCTCTTCTAATGAATGAATATTTTAGAAATCAAAGAAGTTTATTCACCTCTTTGAGGTCTAAAATACCTTACTTACAAAAAAGAAGTTCCCAAAGCAAAAGCCTCTAGAACATCTTTAACGTAAGGGGAATTGAAAAGTTAGAAGAGAAAAGCCCTTAATTTTGATTTATTTCCTCTATTTATAGAGGTTGGGATGCTGAATGAGATTAGATACGAATTGGAACGCGTCCTTATCTCTAAAAAGTCGAAAAAGATAGGCTTTATCTTAATTAGGAAGTCAATGGGCCGGGCCACAAATTTGGGCCAATCGGCACTTGGGAAGTGCCGATCGACACTTGCCATGTGCCGATCGACACTTCTTATGTGCCGATCGGCACTCCAAGAGGGCCATTGCCAAGCTTGCATTTGAGTTTTGGTCCAATTTAGACTCCCTTTCTAAGGATTTTTAGCTGGGAATCGTACCTAGACGCATTTTTAATCTGTGTTCTAAAAATTAATCCATTTTTCTCAATATTCAGGTCTTCAAAGTGATAATTATCTTGCAGATAAATATTCCAAAAAAAACCTTGATTATCCACAACTTCTTTGTTATCTGATTATCCACTTTACTCTTATGCAAGCAGGCTTATTTTTGACACTAACCAACAACCAATCACAAAATTATTTAATTAATTTTAATTGTTTAACCAATCAAAATTAATTTAAATTAATCATGCGTGATCGGCTCCACCCAAACAAAATGCATGCAGACCGTGAAAACTTGATAATGTAATATCTTTCAATCCGACGATCCGATTTGGAAATCGGACATATCATCGTGATCGCTAGAACCTCAAAATCATTTTTATGATATGCAATGAATGAATTAATGCATGTAATGCAACTCTAAATTTTGGTTATATGAATTGTCACTTTAGTCATCTTCCTAGATTAAATTATGGGTGCAAAATCGAGTGTTTACAAAATGCCCCTCATTGATAAAGCTTGCAAAGCGAATGTCAATGTAAAACAAAGACACTAATTTTAGCAACCATGATTTAATTGAGGTTGACTTTTCAAAGATCACCTAGCCCTAGAACCTAAAACCTTGGAACGTAGAACTAGTGTTTTGTTGTTTTGAAAAATGAGAATTGTGGATACACAACCTACTTGATAACTGATAAATTGAAATGAATCTTGATATTTGGGGTGACTGGAAGGCTTCACTATCTCAGTCTGTGACATGTGACAACCAAGGGGCTTCTCTACCTCAGAACCTGGGGCGATTGAGAGGCTTCTCTATCTCAATCTTGAATTGTGACGACCAAGGGGCATTTCCACCTCAATCTAAATGGAAGGTAACTAAGGGACTTCTCTACCTTGGAACCTGGGGTGATTGAGAGGCTTCTCTATCTCAATCTTGAATTGTGACCACCAAGGGGCTTCTCTACCTCGATATGAATGAAAGGTAACCAAAGCACTTCTCTACCTTGTTACCTGGGGCGATTGAGAGGCTTCTTTATCTCAATCTTGAATTATGACAAGCAAGGGGCTTCTCTACCTCGATCTGAATGGAAGGTAACCAAGGGGCTTCTCTACCTCGGAACCTGGGGCAATTAAGAGGCTTCTCCATCTCAATCTTTGAATTGTGATGACCAAGGGGCTTCTCTACGTCAATCTGAATGGAAGGTAACCAAGGGGCTTCTCTACCTTGGAACTTGGGGCGATTGAGAGGCTTCTCTATCTCAATCTTGAATTGTGTCGACCAAGGGGTTTCTTTACCTCGATCTGAATGGAAGGTAACCAATGAGCTTCTCTACCTTGGAACCTAGGGTTTTGCTTGTAAAAGACCAAAGTTTGGGATTAGATTTTAAATGATGGGTGCCTTGTGAGCTCATTTTTCTTTGTTGGCAAATTTGTTGATTTCATGTTTTGTTGAGAGCGTGATGGCAGGACATTGTCATTTTGTTGTTGTTTGTTCTTATTGGAATTTTGAACATTGTATGATTAGTTTGGAAATCCTTGTGTGATCATGTTGTGCTCTTTGTTTTGAGGCATTTTTGAATTGTTGAGTTATTTTTGAACTTGTGGATTTGTGCTTCAGGTTGGAGTTGATCTTGTGGAGGAAAGCGTGCGGATGATTGGAGGCTTGCAGCTTATGGCATGCACTCAATCTTTACAATATGTGCTCAATGAAATTAGCTCGGTAAAAGTTGATGCTTCCTCTAAGGGCGGGCTTTGGTTCTTAGGTCCAAAGGATGAATGGATTAAGGCCCAAAGAGCCCAACACAATAAATTTGTAGAGAGTGGGCTAAAAGCTTGGCTTCAATGAAATGGACAACGCCCTCTATGGGCTAAAGCTGATAAGAGAGCAAGTAAAAAAGTTGAATATACAAATGTGGTGCACAGAAATTCTTCCTCGGCAACGTCTTTGGAGGATAGTTCTTGAATATATTTTTCTTAGATTTGACTACAGTTACTGTTCTTAATGCTACAGTGTTTTCTCTACAGATTTTCTACTCCCTTCTTCTTGGAGGGTCTCTCATGTTATAGCTCCCTTCAGGCAATCTTAGCCCTCAATTTGTTGATTGTTTAGTCCACCACTTGAGTGCTTGTCCCATTAGACACCTTCCCGAACCCCTTGTGAGTTGCAATGGCCAAGGCAGCACTGTTCAAAGGTTTTTTTCACATAAATGCAGCCATGAGGTTTGGTGGGATGCATTAAATGTGAGGGCAGCCACCATCCCTTCAGTCATGCCAGGGCTAACCCCCTCTTCAAAACTTTTTCTCAACAATAAGACTTCCTCTGGTAATGTGCCACTGACGTGGCCTTATTGTCCGAGCATGTGGCCTTCCCGGTACGACAATAGACTCCTCGGCCATGGATACGACACGTAGCATAGGTACCTTATTTGAATTCTTGTGCCTCACACTTCCTTAGTATTCTTTGCTTGAATCTCCATGATAATGAATCTAACACTTGTCTCTGTTGATTTTTCAGAATAGTTGAATGGCAATGGTTGATGCCAACACAAGATCCTTGGAGGAGAGAATTAGAAGTCTGGAACTTCATAATCGGCAACAAGAATCTCGGTTTTATGCAAGTCAAGAAGGAGACATTGAGGGTGGCTCCTCTAGGGGTGGGTCTAGGAGATCTTCCTGTAGGTGGACTTGAAGTCCGAATGACGCTTGACTTGTATTTTAATTTTCCTGCAAAGACAAGAAAGTACTCCTTAGACAATTTGTATTAATTTTGGCTTTTAGCTCTTTACCTTTGGATTGCTTCTAATGTTGTTGAAACTTTAGATGAGACAAATTTAGAATTCATCTATCAAAGTCTTGTAATGAACAATTTGAACTTATCTGACCACTTCTGATGGGATTTGCATTTACTTGAATGAGGCACGGTCAAATGCCCCTAGTTTGAAAGTTTTATGCTTGACAACCCTTCATTTTTTAAAAGAATTTTTCTCTTTTTTTTTTTTTTTTTTTTTTTGAAAAGGAATGAGTGATTTTTACTTGTCGCAGAAAGAGGGGATAAGGCATAGACGAATGCCCCTAGTTTAAGAGATGAATGCATGACTTTGAAAAATACTGATTTGATTAATTTTCTCTTCCCCCTTTTTTTTGAAAACAGTTATGCAAGTGATTTTTTGATTGACTTTTTTTTTTTTTTTGAAAAGAAATGGACAAGGCATGTCTAAATGCCCTAGTTTGGCAATCCATGAAATTTTTTTGAAAACTTTATTGCACAATTTTTTTTTTTAAGTGACAAACAGAATCAAAACGGACCTGAGAAGTGCTTGAAAACACAAAACAGGATAATTGGGCTTTGGTTAAGCTAGGTGCCAATCGGCACTCTTGGAGTGCCGATTGGCACTCTTAGAGTGCCAACTGGCACTTTGAGGTGCTGACATGCACACCCAATTTTTCCCCAATTCCTCACGCTTTTTCAGTGTGTTTTCTATATTTTTAAGTTTTTTGAAAAATATTTTCTCCGTTTGAGACCATGAAACACTTTCCTAAACAACTACAAACTCTGGAAACCTATTTAAAACTGGTCAAGGACTGAAGTAGCTAATTTTAGCATCTAACCTGCAAACAAATCTCTGCATCAAAGTTATCAAGCAATAATAATCACATGCACGAGTTATCCATGGCTAACAATCAAAATTTTCCTCATTCAACCATTCATGATATCAGTAGATGGGTTTGTAGCTTTGATTTTAGTACCAAGTCCAATTTTACAGGCTATAAGCTAGAGGGAGTCAAGACCTTGAGGAATGTCAAGATCAAGTGGGATTTCCTCCATGATATCAGATCTATTTTGTGTAAAGTAAATAAAGATGATTTTATCAAGAAAAATTAGATCTGTTGTTGGTAAAAAAAAAAAGTGAGATTTTGAAAAGAATCAGATCTGTTTTATGTAAAGTAAAAAAAAAAAAGATTTTCGGTTTATGAAAAACTAGATATGTTGTTAGAAACAAATAAAAAAGGCTTTTGAAAGAGGATCCACATTCATGAGACAAATTTATTATGCATGCATCACATATTAAAAAAAAAAACTTAACCTAACTCTTAATTCTTCCTTTGAAATTTGGAAATCTATATTTTTATAACAAAGAAAACTTTTCAGAAAAAAAAAATTGGATCTGAAAATACAGATCCATTTTGAATCTTTATAAAAAAAATTTGTTAATCATTGTAGATTTTGAAGTAAAAAAGAAAGCATTGAAATAAACAATCATCTAAGGTATCTAAGCATAGCAATTGTATATTAAGAACAAGACATAATGAAACATACTAAGCATATTCATGCATCAAACAAAAACAAATAATTAATGGAAAAAGAAAAGAAAGAAGAAGAACAGAATACCTCTTACTTGAGCATACTCTTCTAATGAATGAATATTTTAGAAATCAAAAAAGTTTATTCACCTCTTTGAAGTCTAAAATACCTTACTTACAAAAAAGAAGTTCTTAAAGCACAAGTCTCCAGAACGTCTTTAATGTAAGGGGAATTGAAAAGCCAGAAGAGAAAAGCCCTTAATTTTGATTTGTTTCCTTTATTTATAAAGGTTGGGATGCTGAATAAGATCAGATACAAACTGGAACACATCCTTATCTCTAAAAAGTCGAAAAAGATAGGTTTTATCTTAATTAGGAAGTCACCGGGCCGGGCCGGGCCTAGTCGGGCCGCAAATTAGGGCCAATCGGCACTTGGGAAGTGCCAATCGGCACTCCAAGAGTGCTTGTTAGGTTCTAAGACTTTAGGAACTAATGTATTAGAACGCTAATTTGTATTATTGGAAAACCATGATCAAAATAGGTGTTTAGTATTGTTTTAGACTTGCTCAAAATATGTTGTCTATGTAAAGTTGGAATTGAGTTAACTGCAGAATTGAGTGTGCAATTCTGACTGGCTCGATCGATCGAAAATTAGGCTCGATCGATTGAAAGTCGGCCAGAATGTTTTTTTTTCAGAATTTTCCAACACAGCCCTAAGCCCATATGATGTGTAGGGTTTTATGTTTTGCCCTAGGTATAAAAGGCAAACCCGAGCTACATTTTTGAGGTTGCTCTATTTGCTGTGTGTGTGAATCTCTTGTGAGATCTAAGAGGTGGTTGCCTTCACACATGCTTAGGATTATCAAGAAGGAGATTTCATTGAGAGCTTGATAATAATTTAGTTGCTACACTAAAGAGCTTAAAGATACACAAGTGGGAGTGCTTGTGCTTGCTGGAGAATCCAAGAAAGAAAGAGTCCGTGGTCTTAGAGCTTGCACGTGGTCGTGTCAATAAACTTTCTATTGGTGGGTGCAATAGGATGTTAGTGGTCTAAGTCGATATTGTAAAACTTCGATTCTTTCATTAGTAGATTTAGATTTACCTTGAGGATAGCTAGGTTAAATCCTCACCAGGTTTTTTACCGGTTTGGTTTTCCTGGATCATCATATCATGTGTTATTTATTTTCCGCACTTTGCATAATATGATTTATATGTGTTAACCTAGAACTTGATAATTTGACTAAGTTAATCACTTGGCTAATTAACTAGGTTAATCTGGTTGTGTTTAAGGGGTCTAAAAATAAACAGTGCCGAATGGCCCTCTTGGGTGCCAAGCCCACATTTGAGTTTTTGTCCAATTTGGACTCCTTTTTGGAGGATTTTTTAGCCGGGTACCTAGACACATTTTTAATTCATATTCTAAAAATTAATCCATTTTTCTCGATATTCAGGTCTTTAAAGTGATAATTATTTTGTAGATAAATATTCCAAAAAAAAACCTTGATTATCCACAACTTCTTTGTTATATGACTATCCACTTTATTCCCATGCAAGCAGGCCTATTTTTGACATTAACCAATAACCAATTACAAAATTATTTAATTAATTTTAATTTTTTAACCAATCAGAATTAATTTAAATTAATCATGCGTGATCGGCTCCACCCAAACAAAATGCATGCAGATTGTGAAAACTTGATTATGTGATATCTTTCAATCCGACAGTCCAATTTGGAAATCAGACATATCGTCGCGATCGTTAGAACCTCAAGATCATTTTTATGATATGCAATGAATGAATTAATGCATGTAATGCAACTCCAAATTTTGGGTATATGAATGTTCACTTTAGTCATCTTCCTATATTAAATTATGGGTGCAAAATCGAGTGTCTACAGAAAGCATGCTAGATTGTTAGATTTCTTGCTTTCTTTGTTTTTCTATTCAGAGTTTCAGGGTTAGGGTTTTAGGCTTGTATGCGTGCATGTGCTTCATGCATGTGTATGCAAACTCGAAGTGTGCGTACGCATACAGTTGGGATACGCATGCATACCCTATGTATGTGCATGCACACTCGTGTCCAGAAACCCTAATTCACTTCTATTTGGTTTTTCTTTGTTTTCTTTTACATGTTTAGCTTCTGTTTAAGCCCGTCTTTCATATCTTTGGGTACCCGTTCTTCTGTTTTGTCTTGCTTTATGCATGTGTATGCAAACTCAAAGTGTGCGTACGCATACAGTTGGGATGTGCACGCATACCCTATATATGTGCACGAACACTCGTGTCCAAAAACCCTAATTCACTTCTATTTGGTTTTTGTTTGTTTTCTTTTACATGTTTAGCTTCTATTTAAGCTTGTCTTTCATATCTTTGGGTACCTGTTCTTTTGTTTTGTCCTGTTTTGTTTTGTTTTATCTTCTTAATGTTGATTAGGGTTTTAGATTGTTTGAATGCCATGAACATGCATATGAATATAAACATGAATTGATGCATAGGTGTTGTGTTGCAGTGAGGTAAGTCATGCATAGATCACATGAACATGCATTCTAGCTTTAAAATATGAAGTTGCCTAATATGCTTGGTTGAATACCATGAGTTTTGATGCTTGGATGTTTAGATGATTTTTTCAGATCTGCCTTGAGATATTTCTTCCTTTGGTGATGTATGCTTAATGCCATGATAGATGAATGCTAGGCTTGGGGATGATATGTCATGTTGTTTGCTTTTAGATGCATGTTAGTATGTGTGTGTAAGTTAGAATAACATGTTAAGTATGCCTTTAACGAGATTAAGACTTGGAACACAATGAGTGGAGGCCAACTCATAGGTTGGGTGGAGTTAGGTGCCTAACACATTCCCACCCTCATACCTAAACTTCGGACACGTGTTTTGGTAAAGATCAATCCATCCACAAGGGCACTATATTTATGGTTCCTAGACCTAAATTAGGTGGCGACTCCATTTACACCCTTCACTGTGGTCCACCCTAGGCCAAGGCATACTTCCCACAAATTTTTGGAGAAAACTCCCAAAAAAGACTTTGTTGGAAGTGCTTGCGCCCACAGTAGCGATTCTGCTAGAGATAGAGAGTTTGACTCTAATGTATTCCTTTTCTTGATCTTGATAAAGGCTTGTTTAATATTGTTTGCACACACTTTCAATTGGTTCTTTTGTCCTTTTGCCATTGTTGGTGATGAGTGGGAAAGTGGAGGCTCTATTCGGGTCAAGACTTTCCGAAGTTCATCCCACCAATTCATGATCCGTGCCATTGCCTATGATGGGCTTTGAGTACATTAAAGGCTTGCCACCAATTTATTACGGTCCATTTAGGACTAAAGTTGGAATCATGGCCCACCTAGTTGTGAGTGACCTATTGATCTATCCCTTTAGCTCTAAGGAGCTTACCCACACATAGAGAGATCCTAGATCCTATCAAAAGAGGGTACCCTTTATATCTCTTGTTTATTCAACCATATATCTTGTGTTCACCTAACTCTAAAGGACAAATAAAAGATGTAAAATTAAAGGATGGCACAAAAGTTATGGCATACCCTAAGACATTGGGATGAAAAGAAAAGAAGTTCTCACACATAAGAGGCTTGTCCCGAAATTCAAAGATATATCTTAACTTGAAAGGTTCATAAAATCATAGCCTACTTGCTATCGTAATCCTACTTGGTGTTGCCAAATGCGAATGGCTATCCATCTTGCTTCTTCATTAATGGGGATCATCTAGTGGACCAATTTCTCAGTGGCATTTTGATCACCATGTTCATGCATGACTATTTGACAAGAGACCTTATGTGCATTAAAGTTCTTTCTTCATATTCAGTTAAACGATGCTTAAATCCTCAAGCCTTCAATGATTCATTCATCTTGAAGGCCTTATTAGTTCTTTGGACTTTAGATTCTTAACCTCAATTGATTTTTGAACCATTGGAATTTTTTTCTCTCACATTTTCAATTTGTGGATCACACTTGAATTGAAATATCTTGAATCATGGCTAGCACTCTCCACAAGTCATTACAAATGGATATTAAAGCTGGTAACCACGTGTGGCTCAGGGGCACTGTAACACAACTTGAACTCTATTTATGATGTTAATAATTTAAGTGGGGGAGATTATAATGCCTCAAATTGAGTGGATTAAATTGTTTAAGTGTGTATTTTGCAAATGTACACTAAGTCCCAACATTATCACTCTTTTTTGTTTATCTTCCTCAATCCTGAGAGTGGGAGATAATCAAATTTTTATTAATGTTTTTTTCCCAATTCCAACATTATCACCCTTTGTGTCTATTTTCCTCTATGATATTATTAATATTATTTTTTTAATGACTAAATTTTTGATAAATTAGATGAGCCCATGTTTTTTTTTTTTTTTTTTTTTTTTTTTTTTGGGGTCTTCTTTTAGGGCAATTAGATAGTGGTCATTAATTCACACTCATATACCCTTATTTTATTTATTTATTTATTTAAAGAGAAAATAGAAACAATAACTTCATTTCATTTAACTTGAAAGAAAACATTATAGAGTTTCATTGGCAATTATAACAACATTACATTAGGATGGCTCTCAATCTATACATTCTCTAAATAAAAAATAAAAAAAATTATCGCATTTCAGGCCATCCAATAAGCAGCTTCATTACCCTGCCTTCTCACATGCAAGAATTCCCATTGTCCTACTCCTCTGTCAGCAATTTTCACATCCTCAATTACAGAATATACTGAGGCTCAGCATTCCTCTTGATCATTTAGAACATTAATAACATAAACGTAGAATCTCCCTCGAATATGACATAATAGAAACTTGTTTCAGCCGCTAGAATGGTAGCTCTTCTCACAATTGCAGGACACAGATAATCTAGCGATTCAAACAGAGCCTCTTGTAAAGACAAGGCTTTGAAGCTACCTGCAGTGTCACTAACCAAATCAATATCTCTATGGACTAAAGTATTTGAGCTAAACTAACATATAAATACCCGTACAAAATTACTCCAACACGTAAGTATATGAAGCAAATCTAAACCTTGTTAAGAATCAAGGTCAAATTATCTTCATAATAAAATCTATAAAATACAAGTACTCTTAGCAATTCCATATAGAAAATAACATAATAGAAATCTCTAATGACAAAAGGTCTCCAAATGCAATGAAAATTTCCAAGCATTACATAAATAGCTAATAGCCCAGTCTCTGCAACTCAACAAATATATGATTACATACATCAATTCTTCCCTCAAAGCTTTAAATCTCAAATATTGAAATAGGAATGGGAGAGTTTGACAACTCGATTAGTAAGAAAAAACATGGTACTCAACAGGATAGACCAAGCTAACAATAAGAGTATATTTTCTTCTTTTTATAATAGAAAGTTGAACACATCAAGTAGGATTAGTTGATGTGGAATAAGGACAAACATGATAATTTCTTTCAAATAGCGAATGGATGAATTATTGCTAAAGAGTCCCAAAGATCATGCATTCTAAAGTGGCTGTCATAGCAGATATAAATAAAAGATGGCAATAGGCTTGGCTTAATGAATTGAATTTCTAAAGTTTGCTTCAGTTAATTGGCTGAATTTGGCAATACAAATAGAGATTAATAAATATATCATTACTCATGTCACCTAAAGTTTAAATTCTGTCCTCATATACTGAGTGAATTATAAAGTGAAGATCTATTTCAATTTATTCATCACAAATCGTTGAACAATAGGACCTTCTTACATAATAGAAAATACCAGTGTTGAGCAATCTATTATATAAAGCTATGAATTTTTTTATGCCTTATTATTTTCTTTCGGATATGTATTTTAGGAGTTTTGAAGAATTTTGACAAGAAAAGGGTGCTTTTAAGAAGGCAAAGTCAATAAAAACTATGAACATTGATACAAAATCCTTGACGGTGCTCCTTAGATATTTACACTAACAAATATGAAGAACATAAGCTCATTGTCAAATCTCAAAATGTAAAATACAATGACTTCGTTATGACATTACTTTTCGGGAGAAACTAACTTGGTATTCCAGACTGTGCAAATTCTAATAGGCTTGCGCATCAGGAGTTCTTCTCTACAGGGAATGAATTCCTTAAATTACACAATAAACTACCTCTCTTACCTATTGAAGACCAAAAAGACCCTCTTGAAGCTTTCTTTGATATGGTAGCCTTAAGAGAAGTTCGCACTCTATGACCATCCTAAGCTTTCTTGCATGATTTCATTTTCTTTCTATGAGGTGGCGTTCTCTTTGCAAGATCTTCTAAGCACTTCACACTTGCTAGAGATATAAAAGACTGACAGTGATCCTAATTTTAAGGAGAGGGCATAAAAGGCAGTGGTTCGGCTCCATATGATTTCTTTACTTTTGTAGCTTATGGACTGAGGTTGATCTCTCAGATAATGCAAAATCAATTTGCTGCACATCCTGATGTATAGATATTTGGAAAGGGCATCTTATAAGTAATAAGTTTATGCTTCAAAGAACGAGAATATCATAGACTAAAATTCGAGTGACTAATGCAACTTCACTGATATCAAATCAAATATGGTTAGTTTTTATATTGGATTCTATCTTCAGCAGGAGAAGTGAGGTTTATTATCAGAAATAGCTTAGATCCAATAGATCCAAATCCATCCAAATATCAGAAACTGGTGATTGAATGCATCACTCATTATTGATTATTCCTCATCTTTCTGTTGGAGTTGGATTCACAATACATGCAAATTGCTCCTTTAGCTATTCAATGGATTTTGAATTTTTGACATTTGGTTTTAATTTGTAAATGAATAATAAAAGTATGTTGGGAGTCAAACCAACAAACATCAAATGGCTAAGATGGTTAGGTACTTAGATGATCGAGGTTGAACTACTAGACATTTGATCTAGTGGTATGTTATGTATGATTTATGCTTCAGCAATGAGAGGTTCTAAGGAGTTCAATTCTTAAAATTTTCAGTTTCTAATCTGTCACTTTAAATATTAGTGCCAACTATCAAAGTAGGCATGCTATAGCCAGATTATAACCTCTTTAGCTTGAGGGGTTAGTCACAATTCCGAGATCTAAAGACCCTAACTGAAAACACCAAACTGTGACATAGCTCAATTCTATAAATATGAGCTTCATAACAAAGCTTCTCCTGTGAATACAAAACTCTATTTCTTTCTCAAGGCGAGAAATGTCCCGCTCCAATGTAGGAGTAGGAGTTTGCTCTTGCATGGCTTTAAGAGTGGAGAGATCTTCACACCATTGAATGTCCTTCCTGGGTATTATTTCATTCAAAATTACTTATATAGTTTTATCATTACTTGATGCTGGCTTCACATTAGAAGATCCACTGGCACTACTATACAGCCAGAAAAAAAAAAGCTCAAATCAACTCTAGAAAAAAGAATCCATTTATGCCAATCAAAACCATTATTCCTAAAACAGAGTAAGAAACTTAATTATGCCAATCAAACTACCAAATAACTTATCAGCTTGAAATGTGTAACTGCTGTCCACATATATATTATATGGATTTTGCTAATGTATGCTCTAAAGGCACACAATAATTTTCATTTTTGGAAAAAATATTTCTCGAGAATTGAAAAAGTATTGACAACTTTTTCAATTTTCAAGAAAATATTTTCAAAAATAGATGGCTTAAATTAACCAGACCCATATTATATAGCAGTTTGTAAAAAAATTGAGACGAGAAAGAATTGAACCTCAAATCGATTTTGAAAGCTGGACAGCTGAGAGCAGTTGCTGCTGGTGTGGCATGTTTGGTGTTTAAGGTGTACAAATGATGTAAACTAAACAATACCGTTTCAAAAAGGACAAAATAGTTTATAAAAACATCGATCTCTAAAACTTTTCTTTTTTGTATCCATTTGGTTGTGGCTAAATGACTCACTAGTACTTCACAAACTCTACAAGTGTTTTATGTGGCTAAAATAAATTATAGTGCTTATACAAAATAATTTATTTAGGTATGCTCTATGATGTATAACTAATTTGAGTGAAGTTCTGTTACGTCATTACCAAAAAATAAAATTTATTTAGGTCATTTTTCCCCTCTTAAGTTTTAGGAGTACTCATTTGTGCTTATTATGACCTAGATAGGAAATCTAGACTAAAATTATTTTATAATTAAATTAATTTTGTTATCATGGTTATAATGCTTGTCCTATTAGAATTAACATCTTTTAGTGTTCCCAATGTTTTCTTTTATTTAGAGTTTTATTATTATTATTTTTTTCAATCTGATAACATTTCTTTTATAATAAAAGGACCAGATTATGTCATAGCATCAATCCATTAACAAAACACATAAAACAAGGATTTTAAGGGGGAAAAAACTCTCAAACAATCTCACGTTGACATCATGATATTTGTTAATCTCTCTAAACAACCACAAAGAGAAACTAAGAATCTATAGAATCATTCAAAAAAAAAAAAAAAATTTGCATCTTCATTTTGCATTTTCTTCATCTTCTATAGTGATATGAGAGCTCATAGGTTCAACAATACATCTTTTCTTGCTCAAAAAATTTAAAATAAGATCAACTAAACAATGAAATAGTAAGCACCCCAACGTTTATGCTCTTTGTGGATCATCTTAATCTAAACTTGGTCAATTCCAAAACAAACCGATTCATCTTAGTTAAACCCACAACTACACAAGAAAAGTAATTGTTGGCTTAGTTAAACTTGGTCAAATTTCCAAAACAAACCAATAGCCCTACCTAAGCCTAGCTGCCAGTAACAATATGATAACTAGATTTTGGCAACATGCTTAGCTTTCCAAACTTTATTTCATAGAACTCCAATAACTCAAGCCTGAAAACAAATGCACGAAGACTGTCTTAGCTGAAATTCAAAACTCAAGACTAAAAATAATGAAATCAGAAAATCAATAATAATATATACTGAAGAGGAATAATTTGATAGAACTCTCATATGAACGGACTGCTCCCCTGTATCTACCAAACAGACCTATGATCCAGTACTGAACGAACCCAATGAGGAGGGGTGCAAGGCCCAAGGGAGATCTGATCTTGATGTTTCCTTATCTCCAATAAACCCTAAATGGGAATACTTGCGGCCCACACCACATGATGGCATCCTAGTGCAAATAGGATTCTGTTAACCACGTTTGTTAAGGAAGGATCTTCTCAATAAGGAAAAGATACTTGTCCATCACGTTTGGGACTCTTTAGGAGAATTTCTACAAGGAAAGACTTCGACTCCAAGTTAAAGAGGTCTACTAACTACAACTATAAAAGCTCCAATACCCTCACTAATCAAGGTACGCATAATTTACCCTCTTTAGCACTCTAGAGTTGTGAGAATATTTCTGACTTAACCTTCAGAGGGTATTCGGCCAGCACCACACCGGTGCTCTTCGCAAGGTTTTCTCTTTTCTTTGTTGTGTAGGTTCATATTCAAGCGCGTAGGTTTCGTGTGGCTCATTGTTGAAATTCTTGACTTCATCATATACAATCATATAAAAGGAGCAAAAAGCATAATTAAAAAGTTTGGATCACAACAAATTTACACCTCCCAATTTACTTACCACCTCACACAAGGGTCATTAAAATATATATATATATATATATGGTGGGATCAAGTGTGAGGTGGTAGACAAATGAAGTGTTGGTGTGAAATTATTGTTGTAACTCTAACTTTATTGATTGATGTTGAAAATAAACACATGAGAACATATATATATATACCAAAATGACAATGCTTGAAATGGCGCATACTTATCATAAATACGTTTGACATCTTCTTTGGCATTCTCTTTTTTTGTCTTGTGAACCTGACACAAAGAATATATAATAGTTATTAAAAAGACCATACAATTAAGCAAAGCATTATGATTTTATGGCATATTTACATGAAGCTACCAATATCTCAAAACCTGTTGTAAATGTCGCTTTGTTTCAGTATCCATAGGGACCATTTGATAAAATCCAATGCACATCATTAGTGTGGCACATGCATAAGGACCAAAGCCTTTGATTTTACTCAATTTGTCATATATTTCCTCATAGCTGGATGTTTTCTTGAGCTTAAGCTTAAGCTTTCCATCCTCTGCACGTTCAGCAAGTTAAAAAATGTGACGTGCTCTATACCCAAGTTTGCAACGTTTTTTCAAGTAACCCTTGGTAAGGGTAGCTAGTTCTTTTGAGCTTGGAAAATTCCCTAATGCCTTAACTTTAATATTATTGCCTTCTAGAAGTTGTGAATTTGAGCAATTCTCATCCACACATTTGTTGACCTTACTTTGTTTTCGAGAAAATTTCTTTCTCTCTAACCCTTTCTTTTTGGGATGTTTGACTATATTTTCACTGTTCCAGCCATCAGCTAACTCTGCTTGAAGTTCACATAGAGCTCTAGCCATATCCAATGTCCTCGTCCACCTATTTGAATATCATATTGTATAATACATACACAGACACACCTGTGTGTTAAAATCTTATCCACAACAATTTTTATAACTTTCTTCATAGTTGTTAACGTGATTTGTTTTAATTAGTGCATAATATAAGTTGTGTAAACCACATAAAAATAATGTTCGTCTTAAAACATTCTATTTAAGCAATTGTAAAAAAAAAAAAAAAAAAACAAAAAAAAAAATTGGGTCTATAGTATTAGTGTATTACTTGTAATTTTTATTTAAAGTAATATTTAAAAGAAAAGATTTACGAAAAAGTAATTGCAGTTTGACATACTTTTTCTCACACAAGCATATCCTTAATAGTTGCACCACCTCTTCTTTTTCTTTCTTTTATTTTTATTTTTACTTTTTGTGCATATCAATTTATCCTTATTGGCTTATGACAAAGAAAATTACTACATCCACAATATATTCATAACAATTTTACAACAAATTTTAGGTGGCAAATTTTTATTAGTAGACAAAAAAGTAATTTTTGTGATGGGCCTAAATTAGAACTAGCAATAACATGCTACTTAGAATTTATTGTGAAATTTTTATGAAAATGTTGTATACGTAGCATCTCTTGCTGGCAAACTCATTACAACAAAAGATATCTTTAATCCAATTACTAGGAAAAATTACACTTCAACTCCTAAATTATATATTCTTTTACATTTACCCACTAAAATATACAACATTTTACACTTATCCTCATAAAATATTAACTTTTCCTCATCAGTTGGTCCGAAGGCTACAGTCCTGATGGGTAGCCGTTTAAACACTTGGGATAATAATTGAAAAGAACTTCGTGCTAACTTTTCCACATCAGCTGGTCCGAGAACTACAGGCCTGATGGGTAGCCGTTTAAACACTTGGGATAATAATTGAAAAGAATTTCGTGCTAACTTTTCCACATCAACTGGTCTGAGGACTACAGGCCTGATGGGTAGCCGTTTAAACACTTGGGATAACAATAATTGAAAAGAACTTCGTGCTAACTTTTCCACATCAGCTGGTCTGAGAACTACAAGCCTGATGGGTAGCCATTTAAACACTTAGGGCAATAATTGAAAAGAACTTCGTGCTAACTTTTCCACATCAGTTGGTCCGAGGACTACAGGCCTGATGGGTAGTCGTTTAAACACTTGGGATAATAATAATTGAAAAGAACTTTGCGCTAACTTTTCCACATCAGCTGGTCCGAGGACTACAGGCCTGATGGGTAGTCGTTTAAACGCTTGGGACAATAATTGAAAAGAACTTCGTGCTAACTTTTCCATATTAGTTGGTCCGAGGACTACAGGCCTGATGGGTAGTCATTTAAACACTTGGGACACTCATCGATAAAAGTTCATTAATAATAGTATCTTTTTAAGTTGTTTACATTCCACGGACGTGGTATCACACGTTCGTCCAGATTAACCAAAAAATATGCACCCATGCCGGCCACTAAGGTGATGCGATATGGTCCCTCTCAATTGGGTCCCAACTTCCCCCAGTCAGGATCTTTCGCTGTGCCAACTACCTTCCTCAATACCAAGTCCCCAGGAGCTAGGGGTTTGGTTTTAACATTAACGTCATATCCTCTCTTAAGTTTGTGCTGATAGTAGGCTAGTTGGACCATCGCGTTCTCCCTCTTCTCCTCGATCAAGTCCAAGTTTTTCTCTAGCAGGCCATTGTTCGTGTCTGGACAAAATGAACTAGTTCTCATCGTCGGAAGGCCGGTTTCTAGTGGAATGACAGCTTCGGCTCCATATGTCATAGAGAATGGAGTCTCCCCAGTGGACCTGCGAGGGGTGGTGCGGTACGTTCAAAGGACGTGTGGCAGCTCTTCCACCCGTCTGCCCTTCGCGTCATCTAATCTCTTTTTTAGTTCGTTTACTATGACCTTGTTAACGGCTTCCGCTTGTCCGTTGCCCTGGGGGTAGGCGGGGGTGGAGTATCGATTTGTAATTCCTAAATCTCTGCAGTATCTCCTGAATTCCCTGCTGTCAAATTGTAAGCCATTGTCCGAGATTAGGGTCCGAGGGACCCCGAACTGAGTCACGATGTTCCTCCAGACAAATCTCTTGACGTCTACGTCCTGGATGTTCGCCAAGGGCTCGGCTTCCACCTATTTGGTGAAATAATCCGTGCCAACCAGCAGATATCTTCTGTTATTGGTCGCTTTAGGGAAAGGGCCCACAATGTCCAACCCTCACTGAGCGAACGGCCAAGGGCTGGAGAGAGGGTTGAGGGCTCCTCCGGGTTGGTGTATATTTGGGGCGAATCGCTGGCACTGATCGCACTTCTTCACGTACTCTTGGGCCTCTCTTTGCATATTCGGCCACCAATATCTCTGAGTGATAGCGCGGTGCGCCAGAGATTTGCCGCCTGTATGACTCCCGCAAATTCCTTCATGGAGCTCTTCAAGTAGTGATTCGGTTGCTTCGGGGTGTACGCACACTAAGTATGGCCCCGAAAAGGATCGTTTGTACAATTTCTAGTCCCCAGACAACCAGAACTGCGTTGCCTTCCTTCGTATTTTGTCAGCTTCGCACTTTTCTTCTGGCAACTTGTCCTCTTTCAGGAATAGTGCTACTTGGTCCATCCAACTGGGCTCAGCTTTCAATTGGTGGACCTGGATCGCTTCTTTCATAGGCTCGTTGGGCTTGTTCAAATATTCGACCAGAATAACCCGAAGGAGGCCATGGGCCGAGGTGGTTGCTAGAGTGGCAAGGGAATCAGCATGAGAATTACTGCTCCGGGAGATGTGTAGCAAATTGAAAGATTCGAACTCCGATTGCAAGCGCCTGACCTGTTCCAAGTACTCTCGCATTCTTTCATCTCTTGCCTTTCACCTGATTGACCACCAGTCTGGAATCCGAGACCACCAGTCTGGAATCCGAGAACAATTCTATCCTTCCCTCCCCCCCCCCCCCCCATTTTCTTCACCATGGCCATGCCCGCCAATAGAGCTTCATACTCCGCCTCGTTATTTGTTGCCGCAAAACCCAGCCTCAACGATTTTTCAATGACAATCCCCTCTGGGGACACCAGCACTAGCCCTACACCAGAGCCCTTGTGATTTGCTACGCCATCGATGTAGACCCCCCAAGGCGGTGGGTCGCGCTGAGCAATCAGGCCAACCAATTTTCCATCCGAGTTGTGTTGAGGGATTATCTCTTCTATAAAAGGCTCCGTGAACTCGGCTACCAGGTCCACCAAGACCTGACCCCTGATTGAGGTGGGGGGCATGTATTTAGGGTTCGTTTGGATACCGCTGAAAACTGAAAACTGAAAACTGAAAACACTGTAGCAAAATAATATTTAAATGTGTAAATAGTACCGTGGGACTCATTTTTAATGAAAAAGTTGTTGAAAAGTGAAAATTGTGGGTCCGTGAACAGAAAAAGTTGTGTGAAAAAGTCACATGTTGCAGCTACTGTTCAATGAACAGTAGCCGCAACAATGTTGCTACAATAACACTCTGTCTCTGAAAAGCTGGGGACACGTGAAAAAAAAAAAAAAAAAAAAAAAAAAAAAAAAAAAAAAGGGCTGAAAACGTAAACGTGAAACGCCAACGCGCCAGCCAAACACTCACTTAATGTCAAAAGACCCTAAAATCGTTCCCCACTTGGCGATTCGTCCGGTGTAATTGGCGCTCTTGAGTATAGCTCTAAGTGGAAGTTGGGTGAGGACAATGACCGTATGAGCTTGAAAGTATTGGGGTAGCTTTTTTGTACCGTGTACCACGGCCAGGATAGCTTTCTCTAAGGGTAGGTATCGAATTTCAGCCTCGTGTAATGACTTGCTTACATAGTAGACAGGTCGCTGTACTTCGTCATCGACCCGTATTAACACCAGGCTCACGGCATAAGGGACAACGGCAATATATGCAAATAGGACTTCGTCTCTCTCGAGGCTAGACATTATAGGCGGTTGTGAGAGGTATTCCTTTAGCCGTTGGAAGGCCGAGGCGCATTCCTCCGTCCATTCGAACCCTTTCCATTTATTTAGCAGCTGGAAGAATGGGCGGCATCTGTTCGCGGAGCGGGATATGAAGCGATTTAGGGCCACGGACATTCCGGTCAGCTTCTGGACCTCCTTGGGATTCCAAGGTGGCTTCAAGTCATTAATCACTTTGATTTGATCAGGGTTCACCTTAATTCCTCTATGGGTTACCATGTATCCCAGGAACTTGCCTGACCCCACACCGAATGAGCACTTAGAGACATTCAAACGCAGGTTACGCTCTCTGAGGATTTCGAAAACGCTTCCGAGGTCCGCAACATGCTTAGATACAACCTTACTCTTCACCACCATGTCATCAATGTACACCTCCACGCTCTTCCCCAGTTGGAGTTCAAACATCCTCGTCATCATCCTTTGGTAGGTTGCACTGGCGTTCTTTAATCCGAACGGCATTACTTTATAGTGGTAATTCCCAATTGGCGTGACAAAAACGGTTTTCTCCTGGTCAATTTGGGCCAGCGGTATCTAATGGTACCCTTGAAAGGCATCCAAGAAGCTCATCCGCGGATGGTCGATTGTTGCGTCTACCAATTGGTCAATTTTCGGCATGGGAAACAGATCCTTTGGGCAGGCCTTATTCAAGTCGGTGAAATCCACACAAACCCGTCATTTCCCGGTCTTTTTCTTTACCACTACAGTGTTAGCTAACCACTACGGGTAGAAAACCTCCTTAATTGCTCCAGCTCGCTTGAGCTTGTCCACCTCTTCTCTGACTGCATTTGCATGCTCCCTTAATGGGCACTGGAGTGGTTGCTTCCTTGGGGTGACAGCTGGGTTGACGTTTAGGCGATGGCAAATGAACTCCGGGCTCACCCTGAGAGCCTCCGTGGGGTCCCACGCAAATACTTCAACGTTTGACCTAAGGAACTCCATTATTTCTTCCTTCTCTTGGGAGGGTAGTTGGGAATCGATCTGAAAAAATTTCTCCGGATCGTCGCCAATCACGATTCATGTCAAGCTTTCGCATTTTGTCCCCTCAGCTGGGTCCTCGGTCACCAGCGCCGAGGACTTTGATTGCTATAAGCTCCTTTCCTCAGGAATATGGTTCTTGGCCTTTGGTGTATCGCGAACCGCGGCCATCAAGCACTGCTTGGCCATCGATTGGTCTTCCAAAATCTCCTCGACTTCGCCCCCCGATGGGTACTTGATCTTCTGATGACGGGTGGAGAAGACAGCCCCCAGTGCATGAAGCCAAGGTCTGGCTACGATGGCGGTGTAGGGTGAGTATGAGTCTACCACAATAAAATCTACTTCCACCACTTCCCGGCCGGTTTGCACGGGTAACCTAATTTGGCCCCTCGGGATGACCAATTTTCCATTGAAGCTCATCAATGGGGAGCTGTAGGGCATCAAATCTTCGAGCGACAGGTTTAGCCCCTTGTAGAGGTCAGGGTATATTATCTCGGCACCGCTGCCTTGGTCTACCATTACTTTTCTTACATCATACCCCCCAATCCTCAGGGTAATCACCAAGGCGTCATCGTGGGGTTGAATGGTTCCAATTTTGTCTTCATCCGAGAAGCCCAGTATTGGCTGCGCCTCATCTTTAGTCTTCTTAGGCCCCCGGTCATAGTCGTCAGGCGACCGCCGCGCAACAGACATTACCCCTGATGGGCAGGACCCTGTCCTTCCTGGTGCAGCGAGGATAACGTTTATTGTGCCCAAGGGGGGTCTCAGGGCATCATCCCTCCGAGGTCCTGAGCTCGACTGACGCCCCCGACCATTAGGGTGCAGGAACTGTTTCAGCTTTCCCTCACGGACAAGTTGGTCTAGATGATCACTCAGACTTCTACAGTCCTCGGTGGTGTGCCCATGGTCCTGGTGGTATTGACAGTAGAGGTTATGGTTGCGCCTCTTAGGGTTTCCCACCATCTTATTTGGGCGTTTGAAGAAGGGTTCATTCTTTATCATCTCTAGGACTCGTTGCACCGGTTCTCGGAATGTAGCGTGAACTGCCCGGACATCCGCCGACTCTGATTGCCCGGTCGGATCCCTTCGTGGTCTGCTGTTGCAGTATCGGTCTGACCTGAAATCCCTCCTTTCTTGGGGGATAACCTTGTCCTTTCCCTTCTTCTATTGCTGATCCTCTTCAACCCTTATGTACTTGTCGATTCTGTCCATCAACTGGTGCATGCTCGTGGCTGGTTTACCAGTTAATGACTTTCTCAAGTGTGATCAGTTGGGAGGCCGAGCTTAAAAGAGCTAATGGCCACCTTGTTAGAGTTGCCTTCCATTTCGTTGAATATTTCCCAATATTTATCCGAATGGGCCTTCAGGGTTCCCCCCTCTCGCATTTTCAGGGACGATAAGGAAGCCAAAGACTGAGGAGTTCTGCGGCACGTAATGAAATGAGAGCAGAATGCTTGGGTGAGGTCGTGAAAAGAACTTAGAGAGTCTGTCTCCAAGCTGTCAAACCATCTCATTGCGACCGGCCCTAGGCTAGAGGGGAAGATTCTACACATCAGAGCTTCATCCCTGGAATGGATGGCCATTCGTTGATTAAAGTGACTAACATGTTCTACCGGGTTGGTTTTGCCATGGTAGATGGTGAACGTTGGTTGATTGAAACGCCTGGGGAGCTTTGCCTTGTCGATGTTGCTCGTGAAAGGCGATTTGGAGATTTGGCTCAGGGCCTTACTCATGGCGTCGCTTCCTGCTCCATGGTGCGATGGGCTTCGACTCCGACGCCGACGATGACTCTCCTTTTTGTAAGAGAAAGACTCGCTGGGCGAGGTTCGAGACCTGTGTTGATAATTAGCGTCCTCGCTATCAGAGGAAGAAGCTGAGTCCAGAGGAGCCCGCTTTCTCTTAGCGTGGCGCAACTCCCTTTTCAGCCGGTCGATTTCCAACTGCATGTCCTTCCTGTCGTTTGCATGGGAGGCATGGTTTTCTTCTCCGGGGTGATTCTCGTCAGGGCGCGCAGTGCGGGCGTTTCTATCGCGGTCGCCCCTCTGCTTGAGGTTGAGGAAAGGGTTACCACGGTTAAAGCCCCCGGATTCTGTTGGACGCGGACCTCCGCCTGTCATGACTAGCCGTTGTCTTGACTACACCCGAGCTCTTCCCACAGACGGCGCCAATTGTAGGGTTACAATTTGTAGCCCAGGCCCAAAAGAGGAATTGGGTCCCTGTCCAAAGAACCCGATCTAATAGATTTTGTAGAGAATGGATTGAAGAGCAAGGACTAGACAAGATTCACAGCAGCTAAAACAGGATTTTTATTTAATACGTTCGAGTGTCCAGCATGAAAATCTCTCAAACTTAGTTCAAACTCCTTTTTTCCTTCCCCACACATAGGAGAGGTGTCTTACATTTTATATACATTCCTATGCTATCTTCACCGTCCACCTGTCGTCCATCGGGTTTGTCACTTGAGTGCTCGTCCCATCAGCTACCTTCCCAAGCCCTCTGTGAGTTGCTGTTGACAGTGCAACACTGTTCAATGGTCCCTTCCACATAAATGCGGCCAGAAAAGTGGTTGGTGAGCATTTAATGTGGAGGGAGTAGCCTTTCAACTGGACGTTTCTGGGCACTCCTTTTCTGCCCTTGTAGGGGTCTTTATTGTCAGGAGAAGTTTTCTGACTGATCATCAGTACTATGGGGAATGAGGCCAACTGGTGTCAAACAGCATCCGAGGGGGCACTTCCCCTCGGAACATATATCTCTAAGATCCCTAGGAATGGAATCCCCCCTCGGACCTTCCATGATTTTAGTCAGGGCTCAGGGCCCACCAAGCATTATGGGCCACTACCCCCCACAGTGTTCATCCCTTTCATATAGGCAATTCTGATGTTAATTTTATGCTAGTAAAATAAATGTTTAATTGCAGTAATTCAATTAAGTGTTTTGTGTTTTTCAAGATACGATGAAATAGGTTCAAGAATATTGTATATGCTAAATTAATCCCTTACTCAGTTACTCTTGTTGTTTTGTTTTGTTTTTTTACAATTTTAATTAGAAGTTATTGTAGGGTCACGATTTGCGGCCCAAGCTCAATAAGTGTCGGACTTTGGGTTAATGAGCCCAATACAATAAATTTGTAGAGAGTGGGTTAGAGAACTAGGCTTTAGCAAGTATAACAACAACTAGGATGGGGTTGTCAAATAATCATGCAAGAACAACCTACATAAGGTTAGGTCCTTGTGTTGTCCGAGGAGGAAAGTCTCTTTATATGTTGATGAAATTGGCTACAAATGCAACTCTGATTGCTACAGTATTTCTTCTCTATTTTTCTGATCTCCCTTCCTCCAGGGGTCTCTTACATTATATATCTCATTTCTGGTGATCTCGGCCCTTCTTCACCTGTCAATTATCTAAGCAACTACTCGAATACCTGTCCCATCAGACACCCCTTTTGGCGCCCTGTGAGTTGTAGTAGCTAAGGAAGCACTGTTCAGGGGTCTTCTCCACATAAATGCGGCTAGAAAAGTAGCTGTGACGCATTTAATGCGGAGATAGCATCTTTTCTTTAGGTATTCTTTGGGTTCCCCTCCTTTTAGCGTGTTCATTACACACGCTACTAACACTGGGGCTTTGATAGATGTCGGCCTCGTCACTGGAATTAGTATATGAGTTATGCTTGTCGTAGCCGAGGAGGGATTTCCTCCTCGAATCGCCTTCTGCTCCTTCCTTCCTTACGAGACTCTTAAATTGGTTTTCCTCAACCAAATATCCCTCCTCAGACGTGCCGACATCCTCGGATAAGGCCCAGGGCCAATATACAATTTTAGGCCCTTGTCCGTACAATAGCCCCTCAAAACTCCGGCTTTTGCCCCCTAATCCGAGGAGAAAATGTGGGGTTTTGATTTTTAAGAGACAAAAACATTTATTTCCTTAGTCCACATGCGTGGAATTATCATTTTGCACATTCCATGATTGCTATTGACGCTTCGAAGCCCACGATGCGTCATTAACTGCTCCAGGCGGCGCTTTGTCCTTCGCATCCAACGGTGAGAAGCAGATCCAACGGTTGATCTTTTCCTTCGAACTTTGAGCGGGATAACTCCCATTTATTTCTACCCCCTATATAAAGCCTTGAGGGAGCCCCTTTCTTCTTTACTTCGCAAATTTTCAAGTGCCCTAGAGAATTCTAGCGCTCCAACTCACAAAACACTCCAAGTTTCTAAGTCCCAGCAATTCTTTCATTCAGGAATTTTTTAAAGATTTTTTCCAAAGGATCAAGATTAGCACGCTTACTTTTGTAAGTTTCCATCTCTTTAAATTGTCTTTCCCTACTTAGCCAGTCTCTTCGGCCCTTTTTGTTCTTATTCCTTCACTTGCAATTTCCAGTTGCATTTCCTTAGGTTTTCAAAAATAGGTAGATTTAAGAACCTAGTAGATGCCCCTGCCAAAATAAAGGCTTTCAAGGGTAGATATCACATACCATAAAGGGTAGCCTTGCAATACTGTTCCTCGGAACAAATAACGATAGACAAGAAGGAAGGGAAAGTCATCATCCCCATGATAGCCTTCATAGAAGGGGGGATGACTCTCCCTATGGGTAGGATAACGTGGGATTACCTTCTAAACCATAGGATCTACCCACATCAGTGCGCCACCAACCTTTTTAGGGTCCTAGGTTGTTATGATGCTCTCAATGAGTATTTGGGCTTAGAGCTCACCTGGCACGACATGGTCCATATGTATGAGTGTCACAACCTAAAGGGGGCGGGATTTTACCTCAAATCCCGATCTGACGTCATGAGGCTCATCTCGTGTCTCCCTAAATCTAACAAGGGGATGAAAGACAACTACCTAATTGCTTCGGGGGAGTGGCATGATGGGCTCTATTGTCCAGTCTAAAAGGGAGAGCCAGGTGGGATGCCTTAGAATTAGTTTCCTTAGCAAAAAATTTAGATTCTTTAACCCGAACCATGCCATTATTACTCTTTCACTTTGCTTCCTTTTGACGATGAATTTTAATTTTCTAACTGTCTTGCTCCTTTGCTATTTTTGCAGATAAGGATTATGTGGCGCCTCGGCTCAGCTTGACCAACATTGAGGCTCTCAATTACTTGTTGAGGTCCGAGATCTTTGTAGCAAGAACAGGCAATTGAGGGTAGTCCATTTGGTTTTGGACTTCCAGCCTATCTCGGAGATATACCAAGAAGCAGGCAACGCCATCAGAGCGGGTGATCAACAGTTGGCTCGGATTGACGTGTCCAAACCTGATTTCCTAGCCCGACACGATCTTTCTCCGGTCTCATTGCTACGCTAACGGGACCTTCCTTTGTTGGTACAGCCCGTTCAACAGGTCCCGCCTGAAGCAATAGCCTCTTCAAACCCCTCTCTCGATGAAAAAATCGACTAGTTTTGTTTTGAGGAAGGAGAGACTCAGGGAGTGTAGGTGATCTTTGACTCGGACGCTAAGGATGAGCTAGATAGGCATTCTAGTGCCCGTGTCCCAACTCTTGTGACTTCCCGTCTAGAAGCTACCTCCGAAGAAGAGGAGGACAAGATGGCTTTGAACAAGGGAGGCAAAAGCCTAAAGGAGCTTATGGCTGCGAGGAGCAAAGTGCCAACTCCGAGAGACACCTCCAAGCCCCAAACTCAGCCCACCCTCCCCCTTCTTCCTCCATCTTCCACCGATCCCAGTTTGAAGCCAATTCTTGATTTGAGGAAGAAAATGCCCAACGAGGCGCTTGAGGAAGGTGAGGTGGGCCCTCAAAAGGGGACTAAACAACAGAAAGTGGCCAAAAACCACCAAGACAAGAGATCCACTTCTGTTGATAGCCGGGAGGGCTCTCTGGGGGCCACCTTGCACTTGGTCCCCTAGGCTGCAGGTAAATGGTGCCCCCATCCCTTGGGACTCTTCAGTCCAAAATTATCAAGGGGGGCATGCAGATCACATTGCTGAAGCATTAGAGTAGCCGCTTCTTTTACCAAGAGATATGGAGGCTTACAGGCACTTTGAACAGTCTAACCTTTTCTTGTCCCTTAAGAAGGATCTTGCCATGGTAAGCGGTTTGACATTTTTTTCTAATTAAGTACTTAGTTGCTTTTATTCACCCTTTCCCCTTTTCTTATACTTAACCCTTCTGGTTTGCTGTTGTACAGATTACCCAACAGGTTTTTGTGGCCGAAGAATGGGTCAAGGATGCTCGCAATAAAGCCAAGGCAGAGGCCCAATCTCGCGCTGAGACCGATAAGGAGTTGGGGGCTCTCAAGCAAGATCAAGCCAAGCTATATGAAAAATTGAATGAGGCGATCAAGGCCAAGGATAGCGCCGAGGTGGGTCTAAAGACTGTGAAAAGGCAGGTCGAGAACCAGCGCCAAAAGCTGCACATGACTGAGATAAACTTGGCCACCGAAAAGCAGCTGGTCAAAGATCTTAAGGCTGAACTTCAGAAGGCTAAGGAGGCGACTCAATTGGCTAAAGAGGCAGTGGAGGCTGAGAAGAAGGCATCCTATCTACATAGCGTGGAAGAGACACAAATAAGGCTTGCCGAGGAGCTCTTGAAGGTATGCCGGGATTACTGCGGCATATCATGGGGTAAGGCCCTTGACGCTGCAGGAGTCCCTGCAGACTCTGTTTTGAGGCAACCTGGGAGTGTATACTAGCACCCAGAAATTTGTGAACTCATAGGCCTTAAGTCTTCTCTCCCTGAGTACGCGCCTGAGGCATCCGAGCAGCCCTTGACCAGCCAAGCTACTCTTGCTCTCCCCGAGGCTTCCAAGGGATTCGATTAAGTTGGTGATCAAGGCTAGGGAGCTGAGGGGGCCTAGGATAAGGATAAGGGCCAAGAAAAGAAGAAATCCCCCTCAAAGGCCAAGGATAAAGCCAAGGATGCTGCCATCTCCCAGCCGAGCCAGGCTGATGACCTTTCTGCCCTCAAGGCCAAGACTTAGCCATTAGGACCCTTTCATTCTCTCTTTTGTGTAGTGCTGTTACTATTTTTTGTTGTGGCTTTTGCCACCATATGTAATGAAACTACTTTTGATTAATGAATGGAGTTCCTTTTCAATTTCTTATTTCTTTGCTTTTCATACTGTTGGGTTTATTGTTATCTCAAATAAACTTGTCTTGTAACTATTTTAGTTTTAACAAACATTAACAATAATTGGCTATGATTTTGGACAAATAATTCAAGAATTTACACTTGGATAAATAATTCAAGAATTTTAACTTACCCAGAGCCAACGATTTTGGATCTGCTTTGACACTTAATGAGAAACAAATGGATACCATGGACTGTTAAAAAATGTATTAATTTTCCCATAGCATCTAGTCCGAAGACTACAGGCATGACTATGGTTCTGTTTAAACACTTAAAAAAGAAAAAAGAAAGAAAAGTAAGGAGTGCAATGCCTTTTTGCAACGAATGAACACATTTGACAAAGGAAACTTTTATTAATAATAATACCTTTTTAGGTTGTTTATATTCCACGAGCGTGATATTACATGTTCATGTATGTCTTCCAAAAAATATGCTTCTACGCTAGCCATCAAGGTGATGCAATACGGCCCTTCCCAATTAGGCCCTAACTTTCTCCATGCTGGGTTCTTTGTAGTACTCAGGATCTTTCTTAACACCAGATCACCAAGCACCAACGGTCTCAACTTCACATTGGCATCATAACCCTGCTTGAACTTGTGTTGGTAGTATGCCAACTGAACCATTGCATTTTCCCTTCTTTCTTCAATCAAGCCTAAGCTCTTTTCCAGCAGCTCATTATCAGTGGTCGGATTGAATGAGTTAATTCTTAACATTGGGAAACCAGTTTCCAAAGGGATAACGGCTTCGGTCCCATATGTCATTGAAAAAGGGGTCTCCCCTGTCGACCTGCGAGGTGTGGTTTAGTCTGTCCATAGGATGTGTGGTCGTTCATCCACCTACTTTCCCTTTGCATCGTCCAACCTCTTCTTCAGTCCGCTTACAATGACTTTGTTAACGGCTTGAGCTTGCCCATTTCCTTGGGGATAGGCTGGGATGGAATACCTATTTGTAATTCCCAAGTCACATCAGTATCTCTTGAAAGATTTGCTATCAAATTGAAGGCTGTTGTCCGAGATAAGGGTATGAGGGACTCCAAATTGCGTGACGATGTTCTTCCATACGAACCTCCTAGCATCCATGTCCCTGATATTTGCTAGAGGCTTAGCTTCGACCCACTTAGTGAAGTAATCCATTCTGACCAACAGGTATCTCTTATTCCCTGTTGCCTTAAGGAAAGGGCCTACGATGTCCAAGCCCCATTGAGCGAATGGCCAGGGGCTAGACACCGGGTTAAGGACTCCTCCCGGCTAGTGGGTGCTTGGTGCGAATCTTTGGCATTGGTCGAACTTCTTTACATAGTCTTGCGCTTCCCTTTGCATGTTGGGCCACTAATAGCCTTGGGTGATGACTCTGTGCGCCAAAGCTCTGCCTCTGGTATGACTCTCACAAATCCCTTCGTGTAACTTTTCGAGGAGTAATTCTGTTGCCTTGGGATGAACGCATAACAGGTATGACCCAGAAAAGGAACGCTTGTATAAATTTTGGTCTTCGGACAACTAGAACCGAGGAGCATATCTACATATTTTGTCCGCTTCTGATTTTTCCTCAGGTAGGGTGTCCTCTTTTAAGAATAGCGCTATAAGGTCCATCCAGCTAGGCCCCACTCTAACTTGGTGAACATGAATCACTTCTCTGGCTATTTCCGTGGGCTTATACAGGTCCTCTATGAGGATGATCCGAGGTAAACTCTATGCCGAGAAGGTTATGAGCATGGCTAGGGAATTGATATGCGTGTTTCCACTTCTGAGGATGTGCAACAGGCTGAAAGATTCGAATTCTACTTGTTGGTGCCTAAGTTGACCTAAGTACCCCTGCATTCTTTCGTCCCTTACTTCGAACTCCCATATGACTTGGCCGACGACTAATCTTGAGTCTGAAAACACCTCTACTACCTTTCTGCCCATTTTCCGAACCATGGTCATTCCTACTAGTAGAGCTTCATATTCAGTTTTGTTGTTGGTGGTCAAGAATCCCAACCTAAGTTACTTCTCGATGGTGATCCCTTCGGGGAATACCAACACTAACCCCACTCTAGAACCCTTCTGATTTGCTGCACTGTCAGCGTGCACTTTCCAAGATAGGGGGCCCTAACGGGAAATCATGCCAATTGATTTTCCATCCATGTGTTGCGTTTCCATTTCTTCTTCTAACGGGGATTCAGCAAACTCCGCCACTAGATTCGCAAGGATTTGACCCTTGACAGAAGTGCGAGGCATGTATTTGATGTTGAAAGCCCTAAGGATTGTGGCCTATTTAGCAATCTTCCCCGTATAATCAGCACTCCGGAGCAGGGCCCTAAGCGGAAGTTGAGTTAAGACAATGACCATGTGCGCTTGAAAGTAGTGGGGGAGTTTGCGTGTGGCATGTACCACTACCAAAATAGTTTTTTCTAGTGGCAAATAACGGATCTCGACCTCGTGTAGTGACCTGCTCAAATAATAGACTAGCCTTTGCGTGCCGTCGTCAACTCGTATCAGGACCAAGCTTACAGCATGAGTGGCCACAGCAATGTAGGCGAACAGGACCTCGTCAACCTCAAGGTTGGACATAATAGGAGGCCGAGAGAGATAGTCCTTAAGTTGTTGGAAGGCTAAGGCGCACTCCTTGGTTCACTTGAACCTCTTCCACTTGTTCATTAGTAGGAAGAAGGGTCAGTACCTATCCGCTGACCGAGAAATAAACCAGTTCAGGGCAATAGTCATTCCAGTCAGTTTCTGGACTTCTTTGGGGTTCCGAGGTGGTTGTAAGCTGTGGATCGCTTTAATCTGGTCTGGGTTAACTTTAATTGGGGTTAACTTTACTTCCCCTATAGGTTACCATGTAGCCCAGAAATTTGCCTGATCCCACACCAAAGGAGCATTTGGAGGCGTTGAGACGCCACTTGTATTTCCTCAGAATGTCAAATATGTCTCCGAGGTCCCCTATGTGCTCGGACACCATCTTGCTTTTTACCACCATGTCGTCTATATAGACCTTAATGCTTTTGCCTAATTGCAGTTCAAACATCCTAGTCATCATCCTTTGATAAGTAGACCCTGCATTCTTTAAACCGAATGGCATCACCTTGTAGTTGTAGTTTCCCGTAGGGGTGACGAAAGCTGTCTTCTCCTGGTCATCCAAGGCTAGTGGTATTTGGTGGTACCCCTGAAAGGCATTTAGGAAGCACATTCGAGGGTGGCCTACGGTTGTGTCTACCAGCTGGTCTATTTTAGGCATAGGGAAAAGGTCTTTTGGGCAAGCCCTATTCAGATCAGTAAAGTCCATGCACACTCGCCATTTTTCACTCTTCTTTTTCACCACCACGGTATTGGCTAACCATTCTGGGTAAAATACTTCCTTGATAGCCCTTACCTGCTTTAGTTTTTTCACGTCCTCTCTGACAGCATCAGAGTGTTCCTGGAAGAGCGCCGAGGAGGTTGCTTATTGGGTATAACTGACAAGTTATCATTTAGATGATGGCAGATGAAGTTCGGATCCACCCCTGGGGCTTCGTAAGCAGTCCATGCGAAGACATCAACGTTTCGTCTAAGAAACTCTATCAGCTCTTCCTTCTCCAAAGGAGGCAGCTGAGCTCCAACCTGAAAGAATTTCTTCGGATCGTCATTGATAACAACCATAACCAAATCTTCGCACTTCGTCTCCTCGGCTGACCTATCGATGGATGTCGCCAGATCTATTAATTGCTATAAGTCTTCTTCAGTACGGGCTGAGGACTAGGCCTCGGGCCGATGCCGGATGGCAGCCACCAGGCATTGCCTAGCCGTGGATTGGCTCCCCGCAATTTCTTCGATCTTAACCCGATGGGTATTTCACTTTCTAGTGCAGGATAGAGGAGATAGCCCCTAGAGTATGAAGTTAGGGCCTACTAACAATGGCAGTGTAGGGGGAATACGCGTCCACCACAATGAAGTCCACTTCTACGACTTCTGAGCCAGTCTGTATAGGCAGCCTAATCTGACCCTTCGAGATGATGACCTTCCCATCGAAGCTCACTAGGGGTGAGCTGTAGGGCGTTAAGTCCTCTAGTTTCAGGTTCAGTCCCTTGTATAGGTCGGGGTACATTATCACGGCACCACTGCCCTGGTCCACCATCACCCTCTTCACATCATATCCCCCAATCCTAAGGGTAACAACCAAAGCATCATCGTGGGGTTGGATGGTTCCAATTTTATCCTCGTCCGAGAAGCCCAAAATCGGTTAGACTTCCTGTCTGGCCTTTTTTGGTTCTCGCTCACCGTCCTCGGCTGGTAGCCGAGCCACAAACATCACTCAGGAAAGGCAGGATCCAGTTCTCCCTAGAGCGGCGAAGATAACATTTATTGTTCCCAAGGGAGGTCTCGAGGGGTTATTTCTCTGGGATTCTGAGTTTGTCTGGCCCCCCTGTTCGCTGGAGTGGTACAAGGGTTGCTTTAGCTTTCCTTCGCAAACGAGTTGGTCTAGGTAGTCCTACAGCCTTCTACAATCCTCTGTGGTGTGTCCGTGGTCTTGGTGGTATTGGCAATAAAGGTTGGGGTTTCGCTTTAAGGGGTTAGCCATTTTATTTGGCCATTTGAAGAATGGCTTATTCCTAATCTTCTCTAGAACCTAATGCACTGGTTCTCGGAACACAACATTGACTGCCTATGGATGGGTAGACCCCGACCGTCCGGCAAAATCTCTCCTTAGTCCGTCGTTATTATATCGGTCTGACCTAAAATTCCTTATCTCCTGAGGGATAACCTTCTCCTTTCCTTTCCCCTGCTGCTAGTCTTCCTCAACCTTTTCATACTTGTCAATCTGGTCCATAAGTTGGCGCATAGTGGTGACTGGTTTGCCAGTCAGGGATTTCCTCAAACCGTGATTAGTAGGGAGGCCGAGCTTGAAGGTACCGATGACCACATCATCAAAGTCACCATCTATTTCGTTGAACATCTCCCAGTATCTATTCGAGTACGCTTTCAGTGTCTTTCCTTCTCGCATGCTTAAAGACAGTAGGGAAGCTATGGGCCAAAGAACCCTGCTGCATGTGACAAAGCGGGAACAAAATGCCTGGGTGAGCTCCTTAAAGGAACTTACAAAGTTTGCCTTCAGGCTATCAAACCATCTCATCACAACAGGTTCTAGGCGTCTTTGGAGTGGACAACCATTCTTTGATTGAAATGGCTCACATGCTCCATGGGATCTGTTCTTCCATTATGGTGAAAGTAGGCTGAGCGAATCATCGAGGAAGTTTAGCCCCCTTGATCTTGCGCGTGAAGGGTGATTTGGAGATTTGGTCCAAGGCCTTGCTCATGACTTCGTTTCTCGCGCCTATATGAGGTAAGCTTCTGCCCTCCATTTGTGATGGTGTTCCTCTTTGTAGGAGAAAGACTCGTTAGGCGGGGTTCGAGATCTTCGCCTGTAATTGGCATCCCTTTCGTCATCAAAGGAAGCATCAGAGTTAGAAGGAGTTCGCCTTCATCGTGCATGGCGCAGTTCCCTTTTCAATCGGTCAATTTTCAATTGCATGGCTTTGTTAGGCTGGTCTTGAGAGACGTGACTTCTGACTTGAGTATGGCTTTTGCTTGTATGCGTAGTATGCACACTGCCTTCTCGATTTCCTTTACGTTTAGGGTTGGCGAAGGAGTTTTCATGCTCGGATGCCATGGATTCCGCCTAGTGTGGACCTAAACCTACCATCGTTAATCGCTGCACTCACTATCACACAAGTTCTTCCCACAGACGGGTCCAATTGTAGGGTCACGATTTGCGGCTCAAGCCTAATAAGTATGGGACTCTAGGTTAATGAGCCCAATACAATAAATTTGTAGAGAGTGGGTTAGAGAACTAGGCCTTAGCAAGTATAACAACGGTTAGGATGAGGTTGTCAAATAATCATGCAAGAACAACCTACATAAGGTTAGGTCCTTGTCTTGTCCGAGGAGGCAAGTCTCTTTATATGTTGATGAAATTTGCTACAAATGCAACTCTGATTGCTATAGTATATTTTTTCCGATCTCCTTTCCTCTAGGGGTCTCTTACATTATATATCTCATTTCCGGTGATCTCGGCCCTCCATCTGTCAACTATCTAAGCAACTACTAGAGTACCTGTCCCCTCAGACATCCCTTTTGGCGCCCTGTGAGTTGCGGTAGCCAAGAAAACACTGTTCAGGGGTCTTTTCCACATAAATGCAGCCAGAAAAGTGGTTGTGGCGCATTTAATGCAGAGATAACAACTTTTCCTTAGGTATTCTTTAGGTTCCCCTCCTTTTTGTGTGTTCATTACGCATGTTACTAACATTGGGGCTTTGATAGATGTCGACCTCGTCACTGGAATTAGTATCTGAGTTATGCTTGTCGTAGCAGAGGAGGGATTTCCTCCTCGGACCGCCTTCTGCTCCTTCCTTCCTTACGAGACTTTTAAACTGGTTTTCCTCAACTAAATATCCTTCCTCGGATGTGCCAACGTCCTTGGATAAGGCCCATGACTCAACATACAATTTTGGGCCCTTGTCCCTACAATTATTATTTGATGTATTTATCCATTCTATGTATAAGGCATGTGGGTAAATAAGGTTTTTCTTCGGCATTCTTTTCGTAAAAGCATCCACATCAGTGGATGCAAAAATTCTGTAAATTTGCACATCTAAAACCTACTTTTTCTATTTTACACATTCATTTTTACAAAACACCCACATTTTTCTATCTATTCTACACATTTATTCAATAAAATATTCATTATTTTACCATTTTTTTTTATTTTCTCACTCATGGCCTCTCTCTCTCACTGCTTCAATTTAGGTATTCAGACCCATTCAATCTGGGTATTTTCTCACGCATGATCCTCCTCTGCTGCGGCTGCGAAGGTTGATCGGAGCCTCCTCCAGCTCTCACCGAAGTCGACGCCGACGAAGATGATGCCATGTTCTCCGGCCAAATCAGACCAAAATCTCAGAATCCTTACGCCAACAAAGAGAATTGGCGAAAAGGTGATGAAGCTAAGAAAATGGGAGAGAGAGGTGAGAGTGAGGGTTTGCTAATCAGCGGTAGTGGAGGCATGGTTTGATTGGCGACAGTGGAGGCATAAGGAAAAGGAAGAGAACAAATGAGGAAAATGGAGAGTGAGGTTAGGTGAGAGCAGAGATAAGGAGAGAGTCAGGTGAGAGTGAGAGTGAGAGCAAAGACAAGGAGAAAGAAAAAATTATTAAAATATTAAATGCACATGCTACAGTAACCATGCATATATGCACGGTTACTATAGCAATTGCGCATTTATGCACAATTTTACACCCACTGATGTGAGTGTATTTTTGCTCAAAATGTGTAAAATCAGTTACTTTTTCCATTTTGCACAACTTTGCACATATGGATGAGGATGCTCTAAGGGTGTAATTGTGAACAATAGAATCTCCACATTTTTTATTTATTTATTTTTGTGTGTGTGTGTGTGTGTGTAATTTTTTACTCTTTAATGAGAATTGATTTGCCCATCATAGTGGCATGCCCTAACGTTAAAGGGCATGGAAATAAGAGAGCCAAAGAAGAATGAGATTTCAATGGAAAACAAGGTCATCATGCTTATTTTCATCGATATGTGTGTGTGTGTGTGTGTATATATATATCTCCATAAAGGAGTTTGAAATACTGCTACATTGCCGTTCACCCTTGATTTTCTCATTCATATATTCTATAGAATTGTCAATAGATGTAGAAGTGAAGCAATTTGGTGCACTGGCCATCTTAGAGCATTCCCATCAACAATTCTAAAAAATTTAGCATTTACCATCTCAAAACTTATTTTTACAACATATAACACAACACTTTACAATCTTCTTTACATCAAAACTTCTAATTTTTTTAATACTTCATTTAAATATTCTTTCTTTATCATTTTTTATTCTTTTTTATTCATCCTCTCTCTTTCTTTGTCTCTCTCTCCTCTGTGTCTCTCTTTCACAACCCAGTACCCCTGGCCACCATATCCACCCACCCATATCACAACCACCACATTCATCCACCATCACCGCAACCACAAACAACAGCAGGAAAAAAAAACCCTCCACATCCAAAGCCACAAAATCAAAGAATCATCCAAATCAAAGAATCACAACATCACAACAAAGACCCAAAACCACCCCGATCAACTCACACCCATCTCTGAACCACCCCGATCAACCCACAAACCCAGCCACCGAAATCAAGAACCCACCAAAATCAATCAAAACTACTGAAATTAAAACTCACCGATATCAAATTGCAAAACCCACTTATCGAACCACCACAGAGACCCACCACGAACCACCGTAGAGACCCATGATCCATGAAAAACCACTGCAGCCCAACCACACCCAACATCGCATCCCGGCCACACCCAAGACCCACGAACTCGAGATGCAGAGAGAAAGGGAAACAGAGAGGTAGAGAGAAAATGAAAGAAAGAGTAAGAAGGAGTGGACGGAGAGCACGAGAGAGACAGTGAAAAGGAAAGGAGTGAACGAAGAGCACGAGATCGGCAGCAGCATGTGGGTATGGAGATAGTGCAGAGATCGGAGGGTAATCGGATCAGATAGTGGGGATGGAGATAACAGCGATGATGATGACGAGGAGAGAGCATGTGGGTTTGGAGAATAACGGCGGTGGCATGTTTTGGCAAGCTATGGAGGGCTTGCTTGAGAGAGAGACAACAGAAGGAGAGAGGGACGGAGAGCACGAGAGAGAGTGACAGAGGAGAAGTGAGAGAGGAGAGAGAAGAGACTTGAAAGGAGACAACACGGAAGAGAGAGAGAAAGAAATTAATAAAAAATTACAGCATAGTGCTATAGTACGGTCTCAAAAATGAGAGCGCATTGTAGCAGTATTGCAAAATTTTTGGCATATACAATCTTTGATGGAGCACGTTTTTGGGTCAGAAATGCTATAAAAAAAAAAAAAAGCATCTTTTAGCATATACCATGCTTAACGGGAATGCTCTTATGTAGTATGTACCGTCTCTCACATAATAGTGAATCTTTACATACGGGTCTCTCACACATGACACATGGAAACCAAACCAAATCTATATAAGAGATCCCATAAAAAAAAAAAAAAAAAAAAAAAATCTATATAAGAGGAATGTGTAATAATATTCCACGGAAAAGTTTCCCCACAATGAGAGTAATAATTTTCACATTTACAAGTTGAATTTGAAAATATTTCAAGTTTCTATCATGTGGCTAAAATATGCCTAACCACATTTGTGTGTTCTTTTCTTTCTATGAATTTTAATTAGAATTTCAAAGCCCAAAATAAAATGCCTATTATCAATAGAAAATAGAGAGTTTTCATATATCGAAATCTCCCTAGCACTCTACCTTTGGAATAGGCCAAATTTCCTTACCTTCAATAGATGTAAATAAACATAATTTGATACAAGAGGAATATGTAACACCTCGACCCAATTTTAGAATTAAACCATGTGTTTAAGTGGTTAATTACTATTTTAATCTACTTTCTTTTTATAATTAATATAAGAGTATTTAATCAGCATATTATTTTATAATATCTTCGAATAAGAATTGTAAAGATTATAAATAATTGAATGGCTAATTTTATTATGTATATATATACTAGGTGTGTACAAAACTATATTAAGTGGTTAAGTTATGAGAGAGAGAGAGATATATATATATATATATATATAGTTGTTGGTGTTTTAACTATATATGATGTATGAGATATTATAGTTGTAATTCCACTTACACATGCAACCAATGGAAATCTAACACATCATGCCAAAGTTTCATGCATGATGACAAACTCCAAAAACCAAGACTTGGCCATGCAATGAGCAAACTCCACCTAAGTTCTTCCTTGACTCTTCCAAGTGAATAGAAATTCCATGAAACTCTCCCTCCTTATTGCCACGGGTCCAAAAAGAAAATCTGGAATTTCTTCCCTCACTTTACACTCTTTTCTCATAAGGAAAGAGCTAGGAAGCTCTCTTGAGTTCGTTTTGTCAAACTCATGGGTCCACACACCAAAGAAAGATAAGTCTCCATCTTATCTCTTACTTGACTCTCTTTAAGCCAATAGAACAATCAAGAAGCTCCCTTCTTCTCATTCCCACAGCTCCAACACCAAAAGAAAGAAAACTCTCTCAAGCTCTCTATATATATATAGTGTTTTAAGCAACTTTGAAATTGTGTTGGTGTTTTATTGAAGGTAGATTAGGGTTTTTACTAATTAATGGTTGTATATGATTAAGGAAGTAAGAAAAGTTAGGACCTGTACTTTTGATGTTCCTGCTGGGATTTTTATTGTATTTAATTTTGCTATAAAATGGTTAAATGACTATATATAAGTGTTTTATAACATGTGTAATGAGTGCATAAAAATCCTCATATGAAAATACCATCGTTTGATAATTGTTTGTGAATTTAAAAGAAGATCTTGCAAAGATGTCACTGTGACAGATTCTGTGTTTATGCATGATAAATTATGTATTAAATTGTATACAGTGAATTTGGATGCTAGGGATATTTTCTATGAAATCTAAGACACATATGGTTGTTATGGAAGTGGTCTTACAGCCATTGGATCAATATAAAAATAATGGTTTAATTTCTAAGTTGCATGAAATTCTGTCAGGACAGATTCAAGCACGTTGTCTTGTATGATTTTTAGTAAATTATGGTTTTATGTTTTAACTCCGAAATTTTTATGGTAGTTACTAGACATTTAGGGGAGTTGCTCTGTAAAATTACATGAAGTTTAGATGTGAATTGATAGCCCATTTGTATTTTATAATTTAAGTATACACTGCTGGGACAAACAGTGAACAGGAAGAGACATGCCTAACTTTGAGTATTTAATTATAAAGTTAGGGTGAATGATTTGAGCTATAATTTATTATGCTCATCATTCGGTATGTCTGGATTGTAGCTAAATTTTGTATAACTTGGTTTAAGGTTTAGTACTCTAAAGGAGGGGTTCTAAACCCTTCGATGGTTGTATTTATGAAGCTGTTTTGTTCAGCATGCGTTATGTTGTCTTATGTTTGTATATGGTTACATGACCATGCTTAAAACAGTGTATATTTATGCATGCATTATTGCCCTAAGCTCTAAGTACCTTTTGAAATGAAGTTGGCTCCTATGGAGATATGATATACATATGAGAATTATGATTTTCTTTAGTTTGGTACATCGTTTGTTGATGTATGCATAATATGTTTGTAGGAACCTCATTGAGGTGGGATTAGGATTTCCTTGATTATGAGAGATAGGCTTTGAGATGAATGTGTAAGTTATGATAAGAAGTAATTGATAGTAATAAGTCTTGATTTTGGTTTAGGTGTTGTCAGTCGCCAGGTCTAAGCTCCTTTGACTGTAGGCTTCCGATTCCTCTGCTTTCAGGTAAGGGATAAGTTATATGAGCATTTGGTAAGTCATAAGGTTATTTTAAAGTATATTATGCATTAAAATGTTTTTGATTGGAGATATGATATGTAAGCATTATCAGATAAAGATATGTTCGTGAGCTTTCGAAACCTTATGTATATGATTTAAGCATATTAAGGCTATTACTAATTCCATGAACATGATGATTAAAGAAAACAATAGAAATGCTATTATTGTAAAATGTAATGCAAACTATGAATTTCAGTATGATGAATAAGTATTAAATGTTTTCTGGTTATGTCCTCTGGTGATCTGAACTCAGCCAGTAGGAGTTAATTATTGGCTTTCCATAGAAAAATGTTATCTATTTGGTCATTTAAAGTAGAGGAAATGGGGTTGCCCGTAACTCTAGGCCATTTAAAGTAGAGGAAATGAGGTTGCCCGTAACTCTAATCTGAATAAGGCCTTCTCCTTAATGTGTACGGACAGTGGGGAGGAACAAAATCTTGAGGGGATGTGCCATTAGGCTTCCCAAAGAGGACAATATCATGCACACGAGGTTACCTAAATGTGATGAGGCATTCTCTGTACAGACTTATCTGATATGGACTAGCCAATAAGTTATTTATGAACAGCTATATTATGTTATTAATCATGAGAGAATTATTTTGTTTAAATGCATTGTGAAAAGTTAAAAGCTCTCATGAAAAGAAGAAGTTTCTGAAGTTTTGTTGTGCTATAAAAATAAAGCTTATGATGAAAGTACAAGTTTATGTTAAGAAGTTATTAGATATATGTTTTTCTTTATGAAACGTTAAGTTTTATGATTATGAAAGTTATAATATTTTACGATAAGAAGTTTTTTAAGGAAAGTTTTGCTATTCTTTAAGATCCTTCCAGTTTAGGACAAAGTTACCGATTATCTGATTTAAGTTAAAATGATTAGTTTGTAATGAGAATATATATTTGGTGACTTTGTAGGAAATAAAGGAAATTCAATCAAGGCTTTGGTAATATTATTCTGATGAGGAAAAGGAGAACAATTATTTTCTACGAAGAACGTATAAGTTATTATTATAAATAATATAAAATACTATGCATGAAAAGATGCTCTCCTGTCTAAATATTTATAAAATGAAATAAACTGATTTGCATGCATCATTTCTAAATTCTCATATATCTTACCTTTACTGAGCTATGTAACTCACCTCTTCCATTTTTTCAGTTAATAGGTTTATTTTGGAGCAAAGGGAGCCTTAGTCAAGTTTTGGAATGAGCTAATTTTAGTTTTATATGTATAGATCCTAAATTAGCAATTTGATGTTTAGTTTTGTAGTATTGTGTATTTTAGGATCTAATGAAAGTTGTGTACTTTAAAGTATTAAGAGATGTATTATGTAAAAATGTGGAAATTGAATAACTAGTGAATTATGTTATATTTCGAGTAAAGTGTAGATGCTCTGAATATCAAGTGAAAAGTTAAAACCAAGAGAAAAGAAATGAGAAAAAGAAGAAAGAGAGAAGCTTTTGGTAAAATTTTGTAAAAGTTAAGTTGGTTCTTGTTAATATTAGGTTTAAACTTGATATTAGCATGCCGGTCATTGTCACAAATCCGGGTATCGAGTTTGGTGCATGACAAAATAAATCATTTAACATTTTCAATTCAAAAGGGTAAATAAATAGTGTATAGCATTTATTTTTCTTTCTATTTAGTAGGTCTATACTTTGATACTTCATTTTGATTTTGAAAGAAAAGAATGGGCAGGTTTAGTGAAAGCTAAAACATGTTGTAAAATTTCCTTTAATTTGTGAGTGATGCTAAACATACAAACTATTTTACAAAATATTTTACAAACTGCTGATGTGGCGAGTGGTTATTAGTAAATGAAAAAGTAATATTAATGGTGGATCTAGATGAAAACCAATAAATTGACCACATCAACAGTTTGTAAAAATGTTGTAAAATAGTTTGTATTTCTAACATTACTCCTAACTAGTATGTAGCCCGTGCGGTATATTATTAATCATGAGTTTATTCATGTTTAAAAGACTCAATTAAGTTTAAACTCATATTATTAACCAAAAAATTTCATTAACAAAACTTAGCAGTATATATATATATATATTGATGAAAATGAGTGGTGGGGTAAAATAGAACAGATGTAATGAGGAGGGGAAGAGGAGATGATAATTAAGCACGATTTCAATCGAGCAGGCGAGCAAACCTTATATGATATGGCTTATCAACTGGAGCTTTACTTGTAAGTGCTTATAAATAATTGGCATAAGAGTGGTTTGTGTGCATAGGTGAATTGTGAGTTGGGCGTATAGGAAATGTTGTTTGTATTGTCTATCTTCTAACTTAGATTGAGTATAGTTTGATTGAATTTGTATAATTTATTTGTGGGAGTTATGTGATGTGTCATCAGTGAATGGTTTACTTTTATTTTATTATATTGTGTGCTTTCACATGAGTATGGTTTACTCTCGTCACAGTGACATAAAATATGCTTTGGACAAGAAAGATTGTGCTTTATTATTTGTCAGGTATTGTTTGGTAGATTATATGTAGAAATGTGAGGATTTTTAGTTAGAAATGCGGGGATTTAGAAAGAGCTTACCAAACAGCTACAGGGATTTAGCAGGTATTGTGCTTACAAACATCACTTTATCTACTTTACCAACCCATTTTTAGAAAAAGCTTGTAACTCGTGCAAATGCACGAGATTTTCATTTAAAATTTTTTAATAATTTTTTTGTTGTATTTTTGTAGCATCTCAAAAGTATTTTTCTTTTTTATATAACATCATCAAAAGTAAATCATATCATACTTCATTATAGTAACATATATTAACACACTTTGAATAAGGGGGAAAAAATTAAACTTACAAAAGTGGAAAAACAAATAGTTTTCTTCATAACATCATAAAAATTTAGGTACATAGTTCAAAATAACATTTATAGTCTTAAAATAAACCAAAACTCAAATAAATTAACCCCTTAAAAGTTTATGGGTCTAATGTTGTGAGCAACCAAACCATTGATGATCTTTTTGCACACCTGGACATATTAGAACTTTAAAAAAAAATATGTTAAATTGATTCCAAATGAAGAACACGTACAGATGCGAAATTAGTTCTACCATCTCAAATCTAAATCACATGAATCAGTGTTAGATAGCTTATCATTTCTTTTTCCTTTAAACATGTCTAATAAAAATCTCTAAATCGAAAAAAAAAATTTATTTTTATGGTAAGCATTAATCCCTTGGACAATAGTATCATTAAAAGTACATAATCTAAGCATGAATCTCCATTAATACACCAAAGAAACCATGCATAGATTATGCAGTCCTCTCCAGTCATCTTAAGGGTCACATTTATATTTAAAAAAAAAATCCTCTAATTTACTTTTAAGTTGTAAACTTATAGTTATTTCTTTCTACAGATTATGCATGTGTGATCCTAACAAAAATTGGGGGTTTAGAGATTAATCCAGAGAGATCCTAAACCTTCCTACTTTTTGAAAGGTATTAGAAATAATGCATTGAAACACTGAAGGAAAAAAAAAGGGCACAATATTATAGTGAGTAAATAGACATTCCTCACTATGGTTAAAAAAGCATCACATGGTCCAAAATAGCGCTGAGGCATCCTAGCCAATAAGTTTCCTTCAAATTAAAGTTTTGACTATTTGCAATCCACACAACATAACCCAAAAAAAAAAAAAAAAAACACAATTAAATAGTAATAATCAAGCTTTATCTCTCTTCAATAACTACCTAAAATCTAAAAGATAGAACAGCAAGGAAACATCTTAAAGAAACAAACTTACCTTCTTCTTTTTTTCCAAACAGTTGCATAATTTTTTAGTGGTGCATTGGTCAGATCCAAGACAAACTTCACATATGCCACAAAATCTCTTTCTCATGATTTGGCTTAGTTGCCCTCAATTCCTACACATAAATCAAGTGCACTCAATTTGCATAGAGTAAGAAAATGTAAATATTAAGTATTCAAAATGGCACAATGGATTCTACATAGCCACCTTCCCTAATCATATCAAAATATGCCCAAAGGATCCAAAAGGCAAGACAGTATTCAAATTAAAAACTTTCACCCCTAACCATAACACTATTTGCCTTATAAACAACTTTTGCATGTCAATTCCCAATTATTAAGACTACAAATTTTGGAGCAAAGCAAATGAGGATGGCTATTTTTCAATTACCGATATACGTCTTAAGACAACTGCAGGTATTGTTTTATCAAATTTTATTGTTTCTCTTTCTCCTAATATCCCATTAAGTTATGCATTAAAATATGAACTTTGATAGTTTTAGTGACATGTAATGCAGCGTCAAAATTGATTAAGAAATTTCATTGATTTTAAAAAATTACGTGTCCTGTTTTATTCAGGTCCAATTTCTTTGTCATATTTGTTCCCTTTAAGAACAAAGAATGGTTTTGGGAAATGTTTATAGATTTTATTTATTAGAACCTATATTTGTTCTACGTATTCACTGAAAAATTTAAACAAACACAGAGAAAAAACACAAAGATAACCAAGACAAAAGTTATTTAAAAAAAGTGCAGAAAGTTATTCAAAATAGAGTAGATTTAATGAAATAGTGTAGTGCAGTGCAGACTTTTTATGAATCAGTGCAGTGTAGATTTTGTGGAACAATGTAGCGAAGATTTTAGTTGCAAAGAAAAGCAGATTTTAGATGTGTAACAGTGCAGATTCTTTGTAGAAGAATAGTGCAGAAAAATAACATTTTGAAGAAGAAATCTTTTTAATAAATTGGATCCATAGACCAAATTTTATTCGCTGAGAAATTTAAACAAACAAATAGAGAACAAACACAAAGATAACCAAAACAGAACCTTCAAACTCACATTACACATTTTATAGAACTTGGCATATGAAACAAAAATCCCAAAGCCAAAGCTTATTAGTAAAATCACATACCAAATAAAACGGAAGTTATAATGTGGTTTTGGAGAAGGAGACGGGCAGAGAAAAGAGAGGTTAGACTAACAGAACACAACGTATTCAAGGCCTAGTGATACCCATTGAGAAGCTTCAAACAGGGAAAAAAAATCCATTGAAAAACCTTTCTTTTAAAGGTATAGGTAATAGGTTATACAATATTAATTGATTTTTTTATATTCTAAATAAAATTTGATTTGTGGTAAATTATGATAAAATAAGCTTCAAGACCCCTTTATTTATAAACCACTTAAGTCAGAACGCAAATTCCCAAAGTCATAATCTATTCATTCTAAAGATAAACCACACACAAAGACATTTAACATTCTTTCAAACATTACCCTAACAAAAACATGTGAGAGAGACAGAGACAGAGGGGGGGGGGTTAATTATAGAGAGACAAAGTGAGAAAACTGGTGAATCTATTGGACAAAATTTTGTTTTGATTAGTATATTAAAGCCAATGAATGTTTTAGAAACAAAAGAATGTTGAAGGCTGATAGCAAAGGGGTTTTGAAGAGACCATTGTTGATTTATTTAAGTTTTAATTTTCTTTAAGAATACCTTACAAATTGGCTCCTTGGCTAACTCTTCTCCCTTGCTTGGTTGAGTAACTATTCTTGCTGAAAGAAACTAATACAAAGAGAAAAATACAGAGGCGTTTACAATTTAAAGAAAACAGGTTGAAGCCAAAATTGATGATATAAACTTTGCAACATTTTCTAATATTACAAAGCAATAAACCAAAATAATAAACCAAAGAAAACTTAATTTTACAGAGAACTATCCCAAATACATCAATTGGCAAAATGTAATCCAATGGATGAATCCAATGATACTGATATTGAGATAGAAAAGAGAAGAAGTCCATTGGAGAAACAACGGAATCAACCTAGTGGAAGTCATAGGATAGAGAATGAGAAGAATGATAGTTAGAACGTCCTAACCTGCCAGTTTTATCCAGCAATGTTTCTTGAAAACACCTAGTGAACATCATAAATCTATCTAAACAGAGGTAATTCAAACAACAAATACATAATGGATAGAATCTATTACAAAGTATAAGATAAACGAAAGAGAAATTAGTCTTTCATAAACAATACTGACCCAATATCCAAGTATGTTTGATCATATCTAAAACAAAATAATAAAGTACCAATATACCTCATTGTCATAGTCAATCTTTTTTTAACAGACTGATTTTCAATTGGCAATCTTATCACTTCTATGATACCAATTCTATTAAATGTTCTTCAATTGGCATATCTCATCCATATATGTTAAGAAATCACACTGGGTTAATTTGCATATTTTAGCAAGTAACATATATTGATTTCGGAGTTTAATCAAACAAATTGGAATCAAAGAGAGACTGTATACCAATTATGAATAGCAACCACATTGAATTCAAACCCACAATCCCATTGATTAAATAGTACAAAAAAAAAATTAATATTTTTTGGTCAAAGTAATCTCTCTTTCATGAACAGCTTTTGTTATATTTTTTTGGAACATAGCTTTTTATTTATAACGAAAACATATAAACATTGTAAATACCAAGACAAAGAAGAATGTACAATAGAGGGAAAATGTGAAGTTACAGGCCATAGATTGACTCAGACAAATATTACAATTTTATAGGTCAATTCAATCCAAATACTTGAGGAAAAAAAAATTTTAAATATGGAAAATAATTATACAACAAAAAAGGGCATGAGTAACAATAAAGAAAACCCAATTGGATAGCAAAGCAAAAAACCAATCCCTAATATGCAAACAACACTGGTTACAAAACATATGACATTAAAAAACAAATAAATAAATGCAACTTATGCACAGGTTAGTGCTTTTTAATTAACTTTCGTATTTATTTGTTTCTAATTTCAGTACAAATGAAAGTCAATTATAAAGTCATCAAAGGATAAATATAATTAACAAATTAGTAAATAACAGAATACTGGAATTGTTCTTCCATGAAATCTAAAGACCAAAACCAACAAACACCAAAAAAGAGTAAATGCTATAGAGACCAGAAACCAAATATAAAACCTGATTTGAAACTGCAATTAATGATTACATAATCATCACTAATAGAAAACTCAAATCCTTCAAAATCAACACAATGTAATCATTGAGCTACACTAAATAGTAAAATTGCACAAAAACAAAAGCCAAATTGATTGCAAAGCAAAGCAAACATAAAAATAAAGATCCATGGACTAATCAAAAACATTAATGTGTTCATAAGATTTTAGTTTCAAGTTTAACACTTTTACTACTGCTTTGGTATCAGTTTAGTAAAAATGCCATTATTTTCGATTGCTCAAAAAATAAATCATAGCAGTTTTAAATTGCAGCAGAGAAAAATGAAAGAAATACTGCAAAAAAAAAAAATCTGAGAAAACATTGAACATATGGGTTGAATTGTCAACAACACACCATTTAATCAAATCTATGTCATTTATTTCTATGTTTCTATTTCAAAGAAGGCAATAAATAAACAAAGAAAACAATAATTTCAATTTGGAAAAGATTATAATGTTACTAAAATAGGAAAAACAAATATTATAATCTGAGACCAAATCATTCAAAGAGAGAGAATAAACAGCCGGATTTTAATTCAAATTTGAATAAGAAAAAGTACCGGTGAGGAGTTCCAGAGAAATTAGTGCATACCTTCTGAATACACTGGGTTTTAATATGCAATAACACCAATCAAGCAACGACAACCAAGAAAGAAAGAATACCACCTTTTAAGCTCGTGAAAAGAAAAAGAAAACACAGACACACACTCTTGTTTAGAGAATGACCAACCTGGCATCAACACATGATCTAGAAAAAAAGATAATTGAAATCTCATAAGCTATAACTAATGTAGATTTGAAATAAGTAGAAGGGAAAATTGGCTAAAAAAATCAATTTGTAAAGAAAAAAGCTGGCTAAAACATGCAAATCAGAGCCAATTGAAACACAAATACAGTAAATTGACAAAATCTAATACAAAGTATGAGTTAAGTAGAAGGGAAATCAAACTATCCTAACCTATCAGTTTGTTCCAACAGCGTTTCCTACAAAAATGCCTGGTGAACATTATAAATCAATCTAAACAGGACATTCAACATGTCACTTTTGATATATAACTTAAGTATTAAGCATATGTCAAAGCATAAAAAGGAATCTTCCACTCAAACCTGAGGCATTTAGTAATTTAAGATGCCCAATAAAAACTCACACACCGTGACTGTTGGGTCAATTGGTATCTCTTGATGTCCCTAACTTACACGTTTAGGATTTGCACCTCCTCTCTTCCTCTCTTAGCTTAATGCAGAAAAGGAAAAAAAAAAGTTCAAACCCCACATGGAAAAAAATAATCCAATCTCTCTCTATTAGTTAATGAACCACCAACCTCTCCTTCAATTTCACATACACTGTCTGTGGAAGACACTAACAAAAACTTCGTTGACACAAAGGAACTGTTTGGGTTTAATTAATATCAGATCAAAAAACAAAAAAGGGAAAGATTTGCTCTGATTTAATCAAATAAAATATATGGCACTTGTGATTTGCAAATAAAACAGTAAAAGAGAGACCAGAGAAAAGAGTTTGAAGTAATCGTTGTAAAAAATGGCGCCTAAAAATTTGTTGCAAAGTGTATAACATACATTAGTTATCAATCTGTTTATTTGTTATTTTAAAATGCAGTAATTAACCCAAAAAATCCCATAATCCCACTTACAAAGAACTTATAATTACTAAACACTCTGAAGCATCCATGTTGAAATCTGTTTATAATCCCTAATGTATAATACAATAGACCAAAGAAAAATAACAGTTTATACCTTGTACAAAAGAGAGAGTGTATAATACAATAGTCAAATTTTGGCCGAATGGATTTCCCTTTCCACCTACAAACCCTGAAAAAGAAAAGCTTAGAAAGAACCCACCTTATCTCTGTAGAGAAAGGAATTGACATTGACAGATATAAATCCAAAATACTTGAAATAAAAAAATACGAATAACTTGAAAATATTAAATAAGAATAGTCACAGTTGAAAAGCATTCATCATTGATCCCTCGTAAATTAAACAAAAACACCTTCATAATTCACCACTATTTACATTAATACCACTCAAAGCACAAACGGTTACCGTAAAGTCAAACTCAAAACTCGAAAACTCACCGTATTGGGAGACTTGAAAGACGATGACCCATCAACGACATCGTCAGAGACACCGAAAGAAAGCAGCATCTATATCAGACCAGACTTGCCGGCTTCGGCATCGGCACCATGAGACATGAAGAGTTGCTGCTAGAGCATGATGGCAGCGGCGGCGGAGGACTTAGTAGCACCGGAAATCTGGTGGTTACGGAGCTTGGAAGTGAGGGTGGAAGAGTCATGGTCGAACTGGTAAGGAACATTGTTGTCAGGGTTAGACGGTGGTGTTTCATCGGAGAGGCCTCTGGGCTTGAGGTCCCACGGGGTTTTGGGGTTGAGGTCAGGCCAAGAACAAGAAGGCTCCAAGAACTCATCGTGGGTGTTGTTGGGTCGAAGTGTGAGTTCTGGAGGTGTTGAATCTGAGAGTTTTGGATCTGGGGGGAGCTGTATTTCTAATTTGCATTTGATTATTGTAAAAGGGGAGGTGAACTAGGCGTGTCTGATATCAAAAGGTTTTATTTAGCCAAAAAAAAAATAGCACAAAACACAGCCTTAAAAATAGCACAAAAATAGCACAACACTTAAAAATATTTTCCTTTCTGAAAAATAGCATTCCCGAAAAATAAGCTATTTTTCGAAAAATATTTTATGAGAACCAAACACAGCCTTGATGTAAAACACAGATTTCTAGAAGGGGAGGGGAACCTAGCGTTTATTCAGGAAAAAAGAAGAGGAGGACAGCGTTTCATAAGAGATGAAGCAAGATTGGACTCCAATTTCAGATTTGAATATTGAAATTGGTGTGTATACGTGACACACAATTAGAGTTCTAATTGGAATTACAATTTTACATTTTCTCTGCTTCACCTATTATTATTATTATTATATATATATATATATATAGATTTATTGCTAACCTCATCGATCACACAATAATGGAAAATTTAAATTTTATAGCAAAACTAAAATTGATTGTTGATGAAATTGTTGCTAAATGGAGGGATGATCATGTACTTCGAAAGTACTTAATAGTAATTGTTTGGATGAATTTATTTTTATTAGTTTTATAAAACTATAATTATACCTTTCTGGAAAATAAAATTAAAAACTTTAAAAGTGGTATGTATCATGTAAATCAACTTTAGAAGGGATAGGGTACAATTTTACCGTAAAATGTGTAGAAATTCATAAATGCAAAATAAATAATTAAATAAATAAAAATGACATCAATTTTACCGTAACCATTGTTTATAGGGTACAATTTTATAGTATATGATTTCTTGATTTTATAGATTATAGATAGATTTTATATCATACTTATTTATTATTATTATATTATACTAAATTAAGAATGAGTAGAGAATATAAGATTTCATAATTGCCAAGTGTGATAGTTCAACTAGTTGGTACTTCTTAACGTTTTCAATGGAGAAATCTAAAGTTTGAATTCCCTCTCCCCATTATAAGTTGTATATATTGAATTATTTAAAAAAAAAAATCAAAACTAATATATTTCCACCATTTTTGTTAGGGACAAAACTTATTTCACAACTTATTGAGATAGCAAATTGTGGAAAAAGATGTATCCCTAAACTTATTTATATTTCCACCAAATTAAATATTTCCTAGGGAATTGGAAAAATACCTGTAAGGTTAAGGGGTCCAAAAGTATATATATTAGGTCTTAGGCCTTGGCCAAAGACGTTAAGTGGTCCGAGAACATATAAACAGCATTGGAGAGGTAAGACTCAGAGCCTCATAAGTAAGCTACAAATGAGAGGGTTAAGGAAGGTATGCTAAGGAGGAATATCCCTTCGGCTAGACGAGGCAAAGATCAAATTGTGTGTCCTATCATCCAGGATCACGTTCTAGGAAGTTTTATTGATAAGGACATGCATTATGAACATATGGGAGAGATGTGAGCTAAGAAATATCTAAGGAAAAACTGCTACCACCATATTAAATGCTTTGTAGCTAATTCTCTTGCCGCATTAATGAGGAAGTGATATTTGAATAGTGCTTTTTAGCCTTACAGCTGCTCCCAAAGATTTCAGGAAAGTGCTGATGGGACAATGATCAATACAAAGCAATCTACTGTCCACGTGGAGGGTAGAGATGAGAAGAGAGAAATAGTATAAACCAGGAGGAAGGTCTTAAGAGAAGGGGATCGAAAAATTAAGAAAGTACTGTAGCAATTAAAACTATATTTGTAACCAACTTCAAGCAATATATAGAAGAACTGATCTCCTCAGACTGTGTGGAGTATAATTTTCCTTTATCCAGTCCATTTTTGCTTTATTGTCTTCTGGATCCATTAGAATTGTTACCCAACTCATTATAGCCTAATTTTTCAACCCACTCTCTACAAATTCATTATATTTGGCTCATTGGGCCTATATCCACTTCCTTTTTGGGCTTAGGATTCAAACTGCGTTCTTACAATACCAAATAGTTAAAATTTGGCAAAACTACAAATTAGGACATTTAAATTTGGTCCATTGTTATGTTGGTCTTGTAAATTTTATTTTTATCATTTTGGTCATGTAAGTTCTTAGTTGTTGTCAAAGTTAGTCATTCCATCCATAACCCACATTAAATAATAAAATAATATATAGAATTTGTTATTTATTTAAAAAAAGAAAAAATATAAATAATGCATTTTTTCTATATATTAATAATTGGGAGTTGGGAAATGTGAACATCTTTAACCAATAAAATATTTCATCTTCCACGTATTGTTACAAGTTGTCTCTGTACAACGCTATTTTAACCTTAAAGGTTGGTGTGTGAGATAAATAAATTATAAGTGAAAACACAACTATTTCTTTATAGGGCAAAACTTAGACATAGTTCTTTGTGTACTATTACTTAAATTCTCCTCTTAATTTTTTTGACATCTATCACTTAGCAAACTAAGCAAATTGACGTTATCTTATCTCTCTCTCTCTCTCTCTCTCTCTCTCTTTTTTCCTGTTCCATGCCTGCGAGAAAAACTAGATCCATTCAATCTGGCTTCATTTTAAACCAATGTTATTAATTTTGTTTTGGACCTCATTTTGGTTTGTTTACTGAAACAAAATATTTCAATATCGACCTGTTTCGGCGTACCATTTTAGAATGTTTAGAAATTCCTAAAAAAAAAAAAACCCACACACACACACACATATATAACATAAAAGTATCAATTAAACAAGTGTTACTATTATATAAAATAATGAATTTTATTTTTTTTTTAAATTAAATAAAGTGGGATTAAAAAAATATTTATTATACTTTTTCTACAAATAAAATTCACATTTTGGATAATTGTAAAAAAATACAATAAATGTGAGAGTTGAAACACTTATTGCATGGAAAAAAGTTATTAATATTTTAATTAATATATAATGTGGGAGGAAACTAGTCTTTCCCCAAAGAAGGAATTGTTCACTTTGGGAATGGGCCAAGGATCAATGCCATCCTTACGGATTTGTTCAATCCTACATCGGGGAGAGACGCCTCCCACTCTTGCCTTATAAGTATTGAGCCTAAGAAAGGGCATACCAATCATGTGTAGTACACCCTTATAAATGATATGTCTATAATATTTTAACAATAAATTCTAAGTGATAGGTTATTACGGGTTGATATAGGTGGGCAAAAAAAAAAAAAAAAAAAATTAGTAGTAGGTTCAAATTAAAACCAATAACAACTTTCAACTTATAATTTGGTATAAAAATATTGTAAAAATATTATTGTGGGGGCCCCAAATATTTAAAACAACCCCGGCCCACTCCATGGCCAGCCCAAGGCCCGCGCCAAGGAGAATTCAGAGGCCGAGGGTAAAAGGGAAGGGCCCAAGCCCTCAAGGGGCCTCGCCGAGGATGCCCATCTCCTCGTTGAACCGACGTTAATGAAGGGAAAATATCCCTCACCCATTAAAATGTACTTCACCAATATTCTGTCCGCTTTAATGGTGAAGTGACTAGCAAACCCAGATGCCTCGGTCACTTTAACTAATAGAAAGTCTGCAAAGGCGGCTGGGGACTAACAGAGAGCCTACAAAGGTAAAATGATAGGACAAACCCACAAACACAGAGTTCGGATAGCTGACAAGTGGACGACGAAGGACTAGCAAAAGGAAAATATATATATAACAGATAGAACCCCCAAAAGAGGGAGGGGGGCATGCAAGAACAACCCTAATGTTGGCCCGTTTGAAGAAACAAAGTCCTCGGACTGAGCCGAGGACGAGTAAATCAACATAAACACTTAACTAAGATTATCCCAAAAATCTTCACCGATACTTAATCAAAATCACTACCAAAATCCTCATAAACTCTTTGCCTTTGCTATTATTTCTATGAATTTCATATCACCCATTCTTTACTTTGTTAGTGCCTAGTCCTTCTACCCACGCTTTACAAATTTTATTGTCTAAGGTCTATTACAAATTGAGTCCTTACAATTATAAATATAACACTTTTTTTAATAATAATACATTTTTTTAGTATAAAATTATAAATAATCATTAATATATATTAATAATATTATATACCATTGTATCTAGACATTACCTAAGTCTGAGACTTGGGTTTTGTTTTGTTTTTTGTTTTTTTTTTTTTTTTTTTTACTTTTCTTTGTCATTTCCAAAGCTAAGTGACGTTTGGCTTTTTTTGTTTTTTTTTTGTTTGATAACTGGTCAGAAAACGTTTGGCTTAATTGAACCTAAAAAGAGTACTACACTCTCCCCTGTCAAAACTAAAGTACTTAGTATTTAAAAAAAAAAAAAAAAAAAAATACTAGACTCTAAAAGAAGACAATAGAAACTAAAAAATTAAAAGAGTAAAAAGAAGAAAAAGAGGGAGAAGAGAGAAAGAAGAAGATGAAGAAATGGAGAAGAGAAGAAGAAGAATGGCGGCCAGCCACATGGTGGGGATCTCAGATTTATGGGTTTGTAGTGTTTTTTTTTTTTTTTTTTTTTTTTTTAAAGTCAAATCTGACCCATTCTTAAAAAGCAGAAATCAATTTCTATGTAAAGTTAATATTTTTGTGCATGTCTTAGTGAAACCTTGCTTATATATTGTTCTGTTTATTTTATTTTTGTTGTCCAGCGATGATACCCATCATCAAGATCCTGACCATGACAGTTCAAATGATAGTAGCTATCACGAAGATGAAGAGTCACCTAATTCCTCTGAATCCTCCTTTAAACCAGAAGAATTAGAAGAGGCAAAAGCTGAAGCAAAATCCAATGAGTATTGTTACGATTATGAGCTCAATGAGTTCCTGGCTATGTCATCTCCATCTTCTGCTGAAGCTGAATACCATCCTGAAGAACTTGACTCTTCACGTAAGCGCTCAATCAAAAAGGAAGCTATAGAGGACTCTGACTCCAACTCCGAAGACAATGGCAAGAATAAGAAGAAGAAAACGACAACGACAATGGTGTGGAGTAAAAACGACAACCTTAGCCTTCTCCAATCCTTGTATAAATACGCTGAGAACAAGCGTGCTGATCCAGTTGCTGCAACTGCAGACATGAATAGTTTTTATAACTCATTCAAGAAAACTTTTCACTTCAAAGTTACGAGACTTCAGGTGGCTGATAAAGTGAGAAAACTGAAGAAAAAGTTTAAGGATAATGTTGAAAAGAAAGGGAAAACTTTTTCTTTTTCCAACCTGCACGAGAAAAATTTGTATGAACTATCTAAAAGTATATGGGGATTGCAAAAGGATTCGCGTCAAACCAAATGCGTGGTTAATAAGAAGTTGAAGTTTGATTGTCAGGGTCATGGTATGGAGGCATTTGTGAAAAAGCATGGACTGAGTTTGAGTAGCTTCAAAGACACTAAGAAAAAAAGGTCTTTGAAGGAGAAGTGGAATGAGTTTAAATTTTCTGAATTGGAGACAACCCGTAGGCAGGCTGCATTCGAACGGGAGCTCTACGAATTGGCATTGGATGAATTGCCCTCGGGTTCTCTTTAATTAGTTCATGGCACGATGGAGGGAATGTTAATGTTTTGTGATCTTTTGATCTTCAACTTCGATGTTTTGTTGCTTTTTTGAACTGTGTTTGATCAAATATAGTAGCAATTGCACTTGATACGGTTGTTATTTAGTTCTGAACTAATTTAAACTTTTGTTATTTAGTGCTACTCTTGCATTGCAATCAGTGGTAGTAATATTTGCTAACTCCTACCTGTGTTTATAGGGAACTATATTTTGCTTTTGCCCTTACAAAGTGTTACTTGCATAGTAGACAATGGACAAATCAATTTGGATACAAAGAGACAAAATAAATTCTGATTTATATAGGACTAGGGACTGAAATGAAGAGGCAGAGCTGATTGTTGTGGTATCTAGCTGTTTGTTATGGTGTCCTGCTTTATCCATTTGAGGCTCTTGCATAATGTTATCAGTTGGTGCTCATTGCAGTAAAATTATCGAATAACTTTTATAGCCTGGCCAACCAAAAAAAAAAAAAAAAATCGTTTTTTGTGTTGGGATTTATCTGGATATATTTGGTTTAACAGTTTTGTGTTGTAAATCATCATTTTATTAAAAGTTTTTATTATAGAATTTGACTTTTTAATACTTTCACATACCAAAGTATCATGTGCTATGCTAATTATGACCTGTTTGTTGTATTATATGGGAAGGGCCTTGCCTTGAAGATCCTCATGAATAATCTATACTCTTGCAAGTTGAAAAACAATTGGTTGACCAACCATTGCTGATGTTTGAAGGTAGAGCTGTGTGTTATGTTGTCCTGCTTTATCAATTTGTTGGCCCTTTGACGCTCTTGCATGATGTTATCAGTTGGGGCTAATTACAGTATAGATTTCAAGTAACTTCTATAGCCTGGCCAACTAAAAAGAGAGCTGCCAAAAAGGCAAGTTCTGTTCCTAGCTTAAAAGAATTCTTTCTTTACATGGATTACCCTCTTGATGTTACCTCCTGTATTGTGTTCCAAATATTTGGTTTTATAGTTATCTATTTCCATTATCTTGTGATTTAATTGGTTGAACTGCAAATAATTGTAATTTATGTTGCTTGGTCCTTGTGACCAAGTGTTATGAAGTGTTGCCTAATTGCTGTGTTTGTGCAATTGATTGTGCACTCTTCATATTAGTTCAATTATGTTGGAGGGTAAACTCGGCACTTTTGTTGCTCTATTTATAGTGTTCACTACAATTTTCCATAGATGCATGCCACTTAAAATCAAATGGAAAGAAGAAAATTTGGGCCCTTTTTCCTAGAGAGGTCGCCTTCTTTTAGGGCCTAAAAAAAAAAAGGCATTTGATTATTTTTTCCCTTCACTGCATCAACCCTTTTGAAATCTGAAAATTGATTCAATGATATTTTTCAGTTGTAAAGTTGAGGATCTTTGAGGCTATGATGAATTTTGTTGATTTTGTTCAATTTGGTTTATTAGAAAGCTGTGAAAATTTCGCTTTTTGGTTTTTTGATTTTGTACAGAGTCTGCCATAGCAGGCCTGTAATAGTAAAATTAGGCACTTTTTATTGGAGGGCTTTTTGTTGTTCGGGATCCCAATATATGAAACTTTCGGATCATTATTTTTTGTTTCATTTAAACAATTTGATTTTAGAAATGAAATTATGTTAAGAACTCCTGGTGTGTGTGTGTGGCAAGTAAGCTCTCGTTGAGTATTATTGATTTCTTTCCTTATAATATTTGTTGTTGATGGATTATCTACTATCAATTGAAAATGTTTAACAGTAATACTTCATTTCTCATGTGGATTTTCCTTTTCTTTTCCCAGAAACTTTGTCCTTTTTTTTTGTGCACTTGTTCTTTTATGTGACTATTTCTCTGTTTGGCTGCAAGGAAACTTGAGGAAAGTTAATGTAGAAAGGGTGCAATGCTTGACTAATATGGGATGAAATAGTAGTTCCAGACTAAGTTACTGGGTTCCCTTAGAAACAATAAAATTTGTTTTCTTATCCTATATTTTTCATAGAAACTAAATCAGTGACAAAATTCTGGGGTTTATGCTTTTATATGGTTTTTTTTTCAAAACACAGAAGGACAGCTCAAGCAAGCTAGTTGTGTTTGGCTTTTCTAGCAATTCATTTCCTTTAAATAAAATGCATTTTCCCCATGAAAATAGGAGGAGCTTATTGTGGGTTATGTTGTTTTGTATATGTGTATTTTAAAGACTCCAGTTGGACTTATTATGGACTGTTAGAGATGACAAACTGCCTAAGTAGGGTTTTATTTTGATCATAGAAATTCCAGGAATTGGACAACGAAGTCACAAAATGAACCCTGCTGCTGACTTTGTTATTGTTTTTGTGGATGTCATTGGTTATGGATCGATAAATTTGTAGAGTTTCAAACTCTGCTGACAAGACCAAATCACCTAATCTGAATTCAAGATAGTGAGAAAAGTTATTGCTGTTGAGAAAACTTTTGAGCTGCATTCATACAAGAATTCCTGGCCAGGCAAAGCAGCTAAAACTTTGCCATAGCAGTCCAAATTACTTTGGAATTAGGCATTTGAATGACAACTAGGAGAACAATGTGAAATCCACACTAGTGTAGAAACCGAAAGCGAATTTTTGAGTTGTTAGAAATCAGAAATATACCTTTACTATCAATATTTTAAATTATAGTATTTTCCCTTTATTTTTGGTTTGATTTAGTCTTCATTTATCATGGTTGAGGGATTACAAGTTCTTCTTGGATTTGATTAGTATGATTACGTTTCAAGTGTCAATTAACTTTAAAGTAATTTATTTTCATTATGTTTAATGGTCTTTTAAATTTTTTGTATGCTTTAAATAACAAATATGAATATGTTTTAATTGTATTTAGTGGTGCTCTTATTTCTTATAACACTTTCAGTTTTTTGGTTGTATGTGGGAAGGGCCTTGTCTTGAAGTCCTTGTGTTGTGAATAATCTACTCTGGTCTGCTATACTTATGCAAGTTGAAAAAAGATTGGTTGACAAACCATTACTGATGAAGATGTTTGAAAATATCCCTGGTAGTGCCCTTGGTTGATGTCATAACTTATAAGGCTCATCAGAGCTTCTAACTTTGCCACCACCTCTTCTGATCTCGCCCAACCTGAGCTTGACTGTGTGGTTTTCATTTCCATTCTCAAAGGTGGGGGTCCTTGACATTTTTACCTCAGTCCAATGTTTATAATTTTACTTCTAAGTAGCCTTGCGTCTGTCTGTATGCTAAAACTGGTTCATTCTAGTTTTGGTTCACATGCAAAAGGTTTTAATTTGCAGGAGCAGTTGCTTGAAGCAGGCAGCAATTAAAGGAATATTCCTGCGCCTTACAATACTTTATTTTGGGTGATACCCTTAGGATTGTTATCAGAATTTGCTGTTGGAAATCAAATGAGGAAATCGTCCTTATCCAGGTTTTTAATTTATGAGAAGCTGACTTTAATAAGCTGCATTTTTATTTCCCTTTCTTGTTTTGCTGTTGTCCATTTGATTCTTTTGAAATGGTTACTTTAAGTAAACAGAAGCCTTTGTCTATGAAATAAGGAAGTTAGATATGTTTGTAGACAACAAAAGTAAACTTAAAAATTACTACTTGTTTATCACCTTGGGTCCAAAGCCTTTTCTATTGACCAAAAGCCAGTCATTTGCAGCACCCCCAACTCAATATATACATTAAAAAAAAAAAATAATAAATAAATAAATTAGAAACAATAATTTCATATGTTGATGAAGCATTCTCTAAAATGTAGCTTATAGTAACATCTCAAATTAACCACCCCACACCCCCCCCACCACCCCCCCAAAAAAAAAAAAAAAAAAAAAAAAAAACCTACAAAATAAGAAAAAACAAACCAAGATTTCTTTGAATCTTATTTTTTAATAGTTTTTAGTGTGTTTGGATTAAGATTTTGTTAATTTGTTAAAAGTGGACAAAAATATAATCATATATATTATATTAATTTGAAATACAATTTTAGAATTCAAATCAGATCAAATTAATTTCTAATTGTAGTTTAATTTTGTGTTAGGTATCCAATTTTATTTTTAAAATTTTGGTGTCAAGTTAACTCCATTCATAATGCTCAATGTGGAAACCGAGATGAACATCTTATCATCACAATTGTTAATATTTCCGAGCGTTATTACCCAATAATGGGGAATAATGGATTTGAACCTAATTCTTTTTTAATACCCATCAAAATAATTTCAACTTAAACAAATGACATTGGATTTAAACAAGTGAGATCTTGCAAAGAGCATCATACGAGCTTCAATTTGAGGGGCACCGAGCAAGAAACTGTCAATTCATGCATTTACCTAAGAACATGAAGACTAGGATGAGAACCGGGAAAAGATGTTAACCTCTTTAAAAATTCAAAACGAAGGCAATATAATTGCTACTCCCAACTTTGCATAGAAATAGCAGTGTGCTAGCATTAAAAGTACCCCCAAAATTCATTAACACAAGTGGAGTAGCAAGTGATACAAACATAGCCTTCAGATTACAAAAATAAGGTCCCCAAAATTAGTAATATTACAAAAGTGGAACCTGTGAAGCATACCTACCTCGTCCATGCATAAAACCCTTCAACTATCTGATCAGTCCTCTCTTTCTCTCTCTATCTTTGAGAAATTTCCAGTAATGATTTAGCATATGATCATTAGGCCTTACCTGGTCCCACTTTCCTGTACAAAATATTGCGTACGCATCAGCTGCATACCTAGCCCAAAGACAAAAAAGAATTCAGTTTCCATTAAGATATAATCAAACTTCTAGGTAGGATTCTTAACTAAAAGAAAAAGGATGAAAGTGTAGTCAATTTACTTGCCAACACCATGCAGCTGAGTCACATGGGTCCAGCTTTCCCCCATATACTCCCGAGACAAGCGTTGTATCATCGAAGCCCTCTTCTTTTGTAGACCTAGAGTTTTAATAATCTTTTCTATTTCCTCTTTGGCAACCTCAGTTGCTGTCTTTGCATCAGGACAAAGAGTAAAGAGATTTGATATAACCCTTCTAGCCTGTAAGGAGAAACATATGCATTTAAGCAATTCATTTATAACCAGGTGCTAAGAACAACTATCAATCCATACAAAATGTCAAGAGATCCATTAAGAGTGTGTTTGGGAAGTGATGAAACCTATAGCTTATTAGTGTTTTTAGCTTACTTTGCTACTATTCATGGATTCTATTACACTTTTCGGTACTATTAATGGATCCCACTGTACTACTTAGCTAGTTTTTAGCTTTTTTCTATAGTATTTTTAGCAAAAAGTTTTCAGTTTTAACTAAATAAGCTGTTTCCAAATGATCACTGAGACCCACACACATACATATACAAAGACCCCCTTCTAAGAGAATCCATCAATTTGTAGAATATTTTCCATCATGTGAAGAGAAACATAAAAATCATTATAATCTATTAAGAGACTTCAAAAAGATTTACCGGGTTGTTTAGCCAATATGCAAACACCAATGTTGTAACAATGTAATGTGCACCTTAGTTTGGGATGGTCCCGTGGAACTAAACCCAGCACCTGAGGCCAAGCCAAATTGAACAAACCAAAAAAGAAAACTCATATTTGTTCATACAACTTTCTTTTTTACTTTTTAAACAAAATTAATGATTTTGTGATGTATTGTAACAAACAAAGGATCCAGACTATAGAATCAACAATTATGATAATTTGTAAAATGATAAAAACAGGCAGCTTAATTAAGAATGTTTAAAGCTCAAAACAGGCAACCATTCAATCAACCAAATCCAATGTGACCCAACTGAATCCAGATGAATGCTGCATCTACCAGTGCTCATAAGGGTGAAAGTGAAACATCTATATTTGCTATAACTAACAAAGTGTCCTTGATGTAGTACAAATTAGGGAATTTGTCTACATGTGTTTGTGGTAGGTTTAGGGTTAGGAAAGAAGAAGAATTAGAGAGAAATAAGGGTTATGCGCCCGTGAACAGTAACTTTTGAAAGAGAAGAAGAAAAGATAGAGAAGAGATAAGGAGAAATCAACAAAGGCCAATGTGCCTATTTCTCAAAACATTCCATTTTATTAATCAACTCATTCTACTTCCTTTGAATATATTGAGCACAATATTATATATGACTCTTGTACTAGTAGTAATACGAGTACCAAATTAACTAGTAAAAAATAAAACCTAATAATTAAACCAAAGCTCATAATAAAGACCCATAACTAAATAAGACTCATTAATAAAATAAAACCCATGTCCTATAACTATGGCCCACACTCAACAATTGTAAAATTACTTAAATACCCTTAACTCTAGAATAACCAAATAAAATATAAATATCTAATTAACTACCACAGACAATTATTCTTGGCCTTTGCCTTTGCCTTAGCCTTACGCTTCCAAAGAGAATATCCTTTATATAACCATGCTATGATTGCGCCATCAGTCCTCCAACTGTGCAATTCTTCTGTTGTTACAGCAACAACTACATCTTTCCCCATAAGACATGGAATAGTCAGAAGTACAGTCACAATGTTGAGATTTTGTTTTTCAGTCACTAATCCACAAACCTAATTCTATTCTTTATTTTCTAGTAATCCAAAAATCTATGCCATAAACCATGCCTAGATCCAGCTTTATGATTTGCTATCTTAATCTTTGTCAAGTTCCTCAGTCATCAACCGATTTGGTCACAGACCTTTCTGCAATGAATGTTAGTAGACCCTTATTTACCATACACAAGCCTCCATAATCACAACACCATATTGGATTGTGATGCAAGACACAATCTTAGAGATTTGCAAAGCCAGCAATATACACTAATAGATTCCAAAACAAATCATACATACAAATTAGGAAAACAAAGAACATAAACTGAAAGATATGGATAGGTAGGAAATGCATGGCAGTAAAAAATAACACCAGTGCTTTTTCAGTCAAGATTCATACCTAGAAATAAGTCTCAACAAGGTGATTGACATTACTGCAAGGCAACCATAAAGAAAAAAATATACAAAGTGTCTAGTGTCTACAACCAACTACCATGGCAGTAAAAAATAACACAAACAGTGCTTTCTCAATGAAGATTCATACCTAGAAATAAGTTTCAACATGGCAATTGACATTACTGCAGGGCAACCATAAAGAAAAAAATACACAAAGTGTCTAGTGTCTACAACAAATTATGGCAACAACCTAAATGTCAAAAAGACGAATCATAATTATTTTCTTTTTCTTATTGGTAAGTTAAACAGGCATCCGATGGCTCTTGAGCCACAGCCTCACCCTCTCCTTAGCACTCATAAGGGGAAGAGGTGCTAATTGAGCTAGAGATCATTGGCAAACTGAAGACTCACAAATTAAACAATAAAAGATGTTGATAATCCCAAAAAAGTAGTGAAGAATAATGCTCGATTTCCATGATAATAGTGATAGAGCAGCTGAAGAAATAAGTGTATCAATTCATGATAATAGTAATCACGACAAAAGTACACACACTTTCAAAAATCCCCCCTCCCAAGGAATAGTAGTAGAAACTAGTTCGGTAACACCCTTGGATATATTATGCAGGAAAGAGCCAAGAAAATCATAAGTTAAGCTTGTTGGATGACCTAGTCAACCATATTACCATTCATGCCCTAATCCAGTTTTGTTGTCCCCAATAAAAGAGAAAGTAATTTGATCATACACCTTAAATTTCCTATAACGAAGTTATGATGTTTCCTACAAACTACAAAGGATGGAAAACTTATAAATAGTCAACTATTGCTTCAGGGAATAACACACTGATATATCTAAGAGGACCCAAAGGCTCATATTAAACAAATACTTGATTAGTAGTTTGGAAAAGACAACAGAAAACACCAGAAATACCTGAAAACCAGTTGTCCGATTTAGAAGCATACATATCACCAATACCCTCAAAGGATCATGGGCATGACGCTCTTGGAGTAGACCAGGTGTGGTGCACGGAGGCTTCCACATGTTATCTGGACTTTTTCTTCGGTATGCATTGGCTAGCTTCTCAGAAGAAGAAAGAACAGTTTTAATTGCAACAGGTTTTTTAAATCCATTGCTACCTTCCAACAAATGGCCATCTTCATTTTCTTCTTCTTTGGATATCTTTTGGAAGTAGGGTGAGACCCTCACAGAAGTAGCATGAGTTCTTGCACAACGTCTTGGTGGTTTCATTTTTTTTGTACCATCACCATCATTTCTTACCACCTGTCCCGTTGACCTCCAGAAGTAAGGGGAGACCTTTCGAATTTCAACATGAGCTCTTGCTTGCCGTTTTCCATTTCTTCTCCTCCACTTGGAATGAGAAACCTTTCCAATTTCTAAACCCATTTTGCGGCACTTGCTCTTTTTTCAAGTTTGTATGAATGTTTGGCAATATAACAGCCTCATTCTCAACCTTCCCAGCCAAGTTCCTGCCACCATCATCAGGTAGAACGGATGAATTGTTTGTCATCTCAAATGGGAAACAAAGTTTCTCGCTACATTTCTTCTCTTGCTTCTCATCATGCTGGCCATTCTTTCCGTTCTTTGTCATATCATGACTCCTGTAAGTGTATTGTGACAGAACATCCTCAAGCTTCAAATCCTCATTTTGTGAACTTCCCTCAAATGGACTAGTCCTACGTTTTATTTTGTAATCTAACTCCAATTTTTGCTCTTCATCCTCCATCTCCCTCTCCTCATCTTTAACTACCATTTTGTGAAAATCCCGCGTGTAATGCCTGCAATCCTTTCTTCTCCCCTTGGCATTACCATCAAAACCTTCAATTAAACCTACATCCTCATCTATTAAAACGGCTTTCTCAAACCCCAGTATCTCATTAGACTTGGTACACTCCTTGCTAATTCTATCATCCTTTCTCTTCCCCCTCTTCTTATCCTTCCTTGGGTCACCATCACCTCTACTATGCTTTGATATTACAGTGTTTTTGTTGCGAATGGTCTCCTCAACCTTGGGTCCTTGTTCATTTGCAAAGTAAGGGGAGACCTTTCGAATACCAACAGGAGCTATTGCTTGCTGTTTTTCATTTCTTCTCCTGCGCTTTCCAATTTCTAACCCAGTTTGCTGCAATTGGTCTTCTTTCAAGTTAGCATAAATGCTTGGTAACTCATTCTCAACCGCCACCTCCGCAGCTAAGTTCCTGCCACCATCATCCTTTGTCTTCTTGTAAGTGCATTGTGAGACTGAGAGGAGGTCTTCAAGCTTTAAAATCTCATTTTGTAAATTTCCCTCAAGTGGACTGTAATCGGACTCCATTTTATGATCTTCATCCTCCAAATCCTGCTGCGTCTTAGTGTAACGCCGACTATCCTTTCGTCTCCCCTTCGCATTACCATCAATCTCATTCGACTTGGTGGTCGAATGAGATTGATTAGCAAAATAAGGAGAAAGCACCACAACCCTATTCTTACCTCCTCGTCTAGGTCTAGCTCTAGCTCTATTATTCGATTTTCTTTTCTCAATAATAAAGGACTCTTCTTCTACTTATACACTCTTATTCTTCTTATTATTTGGAACATTAAGTTTATTGTTGTTGATGATTTTCCTAGAAGAATAAACATTCTCATGAGTAAGTAATTGAGATGCAGAGGAATCGAGAGAACTTACGGCGGAGGTTGTCAGGATCATCGGAGACTGAGACTGAGACTGAGACTGAGACCGATACTTTTTCCTTTTCTTCATACCCAACGACGCCATCGCCGCCGTTTCTTCTGTTTCCGACGACATAATCACATATGTTACTTTTTGCCTCTTCTTCTGCCCTTCTATTTATTTATATAAATATATCTTCCTCTTTTTCTTTTTTTTCTTTTTTCTGGTTCTGTGGTTTGTGAGTTGCAATTTTTTATTCATTCCCGGCCTCAACTACGGCCCACTAACAATAGTTTAATTTCCGGCCCACTTTATTGTGGGCTGCTCATGTCAATGTCTGGAGTTTTGGACCCATTCAACTAGTTTGATCCATTTTTTACTGCATTTTTTTTTTTTTTTTTTTTTGAGAGAGAGAGAGAGAGAGAGAGAGAGAGGGGCTTGTACAGTACTTAAGTGTTGTTCCTTAAGTTTTCCTTTTAAGATTCTGCCATATGAATTTTTTCTCATAGGATGAAAGTGTATTTTTTTAATTAACTAACTACATGGCTGAATCTTAGAAGGAGGACTTAAAGAACAGTACCTAAGGTACTGTACCTAAGTTTTGTCTATATATATGAGTTGAGTTTAAGTTACACTTGGTGTAATTTTAAGTAATATTACACCACCCAATAACTTGTTATAGAATTTATATTTTGAAAATCCCACCATTGAATTATATGCTCTTAACAATAATACCAATTTTCATGTCAATTGGATGTATTTACTATTTGATCATAAACTCATCTTTTATGCATTATTTTAAACTACAAAAACTTGAATTTAAAAAATTGTTTAACGACATGGCTATTAATATTTGATTACCTTGAAATTTTACAAGCATGAAGAATATACAAAGATAATGTAATCTAACGGTAAATTTGTTAAAATTTGCATCAAATTAAAAAATATTGAGTAGTGCAACAGTGTTTAAAGTTACATCAAGTGTAATTTGAACCCAACTCTATATATATATATAGAGAGAGAGAGAGAGAGAGAGAGAGATAGAGAGAGGGAGATAGGTTCAAGTTACACATTATTTAAATCATTGATTTCCATTAGATCTAATGGTTAAAAACACACTAGTGCCATGTCAAATTTAATTTCTCTTCTAAAAATAAACAAAAGGTCATTAAACTCTTACCCTTCACCATTGTCTTCTTCTTCTCTCTCATATGCCAGGACATCCATGAACTCCTCCAATGGAACCAAATAACTTGACAAGGGATAAGGCATTAGCTTTTTCATCTTTTCAATTAGATGTGAATGATATGCACTTGTGTAAATAGATTTCATGGGAATAGACAACGATTGAATTAATTTGTTATTTGACAATTCTCCCGAAGCAAACAGATATGAGTAACAAACAACCTTCACTATATTAGCAGACTAATTGGTTTATTAACTTTATTTTGTTGTGATGGGCTTGTACTGTTTGTTGACTATTTAGTATTCCTAATAGATAAGTTATGCCCTCCACCCAAAATCCCTTATGAATATACTATAAAAAAGATGTTACAGTCTAGTGGATGTTGCATGTTAGACGATGTTAAATCTAGGATTTGGATAGCTGGTACTTCTAATAAGTCTTTTAAAAGGATCTTCTAGATGTTGCATGTTTTCAGATCTACAGCTTGTACCACAATAAAAGTACAATGTGTCGATTCCATTGTTAATTTATTTTTTTCATTGGAGGAGTTCATGTCGCAGATGAGAGATAGAGGTAGAAGAAGAAGACAACGTGGAAGGTGAAAGACTTTAATGACTGTTTGTTTATTTTTGGAAGAAAATTTAATGAGTTAATGATATTAAATTTGACATGGCACTAGTGTGTTTTTAACCATTAGATCTAATGGAAATCAATGGTTTAAAAAATGTGTAACTTGAACCCATCTCATATATATATATATATATATATATATGTCATATACTACATATAATAGAAGAAGTCTTTTCCTACAATTAAGGAGGTGCTGGCATGTAGGAAAAATGTCCATCTAAAATTCTGCCGCGCTTGGAATTAAAAAGTGATAAATTATGTTGTTTCCGCAGTGAAAATCACTGTTTTAATAGTTTCCTAGTTTAAAAAAAAAAAAAAAAAAATCTGACCGGTCAAAATTAAATACGGGTGAAAGGTCCATAGAGGAATTGAGATACGGAGATAGAGAGAGACAGATACAGATAAATAGAGAGACAAAGATATAGTCCATAAGGCGCACATGAATTGAGATTGAGGGAGAGAAATCTAAGTGCCATCAACACACACAGGAATTGAGATTAAAAAAGAGAAATCTAAGTGTCATTAACACTGTTACCATCAGATTGTTGGAAGTGCCACTGGTAAAGTTTTTTTTTTTCTTCTTCTTTCTTAGATTTGGGTAGAAGACAATATTACAATTCCTTTAAACTTTAAAGTTTGATCAACTAGAAGACTTGCTTGCTGTGTGAAGACTGAGGAAGAGAAAGAGATCGACGGAACTAAACACAGACCAACAAAAAACAATTCCTTTCACTCCATCGTTTCAATTTCATCCTAATTGCTACTCTAATCTATATAATAACTAATAGTCGAAACGTTTGACTTTTTGTTAACCACTCTTCATTGCGCCACATGGCTACATAAATTAATGCCACGTCTACGTTTAAAAACACACACAAAATGTGTCTGTTCAAGCAAACCATTTCAGAACTATTTTTGCAATTGTTGGTGTTCAATTGCACTGTTCCACTTGGTAGTTATTAATTTTGCACAGTTACTGATACATTTCATGTTATATTTCTTTAGAAAAAAAAAAACAACAACAACAACTTTTGTTCATTTTTCACCCCCTCTCTCTATATGACAAACTTTCTCTCTATAAAGGGAAAGTTTTGGGTTTTAACGCCATTTCTCATCTTAGTGTTTCAATTCAAGTTATTGAGTCATATTTTAATCTTGAAGCAAATTTTGATTCTCTCTAAAACACTCTTACTGGACTAACTTTTTTAAGATCATTGGGCGAAGCCAAGGGGTGCAAGTGTAGAAAGAAGTTTTTGTCCTTTGCAATTATTATTATTTCTTAATTTATGAAGAGAACTTTGCAATGGCTCTATCAAGTTGTAATCCGAGAGATATTAAGTTTTTGCATAGAGTTTCTGCATTTTGTGATTGCATTTTGCAATTACATTGTATTTGCGTTTGCGTTTAATGAACGTGTTTTGATAATTTTTTTTAAGAGTCTGGGTTTCAATCTATTTTGTAATTCCCAAATATTGTGAACATATTGTGGGTTGCGTTAATTGTGCATATTTGGACTTTTACGGTTGTGATAGTTGTACTAGTTTTTATTTGTTTGCCCATATGGTTATTGTTTCGGTGAATCAACATTGTTATTCATGGTGTTTGTATTATTGTGCAGACATTATGGGTCTGTTTACAAGTCAAGTAATATGCCTTTTTTTAATTCTATTTTCATTTGATTGTGTTTATATAGTATGCATTTGATTGTTTATGATTTTGCTTCATCAAATACAGTTTTAGTTTTGCTCAGAATTTGAGATGGCGACAAAATTGTCAATGTTATATGATTTAGTGGAATGGGTGTTGGATCTGGTGTAGGGGTTGGATCAAATTGACTGAGCTGCTAAAGCCTAAATGTTATGGTTTGTGCCATTCTAACTTGCATCTTTATTATTGTTGGATATTATTTACTATTGTAATATATTACTTCATAATACATAATGTAAACTAGTAGGCTTTGATAATTCTTCATACATGAGAAGAGAAGAATGGCCAACCCTTCACCCTCAAAGTTTTTGAAAAACTGCCTGAGCCAAACTGAAAAAATAGGGCTTTTGTAATGTTCTATAAGCACAATTGTATATATATTCTATTTATTGATTCTTTTGTAATACTTATTTAACCAAATGTAAGAACACATTATGATTATTGTAACATATTACTTCATAATGTTTGTATGTATCTCATTTTTAATGATCTTGTGTGTAAAATTTTGACAATTTCATCATAAGAAATGTTCAAACTACATTTTTCATCTTATATTGGAGACGATTTATCTTTCAATAGTTGAAATTAGAGAAACTTTTAACTTTAACATGTAAACATTTGATCTAAAACAATCCCGTGCATCGCACGAGTTAGTGACTAGTCATTCTTAATAGCCGAAACATTTGACTTTTTGTTGACCGCGCCTCATTGCGCCATGTGGCTACATAAATTTGCGCCACGTTTACTTTTAAAAATACCAAAACATTGTGCCTAAACTCTTACCTTCCACCGTTGTTTAAGTTACACATTATTTAAGTCATTGATTTCCATTAGATCTAATGGTTAAAAACACACTAGTGCCATGTCAAATTTAAATTCTCTTCTAAAAATAAACAAAAGGTCATTAAACTCTTACCTTCCACCGTTGTCTTCTTCTTCTCTCTCATAT